>CM077161.1:48763627-49963627 GCA_039583875.1 Platanthera guangdongensis
GGAGCAAATAAGAACTATTTATGTTTGCACTTTTGCAATGTCAATACAAAGGATCTACGCAGGTGTTATATTTCATATGAATGGTTCTTAGAAAGATAGCATGAAATTAACTTAAACTATTCACAAAAATATCTCTGCGTCTCCAACAGTCGGTTTCCAGCATTTGTTTAACATTTGGAATGAACAGTTGTATCTTAATCATAAGCAATAATGTTCCAATTATTATTCCTTCCTCCAAATTCAAATATGGGAAGAGGAAGTCGCAGATGAGCTGATCTTCCATCAACAGTGGTCAGTTGAAGCAATTTGCATTAGCGGTAAAGAGACAAACTAATAGATATAGTAAATATAAACATTTCTTGTAACCTTCCTTTTTTCTTTGATAAAAAGATCCTTAGGTTGGTTTTTCAAAAAGAGATTAAGAACATGAAAAAAAAAATGGCACCTTCAATAAGCGATGGCAGGGTTTATTTCCCAAATTAGATGTATTTTCATCTTTTCATGAAAACTGTGGGGCAGTTTTTAAACAAATTCAAATTGAGAATATCAACTATAGAAAACATCTTTGGAACTAGACAATGCATTTTTTTGAACTTTTATTATATATACTAGCAAGTTATAAAATGAATAAATGACTTCTATCAGGTTCAACTATACCATATCAGGGTATGCTTCTGTCAACGATTGACCATCATAAAGAGAAAAAAAATTGTAAAAAGTAAAACAATAAGATATTACCCAGGGAAATGTTCTATAAAAGTGTTTTATAAAGCAACATTTGGAGGGACCAAGTAGTCTTCAACATATTCTACCAAATAAAACATGTTTTCATGAAAAGATAATGAATAAACATAATTCAGAACTGACTGACAGAATCATGAAGAACCAATTAGAGACAATAAGAAAAACGGAAAAAAGACTCATCACTTAGATGAAGAAAATGGTGACCATGCTGAGAGAAGAGGAAAACAACTAGATCGAAATTGAATGGCCCAAATAAAATTTAACAGCAAAAGCATGTTTTTATGAAAAAATCACACGAAATATAAATAAAGATTTTACAATATTTGTCATCCAATGAGAAAGCCACTTTCCTATCACTGCGATAAAAAAAGGTCAACCAAGCAAATATTCATTTTTCAAATTGGAACCAACCAACTAAAACAAACTATCAGAAACCATAGAATGTGACCTTCAAAACCCCTCGAGATGTGACCTTCAAAACCCCCAAATCTATTGAAATGGTGGCTTTCAAATTGAAATGAAAAACAAGAAGAGGATCAATAGAAAATAATGGATCTCTCCTACTTGACACTTTTCATAATTGAAATGAAATACAAGAAGAGGATCAACAGAAACCTCTCCTTCAGCCAACATAAGGTTGCATGTAAAATTAAATAAAAAATACTTGCAATATAGCCATGATAAAGGTTACAAGATTAAAAAAACGTGCAAATAAGTAACTTACGTACGATGAGGTTATGTTAATTCAATGTGCAACAATCTAAGTCTTGCAAATCTCGAGATTTCTATGGAAAAAAAACAACAAAACAATATCACAAAACAATATAAGTGTATGCAACACATATAATGAAGAAAATTGCAATTCTAAATACAAACTTACATGTATATGGGGAACCAAAGGAAGAAGATAGAGTTTTGTATGAGCGGTTATGGTATCCTCAAAGAATTGTCAGCACCGAAGCAAAGTAATGCTTTGGAAGGAAGGGGAAGGGGTTGTGAGGGAAGATTAAAGACTGTAATAGAGTTTTATTAGCTGAAGGAGAGGTTTTTGTGCTGGTGGAGGTGGTTGGGGCTGTTGAGGGGGTTGCTGATTTTTTAGTGAAGTTTTGATGGTTTTAGGTGTGCTGTAGTGGGACTGGATGTTTTCAGTGGTTGTCCAGGAGAGGTGAATGGAGGTTCTATAAGAGCTGGTGTATGTTGCTGTAGGTATTTGGGAGGGGCTGAAGGGGATTACAAGCCAACTTGGAGGTGCTGCTGTAAAATTAATGGGTGCACTAATGGTTCTATTGCAAAGAAACAAAATAACAAAAAGAAAATGTTATAAAATTAATGGTTATTTATGATAAGAAAATATAGTTTTCAATCTTAGTTAAAGAATCAAACCTCTCTACCATATATAATTTGATAAGATGCATGTTCCAGTTGAACTCTGCAAATCACAAAGGGGAAGAAAATGCTTGCATCTGAGAGCAGCTCTGTGTCATAGGAATGAAGATCCAAGATCCCGGGGCTTACAATTAGTTACACAATGAATGGTTGGCTAACCTGAAGAGAACAATAAAACCATGTCTCCAAAATCATGCAAAGAAAAGACATCCTATTTATACAAGGAAGAATCCTACAGCAAATGAGTTTGTGCCCTGCACAAAAGAGAAATCCAATTATTAGCATCAGTCCTAATAATTCACATAATCTATATAACATATTGATGACAATAGCATAACAAAAACCTATGTGTTGGCATTTAATGTCGGTCATAATCTATATAACATAAGTCCATGATTATAAGTAACTATTGGAAAGTGTGAAAATAAGATTACACATCACACTTTACTAAAATCATCACTTCCCAACATACAAACATTACAACAATATTTTTATCCAAAAGTTCCTTCATAAACATAAATAGTCAACTAATAAAATATGCAACATATCACCCAAGGAATTCCATACAATAAAGCCCAACTCAAGGCATGTTCATGATCGACCGCAACAATAAATATCTATATGATGATTCTTCACTAGAAAGTGACTGTTTAAAAAAGGTGGTCATGACCATAAGGTACGGGGCCAAAGGGTTCAGGACTCTGAGCATCAGGGAATCCTAGGAAAAAATGACATTCTAAAATTAATTTTTTTTCCTCTCTGGCCCTTTCTCATTTTTAGTTCTGTCATTTCTTCGAACATAGCTTGTGTAGAATCTAGCTAGATTTCAAAGGGAAATTCAAGATTCAACAAATTGATTTGTTATACAATAACTAACAATGATGCGGGTAAATCCAACAATCTCAGAAACAAGCATAGATTGTTGATGCAAAGTTGACAAAACCAATAGAAATTAATCAGATAAATAAGGCTACATTCTTGGTTCCCAGTAAATAAAGATGGATTACATGTTTGAGACAACTCAATTCATATATCAGAATGGAATATGAGGCTAGAGAATACTCTTAAGCAAAACAAAACTCATAAAAAGACGGCTTCCTGGTCAAAATAGCATGGACATTCAACTTCAAGCATAGAACTGGAAAAAAGTCGGAACAATTCACTTCCAGTCTAGTTAAATCTGCCTAAAAATTACTTTGGCTTTTTTCCAAGAACCTGAGTGAAGTGACGTCAATTAAGAAGGGAAAAAATAGTTTTAAGAATTTGAAGCGCAGGTTGACAGGAACCTGACGCGAACAATCTAGCGTGGTAAAGAAGCCCGTGAGAGAAAAAGAGAGGACCTGACTGCCAGGCAACATCGGCGTCAATGGCTGGAGTCGCAGTTGGAGAGATGCAACACTGAGAGGACCAACGTCAATGGCTGGAGTCACAGTTGAAGGAAACAAAGTCGGAGTCGTCGTCGGCGTCAATGGCTGGACTCGCAGTTGAAGGAAATGAAGTCGGAGTCGTCGTTTGAGAGGTCCGACGCCATCGAATGTCCAACACCGCAGTAATGCCATTCCAACCAGTGAAAAAGCGGAAGAGCATAGAGATTACGATTTCATCTTGGTTGAGGATGCCGAACTGGACACATCGCACCTTAGCAACCTCCGCCGGGGAGTAGGGGAAGTGTATGTCCGTTACTGCTGATGCAAATCAAGCATATGTCCATTGCTGTTGGGCTACTGAGTGTCGGTGAGTGTGGGTTTCGGGGGAGAGGTGTGCGGCGAGAATGGACTGGTGCCAACGAGAGTGATGGCTAGGGTTGAGATGGCGATCAAAGAGTTGGAGGGTAAATAATTGTGTGGGTTTTAGCCATGAATATTATTTTTCATGGCTAATACATATGTATTAGCCACACTATTTATAACCCTGGCTATAAAATAAATATTAACCACGCTTTTTGCAATCGTGGCTAATATCAGTGTATTAGCCACGATTTTTAGTCCCTGACCAAAAAAGTGTAGCCAATACTCACTTTTCTAGTAGTGAATCCAGTATGGGCTTCAAGTCTACAGGGTAGAGATAAGTAGAATTCACCTAGCTTTTAATTCTACTATTTAATTGCTAAATTGATTATGCATGTTAAAGATAAGGTAATTGAAAAAATGTCTGAGAATATGTGAAAGCGTTAGTCTAAACAACTCTTCTCAATAAATATGTTAGTGGCTCACATGTTCACCATGCCACAAGAAGTAACTAGTCTCAACAGACCCAAAGACATATTACATGTGCAATACTAGGTTAGATAAGTATCAAAATTGGTTTAATCAATTGAGTTTGGGGGCTAATACACTCTCAGTTGAAATTAATGTAAGAATATTGAAATTATGTCGAATTGCTCCCCAATAGAACACATATTAGTATGTGTACTGCAGGACAATCTTACCCCTACAAGTTAGGCAAACACCATTAGGGGCTAGTTGCAATCTAATTACTAAATAAAACAGACGTTGAGTAAAATAAACTTACTCAACAAAAATTGTAGAAAAGACAGCCCGCAGATATATGTTGGGTTTCAATCATGGACATTGATCAAAATTAATCAACAAAATAGGTTAGTGACCTTTCGCCTTCTTTTTAGCAATAAATATAAATAGAAGAGCTGATGCAATAAGCAAAGTCAATGTTCCATACCCTCTCCCGCCCGTACTCGCTGAATCGACGGAAAGCCATTTTCACTAGCCTTCTGAAATTCTCCGGCGAAATGGTGCCCAAGGGATAAGATTTACTATTCGAAGGAGCAGAGGTGGTTCACAATGGATTCTTTGATGCTCCAGAAGTAGTTTAACAGCTGCTTAATCTTCTACAAAAATCTAACCTAGCTTTCATCCTGACGGAGCCCTGTCTTCTATGGAAGAGGGAAGTGCTAGAGTTGTTTGCCAACGCCAAAGCAGATGCTTCGGCAGGTAAAGCCAAGACCATAATAAGCCGAAAGAAGATGAAGATTACCCCAGAAGGCTCAGTAAGGCTCTGTAGTTGCCAAAGCTCTCTGCAACTAAGGACAAAGAAGAGCTGATGCTGGATAGTGTAAAATCAGCGATGAAATGGTGTGGACTATCCAATAACACCACCGGATCAATTCTAAGGAAAGAACTTAACCTAAGAGATAGGTTTTTAGTGGATGTCGTCGGGAAAGCTCTGATATGCAAAACAGTCTCCCATGACAAAATTTAAAAGAGAATGTTTAAACTAATGGCAAGGGTGATACTGTCCAAAAGAACTGATTGGGGAAGAGTGATGTTTGAAAGAATAGTGGATTGCATGGACGAACCAAATTTATGGAGAATCCTATCACTATATCTGCGAGAAACAGTCCCAGAAATTCTTAATTTGAAGCTTGGGGAAAAGATTCACCACATGAGAAGAATGGATATCAGTATGCTTGAGAGATGGGATAGGGTACTTCAACCCCATGGACCATCAGTTGTGGAATGGAAAGGAAAGAAGAGTGCTGCTACTGAGCCCAGCTCCTCTAGTAGCTCATTTGAGGAGGAAGAGCCTCACAATCCAAAGCCATCATCATCTACTGAAGAGTCCAGGAGGGACATGAATATTCAGGTGTCAGCCTCTTCTGATTTTACTCCTCTTAGTCGTATAAGCAGACCAGAGTCAGATATTATCCCTAAAGATGATGAGCCTGTTGCTAAGTTGGCTGGATATATTGCAAAGGAAGGAGATGATTTGCCTTCAGCTAAGGATGCTGGGCAAATATTAGAGGAAATTATTAACAATATCTCTGCAGGAATGAAGGAAGTTGCTTCCAGGCATGTTGATACAGATGATCACCTGCCTACACTTGATGATGCCAAAGTTTCTAGCCCTCAAAGTGAGGGGGAGCATCTGCTGGAGGAAGTTATGGAAAGAGCATTGGCTAAGGAAGAGTCTGCAATGGCTGAGGGGGAGCAGCTTGTCGACGAGATAATGTAAGATGCATTAGTTATGGGGGACACTCTTCAGGTACCACCCAAGGATAATCAACCTACTGAAGCAGAAGTTATTGCTGCCGGTCTGCATGCCAAGGAGGGAATGTCAGGAGTTGTGGGGGAGATTCAATCTGAACTCCCTGCTCAGAAGGAAGTTCTTAACATTGATTCCTCAATGTCAGGTAGAGAGTCAGATGCTCCAGAAAGTGAAACAGATGCAAATGAGCCTAATTCTAATGAGAAGGAAGAGGCCAGGGTAGTTCCTGATGAAGGCACATCAGCTTAAACAAACCAGATTCCACCTCTTTTCCTTACACAACTGAAAGGTCTGCTAGATGAGTAAAGGAGGGCACTAGAAAATTATGCAGATGATTCCCTCAAGGATGTTAGAAATGTTTGGGTAACTGAGATTAAATCTATAAGATTTGAACCTAATCTACTGAAAGGATAGACAGTCAAATTCTTCACAAGAGATGGTGGAGCTATAGACTTTACAATGGAAAAGCTTGATGTTTCAAGCGAGAACATTGCTATTATCATAGAAAATCAAGTTACTCATGCCAAGAATAGTGTCACAATCCATGAAAATGATAAAATTCTGAGAAGTGAACATAACACCAAAATCTTCACAAAAATGGATGCCTGTGCCAAGATGCTTGATGACCACATGTTGGAAGTCATGAATCATGTCACTGATGGAGTAAACTACTTGGAAGTAGAAAGAAGCAAGACTAGCAGCTTGCAGACCACTAAATTAATTGAAGAAGCCAAAAAGAAGGAGAGAGAAGCCATAATGACAAATAATGAAAACATTGTCTAGGCAACAAATGTTGTTAGAGGTTCACTGGGATTAGAGCCAGTGAAATATGAAAATATCCCAATGATGCCTGCTCAAGTGCTAGAGACTTTGAACAGAGAACCTGCTTAAGATAATCAAGAGTATGGGATGTATATAGAAGATCATGATAGTGTTGGTAATCAGTGGGGAGTGCAGTCAACTACTACTGAAATTCCGTCCTTCAGCCCCACTATAGACCAGGCACTACAGACAAGAGAAATGACTATTAAAACTACTGAAATTGAAGAGGAAGTCAGGATGAGAAAGATAAAATACAAAGAAAAATGGAGAAATGACCTGATTTCGAGCAGTGGAGCCTAGAGTCTAGATTCATCATCTTGCTTGCTTGAGATTATGTCAAGAATAAGAAATCAGACAGAGGAAAATGGTATAACAAAACCGAATCGGATAAGATGGAAAGGAGGGACACATACAGAAGGATTTTCTAGAGGAACAAAAAGGCCAATCTTCTTACTCCTGATGCTATTGAACCACCTAAACACTTCCCCAAGCCTTTCAGCTATTTTGAGAGAAAAAAGGATAAAGCTGAAGATGAAGCTAGAAAAAAGAAAGGTACTAAGGCAACGACTGCTGATGAAGCTGATAAGAAAGGAAAGAAGATAGCTGGAGCAGAAGACAAGCCGACAAAGAAATCCAGAAGCAGTGGGATTTTGATAAGGAAACCTGAAACTTGAAATGTTTCAGGTTTTACTTACAGGGCTAACAGATGTGATACTTTGTTTAATTGCACAAACATTAATTCCCTATATGATTAAATAGAACAATCATTTGCTATAATTATGATTTGTCTGACTCATCAATTGCTATGATTTTGACTTATCTGCTACATCATTTGTTATGTCTATGATTTATCTGAATTATGCTGTGATAATGTGTTTTGTATATATATAGGATAAGTGTGTTATTGTATACATTGGCTTTGGTTTTGACTTCTTCAGATAAGGAGAGATTGTAATGACCTACGGAGGACCCCTAGCGCCACCCGGCCCACCTGTAGCCCATAAAGGACCCATGACACCACGATAGTACAGCCAGAATCTATAAGGCCTGTAGGTCGTACACCCCAACCAAATCTTTATGCCTGTTTCTCAGCAGCGAAAGGTTATTGGCACGGGGCTTTGAACCTGCAACCCTTGATAAGCAACCTTCAACAGTTCTCATCACCAGCTGGGTTGTAGCTCAGCTGGTGATGAGAACTGTTGAAGGTTGCTTATCAAGGGTTGCGGGTTCAAAGCCCCATGCCAACAACCTTTTGCTGCTGAGAAACAAGCGCGAAGATTTGGTTGGGGTGTACGGCCTGTAGGCCTTGTAGATTCCGGCTGTACCACCTGGGTGTCTTGAGTCCTCCATGGGCTACTGGTGGGCCGGGCGGCTCTAGGGGTCCTCCCTAGGTCGTTACAAAAAGATAGCAGGCCATGTCATTACAAAAAAGTGCACTTTTTTTGTAACGACCTAGGGAGGACCCTAGCACTGCCCGGCCCGCCAGCAGCCCAGTTGGTGATGAGAACAGTTGAAGGTTGCTTATCAAGGGTTGTGGGTTCGAAGCCCCGTGCCAACAACCTTCCGCTGCTGAGAAATAGGCATGGAGATTTGGTTGGGGTGTATGGACTGCAGGCCTTGTATATTCTGGATGTACCACCGTGTTAGCATGGGTCCTCCATGGGCTGCTGGTGGGCCGGGCAGCGCTAGGGGTCCTCCCTAGGTTGTTACAGAGATTGTTGGGTCCATTGATCCCAATGTCCTGGATTTGAAGAAGCACCAGCAAAAAATGTATAAATATGGATATCTAACTTGTGTTCAAGTTTAATGATTGTAGATTTTCCCAGTAAGCAGTGATGGGACAGATAGCCTAAGTGGCTAAGTTAGGTAAGTTCTTACCTAAGTGGTCGAAAGACGAAAAACTGCCCAAGTCCACAGGCATTGAGTGAAGGTCATTCACTTAATGCCAGGACTTATAGCGCTGAGTAAAGCCTATTTAGTCAAAGCCATGAAGTGGCAAGCTTAAAATGTGGCCAATTCCATAGGAGTTGAGTGAAGTCAACTCACTCAATGACATATAACAAAAGGCTGTGAGTCAGGCTAATACACTCAAAGTATGAAGAAAAATGAGCTGAAAAATGGCTAAGTCCACAGGCTTTGAGTATAGCTCACTCATTCAACACCTTAGCTTCACAATTGTTGAATAGCTGGTCTCAGAGTTTGTCGAACTAAGGTCTGAGTTCGTCGAGTTGAACTTTCACTTATTCGTCGAGCTGAGCTCAGAGTTCGTCGAACTAAACTCTAAATTCGTCGAACTGAGCAATTACTTATTCGTCGAGCTGAGTCAAAGTTTGTCGAACTATGTTATAAGTTCGTCGAGCTCAAACTGAATTCTAAAACAGAAAATCTGACTAAGGCAGAAAGCGTTGAGTGAGGCGTGGTCACTTAATGCTCTCAATGCCATGACAAAGAATTAGTTAAAGCAAAAATCATTGAGTGAGGCATGCTCACTCAGTGCTCTCAATGCTTAAGATGCTGAAGAAGTAGAAATGGCTAAGGCAAAAAGCGTTGAGTAAGGCATGTTCACTCAACGCTCTCAATGCCTAAAATGCAGAATGCAGTTAAGGCACAAGGCATTGAGTGAAGTATGTTCACTCAACGCTCTTAATTCCATGCACGTAGAAGAGGCTGTAGAAAGGGTTAAGGTAAAAAGCAATTAGTGAGCTTTACTCACTCAACACTGCTAATGCCTAGATAGACAAAACCGTCTAAGTAATTTTGCGTTGAGTGAAGCTCATTCACTCAACGCCTATACTGCTGATGCTTGAATTTTGACTAAGTCTTCAGGTGCTGATGTCAGTTAGTCAAAAAGTCTACCATATTCAAATTGTGAGCGGCAAAGCTACAGTACATGACAAAAAGCACCGCAAGCCTACTGTACGACAGTTAGGTGTTAAAGGAAGGATGCAACCAACATTAATGGAGTGGGACCCACTGCTAATAGAGCCATTGGGTTACATTAAATAAAAGGAGAAGCTCTTTACAGAAAGAGAAACTATTACAGTAGTTCATCCCAATCGCCATTTTTGTGGGTGTGCCTGAAGAACAGAGAGCCCAAGAGAAGCAAGTCTAGTGGAAGATCAAGTTAGCTGTTGATATCAACATCTTCAACAACAAGATTGCTTGTCCCATCTTCATCTGCACCAGCTAGCAAGCTTTGGGTGATTCACTGAGAAAGAGATAGCAGCTAGGGCCGAACCTTGCTGCAGGTGCTTCACAGATCCAGCCAACAAATCCAGAAGAACATTCTCTTGGAGAGCTGTGAAGAAGGAGATAGGGCTGAGCAGTTGGATCAGTTCAGAAAGGTGTAGAGAAGCTAATCTGCAAGTTGCTTCAATCATAAGCCAAAGCATATACATCATTGTTACTATGAAGAAGAGAGGGCTGAGCTTTTGGTTCAGTTCAGAAAGGGACAGAACAGTGTTCTGCAAGTCTCTTCCTGGTCAAGTGGATATACTTTTTGCTGTGAAGTAGTAGGGGCTAAGGTGCACTTAGTCCAGAAAAGTAAACTCAGGAAAACTTTCCTGGTGTCAAAGTGGGGCTGAGTCTAACTCAGTCAAGATAGATTGGCACAAAGGAATTCCTCTTGTGTCCAATCAAGAACCTCAACAACCCACTTCCATCTTGTTGTATCCTTTGTGGATCTAAGAGGTAGGATCAAACTTGCTCTAAGGTATGTGAGTCTTACTTACTTAGAAGTAGGGCAATATTTCCTGAGCTATGGGAGAGTGAATCTGAGTTGTAGGAGCTAGTTTGCTCTGAGGTAGGGCTATCCTGCATATCCTGATTGGTAGGGCTTAATTGCCTGAGGTAGGTGATACTTGTATCACTGAGTGTAGGCCCTTGTGGCTGAGGTGTAAGTCTTGGAGGAGACTAAGAGATCCTGAGGGATCTGAGGTTTAAGCTCTTTGGAGCATTATTTTGGAGAAGTGCCTTGACCAATAGGAAGTTGGCAAGGTGGGAGGATAGTGGATGTATCCAAAGATTGTGGAACCACTATAAATCGGTGTGTATTCTGTTGTGTTGCTTTTATTTGTGCATGTAGCTTATCTTGAAAGCAAAATTTAATCTACCAATAAAGCAGCTAACTAAAAGAGATTTAAGAATAGTCACTAAGGACTAAGAAACCTATTCACCCCCCTCAAGGTGATTTAGTTATCCTTGAAATAAAGATTTTCACTAAGGTTAACTTATTTATGTCTTGCAGGTTTGTCCAAGTGACCATACCCATATATGGTACTTGGACAGTAGTGTTCCAGGCACATGATTGTAACAAGGAGTTTGCTCAAGGATTACTCTCCAGTAAAGAATGGACCCAAAGTCATCTTTGGTGGATTAGATAGGGGATGACAAGAGGTTATGGCAAGATCTTTAATGACATAGTCACTATCACTAAAGTAGCCTATATGGAAGGGTTGCAACACAACCTAATAGACATTAGCCAACTCTGTGATCTTGGCTATGACATAGTGGTGGGTCTATTGTTTCTAATGTCCCTGATTTGTGAGAAGTCAAACAGATCAATGCCACACACATCAACTGTATTTGATGTGCATTTGAGTTCTTGAGTGCAGGTTAGTCCATTTCATATTGATTGGACATGTGGACACAAGAAGTGGTTGCTGGACACAATACAAAAATCGACAAGTCCATAGGCATTGAGTGAAGCAAGCTCACTCAATGCCAAAGGTAAGGATTCATTATTGTCTAGTTGAAATTTACCTAAGTACAAAAGCGTTGAGTGTACTCTACTCACTCAACTCCATATAGCATATAGCATTGAGACTATCTCAGCCAAACTGAAAGATAGCCAAAAAGGATGGCTAAGTACAAAAGCATTGAGTGTAGTCTACTCACTCAACACCATACAACAAAAGGTTATGAGTCAGACTGAGTTAGTCTAAGCCTAGAAAGAGTGGCTAAAAATATGGCCAAGTCGACAAGCGTTAAGTGTGGTCTACTCACTTAACTCCATACAACTCAAAGTGTTGAGTGTTGTTGTGCCAGTCAACTCCACAGAACTGTTGAGCAAAAATTTGACAGTCCACAAGCATTGAGTGTAGCTTACTCACTTAACGCCAGAAAATAGAAAAATTCTGTTAAGTTGTTTGGCATTGAGTGGAGCTTACTCTCTCAATGCCAAGGCAAAAGGCATTGAGTGTAGCTTACTCTCTCGACGCCAGATAACAGAAATTCTGTTAGGTAGTTTGGCAATGAGTGAAGCTTACTCTCTCAACTCCAAGACACAGAATTTTTTGAGAAGGCAAAAAGCGTTGAGTGAGGCCAGCTCTCTCAACACTCTCGACGCTATCAATTCCTTGAAGCAGCATTTTGCCTAATTGATCTCATCGAGCTCAGCTTCGTCGAATTGATCTCAACGTTCGCCGAACTTAGCCTGAAGTTCGTCAAACTGAGTTTTGCATTTCGTCGATCTAAGTCTAAAGTTCGTCGAACTGATTTTATGTTTTCGTCGAACTAAGATTGTTGTTCGTCGAACGAAGCTCAGTGTTTTTCGAGCTCAATACATAGACAGACAGAATGTTGTCTAAGTGTTGTGGTGTTGAGTGATACCTACTCACTCAACACCTTTTGTACTAATGATTGAATTTTGGCTAAGTCCACAGATGCTGAGTTATGCTGACGTCAGCAAAGTAAAAGTCAACCAAAATTCAAAATGTTGCGGAAATGATGTCAGAGACATTGGTGGGGCCAACTATTGCTATCTTCTGCAATTACCAAGGAATATTTCATCATTAAGTGCTGGGGCGCACTCACAGCAAAGAGCCGTTGAATCGGGAATGAATGGAAAGCGTGGGCTGATTGGCTAAATCTCGGCCATCAATCCTGGTGGTGGGACCCACTGCTCAATCAACCTGAGATATAAATAATCAGATCATCGAATCAACACATCATTCCTTCTCTAGGTTTTCTGAAAACAAAAAGTGCGGCCAAACTTCATCTTCTTCCTCGCCATTTTTCGTTGATCTTAGAGAAGTTGTTCAGTACAGAGAACCTTGCTGGGAAAGAGATAGCTGAAGCAATCCCCATCTGCATCAGTAGGATCTGAAGCTAGCTGACCTACAAGTTCTGTAGGGAAAAAGGATGATGTTTGAAGAAAGATTCTACTATATACATATTGTCTTCAACAATAATATCTTGGATCTGATATCTGCTCAGTCCAAGAAGAAGGCGACACAGAGCTTGCTCTGTTGTCTAAACATCACATTCTTTATTTCTGTTTTCTGTAAAGATTCTTTGTGAATCTGGGGTTTTTAAGCCTATACTATAAAGGTTGGGTCTTAGAGATCTGTGTTTGGCTTTATGCCGGGTGATAGGTCTTTGTGACATGGGTTGGCTTAGTACCTAAGTTGTTGGTCTGTGTGACCTGTGTGTGGTCCTGCGAGATCGGTGTTGTAAGCTATTAAGAAGCTGAGTTCTGGAGGGAGAGCCGAATCTAACACACTGTTAGATAGACGCAGAGGGACAATGGAAGTACCCAAGATTGGGGAACCACTATAAATTTGTTGTGTCGTCTGTGAGTGTTCTTGAAAGCTGATCTAATCTAATCAACAGACAGAGTAATCTAATAAACATATTAGAAAACTTAAACAGAGACAAAACCTATTCAACCCCCTCTAGGTTTAAAGCTAGCTGTAGGATCAAGCGCATACCCAACTTTTCCAAAAACCCGGACTATTGGAAAGGGTGCTACTTAATTTCTTAAATAAGTAGAAGAGCATCACTGGTCAAGTGAAGGAACGCCAGACCGAACAATCCCCCACCCCCCTGGCGTCTAGCACAACCCGTCAGCTCAGAGGTGGGGTTACCACATGGCCCACATGGCTCAAAGGTGGAGTTACCACATGGACCACAAGGCTCAGAGGTGGGGTTACCACATATCCACGGTTGCACGACTCAGAGGTGTGGTTACCACATGTCCACGGTTGCCTAACCCGCCAGACCCACACAGGTAGAAGGGAAAATTGGGATTTAATAGTGCCCCCCCCAGTCTTGAACCCGTGACATGCTCTTATACCAAATGTAGGATCAAACGCGTACCCAACTGTTCCAAAAGCCCAGACTGTTAGAAAGGGTGTTACTTAATTTCTTAAATAAGTGGAAGAGCGCCACGGGTCAAGTGAAGGAACGCCGGACCCAACACTAGCCTTGAAAATAGGACTTTCAAGTGGTATCAGAGGGAGGTTGCTCTTTAAAGGCTTAACAGTCTGAGTAGATCTCCATGGTTAGCTAGAAGTCTGTCTCTATGGGTTTAGGAATGACCAGTAGGGAGCTGACTGCTGTCAGACTTCCAATCTACAAGAAGAATGACTTTGGCATCTATAAAGCAAGGGTGAGGAAGTTCATTGAAGCTGCTGACCCTAGAAAGTACATTATAGTTGAAGAAGGACCTTCCATCCGTATGAAGGTCTCAGTACTAGATGCCAATGTCAAGACCCATAAAACATATGATGAGATGACCAAGGATGAGTTGGCCCCGACCTCAATAGACAAGAGGGAAAAGGATATCATTATGAATGCTATTGATGATTCTACCCTCCAGAATTTGATCCATTGAAAATAGCTAAGGAAATGTGGGAAACACTTGTGATCTACATGGCGGGGACAAAAGTGGTCAGAGATGACAGGAAGTCCAAGCTCAACCAAGAGTATGAGGCTTTCAGGCAATCCAAGGGGGACAACATAACCATCTATTATGAGAAGTTCTTCAGGATTGTGAATGAGCTGAAGACTTATGGAAGAGTTTTCAGTCACTATGAACAAAATGACAAGTTCCTTAGATCTCTCTATAGAGAGCGGGACACAAAAATCTGTTCCATAAGAGAAGTGACAAAGCTGGGTGAAACAGCTCCTCACACCCTCTTTGGAAAGCTGCTTTCATATGAGATGCAGCTGGCTACCTGGAAAGATGAGGAGAACAGCAACAATTCTCAGGCAAGGGACAAGTCTGTGGCATTCAAAGCCAAATGCTCCATCAGAAGTAGAAGGAAGTCTCCCTCTCCACCAAGGAGAGATGCTGAATCTGAGTCTGGAAAATCAGAGGAAAGCACATCGACTACCAATGATCTGACAAAGACTTTGCCGCCTTCACTAGACAATTCCAGAAGTTCCTGAAGAAGAAGCACAGGAGAGGTAGGCCTTCCTCCTCTCATCCTAATGATGACTACTACAATGGTAGGAGAAAATCCTCTAAGGAGGACAGGTTTTGTTCCAAATCTGGTAAACATGTTCCTCTAACATGACTTGCTATCATTGCAGAAAACCTAGGCATGTGATAGCCGACTGCCAAGTCAAAAGGAAGGAATATGGTGAGAAAAAGGATCACAAACAAAAAGGCAAGAAGGAGAAATCCCTCATTACCAAAAGCAAAAGAGCTGGACTGACTCCTCATCAGAGTCAGAAGAAGAAGAAGCATATATTGGGCTATACTCTACTGAAGAAGGAGATGTTGAAGCAGGCTGCATCAAAAGGTTAGCTGCTTTAGTAGAAGAAGATGAGGAGGTGCATCCTGATGTCAGGATTGAAGACAGGGCCCCTCTATCACAATCAGATGGTGATTCAGAGGTGGATTCTGAAGAAGACAGCTGCTCCCTTGGGCTGATGGTCAGGTTAGATGAAGAAATCAGTCAGGATCAACCTAGTTCAAGCAAGGTGAATTCTATCACTAGCTCTGCATGTTTAGATTATGAATCTATTCCAGATTCCTACGCCTCTGCATCAAGTGATGATGATAGCTCAATATCTGAGGGAGACATCAATCAATTGATTGATAATAATGGTACACTTCTGAAGGCTTTTAATAAGAGCATGCTCTCGATAAACAGCAGGCTCAGGAAATTTCCTCTTTAAAGATTGCTGCTTTAGATTCAGCAAAATTACTGGATCTGAAGACTTAAGAAGTCAGCAAACTGAAGAATGTTACAATCCTTCAAATGAGCACCATAACCTTCAAGAACAACCATATAAGGAATCTTGAGGGAAGGCTCCAAAAGGAGAGGGAACTAGTGGCTAGCTACTCTAAGCCTAGTACAGTGTTTCCCTTAATAGACTTATTCTCCTCCCAAAAGGGAAAGAAAGGTTGGGATTCAAGGGAAAGACAAGTGCTGCTAATCCTAAAGGAAAGAGCAAAGCTTAAGTGGAGCCACTAGACTCTAAGGCTCCTGTCAAGTTTAATAAAGTTCAGTTTCCTTCAAACAGCCATGACCATGAGAGTGTTTATGGTCACTGGAATAATACTAAACCATCTTGTGTGAACAAAGATGTTCCACAAAATGGCAGCTTTTATAACAAAGGCGCTAGTGCCCTTGAGAAAATACAAATGGCCCATCCTAGACCATTTGTGTTTGGTGCTACAGCCCCTTTAGTCAAGGGTAAAGCTGCAGCCTGTTCTAAAATTCCTCCAACCCACTCTAAGACAAAGGACAAGGCAGTCAGTAGACCAGACCTCGGCATCTCTGAGGCCATGAAGAATACGCTGTCTGAAAAGAAAGCTGCTGCTAGAAGGGCTCAAGATATTCCAAGCACTTGTACTGCCAGACCCACCACTTGTCAGACTAGGGCTGGAAAACCATGGAACATGACTGCTGCTACTTTTTTCATACCAGAGCTGCTGTTAACACAACCACTAGACCTGCTCTAAAAAGAAGGTACAACATCCATGAGTGTTGTTGTTGTAGTAAGGTAGGCCACTTTACTGTAGATTGCTGGCATAATCATAGTGTGTAGAGAGAAAATGTCAGCTTGCCTGTCAAAAAATTTGCAGGCAGGAAAAATTATTTTTAGCGTAACATGCACCAAAGACCCAATAAAAATTGGGGTCCTAAGGTTAACTAATTTGTGTTTTGCAGGATAGTCCAATTATCCATACCCCTATATGGTACTTGGACAGTGGATGTTCCAAGCACATGATTGGAATAAGGAGTGTGCTTAAGGACTATGTTCCTGTAAAGAATGGACAAAAGGTCATCTTTGGTGGGTCAGAAAAACGGGTGACTAGAGGTTATGGTAAGATCTTTAATGGCATAGTCACTATCACTAGAGTAGCCTATGTGGAAGGGTTGAAACACAACCTGATAAGCATTAGCCAACTCTATGATCTTGGCTATGACATAGTATTCCATAAGGATGAGTGCCAAATTAGGAGGTTAAGTGACCAAGAGGTCATCTTAATAGGCACTACGAGTGAAAATGTGTACTGTTTAGATTTTCTATGCTCTAACAAAGACTCACCTATATTCCTAGTTGTAGATGAGAAAGCCTCTTCTGTGTCCAGTGACATAAGAGGCTAGCCCATCTAAATTATAAGACCATACGCAAGCTATTCAACAAAGAGCTGGTTAGGAATGAGCCTAATTCTATATGGACTTAGGAGGGTATCTTCTCTGTGAAAGATAGGGGATAAATCTGATTTACTCTAGAGTGGGGGGAGAATAGAGTAAATAAAACTTTTGGATATTTTTAAATATATCAGAGTAATAAAATAGTGATACTATAGTAGTATAATCGAAAATACAAACTAAGCTAAACTATCATAGCAAAGAAATATATCACAACACAGCAAGAACAAAACAGAAAATGATCAACTAGACGACACAAAAATTTTATAGTTGTTCCCTAACCTTGGTACATCCACTCTTCTACCACCCTGGTAGGAATCCACTATCAATTTTTTGATCAGGTGACTACCACCACAAGATCTATTTCTAGGGAGATCTCACAACCCTTTACTCTTTTGATCAGGTGCCCAAAAACCAAGAATAAACTTTTGAAGGGAGTTAATAATCCCTTTGTACAGAAGGTTAAGAGAGAGTTGATGGTGTCTTCTCTTTCTCTAATCAACAGAGAAGACTAGTGGATTGTTGTTGTCAAAGCTCTTTCTGAAATGATGAATGGTTCAGAAAGCCTGGAACCTTGCTCAGGGTGTAGGTCTTCAGCCTTGTCTTGAAATGATGTCCAAAAACTTTCTGACTGATTGAAAGTTGTTGTTCTTGAATGTTCCTGGAGTAGAAGTTGAAGAAGACTCTTTATATTTGTTTGTTGTTCTTATTCATTCTTCAGTAAGAATAAGGGGAAAATAGGTTGTTTTCTGCACAGAGATTTTCTTGTATCTATGTATTCTCTGTTAGTTCTCTGGTTGTCCTCCTGTCTGAAAAGAGAAAAATCTCTTTTATATTCTGCTGTTGAATTCTCCTTTGAAATTTTGAATTCCAAGCATTGATTGATGTTCTGTCTGGATAATGAAAACGGCTGGAGAATATAATCTTTAATGAATTTCCCCAACGTTCCTAATAAATTAAGCAAGTAAATAACCCTGATGAAGACCATAATTAATGCTGGCAATAACAGCTATATTTAAGAGAATATGAGCATTAATTACTCAAGAAATCACTGCTAAATAATATATGGAATAAGGACAAAAATAAGGAAAACTATAAGTCTGACACTAGATAGAAATCGTCGAGATATGAACAGATTTGATCGTCCAGAGTTCCAAGTTCATTGAGCTGAGAAATCCTGTTCATCAACCTGCACTCAGCGAACTGCATTATGGAGATAACTTGCCAAATCTGCTGTCTAAGTTCATCGAGCACAGAATCTGTCTTCATCGAGCTGAGTTCAGCGAAAATAAACTAGAAAGAATCTGGTGAAGCTGAACTCTAGATTTCGTCCATCTGAGCTCGAATATCATCGAGCTCAACTCAGATAATTAACTCTAAGTTCGTCGATCTAAGATCGATGATCGTCAAGCTGAGTTGAAGAATTTCGAACTGATAATTTAAAGTCTGAATTCTTCTAAGTTTTGAATCTTCTGAAATCTTCTGCTGGCTGGTCCATGAAGGTTGAACCTAATGACTGGCCTAAACTATAGGACTCAAACACTTGACCCTAGCTATACAATGTGGGTCAAAATCATCCTAATTAGTGAACCTAGCACAAATCCAAACTAGAGATCCAATAATCTCCCCCTATTTGGGTGAGGTCACTAATATAAACAAAAAAAATAATCACAAAGCAAAATAAAATATATCTCGCAGAAAAATAAAAATATCCAGCAGATATGTACATAACAGGAGCTTTGTGATAGAATAAACAAATAGAGTTCAGAAAATAAAACTAAACAAAACAATCATTTGTTCTTCTTTGACTTTTCCTTCTCAGCTTTTTTAGAAATTTCAAAGGGCTGTCTGAATTTTATTTCTCTGTTGGGATTGGCAGCTTCTCTTTTTGACATAGTCATGTCTGCAGCTCCAATGATATTGAGAGAAGTTGCTCTTGGTACTACAGCCTCTGGATGCTAATTCATATATGCATCTACATTAAAAAACTTGTTAGCCTTGTCATACCTTTTTAATTCTTCTCTCCTTTAGGAAGACATGGTAGTATACTGTGAGGGATCTTTGCCTTCCTTTTTAGCTTTGTTTATCATAGAGAGTCCAACAAGTTCCTAAAATCTAGCCATTTTAGCAGTTATTTCTTGTTCAGGATCGACAAAAGGGATTGGAGGAGATTCTGGCCTTTTTGGACTATTATCTTTTTCAGATTTATCGACTACAGAAACTATCTGTTTTATGTCTGGCGTCTAATGTTGTTGTTGATGTCTGTTGCTGTTTGAAGGATATCGCTGCTGACTGCTTCCTTGAGATCTTGAAGATCTACCTTGTTGCCTTTGGTAAGTTTGAGTATAAGAGGTAGATCTCTGAGAAATATTCCCTGAAGCACCAGCTGCTAGAGGAGGAGGAGGAGGACCTCTCCAATTCCTTTGAGAAGGAGGAGGAGGATAGTACCTTCTGCTCTTTTTCATGGCTTTCTGCTCATTCTTAGATAGCCACATCCATGAAGGCATCTCTGGGTAAGGTGTAATCTTCTGCAAAATATAGTAGGGAGTGTCTGCATTGGGATTTGGCTTTGGAACAGCCTTAGCAGGAGCTTTTCTTTTCTTAACAACTTTCTTCTTTGCTTTTGAATCATCAGAATCATCAGAGTCATCATCATCATTGTCATCATCAGATGATCCTGGATGATTATCATATAAAGCATCAATTGCCTTCAAGGCTTCCTTGGAAATTTGCTTCTCAACTTGAGGAAGCACTTGAGGTTCTGCAACTTCTGTGGGAGGAACAATATTTTCAGAAATTGTTAGGTTCTCTTCTGAAATATCTGCAAGAATAGTTTCATCTAAATCTGGTAAAGGACTATCATCCATCTTGTAAGTAGGAGTGGAGATAGCCTTGGGAGGGGAAATAGCCTTTTGCTTTGGGGAAGAGACTAGTTCAAGAACATTCTCAGTCATATGTTCTTCTGTAATCACTAGAGCTATTGGAGCTGCAAAACTTGCCTTTAGTTGCTTAGCAACTGTAAGGCTTATTGGGGAAGTATAGGGGACTATAGCCATAGAATGCTTTGGGCAGACTTCTGGAAGATAATTCAAATGAACTGTATCAAAAGAATTTAATAAAAGGAATAAATCAACTGTGGGATTAACAATACAATCACCAACCGTTATACTCTCTGGAATTTCTATATCTGTAATTTTTATATCTGTACAGAACATTTCAGTTTCAATTTCTACTGCTGTAACTGCTGTAACTAATGCTGCTGTTGCTGGAGCTGCTTCTTCATTGAGCATCTCCCCCTACCTAGTTTCAGTGAATACTGGAATCAGGCCCCTTGAAGAAGAAGGGACAGAGGAGGCAGCAAATAGAGTAGCAAGGGATGAGATAGAGACAACAAGAGGTGTGATTGCCTCTGCTATGAGTTGCCTGATTACTGGAGTGATGTGCTCCAGGGGGGTGGAAATGGAAGGGGAATCCATATCCATATACTCAGGAGAAGTTTGATTGGATACAGATGGATGAAGGGGAGGAATGACATAAGATGGAGTGACATCTTGCATGATGTCATCCTGGAAAGGTGATGCAGCAGGAGATGGAACTGGAGTGGAAATGTCATGTAGAGGTTAATTTGGTATAGATGGTAGGGTGGTGAGCAAGTCAAATGTGGGGGATTACATGAATGTTTGAGGATGTGTGTCAGTAAGATGAGGCGGTAATGGAGATGGAGGTGGTGTGATGTGTTCTGGAGTTGCAGTAGGAGTTTGTTGATGCATTGGTGAGGCAGGTGGTTATTGAGGAGGAGGTGGTGACTGAGGAGATGAAGGAGTTGTTGTAGGAGGAGGTGTTGTTGAAGGAGGAGGAGGAATGGAAACTTCTTCAATTGGGTGGGGAGTGGCTGGAATAGCCCTTATGCTCTCAGAAGGTGTGGAAGATGAGGAAGCCCTGGATGGCTTAGAGATTGTCCTCTCCCACCTTCCAAACAAGACACATGTTAGCCTATTGGAAGCATTGAAGAATATAGTCTGGGAGACCATGGATTCAACTGCTTTTGCCTGTAGGAAGATCCCAAGAACTCTTCCAAAACAAACTTCTTTCTTAGTGTTTTTCTTCCTTATCAAATCAAACAGTAGTTTTCCCCAGTTCACGGCTTTCTTATTTACCACAACACACATCACCAAGAACTGGTGCCTGGTAATGTAGTTATGGGCTGTGTTTGCACAACAGAACTTTCCCGACGACATCAGCAAGTAATTTGTATTCTGAAGACAAATTCTTCTTTAGTAATTTATTAGGGTTCTCTCCAACATGACCCATTTTAATAAGCATGTTATCATATTCAATACTATCCATTTCAATTTCTTCATCACAATTCATCAAACTGAAAATTTCAGTTTACACGGTGGGGGAAAGAGAAATCTGGTTACCAGATATAGTCCCAGTCATTGTGTCTACATCTGGAGTTGAGGAGGTGAACACCGATTTTCTTATCTTTGTAGCAGCTATCTTTATTCTTGTTGTCATTAAATTATTTAACTGTTGTTCTTCAAACAGTTTCAGTATATCAAGAAAAACTTGATCAGAATGTTGGAACGATCGAAAGTCTATGTGGAAACCCATATCGAACTTCATCGCCGCCAGAGATCTCGCTGGAATCGCCATTGATCGCCTGAAAAAGGAAATAGAAAGATCAAGTGTAAGGGGAACATAAAGAGCTGGATGGAGCTCGAAGAAAACATAGATATATGGTTTTCAGAATATGAAGCGGCAGACTCAGTCCGCCGAAAAATAAAAATTCTTTGATCTGGGTTTGACGAAATATTTTATTGACAAAAGAGTTCGTCGATCTCTGTCAGAAGAAGGGAAAAGTTTTCGTCGTTCTCAGGTCGACGAAAATTTTCTAAAGCAATATCGTTGTTCTCCATTCGACGAAAAGAACTTCACCCACAAAGAGTTCGTCAATCTCAGGTCGACGAATTTCTCAAGTACTTTTCTCAGTTCGTCGATCTCCGTTAGACGAACTGTGGCAAATTCTTCGACCACAGACAAAAAATTAAATTAATGCATCTACATTGATCATACCTAACTGATTCATAAAGAATAGATGTTTCTTCTTATCCAAGGGTTTGGTGAAGATATCTGCCTTTTGCAAATCAGTAGAGACAAAGGTAAGATTAATTTTCTTTTTGTCTACACACTGTCTAATGAAATGATGTCTTAAATCTATATGCTTAGTTCTACTATGATGCACTGGATTCTGTGCAATAGAAATTGCACTTATATTATCACACAATAGAATTGAATTATTTAAGTTGACACCATAATCTAGGAGTTGGTTTTGAATCCACAGCATCTGTGAACAACTGCCAACTACTATATATTCTGTAACGACCCCATGCCCGAGCTCAGAGGCCCATGGTCTTGTCTCGTTCTGGACATCGCTACCAGGCTGCAGCCCAAGAACACCAAATCCTCTCCGCACCTGTTTCTTGGCCGCAGTGCATTATTGAGGCCAGGTCTCGAACCCGCAACCCCCTTGATAGGCAACCTTCAACAGTTCCTATCACCAACTGAGCTGCAGCTCAGTTGGTGATAGGAACTGTTGAAGGTTGCCTATCAAGGGTGTTGCGGGTTCGAGACCTGGCCTCAACAATTCACCGCGACCGAGAAACAGGCGCGGAGAGGCTTTGGGATGCTTGGGTTGTAGCCCGGTAGCGATGTCCAGAACGAGACAAGTCCATGGGCCTCTGAGCTCGGGCCTGGGGTCGTTACATAAAAAGTGCACTTTTTATGTAACGACCCCAGGCCCGAGCTCAGAGGCCCATGGGCTTGTCTCATTCTGGACAATGCTACCGGGATGCAGCCCAAGCACCCCAAAGCCTCTCCGCATCTGTTTCTCGGCCGCGGCGCACTGTTGAGGCCAGGTCTCGAACTCGCTTCCTATAACCAACTGAGCTGCAGCTCAGTTGGTGATAAGAACCTTGAAGGTTGCCTATCAAGGGGGTTGCGGGTTTGAGACCTGGCCTCAACAGTGCACCGCCGCCGAGAAACAGGCGCAGAGATGCTTTGGGGTGCTTGGGCTCCAGCCCGGTAGCTATGTACAGAACGAGAGAAGCCCATGAGCCTCTGAGCTCGGGCGTGGGGTCGTTACATAAAAAGTGCACTTTTTATGTAACGACCCCATGCCCGAGCTCAGAGGCCCATGGGCTTGTCTCGTTCTGGACATCGCTACCGGGCTGTAGCCCAAGCACCACAAAGACTCTCTGTGCCTGTTTCTCGACCGCGGTGCATTGTTGAGGCCAGGTCTCGAACCCGCAACCCCCTTGATAGGCAACCTTCAACAGTTCCTATCACCAACTGAGCTGCAGCTTAGTTGGTGATAGGAACTGTTGAAGGTTCCCTATCAAGGGGGTTGCGGGTTTGAGACCTGGCCTCAACAATGCACCGCGGGTGAGAAACAGGCGCGGAGAGGCTTTGGGGTGCTTTGGTTGCAGCCAGGTAGCGATGTCCAGAATGAGATAAGCCCATGGGCCTCTGAGCTCGGGCCTGGGGTCGTTACATATTTAGCTTCTGCTATTGAGGTAGACACAGATGTTTGCTTCTTGCAAAACCAAGACACTAGCCTATCACCAAGGAACTAACATGTCCCTGATGTGCTCTTTCTGTCCACTCTTCATCCAACAAAGTCAGCATCAGAGTATCCAGTTAACTCAAATTCTGACTCAGTTGGATACCAGAGTCCTAAATTAGGGCAACTCTTTATATATCTTAAAATTCTTTTTAAGAAAATAAGATGAGATTCTTTAGGGTTCACCTGGAACCTAGTACAAAGACATGTAACAAACATAATGTCTGGTCTACTTACTGTAAGGTATAACAGGGACCCAACAATGACCCTATATAATTGCTGATCTGCAGGTTTCCGATGTTCGTCAGAATCAATTACATCATTTATAGCTATATGTGTTTTCTTTGCTGAAGCATCAACCATCCCAAACCTTTTATTTAGCTCCTTAACATATTTAGATTGGGATAAGAAGATTCCATCAGGTGACTGCTTCACTTGGAGACCAAGGAAGTTGGAGAGCTCACCCATACTACTCATTTCAAACTTAGATTCCATAAGGTTGGAGAACCCTTTGCATAATTTGGAATCTGTAGAACCAAATATGATGTCATCTTTATATATTTGTACTAAAAAATGTTATCATGATGATGCTTTATAAATAAAGTCCTATCTACTATTGATGAGGATTTTATAGTTTTAAAAATGTGTATCCAAACTAAAATCTCAAACTAGGCAAGTGCACCTATCGAAATTTAGTATAGGAAATGTCGTATTTAAACTCGGGGACCGTTGAGCACTTGTACTCACAAGGAAAAGCTATTATTTTATCGATCGGAAATTAGTTTTGCGAAAAAGAAGATGTTAAACTAAGAAAAGAAATATGATGATAGGAAAGCTAGCACTTGATCTAGAATCCCTTTGGACTAGAATAAATTTCCAATAAATGAAAATAAATACAAGCATCTAAATTATAACTTCGATCGCGGAGGTTCCAATGCTACGAAGAGCCTCTCTCGAGAATACGCATTCGACTAACCTTAGGTTGATCGATTAAGACCTCTCGGGTAGTCAAAAAACCTAAGCTTGCTTTAGGCGGTGAACCTCACTACTGGAATTGACTCCAATGCGGAAGAATTTTGCATTCCTCTCTCGAGAGGTGCATGAAACTCTCTTTATCCTTGAGTGATCTACTCGTATCCACAACCTCTCGATAAATCTAGGATACGGATATAAAATCGAATAAACATAATTTGCAACTTATGAATATGAAGAAGTTAAATTCAAAGATAAATCGAAGTGCATAAAATAGAGAGCTTGATAAATTGAGATAATAAGAAGAAATTTATTTCATTCCGAAGTTCATCATGATCAAGTGCTAATTGAAAATTAGCTACTCATCATGATGGGAGAATTACATGAAAGGTTGGAGAGAGACATGATTAAAGAAATACTTGAAAATAAAAGCTACACTATGAAATTAAAATGCAAGAAAAACAGTAAATTAAACATAACTAAAGCTCCCAAAATCTCCTCCCCAGCTTCTGGAATCGCCTGAAATTTATAGGCAAGTTTGCTAGATGGTCACGCCCGTGAACTAGGGTGTGTCGGGTTCGGAACAGTCATATTCAAGTCTTCGGAACGTTGGCGTGAAACTGCCAAAAATCGTTAATTCACGGGTCACGCCCCTAGGTCACGCCCGTGACCTAGGGCGTGTCTTGACGGTTGCTGAAATGGCGGGAAGCAGAAATGCCCAGAATAACTCCAGCCGTTGTTGGAAGGGTCACGCCCATGGTCATGCCCGTGACCAAGGGCGTGTCTTGCAAAACTGCCAGCTCTTGAAACAGCTGCATTAACTTGGCACGCCGAGACGTCACGGCTCGAAATCACGCCCGTGACAAATATGTCACGCCCTTGTCCGGGCATGTAACTTTAATTTGACGTGGATTGGAGGCCTGGATCATCATCAGCGTGTCACGCCTGTCTGACATGCCCGTGTCAGCATGGTCACGCCCGTGACTATTGGGCGTGTACTTTTAAATGACATGACAGTGAGCTCTGGAGCATGCGCCGGGGTCACGCCTGGATGTCACGCCCGTGACCGGTTGGTCACGCCCGTGTCCGGGGCATGTATTTTGTAATTTTTTCGGCTTTGTCCAGCTTTGTCTCCTGATCAATCCTATAAACACCAAATTGAAATTTGCAGCCCAGATTGACCCTAAAATAGGAAATTAAAGAAATTAGATAATAAAATCATAAAATATATTTATAAACTAATTAATTATTAAATAAAAATTATATAAAAATATGGATAAAATTAGGGTTATCAAATACCCACATACTTACTCGTTTGCTTGTCCCAAGCAAACAACGTTTCATGGAGAGTAGAAAAATTTTAACGTTGGAAACGAAAATTGAACCTAAGGAGTAGAATGCGAAGTCTTATGACTATGCGCGTAGTTATTTTTGTAGAAAAACCTACTCAGCATACAAATTAGTTTTTACTTTTCTAAAATGTGTTTTCAGTTATTATTTTTACTTCGAAAATGAAAACCTGGTAAATCTTAAAATCACGTTTAGGGAGAAAGTAGCATGCGTAATAAGATAACATTGCACAAATCGAAGATCGGGATACGCTCCAAAGAAATCTTTCAATGTCAATGGTCATAGGCTTGCCCTTTCACACTCTCGCCACGACACTAGTTTAACTTATAAGCACAAATCAGTAGGGTTTAACTAGGTTGAAATGTAGGATTAGGTTTTTGGTTTGAAAAATCAAAGATAAAAACGAGGGGTAGACAAACCAAAACCTAATGAGAGCTTGCACAAAAGAAAAAATTTGAAGAACTCCTCCAACTCCTAAATTCCTTTGTTTCGTTTTCTTAACATGTTGAAAATTTTTCAACTTCCTCTATTTATTTTCATATTTTTTTATATTTTTTTCTTCTTTTCACTTTTTCTAGAGGAGGAATGAAAAATAAAACAACTCTTTTTTTCAATTAGCCACCAAAATAAAATGTCTCCTAATCACTCATAAACTGGTTTTGTATATATAAATTCAAGCTCGGACATAGGTGTATAATTATGATGCTTTTTAGGTTTTGGTAAAGTGTTGGTGGAACTAAAACAAAAGGAAGGATATTGGCTCAAATTGGCTTAGCAAAGATAAAATGTTAGGTAAGGGTGCAAAGGCTCAAACTTGGCAAAAGAAGTGCCTAAATCATTTTTATGCTAATGAGTTTAACCTATGCAATGTCTTGAGAATAGCTAGAGGGCAAGTTCTAGACATCGAGAAAGAATACCTCTTTCTTGATCCGATAAATATCTCTCTAATAAACTTCTACACACTCTCCTAAACTATTCCTAGATTTTACCTGTTTTAAAGTAAAAGTAAAATAAACTATTTCTACGCATTTAGAAAAATAAAAATCTAATTGTATGCTGAATGTTTAATTCTACTTAAATTCTACAAACATATGCACTTGACTAGAAACACAACATGGCCAATAGTTCTACTGAAAATTGTAAATTTTTTTTTATGATTTTTGAAAAAAATTATGAATTTTTTGTATGTTTTACTTGAGAAATATTCCCCCATACTTAAACAATACATTCTCCCCAATGGAAAAATAAGTAAAGCAAAGGAAAGGAGACTTCCCTGAAGCCGTCCAATCAGCACCAAAATGTACCTGGAAGACAAGACTAAAGCTAAACATAATTTTGATTTATTATTTTTAATTAAAGAAAAGATACATGAGAACTGAAATAAAAGATACAAAGAGAAGATACATTACAGCCGACTACACCACAAAGACAAGAACTAATCCGCATCGCTATCACCCCACCCACCCACACCCCCCCCCCCCCCCCCCCCCCCCCCCGTGGCCGATAATGAGTGTGCAGATTCGTGAACTCACGGGTAATATATGCCATAGAAGAAGCGTGGCTCTGCTCCAGCATGGTAAAACGTACATCAACTTTAGTAAAACGGCTGTCAAAATTTGTCTGCATCTGATTTAGGCGAGTGAGAATCAACCCAAATTGGCGATCCCAATAGTTTTGAGGGTCAGGCGTTGGGGCAGAGTCCATAGGAGGTGGCAGAATCGAGGGAGAGTGAGGAGCACCGCTGGGACCGGCACCGAAATCATGATCAAGATCCCCACCACCGACTGCTAGGGGGATAGCCTCGAATTTTCCATCTCGTCGTCACACAAGGCCAAGAGCCTGAACGGTCTGGAACTGAATGACTTGTGGTATCTGAGTGCAGCTCAGTCGCGGAAGAGCATCCTAAAGACCGATCTGCTTGGCGAGAAAAGTGATGAAGTTCCCACCGTGCACCGCTCCCAACCTCATATTTTCGTCTTGGTGCCGAAAGAAAATTGCGAGCATATAACCAAGGTTGAGCGGGACCCGGTAAAACATACTATATAAATATAGTAAATCTACCCGAGTCACCACGCCATGGCTGTCGCCACGAGCAGAAAGAATAAAGGTGAGGAGGTTGTGGAGAATGCGCAAGGCATGGGAAATGAGGTGGCTGCCTTTGGATTTCTTTGGGGTGTAGGGTGCGGTGTCATTACTGAGTTCCACCCAAAAGCTGAGAAGGTTGATATTGGGAGGGAAGTTTGTAAGTAGACCGATGTAGGTGGTAGATTGGGAGAAGGCCTCTGAGCAAAAGCCCGTGACAACATTAAGTTTGTGGATGGTGAGCTGATGCATCACCCCACCCATGTAAAAGACGATGAAATTGTCATTCGCTGCCCAACGGAACTCAAATGAAGCCAAGAACTTGACGGTGAGCTCAAGGAAGGCGTGCTCTGAAATGGAGAAGAGGGAACTCCATCTAGGGGTGGATAGAAATTCCCTAACCAAGTCTGCCGCTCCAAATGTGGCGAAGATCGCCCAATCCAAGATGCAGAATATGCCAAGGGATTTGGTGCGTAGGCGATCGCTGCGTTCCTGCTGGGTTTGGTTTTCAAATAGGAGCATGGCTTCCGTGGTGTCGGGATCCGCGAGGTGCTCCGAGGAGGAAGCGGTGGAGCGAGGGTGGTGGCGAGGCATTATGGAAGGAGGGAGGAAAATGGGTTTTCGGGTTGGCTATGGAAAGAAAGAAGGGCTGGAAGGTGTGGAGGAATGAGAGGGGGAGAAATCCTATTTATAGGAATTTTTTGGGTAGGTCACGCCCCCTGTCATGCCCGTGACAGGGGGCGTGTACTTAAAGAATTGCAGAAAAAAAGGATACGAGGGGCCCTGCCTCGGATTCGCTGGTCACACCCCATGTCACGCCCGTGATATGGGGCGTGTACTTAAAAAGACAGAAAAGCCTCTGGAATCTGATGCTCCCAGCATCGGATTTGCGGGTCATGCCCCAGAGACATGACCGTATGTCTGGGGCGTGTCACATAAAAAATGCAATAAGACGGGAATCCGAGGCATTGACCAAGTCAATGCCTCTGATTCGCTGGACACGACCCAGGGTCACGCCCGTGACCCTGGGGTGTGTAACAAAAACAATAAAAAAACATAAATTTGTAATTTTTTGGGGTTTTCGGATTCCCGGGCAAGTCACGGCCGTGACTTGCCTATGTCACGGGCGTGACATAAATTGACATGGGCATGACTGGGCAGAAAGATTCGTTTCCCTGATCCATTTCATCGAACAAAGTTTCGTGCTTGTCACGCCCGTGACCATTGAAGGTCACGCCTGTGTCTATAACGATAGACGAACGAGAAACTTCGCTCAACGAAACCACTCTCGGGTTATGCAAGAAGAACTAAACACGGCTCTGTCACGCCCATGACCCATAGGTCACGACCGTGACAGAGGCGTGTACGACCAAAAGTTGTTTTTTTCAAATATTTTTTTGACAGAAATTGAAGAAACTACATAAAAATTACCGACATGAAGAACTCGCATAAAGTTGACGTTCGAACCCGATTGATCATCACACCGCAAAGATTCTTCAACCCTACAAAATCTCAAAGATAAAAATAAAATAAAAAAATGATAACCATGGGGTGCCTCCCACAAGCGCTTTGTTTATGGTCGTTCAGCTCGACCAAGCGGAGGCTAATTTATGGGTTTGGGAGGTTAATTTCATCTTGGTGCTCATTAGTAATTTCACCAACGAAAAATATTCTCAGCCGGTACCCGTTCAACTTGAATTCAGCTTTTTCCAGGTGCGAGATAAGGACCGTCCCGTAGGGCCAATCTGTAACACCACAAAATTTGTAGAGGGACGACCAGCGTTTCTGGCCAAGTTTGGGTCTTAGCTGAGAAGGAAAATTGGTTTCTGGCAGGGGGCATATGGCCTGGGACACGGGCATGTCCCAAGGCGTGTCAGGCTCCAGTGTGTCGAGACAAGGCACACGGCCTAGGACACAGGCGTGTCCAAGGCCGTGTCAGGCAGTCGACAAACTTCGCTTGACGACGTGTCGAGATAGTGAACACGGCCTGGAGCCCAAGCGTGTTGAGTTAGATACGGGTAAGGACACGGGCGTGTCCAGTACCCGTGTGAGTCTCGGGTTATTTTCGGGGCTGTGTCGATGGAGGCACACGACCGACCACACGGTCGTGTAAGTTAGAACACGGGCGTGTCAGGACGAACACAGGCGTGTCGGATGCCCGTGTGTTGTTCTGGGCGCGTTGATTTTGACGGCGAATGGGGGACACGGCCCTGGAGACGGGCGTGTCGCAGGCCGTGTTCGGCCTAGTTTTAGCATTTCAGGCCCGAATCAAGGCCGTTTGTTTCTTTAATTTGGGATCCAATGGCTGGGGGTTGTTCCTGATGGGTTATACACGGGATTGGACCCTTAGAAACCCTCCTTTATTTTGAGTGGTTCTCCTTCTAATGTTCTAGAGAGAGGGGAGAGCAAGGAAGAAGAAGAAGCCTAGATCCGGTCACCGGCGGAGCTTCGGAGCTCCAAATCGCGAGACGAGTCCAGATCTGTGGAGGCTAGATCGTTGCGAAGGTTTTCATCCGGCTATTTTTCTATGGCTAGGAAGAGGAGTCGGAAAGTAACGACACTTCTCCTCTCAGTTTTAGGATGCATGTTTAGCATCTTTTCTTTTCTAGTTTTTGGGCACCAAACACTCAAATGAGAGGGGTTTGGGTCGCCAAGGTTCAAGAGGAACCTCCGGGTCGATTGAGTCCGTCCCCGGCATGTTTTGCATTAGAGATCCGCTCCGTTAGTGGATTAGGCATGGTGTGTGAAGCCGTAGTCGCGACCGTTAGTCCGACTCGGTGATGTTGCATACGAGCTTTAAGGATTCGTAGAGATCCATTGCGGCAAGATGTCGTTTGTGACGTGGTGATGTTTTTCCCCTTTTTCTCGAGTGAGTACGTGTAGATGGAACCAGACAAGGTTAGCTCCTCGATGGCGGTAGATGGTTTCCATGGTGGACAAGGTTAGCTCTGCATTGGTGGTAGATGGTTTCCTTGATGTGCGGGAACGCTGCAGTACAAATGAGGGACTAGGGTGGAATTGTCTTGGATTGTGATGTGCCAAGGCGTGGCTGTGTCTTCGTGGTCGGCTGGTTATCCCATGACATACACGTCATGTGGGGAGAGTGTCGCGGCGAGACTAGTCCCCTTCTGTGAGACTGACGAGAATGGCAAGCATGGGGCAAGCCCGGGAAACGAGGCCATGAGCTGGTGGGGTCTAGCAAGGCTTCTTAGAATCGGTCAGTTTGTGTTTGTTGGAATCCTGACATGAGACATCAGAGTTTGCAGGCAAGCTCGGGTCTAAGACCTTGAGTGGGTAGGGCCTTAGCAAGAGTTCCATGTGGCAGCTTGTGTGCCGTTGGGGGGGATTGTGTTTCCCTTTTTGTTTGCGGCTTTATGCCAATGGGGAAATGATGAGTACCCAATTGATGTGATGTTGCGCTTGATGCATACGTTATAGGGTGCCTTTGGTGAAACCCGGGTGTTTCATTCACGTTGCATAGTAGGCCCTAATATTATATGCTCAACAGTAGAGAACATATATGATGTTTGAGACATCCAAGCCTGTTTCTTTAGTTGCTTTTCTTGCTTATGAATATTGCATACGAAGTGCTAACTTGCAGGTTGGAGGAGTACCCCGGGGTCCATTAGGGGCGGCTGGGAGGAGATGTGTTTGTTACACAGTTTGAGGTCAGCCTTTGCTGACCCACGTTACTAATAAATTTTACAGGGCAAGGATCGCAAGCAGAAGCTAGCTCGCTGGCCAGAAAGGCCTAAACCTCATGAAGTGTTAACTTTCTGCTGTAGCTCTACTCTTTATGACATTGTATGTTTTGATGGCCTTGGTGACCGGCTTGCATGCCGAGGTAGACTAGGTGTGCTTATGCACTCTCAGGACTGATGTATTATTTGAGTTTGAATTTACTCTTGTTGTAAGGCCTTAAGACCATTTTGTTACTCTTATAGGCGTGGATAACTTCTAGTCTCTTTGGTTGTTTCCGCTGTGATGTGTTTTGAGTTTTGAGTTTGGGTAGCTATATCATTTTATAATACTGAAGCTGTGGCGTCTGTATGTTGTGGGGCCCCGGCCGGACCCAAATTATACGGTCATTACAGGGGAGGTGTTACAATTTGGTGTCAGAGCCAGGTTAGATTCAAGGTCAGTGCGTAGAGAAGTTATCCACATAAGAGTAACGCGGGACCATGAGTGTCCTTATGTTTAAGTCTTGAGATTAGAGATTGATCCCTTGTTTCTTGTTTTCTTGAAGAGTGCATGCAACGAGGCGGGTAAGTTGAGAGCAAGAGAAGAAGTTTCGGCGAGCAGTGCCACTGCTCCAGGTCTTTTGGGCACGGGTGTAAACCCGGCCAACTTCTGTCGTATGCTTGCAGAAGCGATGGTGGCAGCCCAAGCTGCAGCGGCAGCTCAGGTAGCAACCCCTGCTACACCGGACACGGCGACTGCCGTACCAGGCGGAGAAGCCAGGCGAGTGGAGCATTTGGCGTAAAGGTAGGTTGTCAGACATGGAGACCGACACATGAAGTATTTCCTGAGCTTCCATCCACCGTCGTTCAAGGGAGTTGGTACGCTAATGGTTGCAGAGGATTGGTGGGTTCGAATTCAAGAGCTTTTGAGGGCGGCAAAGGTGCCAGAAGAAAAGAAATCTGAGTATGCGGCGTTCATGTTGGAAGGAGATGCCAAGTTGTGGTGGGTGAGCCATAGCGGCCGCCAGTTCCCTGGACGCACCCCGTTGATAGAGGAATTTGGGGATGCTTTTCTAAAGAGGTACATTCTCGTTTCTACACGGTTGGCCCTTCAGAGGTAGTTTCTGCACTTAATGCAGCGAGACAAGACGGTGGACGAGTATGTGCAGGAGTTCACCCGTTTGGGTCGTTTCGCGGGAACGATGATGGCAGATGATGTAGAGAGGGATAACCTTTTCTACCAAGGGCAGAGGGAGAATCTGAGGCAATGCCTCATTTCCATGAAGAGAGCTGGTTTTAATGAGCTAGTTGAGGCTGCCAGGATATTGGAGAGTGATCTGGAGTGAACCCAACGTCATAAGGGTTTCAATCCCAAGCAAGGGGAAGGGAAGCCTCCCCAATCCCAGGGAAAGTCTGAAGGGAGTAGGTGGAGGAAAAAGCCTCACAATTCCAGGTCCGCTGAGAAGAGCAAGTGGACGCCTGAAGGTTCTCACTCTAGGGGACCGCCGACGTGCTACAATTGCGGTAAGGTGGGGCACATAGCTCGTGTTTGTTCTCAAGGAGGAGCGGAGCAAGAGGCAAGGCAGGAGCAGACTGTGCGCTCCGGCCCCAGTGCCGTAGAGAGAGGGAAGATGGCGGAGTAAAGCGCTTCTCGGTTCCAACCGGTGCAACCAAGGGCCTACAACCTTGGATAGCAGGAAACGATCGGCCAAACCGATGTGGTGACAGGTATGAGGAAATTTAAGTTTAATTTTGTGCTTCATACTTTTAGACTTTTATGTGTGATGTCTATGTTGTAGGCTTCGTATTAGTTTCCGGATACCCCACTAGGGTATTGTTCGATACGGGAGCATCGCACTCCTTTCTTGCGGAGAGCTTCATCCGGAGAATAAGAGTTGTGTCTTTCTCGGCGGACGCAGAACTGAAAGTGCACATGCCCAATGGGCCATCCATGACCACCGGGGCCAAAGGGCGCATCTGTTGGGAGCTGGACGGAGTAGACTTCGTTCTGGTAGCAGTGATTTTACCATTGGTTGAGTTCGATGTCATTTTGGGCATGGACTGGCTTGCAGAGCAGCGCGCCAGTATTGATTGCCTATCTAAGGTAGTGACCCTAAGGAGCAAAGGGCAGGTGGAAGTCAAATTTAAGGGCCTTTGTGGAGTGGCCTATTCCCTGATTTCGCCCATACAATTGATGCAGGCGGTTAACCAGGGTGGTGTAGCGCTGGTATTGTTATTGGAGGTTCTCCTCTCCCAGTTGTCTATTAAGGAAGTGCCCGTAGTGGCAGAGTTCAAGGATGTGTTTCCGGATGAACTTCCTGGAGAGCCTCCTCGGCGGGAGATTGACTTCTCGATCGAGTTAGTGCCGGAGGCTAGGCCAGTATCACGTCCTCCATTTAGGATGGCACCAAAGGAGTTGGCAAAACTCAAAGTATAGTTACGGGAACTGTTGGAGCAAGGGTATATCAGACCCAGTTCTTCACCGTAGAGTGCGCCGGTGTTGTTTGTAAAGAAGAAAGACGGTAGTATGCGGCTGTGCATAGACTACCGAGAGCTGAATAAACTGACCGTTAAGAACAAGTGTCTGATTCCTCGGATAGACGACTTGTTCGACCAGTTGGTGGGGTCGGTGGTGTACTCAAAATTGGACTTGAAGTCAGGCTATTATCAGTTTCGAATTCGGGACGAGGACATCCCCAAGACTGCCTTTGGTACGAGGTACGGTCACTTTGAGTTTTTGGCGATGCTGTTCGGGCTGATGAACGCGCCATCTGTGTTCATGGACCTTATGAATCGAGTATTTTGGGAATACTTGGATTCTTTTGTGGTTGTCTTCATTGATGACATCTTGGTGTATTCTAAATCGGAAATGGAGCATGAGACCCACTTGAGAGTGGTCTTGCAAGTGCTGAGGGAGAATCTGTTGTATGAAAAGTTCTCAAAGTGCGAATTCTGGTTAGCGAAGGTGGCATTTTTGGGCCACGTGATTAGTGGGGATGGGGTGGCAGTGGATCCAACAAAAGTGGAAGCCATCAGATATTGGCCGGTTTTGAGGACCGTGGCGGAAGTCCGAAGTTTTCTTGGACTAGCCGGGTATTATAGGAGATTCGTGGAGAATTTTTCGCGGATAGCTCTACTCCTCACCTCACTCACTTGTAAAGATCATAAGTTTGTGTGGACTCAAGACTGCAGTCAAGCATTTCAGGCACTGAAGGAGAGACAGATGATGGCTCCAATCCTAAGTCTACCGCAAGGGACCAAGGGATTTCAGATCTTCAGCGACGCATCGGGATGCAGTTTTGGTTGCGTTTTGGTGCAACATGGCAAGGTGATAGCTTTTGGGTCTAGACAGCTGAAGCCTCATGAAAGGAATTACCCCGTCCATGACTTGGAGTTGGCGGCGGTAATTTTTGCGTTGAAAATATGGCGACATTATGTGTATGGTGCAAAGGTGGAAATCTTCACGGATCATAAAAGCCTGAAGTATCTCTTGGATCAAAAGGACTTGAACATGGGACAACGTAGGTGGGTTGAGTTTCTTGGAGACTACGAGGTGGCGATTCAGTATACGTAAGGAAAAGCCAATGTAGTGGCAGATGCCTTGAGTAGAAAGTACTCAGGGCAAGGGAATTGGATCGAAGCTCATGATGAGCGGTTGGTACGGGAATGGGAGTCCCTTGGTTTGGAATGTGTGGCGAGAGGCGAGTCCAGTGTGGCTCGGTTGAACTGAATTGAAATGCAGAATGACTTGTCTGATCGCATTCGGGAAGCGACTCGGTTGGATGTGGAGTTTCAACCATATGTGATGGAGGCTCAAAAAGGGCGAGAGCAGCGCCTGGGAGATGATTGATGGGATTCTGAGGAAGGACGGAAGGGTTTGTATACCGCAGTTCGGCAAACTCCGTGAGGAGTTGATGTTTGAGGCTCACTTCACAAAGTACTCCATTCACCCGGGCAGTACAAAGATGTACTTGGATATGAAGAAATCCTTTTGGTGGCCGGGGCTGAAGCGGGACGTAGCTTTGTATGTGAATCGTTGCCAAACTTGCGCCTAGTCGAAGGCCGAATGTCAGAATCCGGGCGGGTTCCTGAAGCCCCTTCCAATCCCTGAGTGGAAATTTGATGACATCTTCATGGATTTTGTACATGGTCTGCCTAGATCACAACAGGGTAATGATGCTATTTGGGTGATCGTGGATCGCTTAACCAAGGTGACCCACTTCATCCCAAATCGGAAGGAGGACATCATGGAGAAGCTGGTGGAGTTGTATGTTCACAACATTGTGTGACTGCATGGGATTCCTAAGAGCATAGTCAGCGATCAAGATGGACGGTTTACGTCCAAGGACTGGAGATTGGTTCAGAAGAGTTTGGGCATGAAGCTAAAGTTCAGTACGACGTTCCATCCTCAAACTGACGGGAAAACCGAAAGAACGAACCGTACTATGGAGGATATGCTGAGAATGTGCATTCTTCTCTTCGGCAAGAAGTGGGAGGATCACCACTTCATGGTGGAATTCACGTACAATAACAGTTATCAAGCAAGTATAAAAATGGCGCCATACGAAGCTTTGTATGGGAGATGGTGTCGAACACCGATGTCTTGGACAGAGGCGGGAGACACCAAAATTTTGGGAAAGGAGGTGGTAGTTGACGCTTGTGAGTTGGTACGGACCATTCAAGAGCGTATGAAGGTGGCGCAAGGCCGGCAAGCAAAATACTTAAATGCTCGTCACAGGAAGTTGGAGTTTGCGGTAGGTGATTGGGTCTATTTGAAGATCAAGCCGTTCAAAGGCGTCTCACAGATTCGCCGACTCAAGAAGTTGAGTTCAAGGTTTTTGGGTCCTTTTGAAGTTGTTGAACGGGTGGGAGAAGCAGCCTATCAGTTAGCGTTGACCGTGGAGCTGAGTGGATTGCACGACGTCTTCCATTTCTCCGTCTTGAGGAAAGCCTTGGTGGAGGCTAGTATGGTGATCGAGTCGGCATCAGTGCCGATAGAGGAAGACTTGAGGATGCGAGTCCATCCAATTTCTATAGAGGATTCGGAGACTCGGCAGTTGCGGAATAAAGAGGTTAAACTCGTGAAAGTCCGATGGGACAACTGCGGTTGTGAGGAGCACTCTTGGGAGCGAGAACAAGCCATGTTAGAAGAGTATCCAGAGCTCTTCAAATCAGGTACCATTTAAGTTGTGTTCCCTTTTGCTTTGTAATTTCAGGATGAAATTCTTTTAAGGGGGAGAGAATTGTAACACCCCAAAATTTGTAGAGGGACGACCAGCATTTCTGGCCAAGTTTGGGTCTTAGATGAGAAGGAAAATTGGTTTCTGGCAGGGGGCACACGGCCTGGGACACGGGCGTGTACCAGGGCGTGTCAGGCTCCAGTCGATGATTTTGTCGAGAGGTCGACGATTTTGGAGTTGACGATCGTCGAGCAGAGAACACGGCCTGAGACACGGGCATGTCTCAGGGCGTGTCGAGCCCGTATCGACGATCGACCCGGGGAGTCGACGAATTTCGCTCGACGATGTGTCGAGACAAGGCACACGGCCTAGGACACGGGCGTGTCTAAGGCCGTGTCAGGCAGTCGACGAACTTCGCTCGACGAAGTGTCGAGACAGTGAACACGGCCTGGAGCCCAGGCGTGTTGAGTTAGACACGGGGAAGGACACGGGCGTGTCCAGTACCCGAGTGAGTCTCGGGTTATTTTTGGGGTTGTGTCGATGGAGGCACACGACCGACCACACGGCCGTGTCAGTTGGAACACGGGCGTGTCAGGACGAACACGGGAGTGTCGGATGCCCGTGTGTTGTTCCAGGAGCGTCGATTTTGACGGCGAATGGGGGACACGACCCTGGACACGGGCGAGACGCAGGCCGTGTTCGGCCCAGTTTTAGCATTTCAGGCCCGAATCAAGGCCGTTCGTTTCTTTAATTTGGGATCCAACGGCTGGGGGTTGTTCCTGATGGGTTATACACGGGATTGTACCCTTAGAAACCCTCATTTCTTTAGAGTGGTTCTCTTTCTAAAGTTCTAGAGAGAGGGGAGAGGAAGGAAGAAGAAGAAGCCTAGATCTGGTCACCGGCGGAGCTTCAGAGCTCCAAATCGCGAGCCGAGTGCAGATCCACGGAGGCTAGATCGTTGCGAAGGTTTTCATCCGGCTGGCCAGAGAGGCCTAAGCTTCATGAAGTGTTAACTTTTTGCTGTAGCTCTACTCTTTATGACATTGTATGTTTTGATGCCCTTGGTGACTGGCTTGCATGCCGAGGTAGACTAGGTGTGCTTATGCACTCTCAGGACTGATGTATTATTTGAGTTTGAATTTACTCTTGTTGTAAGGCCTTAAGGCCATTTTGTTACTCTTGTCAGCGTGGATAACTTCTAGTCTTTTTGGTTGTTTCCGCTGTGATGTGTTTTGAGTTTTGAGTTTGGGTAGCTATATCATTATATAATACTGAAGCTGTGGCGTCTGTATGTTGTGGGGCCCCGGCCGGACCCATATTATGCGGTCATTATAGGGGAGGTGTTACACAATCCTCCTTTACAACAAAGGGGCCAGACCAACGTGACTTTAGTTTACCCGGAAATAAGCGTAAGCGTGAGTTATATAGAAGGACTTGGTCTCCCGGTTGGAAGTTTTTTGGGTGCTTAATTTTTTTATCATGATAAAATTTGGTGCGCTCCTTATAGAGTTTATTATTCTCATAAGCGAGGGAGCGCCACTCATCGAGCTCGTTAATTTGGAGTTTACGGAGTTTAGATGACAAATTTTCATCAAGATTTAAAAATTTAAGTGCCCAAAAGGCACGATGCTCAAGTTCGACCGGAAAGTGACATGCTTTCCTATAGACCAATCGATATGGCGTACAACCGATAGCGGTCTTGTATGCTGTCCGATAAGCCCAGAGTGCATTGTCAAGCTTAACCGACCAATCCTTTCTATTAGTAGAAATAGTTTTTTCTAATATACGTTTGATTTCACGGTAAACTACTTCTACTTGGCCACTTGTTTGAGGGTGATACGGGGTGGCTAACCTATGTGTAACACCGTATTTAGATAAAACTTTAGTAAATTGTGTGTTACAAAAGTGGGTGCCCGTTTCACTAACTATTGCCCGCGGTGCTCCAAATCGTGAAAATAATTTTTTAAGAAATTGGGTCACGACTCAGGAGTCATTAGTGGGAAGGGCTTGCACTTCTGCCCACCTTGACATGCAGTCGATCGCTACCAAAATATATTTATTTCTATAGGACAGTGGTAGCGGTCCAACAAAATTGATCCCCCATAAATCAAAAACTTCAATTTCTAAAAATGAATTCAATGGCATTTCATCATGGCGGGAAATATTACCTGAGCGTTGGGATTGTTCACAACGACTTACATTTGCGTGAGCATCCTTGAAGATGCTTGGCCAATAGAAGCCTGCTTCAAGTATCTTCCACGCCGTCTGATTAGATTTATAGTGCCCACCGGCGGGTCCCTCATGACAATGTTTTAGAATTTGTGCGCCTTCCTCATGAAAAACACACCTCCACACTACTTGGTCCGCGCAAACACGAAAAAGAAAGGGATCCTCCCAATAATAATTTTTCAAATCAGAAAAGAATTTCTTCTTTTTTAGATAAGAAAAAGTATTCGGGAGGAATCTCGCAACAAGATAATTTGCAAAATCGTCGAACCAAGGAGTGGGGAGAGTAATTACCTTATGAATAGCGAGAAGGCGTTCCTCTGAAAAAGTGTCATCAATATCCTCCTCTAAGAGTTTCTCTGAATTGGGGTTCTCCAACCGAGAAAGATTATCAGCCACCAGGTTCTCCGCTCCTCTCTTGTCGCGAATCTCCAAGTCAAATTCTTGGAGGAGTAAGATCCACCTAATCAATCGCGGCTTTGCATCTGTTTTTGCTAGCAAATATCTCAAAGCCGAATGATCGGTAAAAATAATAATCTTAGACAAGGTTAGATATGAGCGGAATTTATCAAATGTGAAAATTACAGCTAATAATTCTTTTTCGGTAGTCGTATAATATTCCTGTGCGGCGGTGAGTGTTTCGCTCGCATAATATATAGGATGAAAATTTTTATTAATGCGTTGTTCGAAGACCGCACCTACGAAAAAACTACTCGCATCACACATGATCTCAAAAGGAAGGTCCCAATTTGGAGCGATCATGATAGGAGCGTTAGTTAATCAATTTTTCTTTAATAAGAGAAAAAGCATGCAAACAATTTTCATTAAAAAGAAACGACGCATCTTTTTCTAACAATTGAGTAAGTGGCTTAGTTATTTTAGAAAAATCTTTAATAAACCGGCGATAAAACCTGTCATGCCCCAAAAAACTACGAACGGCCTTGACATTTGAAGGAGGAGGTAGCTTTTCTATAGTTTTAATTTTAGCTTTATCGACCTCTATGCCTTGCTTGAAATTTTATGGCCTAAAACCAAACCATCCCGTACCATAAAATGACACTTCTCCTACTTTAAAACTATATTAGTGTCCTCACATCTTCGGAGTACATGGGAAAGTTTTGCCAAACATGAATCGAACGAATCTCAAAATACAGAGAAGTCGTCCATGAAGACTTCTATTATATCCTCCACTAGCTCGTCAAAAATCGCTAGCATACACCTTTGAAAGGTTTCCGGTGCATTATATAACCCAAAAGGCATCCTCCGTTAGGCGAAGGTGTCGAACGGACAAGTGAAGGTTGTTTTCTCTTGATCCTCGGGCGCAATTGGGATTTGGAAATATCCCGAAAGACCGTCAAGAAAATAATAAAATGAGTGCCCGGATAACTGTTCAAGGATTTGGTCAACGAACGACAAAGTAAAATGATCCTTACGGGTTGCATTATTTAATTTCTGGTAGTCGATACACACCCGCCATCCGGTAACGGTTCGAGTAGGGATTAATTCATTCTTATCGTTAGGAACTACCGTTAACCCTCCTTTCTTGGGCACCACTTGGACTGGGCTTACCCAAGTGCTATCCGAAATTGGATAGATTATGCCCACATCTAATAATTTTATTACCTCCGCCTTAACTACCTCCTTCATGTTAGGATTTATACGGTGTTGAGGTTGAATGGTTTTATGTGCGTGTTCTTCTAACAAAATTTTGTGGGTGCAAAAGGAGGGATTAATCCCTCTCAAATCCGCGATCTTCCACGCAATTGTGCGGCGATGAAGTTTTAAAATATTAGATAATTTAATTTTTTCTTCATCGGTCAAGTAGGATGACACAATAACGGGAAGTTTTGAATCCTCCGCTAAAAATAAATACTCTAAATGATCGGGCAATTGTTTTAATTTTAGCGTGGGAGGTTCATTATAAGAAGTTCTCAAACGATCACTATCAACTTCCAAAATTTCGAAAATAGGTGCGCGAGTGAGTGAAACAATATCATTATTTTCATGAGCAATTAAATCTATATTTCCAAAATCTTCGTCATGATCAATAGATGATAGAGAATGTTCAGAAAAAGGAATGAAGTCTTCTTCGGGAGAAGTCTCCAAGTAGTAACATGAGTCGTCATTTGAGAGCGAATTTTTCATAGACGAGTCAATCGTAAAGGTAACTTGTTCATCTCTGAATCTAAGGAGAAGTTTACCATTACCAACGTCTATAATTGCGCGCGAGGTGGCAAGAAAAGGGTGATCGAGAATAAGTGGTACCTCAGTGTCCTCTTCGATGTCAAAGATGACGAAATCTATCGGAAAGATAAATTTATCAACTTTGACAAGCACATCCTCAATAATCCCCATAGGGAGCTTGACAGACTGATCCGCCAATTGAATGCACATTCTTGTGGGTTTAGGCACTCCTAATCCCAACTTCATCACGGAAGAATAAGGCATTAAGTTAATTGAGGCACCTAGATCGGCTAAAGCACGTTTTATAAATAAGTCGCCAAAAAAACAAGGAATATAGAAACTACCTGAATCGGGTAATTTCTTAGGCAATTTATTATGTAAAACTGCCGAGCACACCACGTTCAATTGAACTGTGGAGATATCCTCAAGTTTCTTTTTATTGGACAAAAGTTCCTTGAGGTACTTGGCATACTTCAGTATTTGTGCTTTCACTTCGCAAAATGGTAAATTTATTTGAATTTGTTTAAACATATCTAAAAATTTACCGTGATGCTCATCGACCCAGTCTTTGTGCATTCGAGACGGATAGGGAAGAGGCGGTTGATAAGCCTTTGGTTTAGTATTATTAGAAGGCTTAGGAGGGGAAGAAGATGTAGAAATTGTTACCTCCGTATCAACCGGAATTGGAGAAGTGGTTACCTCCTTCCCGCTTCGTAGAGTGATGTCTTTGGCTTGCTCCCTTGGGTTGGACTCCGTATCGCCCGGTAGCGCTTCTTGTTGGCGATTAGAGAGCATTTTAGCGATTCGCCTAATTTGGTTCTCCAAACTACGAAGAGATCCGGTGAGATTCTGGATATTGGCATCATTTGTAGTCGTATATTTGGTGAACAACTCCTCGAGATTGGGAGCTTTTGGAGCCAGTGACGGAAAATAACCGGGGGGAATTGTGTTTGGTGGGCGCGCCACATTCCCTAGATTACTCCAAGAGAAGTTGGGGAGGTTCCTTAAACTCGGGTGATAAGTATTACCAAAATTATTACCTGAATTATAAGGTGGCCGATTCGGATTACCCATGTAATCCACATGCTCGGCAATGGTGGAATGTTCCCAAAAATGGGGTTCACAGGTAGGTGTAGACGAAGAAGTAGACATCTCGGCTATTTGTTTTTGTAGTTTCTCAACCTGGAGATATAAAATTGAAAACATATCGATTTCATACATCCCGGTCGGTTTAGGTGGACGAGACCGGAGTGTACTCTATTGATACGTATTCATGGCCATACTTTCTATAAGTTCTTTGGTCGCCGCCGGTGTTTTGTTGTTTAACGTTCCACCGACGGCGACATCAATATGTTGCCTTGTTTCCTGATTGAGGCCATTTTAGAAGGTTTGGATTTGCAACCAATCGGGGATTGCATGATGCGGACAACGGCAAAGCAATTCCTTAAATCGCTCCCAAGTATCATATAACGTTTCCGTATCAACTTAGGAGAAATAAGTAATATCATTGTGCAACTTGGCCGTTTTTGCGGGCGGAAAACATTTCATGAGAAAGTTTTCCGTCATCTCGGCCCAAGTAGTGATGGATCCTCTTGGTAAAGAGGCCAACCACTGTTTAGCTTTAGTGCGCAATGTGAAAGAGAAAAGCCTTAACTGGATGGCATCATCCGAAACCCCGTTAATTTTAAAAGTGTCACAAATTTCTAAAAAGTTAGAAATATGTGCGTTGGGATCCTGATCTTGAAGCCCATCAAATTGTACATATTTTAGTACCATTTGGATGATGCTTGGCTTCAGTTCAAAGTTATTGTTCGCAATAGCGGGACGAACAATACTTGATTGAGCGTTATCCAAATTTGGTCGAGCATAATAAGACATAGTCTATTGATCGGCCATATTTGGATTTGGATTACCCAAATTAGAAGAAAATTGAAAAGAAGAAGAAGAAGAGGAGGAAAAAGAAGAAAAAAAGAAGTGTCACCGATGGATTCCTCAACCAAGTCTAGAGAATTGAGATCGCGAAGTCTTAGACGTTGCCGTAAGCTTTGCTCGATCTCCGGATCCAAATCAAGTAGATTTGACGGATTACCTCGGGTCATACACCAAAATAAAACAAAATAAAAATGTTTTTTTTATTTTCATTTCTTTTAAAACAAGAAGAAAATGATAAAATTAATAGATCTTTGCTTTCAAAATATCAACACAGAAAAAGTTCCCAACAACGGCGCCAAAAATTTAATGAGGATTTTATTGTTTTTAAAATGTGTATCCAAACTAAAATCTCAAACTAGGCAAGTGCACCTATCGAAATTTAGTATAGGAAATGTCGTATTTAAACTCGGGCACCATTGAGTACTTGTACTCACAAGGAAGAGCTATTATTTTATCGATCGGAAATAAGTTTTGCGAAAAAGAAGACGTTAAACTAAGAGAAGAAATACGATGATAGGAAAGCTAGCACTTGAGCTAGAATCCCTTTGGACTAGAATAAATTTCCAATAAATGAAAATAAATACAAGCATCTAAATTATAACTTCGACCGCGGAGGTTCCAATGCTACGAAGCGCCTCTCTCGAGAATACGCATTCGACTAACCTTAGGTTGATCGATTAAGACCTCTTGGCGAGTCGAAAAACCTAAGCTTGATTTAGGCGTTGAACCTCACTAATGGAATTGACTCCAATGCAGAAGAATTTTGCCTTCCTCTCTCGAGGGGTGCATGATACTCTCTTTATCCTTGAGTGATCTAATCGTATCCACAAGCTCTCGGTTAATCTAGGATACAGATCTAAAATCGAATAAACATAATTTGTAACTTATGAATTCGAAGAAGTTAAATTCAAAGATAAATCGAAGTGCATAGAAATAGAGAGCTTGATAAATTGAGATAATAAGAAGAAATTTATTCCATTCCAAAGTTCATCATGATCAAGTGCTAATTGAAAATTAGCTGCTCATCATGATGGGAGAATTACATGAAAGGTTGGAGAGAGACATGATTAAAGAAATACTTGAAAATAAAAGCTACACTATGAAATTAAAATGTAAGAAAAGCAGTAAACTAAATAGAACTAAAGCTCCCAAAATCTCCTCCTAGGCTTCTAGAATCGCCTGAAATTTATAGGCAAGTTTACTGGATGGTCACGCCCCTAGGTCACGCCCGTAACCTAGGGCTTGTCGGGTTCGGAACCGCTGTCTTCAAGTCTTCGGAATGTTGGCGCGAAACTGCCAAAAATCTTTAATTGGCGGGTCACGCCCCTAGGTCACTCCCATGACCTAGGGCGTGTCTTGACGGTTTTTGAAAACGGCGGGAAGCAGAAACAGCGGGAATAACTCCAGCCATTATTGTAAGGGTCACGCCCATGGTCACACCCGTGACCAAGGGCGTGTCTTGCAAAACTGCCATGTCTTAAAACAACTGTATTAACTTGGCACGTCAGGATGTCACAACTCGAATTCACGCTCATGACCAATATATCACGCCCATGTCCGGGCGTGTAACTTTAATTTGATGTGGATTGGAGGCCTGGGTCATCATCAGCGTATCACGCCTGGCTGACATGCCCGGGTCAGCATGGTCACGCACATGATTGTTGGGCGTGCATTTTTAAATGACGTGGCAGTGAGCTCTGGAGCATGTGCCGGGGTTACTCTTGGATGTCACGCCTGTGATCGGTTGGTCACGCCCGTGTCCGGGGCATGTACTTTGCAATTTTTTCGGCTTTGTCCATCTTTGTCTCCTTATCAATCCTATAAACTCCAAATAGAAATTTGCAGCCCAGATTGACCGTAAAATAAGAAATTAAAGAAATTAATAATAAAATCATAAATATATTTATAAACTAATTAATTATTAAATAAAAATTATATAAAAATATGGATAAAATTAGAGTTATCAACTATGCCTCCAGAAAAGTTATGCTATAAGAGAAAGCTAGCTAAGGTTTCATACCAAGCTCTTGGAGCTTGCTTTAGACCATAGAGAGCCTTATGTAATTTGAAAACATAAGAGAGATGAGTAGGAGAAATAAAACCTGGTGGTTGCTCTACAAAGACCTCTTCTTTGAATTCACCATTTAAGAATGCACTTTTGACATCCATCTGGTATACAGTGAAATTATTGTAGGCTACATAAGCTAAAAAAATTGGGATTGCTTCAATCCTTGCAGCATGTGCAAATGTCTAGTCATAGTCTATGTATTCCTCTTGTCTGTATCCTTGAGCAAGTAGTCTGGCCTTGTTCCTTATGATAAGACCTTGAGAATCTAGCTTGTTTCTAAATTCCCATTTAGTTCTAATGAATGGGTAGTCTTTGGGTCTTGGATCTAAATCTCAAACTCTACATCTCACAAACTGGTTGAGCTCCTCTTGCATTATTATAATCCAGTGCGGATCTTGTTTAGCATCTTTGATGGATTGAGGCTCAGTTTGAGATATGAAGCAGACATGCATCATATCCTAGTGGAGTTGATGCCTTGTCTGCACACCAACTGAAATGTCTCCAATCACTTGAGATACAGGGTGATCTCTAAGTGTGACAAAGTCAGTAGGAGGAGTTGGTTGAGCAACAGCTTGGGTAATTAATTCCTCTTGTGGAATTATAGCTGTTGTTGTCTCTTCACTAAGTTCAATGTCTTCATCTTCACACTCTTCAGCAATATGTGGAGAAGGATGGCTAACAACCTCATTGGTGACGGTCAATTTGTCAAACTTCTCACACAGATTTGGTTCCTGCAAAGTCTCACCGGTAGAAGGAATCTTCACCTTGTAAAACATATTAGTTTCATCGAATGAAATATGAATAGATTCTTCTATTTTCATGGTTGATCCATTATAAATCCTATAAGCCTTGCTTACTTGGGAATATCCAAGAAAATTTCCTATTTCAGCCTTAGCTTCAAACTTTCTAATATGTTTCTTGTTATTGTTGTGAATGTAACAAATGAAACCAAAAATTTTAAATAATCTACTTTAGGTTTCTTTCCTTTACATAGCTCATAAGGAGTCTTATTCTTCAGCTTGTATATCAGACTTCTGTTCAGTACATAGTTTGCTATGTTCACAGCCTCTGCCCAAAAGGATAGGGGCAAGTGAGAATCTATAAGTAATGTGCCTGTAGATTCAATTAGGGTTCTATTTTTCCTTTCAGCACCCCCATTTTGTTGAGGAGTTGTAGGAGTTGAGAAGCAGTGCCTGATACCTTTGTTCTCACATAACTCTTGCATAAAAAGGGCCTTAAACTCAGCACCATGATCACTTCTAATTAATGCAACTGGAGTGGAATACTCAATCTGTATGTTCTTGAGAAAATCTGTAAGAACCTTGAAGTTAAAAATCTGTAAGAACCTTGAAGTTATCTGACTTAGATCTAAGAAAGAATACCCAAGTGAATCTTGACAAGTCATCAACAATCACTAATGTATAAGACTTCCCTCCTAGGCTCTATACAACAATGGGTCCATAAATATCCATGTGTAGCAATTACAATATTTTAGGTGAGTCACTTTTATTTACAGATTTAAAGCTGTTTTTAGTTTGCTTGCCTAACTGACAAGCCCTGCAAAGGTTTTCCTTCTTATAGGAGCAAGAAGGCAATCCTCTAACAAGGTTGTCGCTAGAGAGTTTAGTAATATTTTTCAAGTTTACATGTCCTAATCTCTGTTTGATCCCTAGTTTGATTTGGGCTATGTTCACTAACTAGGATATTTGACACACCATGTATAGCCAGGGTCATGCCTGTGTCCTATAGGTTAGGCTAAGTCCTTAGATTCAACCTTGCATGGACCAGCCAACTAAAGACTGCAAAAGACTCAGACCTGGAAGAAAATCAAGTTCAAAAAGTGAGTTCGACGTTCGTCGAACTCAGCTCACCGAAATTCGTGCTTCGCTCGACGAACTCAGAGTCAATTCTCTGAGTTCAGCTCGACGATATTCGATCTTAGGTCGATGAATTCTGGAAGTTCAACTTCAACACATTAAGTCCAGAATACTTTCTCTAAACTCAGGTCGTTGAAGTTATATTTCAGCTTGACGAACTTAGAGCACAAAATTAGGAAGTTTTTCACAGAAAGCAGATAGCTGAACTCAGGTCGACGAACTTGGTTCTCAGGTCGACGAACAAGAATTCCCAGGTCAAAGAACATGATTTCTCTGGTTGACAAACTTTGATCTTGGGTCGACGAAATCTGTTCTCTGGTCGACGATTCCTGTGCAGTTCAAGACTTGGAAATTTGCCTCATTTTGTCCTTATTCTATAACAGTAATTCTTGAGTAATTAATGCTTTTATTCTCTAAATATAGTCGTTAGTGGCAGTATTGATTATGGTCTTCATCAGGAATATTACTTGCTATTTTTAATGGGACAGTTGGGGAAATTATTTAATGTAAATATTCTCTCCAGCCGCATTACATTCTCCAGGCAGTCAGCATTTAATGCAAAAGGATTTCAAAATTCAAAGAAAAATTAGACAGAGATATATAAAAGAGTTTTCTCTTTCAGTCAAAAAATAGCAGCAATAGAGACAGAACACAAGAAATCATTCAAGAAAAGGAATTCTGCTTTGTCTTCATCAAGTGTTCATCATCCAACAAGCTTCCAAGAGGCAATCAACTTCAATCTATCTATAGATTTCTGGAGAACTTTTCAAGAAGACCTACTCACCCTTCAAAGCTCTCAATCTTCCCCAACAGAACTTCATCTCCGGGGGAGCTTTGACACCATCAAGGATCCACAAGTCTTCTCAGTTGTTTTGTGTAAAGAGAAGACAACATCAAGTTTTTGTTTGTTTCACCCCACTGTACAAAGGGTTCTAGATCCCTTCAAAAGTTAAACACTTGGTTAAAAGTCTCCTGATCAAAAGAATTGATTTGGTTTTGGGCACCAGATCAAAATCCTGAACGGTTTCCTGATCTACCTGAAGCAGATCTTGTGGTGACAGGCAACTGAGCAAAAACCTGATTGGTGGCAGGGCACCTGATCAAAAACCTGAGTGGATTCCCTCTAGGGTGGTAGAAGAGTGGATGTACCCAAGTTTTAGTGGAACCATTATAAAATTCTTGTGTCGTCTGTGATGCTATCTTATTCTTTACTTTGTGCTGCTTGCTGTCTAGCTTAGTTTCATTATGCACTATCTGTTTACACATAAGTATCACTATTTTAGCTCTGAATAAAAATCAAATAAGATTTTAAAATACTCTATTTACCCCCCCCCCCTCTAGAGTTAAACAGTCTAACCTGGGGTGGTATCTTTCATACCATCCTTCACAGACCTACAAGTTCTGCAGGGAAAAAGGAAGCTATTTGAAGAAAGATTCTACTATCTATATACTGTCTTCAACAACAATATCTTGGATCTAATATCTGCTCAGTACAAGAAGAAGGAGACATAAAGCTTGCTCTGGTGTCTAAACATCACATTCTTTATTTTTGTTTTCTGTAAAGATTCTTTGTGAATCCGAGGTTTGTAAACCTATACTATAAAGGATGGGTATTAGTGACCTGTGTTTAACTTTGTGTCGGGTGATAGGTCTTTGTGACCTGGGTTGGCTTAGTGCCTAAGTTGTTAGTCTGTGTGACCTGTATGTGGTCCTGCGGGATAAGTGCTGTAAGATATTAAGAAGCTGAGCTCTGGAGGGAGAGCCGAATCTAACACACTGTTAGATAGGCGCAGAGGGACAGTTGAAGTACGCAAGATTGTGGAACCACTATAAATTTGCCGTGTCATCTGTGAATGTTCTTGAAAGTTGATCTAATCTAATCAATAAGCATAGTAATCTAATAAACATATTAGAAAACTTAAACAGAGACAAAACCTATTCACCCCCCCCTCTAGGTGTAAAGCTAGCCTTGAAAACAATACTTTCACATAGATTTCCACAAGGATGAGTGCCACACTAAGAGGTTAAGTGACCAATATGTAACATCCCATTGTCAACTAGACCCTTAAGTGTGGTTTTGTCATGACTAGTTCATGACAAAACCACAAAAAGCTCAAAAGACCAGGTGAACAAGGCCCAAGGTGAAAATCACCTTGGTCTGCCTATAGCACAACCTCACCACCAGACCTAAGGTTTGACATTTGGGTTTCAAATTGACTCCATGACCCCACCACAACACCCATAACACCTTGGGTAGTCCATATGGTCACTAAGGACCCATTGGGGTCCACCCAAGAGGCTAAGTTAACCCAAGTCAACCCTAACCCTAAATGGGTCAAACTGACCTGCACAGGGGCAATTGGCTTTCCCTTAGCCAAGTGGACCCCAAACATACCTTCCTAACCCTAGAGTTAGGCCAATGGGTCACCAAGGACCCATTGGGGTCAAACAAAAAGGCTAAGTTGACCCAAGGCAACTCTAGCCCTAAAGTGGTCAAAGTGCCCTGATTAAGGGTCAAGTGACCTCCAAAGGGCCAAGTCAACACTAGCTAGACCTTATGGGAGGCCAATGGGTCACCAAGGACCCATTAGGGGCAACCTCAAAGACCAAATTGACCAAGGTCAATCCTAGTCAAGGTTTAGGTCAAGCTAGCCCAAATAGGCTAACTCAAGCTCAAGCCCAATTCACTTGGGCTAACGTTGTATTAATGGATGAAATGAATATGTGGGCTGCCATTAGTCTAGGTAGAAGTCAAATTTCGGGCTTCGTGAGTAGGAGAGAGAAAAAGCTCCAAATGAAAGAAAGAGAAAGAGAGGGGAGTAATGAGGAAAGACTTTGGGGCTCATCCTTCCCCTTCGCCAACCCCCCATTCAATTCACTAGGACAAGGGGAGTGCAGCCCCATTACAACCAACTATTCTTTGACTGGATTGAGCCATGCTTCATCCCCCACCCACCATGGCCGAAATCCTCTTAGGGGGGGCATTAATGGCCATTGCATCCTACACCCACCCAAAACCCCAACTCTCCTCCTCAAAAGATCCACTGGACTCCAGGGATTCAGTTACACACATTACCTGAAGGAGCCACGGAAGTCCACTGTGCAATTGTAGGAGTCTGACCACCACCACCACAACCACCATGACAATCCGGCGATCGACAAGTTTTCAGCCACCCACACAGGTCCTCCCCTTCCTCTTATATTATGGTTAGATCATAGGAATCTTTAGAGATAAGAATCGGGCTCAAACGAGCCGATCCAAGTAATAAAAAATGGAGAAATTCGAAAAAAATCATGGTGGCGGGTTTGCCGGAAATCACCACCTCCGACGGCCAAACCACCATTGGGCGTTATCCACCACCTCGACGGAGGTGGTGGTGGCGGTGGCTGGCCGGGTGATGGGCTAAAACTCGAACATGCAAGTGTACCTGTCGAATTGTAGTATCAAGGTCGTATTTAAACACGGGGTTGTCAAATACTACTACTCACGCTTGAACTATTATCGTACCGGAAGTAAATTGGTTTTGAGAATTTTTAAACTAAAACAAAAGATAATTTTTTAGACGAAAAACTTTATAATAAAAGGCTAGCATTCGATCGAAGATTCACAATAAAATGAAATGAGAGGGATGAAAAGGCATAGTTTTAAGTTTGCAAATCATACTCGACCGTGACGGATCCGAAATTAGGAAATAATCTCGCTAGAGCATTAAATTCCTTGACTTATAGGCGTTTTGACCGAAATCTCTTTCAAGTCAAAAAGGCCTAAAGCTGCATTATCGAGGTGACCCGCACTATTGGATTTGACTCCAATCTGGAAGATTTACGTCATCCTATCTCTATGGTTGCGTTCAGCTCCTTCCTTCTTTGAGTGATCTTTCACATTCACAAGCCTCTCGGCTACTCAAATATGAGATCCCAAGCCTACTACCATATACCAGAAATACAGAGTCGACAAAATAAAAAATCAAAAAAGGATCGAGTAAAATTAAGCAAAAATAAAACTATGAAATAAAAGAAACTCTCATCTCATTTTATGGATCCTCACGATCGAAGGCTAAGAGAAGATTAGCTACTCATATTGGAAAGGGAAATAACAATGTAAAGAGAAGAAACTTTCATTTTTATTGTTACTAAATGAAAGAGTACACAAAATTTTAAAAAGACGACTATATTAGGAAGAAAAACTTGCAATAATGGAAAAAAAAACTAATACAATAATGAAACTAATAACAACTCACAAGCACTCTCCACTCTCCAACTCAACACTCACATTCAACTTAAAACTTCACTTCCCAAAAATTTCTTATTTTGGCTTGAGGGATGGGGTGGCTTTTATAGGAGAGGGAGAAGGATCTAGAATGAAATGAAGAAGAGGGGGCAATAGGGGGTGGCCGGCCATAGACTTGGAGAGGGGGAATGCATTTCATTTAATGAGGGGGAAGAAAAGGAGGTGGGTTCAATGCATTGGTGGCAAGGTGCATGGATGGAGAAATTAATAAGAGAGAGGGGATGAGTGGGGAGATGCATGAGGAATAAATGGAAGAGAAAATAATAAAGGGGAGAGAGTGGGAATGAAAGAGGGGATGCATGAGGAGTGGCCGGCCATGTGTATGGGGGTATGCATGCATGGCATTAAATGAGGGAGAGAAGAGAGAAAATAATAAAAAGTAGAGAGAGGGACATGATGTGGGTGGCCGGCCATGCAAAGGCAAAAATGGGCTGCTAGTGTGGGCTTTATGGGCTCGGGTAGAGCTAGGATTGCATGTAGGGGCTGCTCTTTGTGTGGCCGGGTTGCTCTTGTAGGCTGCATCTTGAATTGGGGAGGAGGTCGGGCTGCTTGCTTGAAGTGGGCTGCACATGAAAGGCTGCATAGGCTCGGGTTTGACTCAATGAAGGAGGGTCGGCTGCACCAAGATTTGAGGGCTGCATGGGCTCGGGTTTTTACATGGAGGAGGCTTGGGCCGCATCATGTTGAACTTGGACTTGAACCTACAAACAAAACAAACATTAGTTCTATTTTTTTATAACAAGCATAACATAATATAACAAAAATACATATAATAAACTATAGATTTTTATCAAACATTAAAAAATAAAATAGCAACATAATAAGCATATAAAAAGATAAAGCTGTATTAAAACTTAAGATTTATGAATACTAAACTACCCAAAAGCGATGACTAAAACTAGTCATCACCCGGGAAGTGGCCGGATGGCCGGCGGTGGCTCACGCAAAGCTACAGGTTAAGCATTTTATTTTTAGGTTGCTGTTCGGGTAGATGAGGAAGATGAACATTGTTCATCTTAAATTAATTATAATATTTGTTATATAGTTCAGTTAATTAATATCTTTTGTTGTGCATCATTTTAGAATAGAAAACTAAGGCCCTTAGGTGCTAAACCTTAAAAGGTAGCCAACATATAAATTGTAGCCCTTGAAATCTGCGTAAATTTAAAAGTGATTTCAACTCATTTGGGTAAGTGGTTTGACCACAACACTCATTTTGGTGCAACCTATACATAGGTGTGACCAGACATAAAAATTGATCCCCACACCTAACCACTCTCCCAAATGACTCGAAATTTACAGCATAGTATTTTTATAACCTTCCCCTCATACTATCCAAAAATCAGAATTTTTGGACAATATTTTTCTATAGTTTTGTGAAAACATTAATAAATCAAATGTGATTTAATTAGGTAACCCCATGACCTTAAAACCATCCTAAAGTTTGGTGAGTGGTCCTTGGGATCATCATGAGTCTGTATGAATTTCCATCTCATTTGGAGATGATTTGGATTGGAAATGAGCAAACCTTAGCCTTGCCCCAAAAAGGGGTGTTTAGGTCAAAAGTGCACTTGTGGGTTTAGGTGGCCAAATCACCTCAATAGAGGCTGAATTTTGGGCCACTGACTTGACATGACTTTTAACACTCTCCCATGGAAGATGTGGTGGATTGGAGAAGATTTGCCCTAGGCCCCAAAACCAAATCCTAAGGATGGTCTTTGGAGCCTTGTCAAGGGCATGTGGTCAAATGACCTTGAAATGACTTGAAATTAGGTGGAGAGGACAATAGTGTAGTTAGAGTCCTCTGGTAGAAATCTTATTGGATTTAAAAGTTGTTAAACCCCTCAAAACCCTAACGTTATTTTAGGGCACAAATCTTGTAATGATATGATAGACTATTAAAACTCATTAAAAAGTTGTGAAACTAGGGTAGTGTAGTCATAGGTTTAATATGAACCTCTGGCAATTTAATTGTGAGTTTTGGAATATTAATATTAGTACCTCCTTTGAAATATATGTGTTAGCCCTTGATAATAATTTAGCTATTATGAACTCACCCTTCAATGGAATATTATGAATTTGGGGTAGAGGGAGTTTTAGACCATTATGCTTACACTTGAATTTTATTAGAATTTTTAGATGTATATTTACAGTAATTACTTCACAAGCTCATGTACATGGAAATTTGTTCAATAATTCATTCAGAGCTCATTTCTTTTTGAAAAATTATGAAACCTGACCAGTGGTGTTATTAGGTCAATATGTTTATATAGGAATTTTATTACAAATTTTAGTTGAATAAATTCTGTACTTAGTTCAATGACTTGTCAAAATGGTATATTGTAGAAAAATTGAATTTAGAGCTCATTACTTGTTGGAAGATTATGAAACTTGATCAGTGGTGTTTATTGATCATTAGGTTTATACTTGAATTTTCTCACAATTTTTTTGAAGTATATTTTCAGTACTTGTCTCTTTAATTTGATATAAGTTGGATACATCCAAAATTGTGATTGAACATCTAGACCTTGCTGGAAAATTTAGAGACTCTGAATTTAATGATAAGTAGTTATCTTGTATTTATCATAATTTTGTGGAACACTTTGCATACCTGAAATAGTACTTCATGTTCAAACTAAGGCATTTGGATTTTTTAGGAAATTAAATAAATTATCAAGCAAGTTAGGAAAACTATAAATCCCTGGATTTAGGCCAAAATGTCAGGATAGGCTCCCAATAAATATTATAGGGAGATTGGATTATAATTTGGAGTACCTCCCATCGTGTACTTCATTATCTTAGGATGGGTTGTAAATAGTAAAACTGTAGAAAATAAGTTAGGGCAAGAAACGAACTTAGGATGTGGGGATGTAGATTGCTGGCTATGATAAAGCATAATGTGTTCATCATTGTGAGTTCTAATATGGAATACGGAAGGGTTGTCTAGTGTAAGTAGGTGCTCGGGGTCGACAAAAGATCGTTTTCCCCGTAAGGAGAAGAAGAGTCTGAACACACTAGGGTCAGATCTAAGGTAACACAAAAGGGATTTGGTAATGGGTAACAACCAATAAAAATAAGTGCCTTACGAAAGGGAACGGTGGGCTATTACTACCATCATAGTTCCTAGTGCCCTTTTTAGAACCCTTCACCGGGTATACTGGGGGCATTCCTGGGTTAACGTAAGCTGTAAGAACAAATGTTAAAGAGCAATTAGTAAACTGGTGATTCACCTTCACACACGCTGGTAGTGGGAGGTTAGTTAGTTATGGTTATCCGAGCAGTAGGCTCGGTGGTAGTATTAACGGACGGTTTAGTCCAGGGAGCCAATGGCTCAGAAGTTCTTGAATAAGTGAGAAAAGGTGGTGGGTCCTCGCTATTTGACCGTTGTTCACACCGACGTCTATACGCTGACTCGACGGTGTGGTTTACACTTAGCCAAAGGAAGTCTGGTGGATATGGCCAGCATTAGTATGTTGTGACTCTGGGTTGTGTTCTTCCAAAGGCGTACGTAAGGGCTAGGCCTGGTAGTGTGGATACCTATTTAGGAGTGGGGGGCCCGACCCACTGTCTCTGTTTGCAACAACGGAGGTTCCTGGGAGTGAAGCTAGCTGCCCAAAAGGGGGGAACTAAAGGTCTGTGCTCATAAAGTCATGTGTGTGTGTTGCACTGCATGAATTTAACAGTAAACCCACACATCATAGTATACCATAACATCATCATTCACCCCTACCCCTAATGTATAAGCCGTTATGGGATGTTTTATACATTAGGCCTTGCAAAACGACCCCTTAGCTTATAGGCTCGTGTGGGAAAGCTTATAAGTTATGGTTACCTTTCTTTATGAATGCTTTTACCTGCTTGTGATGAGCATTTTTGATTATTCCTATCACCTGCTATTATAGAACTTTTAGTTGTCTTCCCTTTATTAATCTTAGTATACACTATATTAACTGCTAGAGTAGCTCCACCATCACCTGCTTTTGTTTTACTTCTCACTTTCATAGCTTGCCTTTCCTTCTCCCCGCTCGGTGCCTAGGAGGCATGGGAGGAGGGGTAGGGGACGATAAGACTTAGTCTTTTTGACTGATGGGCGACGACCACAATATTACAGGGGCTCCGGATGGGAGACAGGGAGCAGCAGCAGGGGATGCAACACCAGCAGAGTACGGTGCACATGGAGGTGGGCCAGTCTATCATAGGAGCACCGACTACTGGTTCAGTGAGTGATTAGATTACTCAGCTTTCGCGAGTGTTTGTAGTGAGGATTTGATGTTCCGGGCTTAAGCCCGTTAATATTTCATTCATACTGTTCTATTTCAGTACTTTTATTATTATCTGTGGACTTGATGTGATTTCTCATTTCATATTATATGAGATTGTGGACCTAGTTTTACATTCAACTTTGTTTATAATACTTCTTTGGGTGATCATTAGGCCAGCAGAATCGGCGTTTTGTAGTTGTGACCTTCAGAGGGTTGGTGTCACCGCATAACGACGATTCTGGGCATAAGACCCCGGGGTTTTAAAAAGAAAAAAACGGGGTCTTACAAACTGGTATCAGAGCGAAACACCAATCTAAGAGAATCTGTCCACAAAAACCCTAGGCCACCCTGCGAGAGCTTAGTTTGCGGACAAACTAGCAGTAGAAGCAATGGTGTGCCCATGAGGGGAATCACATGTAAAAGTCCACTTTCTATTCATAAATTCCACTTTTACCTTATCTAACGATTGGAATTTTTCTATTTAGCCTGCAACAAACTCTACTCCTCAGCAGGGTACACCCCAGGAACAGGACGTGGTTCCACACCCACCGGCTCTAACTCCGTTCCAACAGACGGAGATGCGGCAAACACTGACGGCCATTCTGGATGACTTCAGGAATCAGCAGGCCCCGGCTCCGTAGCCAAATCCCGGAGCCAACTGGATGAGTGCCTTTCGGGGGCTTTCTCCTCCATCCTACCTCGGGAAAGAGTCATCTATCTGCACAGAGGAGTGGATAAACATCATCTATGAGATGCTGCCGGGAATTCGATGCCCGATAAAGGAGGCGGTTCCTTTGGCAGTTTCTTGCTTGGAGTCACATGGGAAGAGGTGGTGGAAGTTACAGCTAGACACCACCTTTGTGGGAGTGGATTGTGTAGATATCACCTGGGAGAAGTTCAGAGCTGCCCTTTTGGAGCATTTTGTACCTCAGTCAGCAAGGGATGAGCTAGAAGATAGGTTCCTGCAGTTGAGGCAGGGTAGCAGGACTGTGCTGGAGTACTACCAAGAGTTTACTCATCTAGCCCGTTATGCAGACTCATATCAGTTGGATGATGCGGGATACATGAAGAGGTTCAATAAGGGCCTACAGGATGACATGAGAGATGACCTCCTCTTTATCTCTGATGGGAGTCTGACCAGATCTTAGAGATGGCTAAGAAGCGGGAGGCAGATCAACTTACAGTTCGGGGTCGGAAGAGATCAGCAAACGACGCAGTGATTGGAGGCCGTAGAGACCGCCCTCGGGGTCAGGTCATTGGGGAGAGAAGGAATGGGTATCAGCCCCGCTAGGAGGACAGACAGGAAAAGAGGAACCTGGTAGTGTTGGCTCCTCAACCCGTACATATACGAGAAGTGCCGAGGACACGGGACAGAGCACAGTTATGCTTCCGATGCAACCAGCCGGGGCACTTCAAGAGGAATTGCCCCATGAGGGGATCACCCCTAACAGCACTTTAGGATGCCCCACATGCTCGATAGTTTGGTGGCCGAGGACACGATGGAGGAAGTGGATTTCAGGGAGGATACCACAGGCAGGATAGAGGGCAAGTGTACGCCTTGGACCTAGCTCAGCCCCGAAACCCGGAGCAAGTGACTGGAGGTACGTCGGTCATTTTTAAGTTATTTCCTTTTATATCTAGACTCGTGATATAGAATTGATAGAAATAGGAAAGAAAACCATAACTATACTTCTAAGACATTTAAACACCACATGCATAGTCTTCGTCAGCGGCAAGCCCGCTCATACGCTGTTCGATATGGGTGCTTCGCACTCGTTTGTATCAGAAGCCTTCATTGAAGGACTAGAAAGTGTGGAACGATTCACAGGACTGGTAAGGAGGGTGCGTCTACCCGACGGATCGGAACTATTGACTTCTGCCCATTGCAACATGGAGGCAGAAATCAGCGGAAAAGCATTTGAAGCACCAATGACGATCCTCAGGATGCCGGACTTCGACCTAATCCTGGGCATGACATGGTTACATTAGAACCATGACCAGATTGACTGCTGTCGAAGAGGATCACCGTGCGGCACGGGGACACATTCATTGTCATCGAAGGTATTAGATCTACCTCCCACATATTATTATCGTTCGTACAGGCCATCAAGGCCCATCTGCAGGGAGATGAAGTTTATCAAGTGATGTTCGAGATGGCCGAGGCCAAGGATTCTATTTCCAGTATTCCAGTGGTATGAGATTTTGCTGACGTATTCCCAGAGAAGCTTCCAGGGCTACCCCCGCATGGGGAGAAGGACTTCTAGATACAACTCATGTTGGTGGCTAAGCCGGCTCTAGATCTCCTTACCGGATGGCCCCAAAGGAGTTGGTGGAGTTCCGTAGCCAGCTGCAGGAGCTAGTGGAAGTTGGATTTGTCCGGCCAAGCTCTTCACCATGGGGATCTTTGGTGCTATTTGTCAAAAAGAAGGATGGGACACTATGTTTATACATAGACTACAGTGCTCTGAACCGGCTGACGGTCCGGAATACGTACCCACTACCAAGGATCGACATGCTGTTTGATCAGTTGGAGGGAGCTCATTGGTTCTCAAAGCTAGATCTGAGGTCGGGTTACTACCAGCTGCGCATTCGGGAGGAGGACATCTCGAAGACAGCCTTCGGTAGTAGATACAGGTTATATGAGTTTACCATGATGCCCTTCGGGCTCACGAATGCACCATCCGCGTTCATGAGTTTGATGAACCGGATATTCGAGCCATATCTGGATGTATTCGTCATTGTGTTCATCGATGACATCCTCATCTACTCGAGGACTGAGGAGGAGCATACGCGTCACTTGGCTTTGACCCTCGGGAAGCTCCGAGAGCACAAGCTATATGCCAAGTTCAGCAAATTCGAATTTTGTCTAAAGGAGGTGGCCTTCTTAGGCCATATTATCAGTGGAGCAGGATTGGCAGTATATCTGGCAAAGGTTCAGGCAGTACGGGATTGGCCGCCACTGAAGACGGACACTGATGTGAGACGTTTTCTAGGGCTTGCCAGATACTATCGAAAGTTAGTGGAGGGATTCTCTCGGATTGCTCTCCCTCTCACATCTCTGACGAAGAAGGAGAGTCCATTTATTTGGATGCCATGGTGCAAGGCTGCCTTTCTGGAGCTGAAGGGTCGACTCACCTCAGCCCCTATCCTTGCTCTTCCAGCTGGGAAAGAAGGATTTCAGGTTTACACGGACACATCAAATCAGGGAATGGGTGCCGTTCTAATGCAGAACGGGCATGTGATAGCTTACGCCTCCCGTCAGTTGAAGAAGCATGAGCAAAATTACCCGGTGCACGAGTTGGAGATGGGAGCAGTCATCTTTGCTTTGAAGATCTGGCGGCACTACCTCTACGGTGTCCACTGCAATATATCCTCAGATCACAAAAACTTGAAGTATGTGGACACGAAGAAGGAGCTAAACATCAGACAGAGACCCTGGGTAGAGTTCCTATCGAATTATCAGTAAGCCATGCACTATCATCCTGGGAAGGTAAACGTGGTGGCAGACGTCCTGAGCCGGAGAGCAACTACATCAGGAGTGGGTCCGCAGCTGATGGCCTTGAAGTTGGTAAAGTCGTTTAAGGTGATGCAGATATCACTAGTGTCTGAGGATGATCCGGAGCTATATATGGAGTATATAGGATCGATGATCGCCACCGATGACATTCGGGATCACATCAGGGACGGGCAGCGGCTGGATGCGAGGGCGGACCCGATATTCAGGGCTTTGGAGGAAGGCACGGTAGGGGATTACTCTTTGAGTGACAGACTGCTATGCTTTAGAGGCAGATACTATATACCGGCAGGAGGCCATGTTCGGGAGGACATCACGGTAGAAGCACACGGTAGCAGATATTTAGTGCACCCGGGGATCACAAAGATGACAGCGGACCTGAAGAGGACGATGTATTGGTCGGGCCTGAAGAAGGACATTACATACTTTGTAACACATTACGAGGCTTGTCAGCTCGTGAAGGCGGAGTGCAAGAGTCCGGCCGGATTATTATAGCCACTTCCTATACCAGAGTGGAAGTCTAAGGATATAGCCATGGATTTCATACATGGGCTACCCCGATCTCATGCGGGGAATGACTCGATATGAGTGATTGTGGACACTGACCAAAGTGGCTAGATTTATTCCAGTTGCGAAGGACACCCCGATCATAGTTCTAGTGCGGAGGTTTGTGGAGCAGTTTGTTCGTTATCATGGAGTTCCCAGGACGATCCTGTCAGATCGGGATGGACGGTTTACATCCACATAGTGGAGGTCATTTCAGGCCTACTTGGGTTCTCGACTGACGTTCAGTATGACTTTTCACCCTCAGACGGGTGGGCAGACGGAGCGCACCAACCGTACACTGGAGGATCTTCTGCGCTTATGCATTTTGGACCACGGCAAGCCCTGGGAGAGACTGTTACCACTGATAGAGTTCTAGTATAACAACAGCTATCAGTACAGCATACGCATGGCCCCTTACGAGGCATTATATGGACGGAGGTGCAAGTCTCCACTTTCTTGGATCCAGGATGAGGATCTGAAGTCACTCAACTCAGAGTTCATGGACGACATAGAAGCACAGGTGAGGCTGATTCGAGATAGGATGTTGGAAGCCCAGAGCCGGCATGCCAAATACTACGATGCACAGCATCGTTAGGTAGAGTTCCAGGTGGGATACTGGGTTTTCTTAAAGATACGGCCGATGCATGGAGTCTCGTGGTTTCGCGGGCGGAAGAAGCTCAGTCCGAGATATATGGGGCCTTACAAGATCCTGGAGCGGATCGGCCCCTTGGCTTATAGACTGGAGCTACCACCAGAGTTAGCGGGATTACACGACGTCTTCCACGTCTCTTCATTTCGGAGGACTCTACTACGGTCGGAGCAGCTGATTTCCACTACAGATGGCCTAGTGGTCTCGGATAGATCGGTCAGCATGGAACCGATCAGGATCGATGATACGGCGATGCGGGTCTTCCGTCGCAAGAAGGTTCTGCTAGTCAAGGTTCTGTGGAGAAACCATGGGCAGGAGGAGCACTCTTGGGAGCCACAGGACTTGATGCAGCAAAAGTACCCGGGACTCTTCGAGTCAGGTATACCCTCAACTCTTAGGGATGTTACATGCTTTTTCTATAGTAGAAACCCCATATGATTAACTTTAATTTCGGGGACAAATTCTTTTTATATATATTGGTATTTGTAACATCCCATTATCAACTAGACCCCTAAGTGTGGTTTTGTCATGACTAGTTCATGACAAAACCATAAAAAGCTCAAAATACCAGGTGAACAAGGCCCAAGGTGAAAATCACCTTGGTCTGCCTATAGCACAACCTCACCACCAGACCTAGGGTTTGACATTTGGGCTTCAAATTGACTCCATGACCCCACCACAACACCCATAAAACCTTTGGTAGTCCATATGGTCACTAAGGACCCATTGTGTTCCACCCAAGAGGCTAAGTTGACCCAAGTCAACCCTAACCCTAAATGGGTCAAACTGACCTACACAGGGCCAATTGACTTTTCCTTAGCCAAGTGGACCACACACATACCTTCCTAACCCTAGAGTGAGGCCAATGGGTCACCAAGGACCCATTGGGGTGAACCAAAAAGGCCTAGTTGACCCAAGTCAACTCTATCCCTAAAGTGGTCAAAGTGCCCTGATTAAGGGTCAAGTGACCTCCAAAGGGCCAAGTCAACCCTAACTAGATCTTAGGGGAGGCCAATGGGTCACCAAGGACCTATTAGGGGAAACCTCAAAGACCAAATTGACCAAGGTCAACCCTAGTAAAGGTTTATGTCAAGCTAGCCCAAATGGGCTAACTCAAGCTCAAGCCCAATTCACTTGGGCTAACCTTGTATTAATGGATGAAATGAATATGTGGGCTGCCATTAGGATAGGTAGAAGTCAAATTTCGGGCTTGGTGAGTAGGAGAGAGAAAAAGCTCCAAATGAAAGAAAGAGAAAGAGAGGGGAGTAATGAGGAATGACTTTGGGGCTCATCCTTCCCCTTCCCCAACCCCCCATTCAATTCACTAGGACAAGGGGAGTGAAGCGGCATTTCAACCAGCTGTTCTTTGACTGGATTGAGCCATGCTTGATCCCCCACCCACCATGGCTGAAATCCTCTTAAGGGTCGGGGGGGTGGGGGGCATTAATGGCCAAGGCAGCCTATACACACTGAAAACCCCAACTCTCCTCCTTAAAAGCTCCACTGGACTCCAGGGATTCAGTTCCACACATTATCTAAAGGAGCCACGGAAGTCCACTGTGTAATTTCAGAAATCCGACCACCACCACCACCACCATGACAATCCGGCGATCAGGAAGGTTTCATCCACCCACACAGGTCCTCCCCTTCCTCTTATACTATGGTTAGATCTTAGGAATCTTTAGAGATATGAATCAGGCTCAGACGAGCCGATCCAAGTGACAAAAAATGGAGAAATTCCAAAAAAATCATGGTGGCTTGTTCGCCGGAAACCACCACCTCCGACGGCCAAACCACGCCCGGGCGTTAGCCACCACCTCGACGGAAGTGGTGGTGGTGGTGGCTGGCCGGGGAAGTGGCCGGATGGCCGGCGGTGGCTCACGCAAAGCTACAGGTTATGCATTTTATTTTTAGGTTACTGTTCGGGTAGATGAGGAAGATGAACAGTGTTCATCTTAAATTAATTATAATTTTTGTTGTATAGTTTAGTGAATTAATATCTTTTGTTGTGCATCATTTTAGAACATAAACATACGGCCCTTAGGTGCTAAACCTTAAAAAGTAGCCAACATATAAATTGAAGTCCTTGACGTCTTCCGTAATTTAAAAGTAATTTCAACCCATTTGGGTAAGTGGTTTGACCACAACACTCATTTTGGTGCAACCTATACATAAGTGTGACCAGACTCACAAATTGATTCCCACACCTAACCACTTATCCAAATGCCTTGAAATGTACAACATAGACCTTTCATAACCTTCCTCTCATACTTTCTAAAAATCAGAATTTTTGGACCAAAGTTTTCTATAGTTTTGTGAAAAATTTAAAAAATATAATGTGATTTAATTAGGTTACCCAATGACCATAAAACCCTCCCAAAGTTTGGTGAGTTGTCCTTGGGGTCATCATGAGCCTCTGTATGAATTTCCATCTCATTTGGAGATGATTTGGATTGGAAATGATCAAACCCTAGCCTTGCCCCAAAAAGGGGTATTTAGGTCAAAAGTTCACTTGTGGGTTTAGGTGGCCAAATCCCCACAACAGAGGCTGAACTTTGGGCCACTGACTTGACATGACTTTTAACACCCAACCATGGAAGATGGGGTTGATTGGAGAAGTTTTGCCATAGGACCCAATACCAAATCCTAAGGATGGTCTTTGGAGCTTTGTGAAGGGCATGTGGTCAAATGACCTTGAAATGACTTGAAATTTGGTGGAGAGGACACTATGGTAGTTAGAGTACTCTGGTAGAAATCTTATGGGATTTAAAAGTAGTTAATCCCCTCAAAACCCTAACATTAGTTTAGGGCACAAATCTTGTAATGATATGATAGGCTATTAAAACTCTTTAAAAAGTTGTGAAACTGGGGTAGTGTAGTCATAGGGTAATATGAACCTCTGGCAATTTAATTGGGAGTTTTGGAATATTAATATTAGTACCTCCTTTGCAATACATGTGTTAGCCCTTGATAATAATTTAGCTATTATGAACTCACCCTTCACTGGAATGTTATGAATTTGGGGCATAGGGAGTTTTAGACCATTATGCTTACACTTGGATTTTATTAGAATTTTTAGATGTATATTAACAGTAATTACTTCACAAGCTCATGTACATGAAAATTTGTTCAATAATTCATTCAGAGCTTATTTCTTGTTGCAAAAATTATGAAACCTGACCAGTGGTGTTATTAGGTCAATATGTTTATATAGGAATTTTATCACAATTAATAGTTGAATAAATTTTGTACTTAGTTCAATGAGTTGTCAAAATGGTATATTGCAAAAAAATTGAATTTAAAGCCGATTACTTGTTGGAAGATTATGAAACTTGATGAGTGGTGTTTATTGGTCATTAGGAATATACTTGAATTTTCTCAGAATTTTTTTGAAGTATATTTTCAGTACTTGTCTCTTTAATTTGATATAAGTTGGATACATCCAAAATTGTGATTAGACATCTAGACTTTGCTGGAAAATTTAGAGACTCTGAATTTAATGAGAAGTAGTTATCTTGTATTTATCACAATTTTGTGGAACACTTTGCATGCCTGAAAATAATACTTCATGTTCAAACTAAGGCATTTGGATTTTTTAGGAAATTAAATAAATTATCAAGCAAGTTTGAAAAGCTATAAATCCCTGGATTTAGGTCAAAAATGTCAGGATAGGCCCCTAATAAATATTATACGGAGATTGGATGATAATTTGGAGTACCTCCCATTATGTACTTCATTATCTTAGGATGGGTTGTAAATAGTAAAACTGTAGAAAATAAGTTAGGGCAAGAAACGAACTTAGGATGTGGGGGATGTAGATTGCTGGCTATGATAAAGCATAATCTATTCATCATTGGGACTTCTAATATGGAATATAGAAGGGTTGCATAGTGTAAGTAGGTGCTCGGGGTCGACTAAAGATCGTTTTCCCTGTAAGGAAAAGAAGTGTCTAAACACCCTAGGGTCAGATCCAAGGTAACACAAAAGGGATTGGGTAATGGGTAACAACCAATAACAATAAGTGCCTTGCGAAATGGAACGGTGGGCTATTACTACCATCATAGTTCCTACTGCCCTTTTTAGAACCCTTCACCGGGTATACAGGGGGCAGCCCTGGGTTAATGTAAGCTGTAAGAACAAATGTTAAAGAGCAATTAGTAAACTGGTGATTCACCTTCACACACCATGGTAGCGGGAGGTTAGTTACGGTTATCCGAGCGGTAGGCTCGGTGGTAGTATTAACGGACGGTTTAGTCCGGGGAGCCAATGGTTCGGAAGTTCTTGAATAAGTGAGAAAAGGTGGTGGGTCCTCGACATTTGACCGTCGTTCACACCGACATCGATACGCTGACTCGGCTGTGTGGTTTATACTTAGCCAAAGGAAGTCTGGTGGATATGGACAGTATTAGTACGTGGTGACTCTGGGTTGTGTTCTTCCAGAGGCGTACGTAAGGGCTAGGCCTGGTAGTGTGGATACCCATCTAGGAGTGGGGGGCCCGACCCACTGTCTCTGTTTGCCACTACGGAGGTTCCTTCGAGTGAAGCTAGCTACCCAAAAGGTGGGAACTAAAGGTTTGTGCGCATAGAGTCGTGTGTATGTGTTGCACTGCTTGAATTTAACTGTAAACCCACAAATCATATCATATCATAACATCATCATTCAACCCCTACCCCTAATGTATAAGCTGGTATGGGATGTTTTATACATTAGGCCTTGCAAAATGACCCCTTAGCTTATAGGCTCGTGGGGGCAAGCTTATAAGTTATGGTTACCTTTTTTATGAATGCTTTTACCTGCTTGTGATGAGCATTTTTGATTATTCCTATCACCTGCTATTATAGAACTGTTAGTTGTACTTCCCATTATTAATCGTAGTATACACTATATTAACTGCTAGAGTAGCTCCACCGTCACCTATTTTTGTTTTACTTATCCACTTTCATAGCTTCACTTTCCTTCTCCCCGCTCGGTGCCTAGGAGCCATGGGAGGAGGGGTAGGGGACGATAGGACTTAGTATTTTTTACTGATGGGCGACGACCACAATATTACAGGGGCTCCGAATTGGAGACAGGGAGCAGCAGTAGGGGATACAGCACAAGCGGAGTCCGGTGCACATGGAGGTGGGCCAGTCTAGCACAGGAGCACCAACTACTTGTTCAGTGAGTGATTAGATTACTTAGTTTTCGCGAGTGTTTGTTGTGAGGATCTGATGTACCGGGCTTAAGCCCGTTTATATTTCATTCATACTATTCTATTTCAGTACTTCTATTATTATCTGTGTACTTGATGTGATTTCCCATTTCATATTTGTTGGGTATTGTATCCACAATCACCTGGATTTGAGGAAGCCACCTGTCAAGTTAAGATGAATTCACAATGTATTTGATGAAACTTCTTAAGTTGTGCTTGCAGTTCTTCCATGCTAAGTGCACACCAATATCAGGGTGCAGTAGGTCAATATACACGGGTCTGCACGACGTAATCCCTCGTTGAGCAGATCAGTGTGCTGGCCTACGGGCACTCTCTCTATTGGAGTGCACTTACTTTCAAGTACAGAGCCGTGTTTATGCAAGAGAAGACAAGGAGCAAGGATGGGTCAAGGGGCAGCTCTTGGGTGGAAAGACTAAAATTCGTCTAAGTAAAAGTCGACGAGAATCACCAAGTGATTGTCGCCGATTCGGCGAGAATCACCAAGTGATTGTCGCCGATTCGGCGAGAATCACTAGTGATTCTCGCCGAATCGTCGAGAATCATTAGTGATTCTCGCCGACTCCTTCCGGCTACCTCAAAATGGTGCCAAGTGAGATTCGGCGAGAATCACTAATGATTCTCACCGAACCCGTCGCTGAGCAGGTCATGAATACCAAGTGAAAATCGTTGAGAATCAACAAGGGAATCGTCGAGAATCACTAATGATTCTCTACGAATCGTCGAGAATCGTTAACTGATTCTCGCCGATTCGTAGAGAATCACCAATGATTCTCGACGAATTTTACTTGGCGTTTTCTTTGGATGCTGCTGGACCGGACTCTGCCGCTGGACGATTTTGAACCGGAATTCGGGTGTCTACGTGTGGGACCCACAACGGTCATGTTGTTTGTGTCTACAGTGTATAAATACATGGGTATATTTGAATAGTACAAAGGGCGAAGAAAATAAGATATACGCGAGCACGGACAAACCCTAGATCGCCGCTTCTGCTCCGTCGCCGCCGCCACCGCTCGCGACAAGTGGTCGCCGCGGTTGATCGTGTTTCTTCTCGATCTACGTCGTCAGAAGCTTAGCAAAGCTTTGAGTCTCACGTGTCTATCCAGAGATCTCTTGTCTCTCGATTTGTAGATCGGGAAAGTGTTCCCCATCCGAATCGATCGAGACGATTGATCCTAGTGTGACCGTTGGTAGACCTAGCTAGCTTCGCTACGAAGATTGGATCTCTAAGTTCAGCAGCCGCTCATCATCATAGCCGCCGATCCCGAAGCAAGCCGCCGCTCGTCTTGCCGCCGCCGGTTCCGGGGAGATCCTTTCCAAGAGAGACCAAGGTTGTAGACTCTTCGTTGACTTCACGAACACGTCGTCGAACGAAGAGGAACACCGTAGTCTCCAAACGAAGTTTGTATCTCGTGTACATTCTATTTTACTCTTGTCGTAAAGGAACGATTGTTCCGTATTGTAAGGGTTGGGTGCAACCCGGTTTGTGGGAGTGTTGACTCCTACGTGTGGAAGGGTTCCTTCCGATAGTGCAGGGATTGGATTTCAATCCTGTTGGAGAAGAGACCGAGTCGTCCCTTGTTGGGAGATAGGTCGAAGGGGGAAAGTGGATGTACCCAAGTCGGGGAACCACTATAAATTGCCTGTGTATTCTGTGTGCTGTGCTTTTTATTTTTATGGTGCAGGTACATTCGTAAATTCCGCAAAAGCGTTGCACGTCACCTATTCCCCCCCCCCCATAGGTGAACTTTGTTGACACTAGGTGGACTTTCAAGTGGTATCAAAGCCAGGTTACTCATCAAAAAGGTTTACACCTTGAGTAGTATCCTGCCACCAGTGTCAGAAGCATAGAGCTGGATTATGAGATATCGCCACTCAGACTCCCTGCATGTACAAAGGAGTTTTATCCCATCTGGAGGATGAGAGTATCGTATCACTTGGATGCCATCGATCCTCGTGCATCTTTCATCCTGGAAGAGGGTCCTTTTGTTCCTATGAAGACCTCCGACTCTGGAATTCAAGTGCCCAAGTGCACTGCTGAGATGTCGGAAATGGAGCTTTCATTCTTTAATTTGGATAAGAGGATTCGTCAAATTATCATGGATATCTGGTCTGGAGCTTCTCGCTCTAGATTGGAAAAATGTAGGACGGTTAAATCTCTGTGGATGATGATCTCAGAGCTAATAGGGGGGTCAGAGAATGCTGGAATCTGCTGTCAATCGGAGGATGAAGCCTATGTGGGGGTCCTCACCTCTGAAGATGAAGGCAAGGATCTCTCGAACAGCATCAGAGCTCCAGTGTCCGTGTCAGAGACTGAAGAGGCCAGTGAGGAAAGCAGCTCTGATGAGGATGACAAAATGGTCACTGGCTCAAGTGACAATATCACTGAGGAGCAGGTAACCTCTTCATCCTGCCCCGTATCTCTTGAAATTTCTGAAGACAGGAACTGCGTTCCTCCAGAAGATTCTGATTCTCTGAAGAGAGCCCTTCAGTCAAGCAACCTACTTGCTGAGGAGCAAGCTCAAGAGATTGCTCGACTGAAGATCTTGTTGATTCTCCAATTGGCGTCCAACAAGGTCAATGACTCTAAGATCTCAGCTCTAGAGAGTAGTCTAGAGAATGAGAAACGTATAGTGTCAAACTTTTCCAAAGTTGATGCTATAAAGAGAAAGCAAGAAAACGGGTGGATCTCCCGGATTATCAATGCGTGGAGAAATGGGGAAACGGTGTTCCGACCCCCCACTCCAAGCAGGAAGACAACTCATCATGCCTTCAGGTATGACCACAGGAATAGTCGTGGTCACTACAAGGGTGATCTGTCCCTATGTGGAGACACCCATAGTGCAAGGGTCGTCGTGGCCACCCATGAGAGAATACCTAAGGCTCATTCTGAGCCCTTTGTATTCACTGCCACTGCCCCAAGTCGGTGCGAATCTGCATGTCCCCGCTCACAGAAGACTTCTCACCACCTGAGGACACAGGATAGGGAGGTTAGAAGTCATGGTGTAAGTTTTCATGAGGCCTCAGGAAGAGGGATGCCTGAAAGAATGGCACCACCTTCCCGGCCTCATGACGCTCACAACATGCATTCCTTCCACCCTTCCACGTGTCACGATGGAAGAGAAAATTTTGTGAGGCGATCATGCTCTATCCTGGTTATACCTAGGACCGTGACTACCTCAGTCACTAGATCAGGTCGGAAACGGCGATACAACATTCATCCATGTTGGTGCTGTGGCAAAGTGGGGCACTTTATCATCGACTGTTGGCACAACCCCTCTGTGCCCACGGCAAGGGCTTATCCACATTCACGGGATAGAGGTAGTCTTCCTGATAGGTTTTCTGAAGGAAGGCAGTTGCGTGCTTATGCTAACAGGAACCTAGGACCCAATATGATTTGGGTTCCTAAGGTAAGGTAATTCCTTTTTGTAGGGTAGTCTAGGTTCCCGTAAATATGATGGGAACTAGACAGTAGGTGTTCCACGACTGAAATGGAACATGCATCTGGAATAACAGAAGTGACATTTATATATATCAGCATACTCACATCGAGCACCTGGTATGTTATAGTCAGAGAGACTCTTTGTTAACTCTCATTATCCCAGGTACTTCTGATCAGTTCAAGGACTTGCGTCATATTGCATCCTCATTTACATATATATCTCTATCTATGTGTATATTTATACTTATGCTTATACATGTATGTGTGCATATCTAAGGATAGGTTAACTCGATACATGCAAACCTTTATACATCAATAAAGAGTTAACGAAGATATGTCATTGTGAATCTCGACAACTCACAATTGACATCAAGAAGTTTTTGGAAAAGCCTCGTTCAAACCCAAATAGATTGGCTTTAAAATATATATATATATATATATTTATCATTTTTACATTGACTTAACATCAGAAGAATTCGAAAATGTTGCAATGCTTCTTAACGTGAAAATTCCTAGTAAAGAAACCTTTCAATTTCGACTTAGACAAATCCCGCCGACCTTTCATTTCCACGGGACACTTACCACAGAGCTGAAATCCCGCCGACCCTGTATATACTTGGAATCTCACCGACCCCTCACCTTCCTTAAGAATCCCGTCGAAGGAGCAAGCTACACGAATCCCGCCGACCTTCGCAGAAAACACGCCAAATCGCAAGGTTTCTTCCGCCGACCCGCAGGAAGCTCGTCGCTCCGCCTTCGCAAAATCCCGTCGAATCCCGCCGAACCCTGCAGGAAGCTCGTCGCTACACGAATCCCGCTTCTCCATCGTCTTCCCGTAAGTTCCCGCAAGGCTCTCGCAAGGTTCTCGTCGAATCGCACCGGCTTCCGTCGAATCCCGCCGAACCTCGCGGAAAACTCTCCTATCCACCGTAGGTCTTCCCAAAGGACGCCCAAGGAAGAGTTCTCGCAGGAAGCTCACCAACTCACTTCCATCTACGCCCTTAGGTAACCTCTTCCTCACCCGTACTTGGACGTTCTCACTAGTGACGCTTTCCTTTTGAATGTTCATTAAAGCTTAGAGTAGGGCTTCTCTCTCTAGATCTGCAATGGCTCCAAGGACAGTTGCTGGGTTGGTCACTGGTTGCGAGCTTGTTCGGACAGGGTTCTCTCACGCCTCGGACGAATTCCGCAACATCATTCTGATGCTGGAAGAGGCTGGGCTAACATTCATCCTGGAGCACCCTTGCAAAATCTTGGACAAAGAGGTGCTGGAGTTCTTCGCTACCGCAAGACTCCGAAATGGCGACTCACTCATCAAAAGCAAGGTGGCTGGGGCAAAGGTCAAGATGTCTGACAGCAAGCTGACCCGCTTCCTGCAGCTTTCTAGCTCGGAGCATGAATACTATCTGGAGGACGATGACAAAGCCAGAACTCTCTTATTCTGCGGTCTCCCACGAGGAACTAGGTCCATAAAGATAAAGGATATGAATGAAGAAGGGAAGCTCCTGTCTGACATAATTGGAAAGGTGCTCATCTGCAAGCCAAGCTCTCATGACCATATCTCAGCGGATATGTTCAAGATCTTAATAGCTATTGTCTGCCGTAAACGGTTCAACTGGGGGGGCGTTGCTGTTCGAGAAGATAAAGGACACCTTGAGCTCTCCGAGTTTTGGCCGCATCATAAGTCTATATCTAAATCAGCTAAATGGAGACAAGTTTGATATGAGTAAAGGTGTTCCTCTCCACTACTTGAAGAAGATGGACTCAAGTGTGTTTGACCGATGGGAGAGGCGTATTGGGCAGACTGCAGTGGAAGAACAACAGGGAGTATCTCCAGCAGTCACCCCCAGTGAAATTCCTGATACTTTGTCGGCAGGAATCGAGGGGGAGCCTCTACCCCCTCATACTGATGTAGTATCTTACATCTCCCAGCTGGCCTGAGATGCTGTGGCAGATCTACACGTAGAAAGTGAACCTGAGCTGGAGCATGAGGAGGCCCTGAACCGAAACGATCAAGGAGCCGAAGCTACTGTGCTGGAGACTGCTAACAAAGAGTCGGAAGAGGCTGCTGATGAAGATGAATTCATGGATGATGACGGAGAGGAAGATGAGAATGAAGGACATGAAGAATTGGAGGCTCCGGATCTCATTGAATCTCCATCTGACAAGCATGCACCAGTGGAGGGGGAGTCAGACAAATCTACAGAGGCCGCCAACATTCCTCCATTAGAGACTGTGATTGTATCCAGCTCTACAGATGCGTCTGCTGAAGAGCAATGCCCACAAGTGCCTCCGGCTCTTCCATTACGAGATGAGCTAGCCACTCACACTGTAAATGTCATTCAGGGCATTGTGAATGAACTTAAAGCCTCCTTTGATGAAGCTCAGAATAAACTGCTGAAAAGGATTAAGACATCTGAAAATCTCATGCTCAAAAATATGGTGGAGATCAACCATAAACTGGACGTGATGGAGAAGAAATTTGAAGAGAAGTATACCGCGGCCGGCGAAGCTGTCACACTTCTTATGGCCGGATTGAAGAAGAACACCGACACTCTTGCTGTAGTAAATCAGAATGCACATGTTGTAGCCAACAACATTCAAAAGTTTGACGGTAATATGGTAACTCTTAACGCCAATTAACAAGCCTTAGTTAATGAATTCTCCCGGACCTCAAAGCATATTGATGACTCGCTGCACTCATATGCCAATTCCATCGCGGTCGAAGCCAAAAAGGGGGAGAAAGAGTATCTAGCTAAGATGGCTGAGCTTCAAGAAATCATGATCACAAACTTCGAACAGTCAAATAAATATGTATATGAGAGCTGCTGGTGGATGCTACAACAGGCATTAGGCGTCGATTTGAATCCTGCAGGTATTCATGCTCCTGAGTCTTCCATGGCTGCAGCAGGAGTAAGTGTTGCTGAGGGAGTATGTGTTGCTGATGTTCCCATGAGTGAAGCTGATGCTAGGGCCATTGCTAAAGCAAAATTGAGGAGCATGTTTGACCAGGAGGCCCTAGCAAAAGCCAGGGGCAAGCGAAAAGCTCAAGAAGGGACCTCCAAGGAGACACAAGCTGAAAAGAGAACGCGACTGAGTGAGGAGGAGGTAAGAAATGAAACGTGGAGTCCAGTTTCAAAGAATATCATCATGGACACCTTCTGGCTACAGGAAAAAGGAGAAATCAATCGAAATGAAGTATACAGCCAGTTTGAGTGGGAAACGCACAAGACGTATGAAGCGAAACGAAACATCTTCTTCAGAAACAACACGGATGCAAATAAAGTTCCTCCTCCCAGATATTATCCGAAGCCTAAAGAGTATATGGAGAGGCAAAGGAAGAAGTATTTGGCGCAAAAACTCAAGGATGACTTAGCTAAGGAAAAATAGTCAACAATTCATAGCTTGTCATTCTTTCTTAAGAACATTTAATGCTTATTGTTATCATATGAACAATTCTGAGATTATATATATATTTATATATATTTGTATATGCAATTGAATTTGTGAATGACTCAAGTCCTGATCTGATTGCTTATATTCTCTTACGCCGCTGTTTAACTTCTGAATGCTGTTTTTTTATTATTTGATTGGTGTTATTCATCTTAGCTAGTAGGGTTTTGGCTTCGTCAAATAGGGGGAGATTGTTGGGTATTGTATCCACAATCACCTGGATTTGAGGAAGCCACCTGTCACGCTAAGATGAATTCACAATGTATTTGATGAAACTTCTTAAGTTGTGCTTGCAGTTCTTCCACGCTAAGTGCACACCAATGTCAGGGTGCAGTAGGTCAATATACACGGGTCTGCACGACGTAATCCCTCGTTGAGTAGATCAGTGTGTTGGCCTACATGCACTCTCTCTATTGGAGTGCACTTACTTTCAAGTACAGGGCCGTGTTTATGCAAGAGAAGACAAGGAGCAAGGATGGGTCAAGGGGCAGCTCTTAGGTGGAAAGACGAAAATTCGTCTAAGTAAAAGTCGACGAGAATCACCAAGTGATTCTCGCCGATTCGGCGAGAATCACTAGTGATTCTCGCCGAATCGTCGAGAATCATTAGTGATTCTCGCCGACTCCTTCCGGCTACCTCAAAATGGTGCCAAGTGAGATTCGACGAGAATCACTAATGATTCTCGCTGAACCCATCGCGGAGCAGGTCATGAATACCAAGTGAAAATCGTTGAGAATCAACAAGGGAATCGTCGAGAATCACTAGTGATTCTCGACGAATCGTCGAGAATCGTTAACTGATTCTCGCCGATTCGTCGAGAATCACCAATGATTCTCGACGAATTTTACTTTGCGTTTTCTCTGGATGCTGCTGGATCGGACTCTGCCGCTGGACGATTTTGAACCGGAATTCGGGTGTCTACGTGTGGGACCCACAACGGTCATGTTGTTTGTGTCTATAGTGTATAAATACATGGGTATATTTGAACAGTACAGAGGGCGAAGAAAATAAGATATACGCGAGCACGGACAAACCCTAGATCGCCGCTTCCGCTCCGTCGCCGCCGACACCGCTCGCGACAAGTGGTCGCCGCGGTTGATCGTGTTTCTTCTCGATCTCCGGCGACAGAAGCTTAGCAAAGCTTTGAGTCTCACGTGTCTATCCAGAGATCTCTTGTCTCTCGATTTGTAGATCGGGAAAGTGTTCCCCATCCGAATCGATCGAGACGATTGATCCTAGTGTGACCGTTGGTAGACCTAGCTAGCTTCGCTACGAAGATTGGATCTCTAAGTTCAGCAGCCGCTCATCATCATAGCCGCCGATCCCGAAGCAAGCCGCCGCTCGTCTTGCCGCCGCCGGTTCCGGGGATATCCTTTCCAAGAGAGACCAAGGTTGTAGACTCTTCGTTGACTTCACGAACACGTCGTCGAACGAAGAGGAACACCGTAGTCTCCAAACGAAGTTTGTATCTCGTGTACATTCTATTTTACTCTTGTTGTAAAGGAACGATTGTTCCGTATTGTAAGGGTTGGGTGCAACCCGGTTTGTGGGAGTGTTGACTCCTACGTGTGGAAGGGTTCCTTCCGATAGTGCAGGGATTGGATTTCAATCCTGTTGGAGAAGAGACCGAGTCATCCCTTATTGGGAGATAGGTCGAAGGGGGAAAGTGGATGTACCCAAGTCGGGGAATCACTATAAATTGCCTGTGTATTCTGTGTGATGTGCTTTTTATTTTTATTGTGCAGGTACATTCGTAAATTCCGCAAAAGCGTTGCACGTCACCTATTCCCCCCCCCCATAGGTGAACTTTGTTGACACTAGGTGGACTTTCAATATTATATGAGATTGTGTACCTAGTTTTACATTCAACTTTGTTTATACTACATCTTTTGGTGATCGTTAGGCCGGCATAATTGACATTTTGTAGTGGCGACCTTTCGAGGTTCGATGTCACCGTAAAATGGCGATTCTAGGCATAAGACTCCGATGTTTCAAAAAAAGGGGGGTCTTACAAAAGAGGTCATCTTAACAGGCAATAGGAGTGGAAATGTTTATTGCTTAAATTTCTTATGCTTAGATAAGTACTCTCCTATATGTCTAGTGGCAAAAGAGAAAAAAATCTCAGATTGTGTACAATGGCACAAGAGATCAGCTCATTTGAACTACCAGACCATTGGAAAGCTCTTTAGTGAAGAGCTAGTTAGAAATTGTCCCAAGTTGAAATGAACTAAGGAGGGTATCTTCTCTACATGACGAAAGGGCAAACAGACCAAGACCTCTTTCAAGAGAATTGGGACCAAAGACTTACTGAGATGTTTGTACCTCCTGCATATGGACATGTTTAGTCATATGCCAGTTCATAGTCTTGGTAGGAAAGTCTGCACACTTGTGGTAGTTGATGACTATTCTAGGTTTGCCTGGGTGTTCTTTCTTAAGAGAAAGGATGAAAACCTTGATGTATTCAAGGCCTATTTCAAGCAGATACGGAATGAACTAGACAGTTCTGTGGTCAAAATCAGGAGTAACCATGGAACTAAATTTTAGTCTACAAGCATGACAAGTTTCTGTGAAGAGCAAGGGATTCACCAAGAATTCTCCTCTCCAAGAACACCCCAGCAAAATGGAATTACTGAGAGGAAAAATAGGACTCTCATAGAAGATAGAAGGACCTTACTGAATGGCACATCTCTCCTAGAATATTTCTGTGCTGAGGCAGTAAATACTACATGTAATGTCCTCAACAAAGCTTCCATCGCCAAAAGTCACAAGAAGACTGCCTACAAGATTTTGAAAGACAGAAAACCAAACTTATCTTACTTCACGATCTTTGGTAGCAAGTTCTATGGGCTGAATAATGGAAAGTACTATGTGACTAAGTTTGCTGACAAATCCTATGAAGGGATCTTTGTTGGGTACAATAACTATAATAAGGTATATAGAATCTACAACTTGATAAGTCAAGTTGTATAAGAGTCAGTTCATGTTGTCCTTGATGAATCAAACATGATTAACAGTGAGCTGCCTACCTCTTCTTTTAGTTCTGCAAGCATAAAAAGGTGATGGACAAGCTCTCCATCAAGGAAGATGATCCAGTAGTCCAGTATGATGATGAGGATATATGCTATCCAGAGGGTGCACAAGACACAAAAGTTGTGGATGAAGTTCAGCCAGATGGAGCCACTGATGCTCAATAAGGTGAAGCAAGGTTGCCTCTAGCTGTAAGGCATTTAAGGGATCATCCAGCACACTAGATAATTGGTGAGGCAAGTCAAGGAGTCCAAACAAGAAGCAAGAGTTTGAACATAGCAATCTACTGAAGATATCTGTCTCAAGTAGAGCCAAAGAAATTTGAAGAGGCCAACATAGACTAATTCTATATTGGAGCAATGTAAGAGGAACTGAATCAGTTCAAGAGATATAAGATATGGAAGCTAGATCCCAGACCAAAAGGACATAATGTCATTGGAGTCAAGTGGTCTATATGAATAAACTTGACGAAAATGACATTATAGTGAAGAATAAGTCTAGACTGGTGGCTAAAGGTTATATGCAAGAAGAAGGGATCGATTTTGATCAAACATTTACCCTTGTAACTAGATTGGAAGCTATAAGACTCTTCCTTACATTTGCTGCCTACAAAGGAATCAAAGTCTACAAGATGGATGTGAAGTCAGCCTTCCTAAATGGAGACTTAAAAGAAGAGGTCTATGTTGAACAACTGACAGGTTTTGTTGATCCTAACTCTCCTGATTTTGTTTATAGACTTAGAAAAACACTATATGGGTTGAAGAAGGCCCCTAGAGCATGGTATGAGACTTTGTCTATTTTCCTCATTGAGAATAAATTCTCAAGGTGAAAATAGACAAGACCTTATTCCTAAGGGAATCTAAGGGCAAGATCATCCTAGTCTAGATATCAGTTGATGACATTATCTTTGGATCTACTGATGATAACCTTTGCAGGAAGTTGCTAAACTTATGCAAGGGAAGTTTGAGATGAGCAGTATGGGTGAGCTCAAGTTCTTCTTGGGACTCAAATTTAGACAAACTGATGATGGCTTGTCCATATCCCAATCCAAGTTCACCAAGGAGTTGATTAAAAAATATGGTATGGAGAATGCCTCCACCATGAAAACTCCCATGGGGTCAAGTATGCCTATAGACAAAGATGAAGTAGGGAAACCTATTGATGAGACTTTGTATAGAGGGATAATTGGCTCCCTTCTATATCTCACTACTAATAGACCTGACATCATATATGTCATTTGTGTCTGTGCTAGGTATCTGTCCTGCCCTAAAAAAATCTCACTATTGTGCTACAAAGAGAATCTTGAGATATCTTAAGGGTAAACTAGATCTTGGCCTATGGTACACTCGAAATAGAGATTTTGAATTAACAGGATATTCAGATACAAATTTTGCAAGCTGGAAAGCGGACATGAAAAATACTTAAGGGTCCTATCAATTCTTAGGTGGAAGACTAGTATCTTGGAGCAGCAAGAAGCAAACCAGTATGAAAATCTCAACTGCAGAGTTAGAGTATATTTCACTAGGTAGCTGTTGTGCTCGATTGTTGTGGATCCAGCATCAGCTCCAGGATTATAACCTCCAGATAAGTAGATCTCTTTATTGCGATTTTACTATTGCTATTTCTATTGCTAGGAATACTGTCTCATACAGTTAGACTAAGCAAATAGAAATTAGGTATCATTTTACTCGGGAGCATATGGAAAAAGGAAGACATCAACCTAGAGTTTCTCCCCATAGACAAGCAAGTGGCTAATATCTTTACTAAGCCACTAGATGAAGCAAAGTTCAACACCTTCATGTTTGAGTTGGGTATGTTGAACTTAACATAGCTTCAGTTACTCCCTCTGATATTTTGGTATAAGATTTGTTCTTCTTGTAGGTGATGAAGACCTAAAGTGGCAATGAAGACAAAAGTTTCTATTGGGAACATGATGATAGAAGATGCTCCTATTGAGGGCGAGTAAGTCTAACTGCTGTAGGAGTAAATTCAGCCTCATCTAGAGTGGAAGTTGATAGTTGTACCAGTGGTATCATCTGCAATCAGCAAGGGGGATAAGACAATTAAGGCAGACCATCTCCTCCCTAACTATTCAGAAGACAAAAAGGGGGAGAGAAGTGATTGATCAAGTAGAATCAGAGGTTGATCAAGTAATCAAGTAGCATCAAAGTGAAAAGAAGATGACCAATGTCATGCAACAAATATAGGGGGAGAAACAGATTGAAAGATAATAGTTGCCAACCTAAATCACCTAGGGGGGGGTGAATAGGTAAGTTGTGCATCTTTTTGTGGAATAAAAAATCTCAACCAAAGCACAGAACTATCTACCAAACAAGCAAACACAGACGAGGCAAGATTTTTAGTGGTTCCCCAACATTGGGTACATCCACTTTCTCTCACCGATCTAGCAATATACTAGACTCGCCTACTCCATTATCACGGATTGGAAAATAATCCTACCCTCGGAACAAGGTTCCTACAAACTCGATCCACAAACGGATCTACACTCGAAAGACAAAACTTCCTACAATCTTGGAGTTGAAAAACCCCTACACTCGGAGAAATCTTCTCCGACAATAATAAAATACAGCAGTACAGAAATACAAACAGTAAATATCTGGTTCAGATCTGCAACATAAATCAGAAAATCCTTCTTCTAGGCGTGCGGCTTTATCAGAATATTGAAGAAAAATTTCGGCAAGATCAGATCTGGACCTTCTCGACTTTACACGATCGAAAGAGTAGATGAATCGTTGAGCGGAGATCTCGATCTGTAGAGTCTACTTAATCTGAATCCTCTGAAAATAAGAAACCCTAGCCGGTCGGAATTTAGCGATGGCGGCGACGGCGAGTTTCTGGTTCTTGCAGAGAGAGAGAGAGAGAAAGGAGACAGAGTTCTTTTGGAAAGAGACGGCTGTAAAAACTTAGAATAATTTTCTTCTTGAAAACTTATGGTTTGTCGGTTTGACAAGAACTTTTATAGGAGACAAGAAGATTAGACTTAAATGATTCATAAAGAGAAAGACATGTGGACAAATCACGTCAGAGTTTAAGAATAAGACCGTTAGGTCTGGTGTACAACCCAGTGTTCGTCGAACGGGCCCCACCAGGAAGATTGAGCGGACCTTGTCCCGCGACCCGCACCCAAGTAACGAGCAGACATGCAGCAAGGGGTTGGTCCACTCCCGCTCATTTCAGGCGAGCGAGCCAGGCGAGACAGCTCCCCTGTCTCTCCCGCTCGCTCAGAGAATCGTCGACCGGAGCGGGGGGAGCCAATCGTCGAGCCAGTACTCGCGGATGGGTTCAACGACCCGCGACCTGCGAGCCATCTGAGGGTCACAATGGCCGCCAGTCCTCCCCCTATACGCGACCTGATCCACTATCCGCCTCGGCAGAGGACTGGCAGTCGCGGCAGTCCGGCTCGCATTCGCCCGAGAAGGATAAGCGAGCCGCCAGAACCAGGTCGCGCCCGCCTCTCGCAGAGAGGGATGAGTGGCGGGCTGACCCCCCCCCCCCCCCCCCCATGGGTGCGAATATCTATTTAGAACAGCGGGGCCACGCTGTTGGCAGACCAGGTTGGACTGCGTATAGCTGTTCGGAACAACGGAGCTTGGATGTTGGCAGACCCAACCAAGGGTTTTTTGGTATTTTCAGGTCAGTTCTTCTGGTTATTGGCAGTTCAGATTCCAAAAACTATAAGTAAGACCCAAGGGGTACCTCAGAAGGCACACTTGGAGTGCCTCCCCTGCTCCTGTTTTCAAGTGCTTTCTGAGGGCACCTTAGCTCGGCTTCTGGCTAAGGAGGGGAAGCGCTCAGAGATCTTCCGGGTTTGTGGTGGGACCTCCCTGCCCAGCCCTTGGGTCTGTTTCTTCTTGCCTTCTTTGTTGTTTTTCTTGCAGGAGCAAAGTAGGCGCGAGACCACCCCTTCCCCAAGGGTCGAACTCCACAGGAGTCCGTATTCTGGTTCCAAAATTTTGGTGCGGTGAGTGTGGATCGTGGTCAGTGCAGAAAAGCTCCAGCAAGTTCAATGACAGGAGGACAAGGGTCTGACAGGAAGAACCCCCCCCCCCCCCCCCCCCCCGCCTCTCGCAACGGTGGGGATGTTGGAGGACTTCAGGAACGAGGTGCTGGGCCTCGTCAAGTATGCACTCGGCGCGCGGGCCGAGTGCTCGACTCCGACAGCCCAGATCGTGGCCACCCCCTCTTTGGGCGAGGACGCTCCCGGCAGGTTAGCTGGGAAGGAGGTGGCCGAGGACGGCCGGGGGTGCGAACCCCCCGGGCGCGAGCTCTTCCCCGGCTCGGCAGGCCGAGGCCGGTTCGGCGAGCTGGGCTCGCGAGACTTGCCGGCTGGCCCAGTTGGGCGAGGCAGTCCATTTAGCGAGCTGGTCTCCTCAGCTCTATCTCCAGACGGGTTCAGGGAGCCCGAGATGTCCTACTACACCGGGAAGGGAGACCCGGTCCAGCATGTCCAATGGTTCGAGGATGTGGTCTTCATCCATCAGATGTCGGACGGATTCAAATGCCGACTCTTCGCCATCACCCTCTGGGAGAAGGCAAGGGAGTGGTTCCACCAGCTCCCGGCCAGCTCCATCTACTGCTTCGAGGACGTGTGTCGAGGGTTCATGCTGAGGTTCACCACCTCAAAGAAGAGGAAGAAGGAGTCCGACTCTTTGTTCCACATCAAGCGGGGAGTGAACGAGACGTTGGGGAGCTACGTGGACCGATTTCAGGAGGAAGTTACTCAGGTCCAGGAGATGCCGGGCCATAGTCTGATGATGGCCTTTACCCTGGGCCTGCAGCAGGGGTTCTTCCGAATGGAGCTGAAGAGAGTTCCCCCTCTCTCCTACGAGGAGTTGATGGAGAGGGCGGCGAGAGAGGTCGACGGGGAGGCGTCGAACCCGGAGTTTGCAAGGAAGTTGGCCAGGTGGGCCACAGAGGAAGAGAAGGAGTCGAGAGGAGGAAAGGCACAGGATGAGAGAAGATGGGAGCCTAGGCAGAGGGAGCAAAGGCAGCTCCAGTGGCAGCAGCAGCCAAGGTGGGCGCACCAGGAGCCCGACCGTCGGCTGGGCTGGAGACCTGAGTGGCAGGGGCAGGGGCCACCGAGAGGACACTACGGAAGGGGTCACCACCAGGGGAGGCAAGATCAGTTCCACCCTCCGGGCTGGAGGCAGGGCCAGAGGCCCCGTCTCACCGATCAGGAGGAGGCCATGGCCATAGCTTTGGGAGCAAGGAGGGGGATCATGAGGAGGAGAAGGGAGGTCAGGGTGGAGCTGCCCTATTGCGACTTCCATCAGGAAGAGGGGCACGCAACAGCCACGTGCCCGGAATTCTTGGAGATGAGAGGGAATAGGGAGCAGCAGCAGCAGCAGCATGCGCGGCAAGAAGTGAGGATTGAGGAGGTCCTGCCTCGGGGGGAGGAGGATCATTTTGAAGACCGGGTGGATGTGGGGACCCGAGGAGGTATCAGAGTGATCCACGAAGGGGTGGGGATCGAGGCTTCCCGCAAGGCAAGCCTCCACACCATGTATCGGCGGAGCGTTGCCTCCACATCCCAAACCCCGCCCCCGGAGGAGAGGATCACGTTCTTCAGGAGCGATATGCCAGACCACGAGGATCCGTTCTGTGATGCGCTGGTCATCAAGGCAGCCATCGAGAATTTTTCTGTCTCTCGGATCCTCGTGGACAACAGGAGCTCCATCAATGTCGTCTTCAAAAAGGCGTTCGACGCGATGAAAGTAGAGGCAAAGAGGGTGCTGGCCTCAGATGGCCCCTTGTTCGGGTTTTCAGGAGAAAGGAAGGAAGTAGAGGGAGGAGTTGGCCTCCATGTCATCTTGGGTGGGGGGGGGGGCAGTCCCGAAACTGCAGGTTCGTCATCATGGATGCCCCCAGCAGCTACAATGCCATCTTCGGGAGGCCCCTTATCAGCGCCTTCCGCTGTGTCCCCTCGTCTTTCCATCAGTGCTTGAAGTTCAACGCTGAGGGGATCCAGGTCAGGGTCAGGGGGGACCCAAAGGTGGCGCGGGAGTGCTATGTCACTGCGGTGAACACCATCTCTTGGCAGGAGGGAGCGGAGGAGATGGGTCGGAGGATGGAGGAGGCCGAGCAGGAGGTTGTCAGGGAGGAGCTGGAGGTGGAGAGTCGCGCTGAGGAGGCAACGGGAGAAGATCTGGAGGTGGCCGGAGTGATGGCTGTGGGGGAAGAGATGGAGGTAGAGGTCCCCGTTCCAGAGGAAGGGGATGCTGAAGGATGGGCGGAGCAGTCCAGGCTGGAGGCTGTGGAGGAAGTGGTGGAGCTGGAGGTGCTCACCCGGGGAGGCAGGACGGAGAAGATCCGCGTCAGCGGGGGGCCGACCCTGGAGGACCAAGGCCGGATGCAGGAATACATCCAGAAGAATGTGGACATCTTTGCCTGGAACGCCGCGGAGATGCCGGGGGTTGACGCGGATGTGGCGTGCCACCGCCTTAACCTGGACCCGGGAACACGCCTCGTTTAGCAGAAGAAGAGATCCACGGCGGACAAGCTGGTGGAGCCCATCAGGGAGGAGGTGGCAAAGCACCTCAAGGCTGGCTTCGTGTCCGAGATTCAGTACCCCGGCTGGGTCTCCAACATCGTCATGGTTAAAAAAGGAGACGGCCGATGGAGAATGTGTATCGATTTTTCCTTACTTTATAAAGCTTGTCCTAAGGACTGTTATCCTTTGCCTCGGATCGACGCGCTGGTTGACTCAGCCGTCGGTTATTCTGTAATGAGTTTTTTAGATGCCTTTTCAGGTTATCATCAAATCAGGATGCACCCCCAGAGATCAAGGATGTCTCGTTCATCACAGGGGACGGATGCTACTGCTACAAGATGATGCCCTTTGGGCTGAAGAATGCTGTGGCAACCTACCAGAAAATGATGGATAGGGTCTTCAAGGAGCAGAGAGGGAGGAATTTGGAGGTGTATGTAGATGACCTCATGATCAAAAGTCGGGATGTCGACTCCCACCTCCGGGACCTGGAGGAGACCTTCACCACCCTGCGCGAATACAAGATGCGGTTGAATCCCCTGAAATGTGTCTTTGGGGCCAGCGGGGGAAAGTTCTTGGGGCACCTCCTCACCCCCGCGGGGGTTTAGATGAATCCAGATAAGGTCAGAGCTATCTTGGAGCTGGGGTCCCCGCGGAATGCTAAGGAGGTCCAACGGCTGACGGGGAAGCTAGCAGGGCTGAGTCGCTTCCTTTCTCGGGCAGGGGAGAAGTGCTCCCCCTTCTTCAAAACGCTGAGGGGTGGTCAGAGGTTTGAATGGACCAAGGATTGCGAGGAGGCGTTCCAGGCCCTCAAGGTGCAGTTGACACAGGCTCCGCTGCTTCAAGGACCGAAGGAGGGGGAGGACCTGTTCTTATATCTCGGGGTCGGGGCGGAGGCCCTGAGCTCCGTCTTGGTTCGTGAAGAGGGGAAGAGGCAGCTCCCCATATATTACGTCAGTCGGGTCCTGAGGAAGGCCGAGCTCCGGTATCCGATTTTGGAGAAGCTAGCCTTCACCCTAATCATCTCGGCTCGGAGGCTCTGACCTTACTTCCAGGCACACTCAATCCGAGTGGTGACGGACCATCCTCTCCGCAACATCTTCGAGGGGGTGGAGCATTCAGGTAGGCTGGCTAAGTGGTCGGTGGAGCTGAGTGAGTTCGATGTCTCCTTTGTTCCGCGGCTCTCGATCAAAGCTCAGGCGATGGCCGACTTCCTGGTCGACTACGTGGTGGAAGTACTGGAGGAAGAGCTCACTCGCCCGACTCCTTGTAAAGTGAGGGTGGATGGAGCCTCAGGGAGGCATTCCCTTGGAGTGGGAGTTATCCTAGAAAGCCCTCAAGGGACTCGAATTGAGCAGACGGTGGTGGTGCACTTTCCCATTACCAACAACCAGGCCGAGTACGAGGCCGTGATAGCAGGGCTGTGCCTGGCCAGGGAGCTGGGGGTGTCGGATGTGGAGGTCCTTACTGACTCCATGGTAGTAGCTTCCCAGATCAACTGGGAGTTCGAGGCAAGGGAGCCCACCTTGCAATCATACTTGGCCAAGGTGAAGGGGGTCATTGGCACTTTTCAAACTTTCACCATCCGACACGTGCCCAGGGAAGAGAATGAACAAGCCGATCAGCTGGCAAAGCATGGTCCCCAGGTGGGGGGCACCATCACCGACCTATTCCGCCCCTCCATCGAAGAAGGAGAGCTCATGGAAATCGATCAACAAGCTTCATGGATTGATCCAGTTGTAGTTTTCCTCTCCACGGGAGAGTATCTGGAAGGAGTAGATACGAAGAAACTAAGGCACAAGTCAGCTTATTACCTCCTCCAGGACGGGCATCTATACAGGAAGACCCTCGCAGGGATGCTGGCTCGCTGCGTGGCCGAGGGCGAAGTATAGAGGATCTTGGAGGAAGTCCACTCCGAGGAATGTGGCAGTCACTCCGGGAGTCGGACCCTGGAGGGAAGGATAGTCAGGCAAGGTTATTTCTGGCCCACCCTGGGCCGAGACGCTGCAGAGTTCGCAAGAAGATGTCATAAGTGCCAGCTGTTCGCCCCTCTTCAGCTACAGCCGGCCCAACGACTCAGGAGTATCACGGCCCCCTGGCCCTTCGCGATCTGGGGAATGGATTTGGTTGGGCCATTTCCCCAAGCCAGCGGTCAGAGAAGGTTCCTCCTAGTGATGATTGACTACTTCTCCAAGTGGATGGAGGTGAAGGCACTGGCCAAGGTGACCTCCCAGGCGATCAGGAACTTTGTTTGGGGGGGGAGATCATCTGTCGCCATGGGCTGCCCCAGGCCATCATCACGGACAACGGGCCCCAGTTTGCCAGTGCCGAATTCACCAGCTTTTGCGAACAGCTTGGGATCGACCTCAGGTTCGCCTCAGTCCATCACCCCAGGAGCAACAGGCAGGTGGTGGCCGCAAACAAGATCATCGTCAACCTCCTCAAGAAGAGGGTGCAGAATTTGAAGGGGAGCTGGGTGGAGTAGCTTCCCGCGGTTCTTTGGGCCCTAAGAACCACCCCAAATACGGCTACAGGGGAGCCCCCCTTCAAGCTCTCCCATGGGTGCGAGGCGGTGCTCTCCATGAAATTTGAAGTCCAAACGCCGCGAGTCGTGGCAGCCAAAGAGGGCCGAGAAGAATGGCAAGCCGAGAACGAGGAGGAGCTAAGACTCTCCCTCAACATGGTGGAAGAATTGAGGGACCTTTCAGCTGTCCGACAGGAGGAGGTAAAAAGAAGGATGGCCAAATACTTTGATAAGCATGTCAGGATCAAGCAGTTTGTGGAAGGAGACTTGGTGCTGAAGAAGGTGGATGCGGCAGGGAGGTCGGCATCCGTGGGAAGCTCAATCCCAGCTGGGAGGGACCATTTATTGTAAAGGAAGCTCTAAAGTCAGGAGGCTATCGACTCCAAAATGTAGAGGGCGAGACCCTGAGTCACACCTGGAGTGGTGACGACTTGAACCGTTTTTCCCCTAAGGCATGTATGTGACACTTTCGTTAAAATGAATTTCTTCAACGCTCCAGTACTGTCATAGCCAGCCTGCATAGAGAAATGGAATGTGTAGAAGATCCCGCTGCCAGGCTCTCACCTAGCTAGCAGGGCCGGAAGTCACTCGGTGTTATCCTTGGCCTCGAGAAGATCCGCTGTCAGGCTATCACCTAGCTGATAAGGTCGGAAGTCACTCGATGGAATGTGTTTGGACCCCGAGAAGATCCCGCTGCCATGCTCTCACCTAGCTGGCAGGGCCGGAAGTCACTCGGTGTCATCCTTGGCCTCGAGAAGATCCCGCTGTCAGGCTCTCACCTAGCTGACAGGGCTGGAAGTCACTCGATGGAATGTGTTTGGACCCCGAGAAGATCCCGCTGTCAGGCTCTCACCTAGCTGGCAGGGCCGGAAGTCACTTGGTGTCATCCATGGCCTCGAAAAGATCCCGCTGTCAGGCTCTCACCTACCTGATAGGGCCGGAAGTCACTCGATGGAATGTGTTTGGACCCCGAGAAGATCCCCCTGCCAGGCTCTCACCTAGCTGGCAGGGCCAGAAGTCACTCGGTGTCATCCTTGGCCTCGAGAAGATCCCGCTGTCAGGCTCTCACCTAGCTGGCAGGGCCGGAAGTCACTCGATGGAATATGTTCGGACCCCAAGAAGATGCCGCTGCCAGACTCTCACCTAGCTGGCAGGGCCGGAAGTCACTCGGTGTCATCCTTGGCCTCGAGAAGATCCCGCTGCCAGGCTCTCACCTAGCTGGCAGGGCCGGAAGTCACTCGATGGTATGTGTTTGGACCCCGAGAAGATCCCGCTGCCAGGCTCTCATCTAGCTGGCAGGGCCGAAAGTCACTCGGTGTCATCCTTGACCTCGAGAAGATCCCGCTGCCAGGCTCTCACCTAGCTGGCAGGGCCGGAAGTCACTCGATTGAATGTGTTTGGACCCAGAGAAGATCCCGCTGCCAGGCTCTCACCTAGCTGGCAGGGCCGGAAGTCACTCGGTGTCATCCGTGGGCCTCGAGCAGATCCCGCTGTCAGGCTCTCACCTAGCTGGCAGGGCCGGAAGTCACTCGATGGCAGTAGTTTGCGACCCAGAGCGAATCACGCTGCCGAGATCCCACCTAGCCAACAGGGTCGAAAACTACTCAAATGGTGTTAATAACGGATTGGAATCGCGAAGATTAACCGAAAGGAGGGGTCTAGCGTAACCTCCCAGCCCCCAGATCGGCGATCTAAAGGGGTCGATAACCCGGGTCGCGCCGCAAAGGGGTCAACCCGCAAGGAATCTGATGTGTTGGGCGAGCAGCAAACCGCCTCGCCTCGTCTGGTCAGCGAGTAGCCTCGGCAGCGGAGGCCACACCGCAGATGCAGGTCGCCCACGACGGGACGACCTGTCGGGCCCCCTATGACTCCTAAGCCGAATCCGTAGGCATACGACCTCGTCGACGCAATGCGATGTGAGCGGCAGCAAGCGCGAAAATGGGAAAGTTACGTCGCGCAATGACAGCAGACGGGCGTAAGTAACGAGTGGGGAAGCACTTGTAAGAGCATTAATAGACGAAAATCAGAAAGTATAGGCGCAGCGCACGCTTACATCTCAAACAGCTAAAAATACATGGTGTATACACCTAATAAACAAATGTCAGAGAAGCGGTGGCGACGTGAGATCCGGGGCGAGAAGTCCTAAATGTGCTGGAAGGACTTATCCCCGGGGTCCGGAACAGGAAGGAACAGCGCCGGCACCATGTCGCCCACCGAGAGTTCCGCCGCCTCGTTCTTGAGGAGATCCGCACATTGCAGCATCTGCATCGTGTACTTCGCGGCGCTGGCAGCGTTCTTTTGCATCAGCACCTCCAACTCGTAGTCAGAGTGGTGTTCGAGCGGGCAGCCCCTGTTATTTGGCAGAGGGACAGCGGCGGCGGACTCCAGCTCGCGTACCCGCGCCTCCAGCGCCGATTTGTCCTGACCAAGGGTGGCGATCTCGGCACCCATCCGGCTCGCCGTCGCCGCGTCCTGAGAAAGGAGAGAGAATCGTAAGGTGGATTCGCGAGATGGGGGGGTTATTGAGGGTGAACACATTCCACCCCACCCAGGTACTGTGCGAGGGTCTCCTCAGCCGCGTCGGCCCGTCTCCTTTGAATATTCGCGTCCTCCTGAGCAATCTTTCGGGCCTCCTCCCTCTCGTCCGCCAACTTCTTGAGGGAGGTGGCGTTCCGCTCCAGCTGGGTGCAGCACCTCCCAACCATATGGGATAGCTCCAGGCCGCGCAGCTGGGCCCACCCTCTCTCGTGAACCAGTACTCGCGTCGCCTCTTTGTCGTAGATAGCGGCGTCCTCTCGCGAGTAGAGGTCAAATGAGAAGTTGTAGGCCTCCCCACCGATGGTATCCTGCTCCAGCCAACTCGGCAATAGGGTCGAGACCACTTCTCGATTTGACTCCTTGTCCCATGACAGCAGCGAGGCACCAAGCTCATCCAGGGATTTCTCGCCATAGCCGAAATTGCGGTGCCCTCTCGACACCGGCTTCGCGGTAGGTTGCGACCCGTCTGGCGGCCCGAAAGTGCCTGCCGCCCCACCGGGGGTGTCGCTGGACGAGGCAACCGTAGGGGGGGGAACCCTCGGCCGGAAGAACCGCCGGGGCCTTGCCTTTCCTTTGGCCATCGGCGGGCTGCTGGCCCGTGGGCTTCGCCATCTTGGGCGAGGGAGCGGGCTGTCTGCCGCCCGGCGGCTTCTTGGCAGGGACCGACGGGGCGTCGCGCTGAGCTGCGTCTGCGGCCTGGGATCGGGCGAGGAACCCGGGGACAAGCCGCGCACTCTCGTAGGGGGGATGAAGGGGGACGTCCCGCTCGCCTGTCAAGAAGAGGGTGAAACTAAAGAAGCAAAAAGCGGACAGAGCAGTGGCGAGTGGCAAACCTCCCCCTGGTGGGACGGCAACATGGTCATCAAGATGGCGGCGCAAGTACGTGACCTCGAAGTTCTTCCCGGCGAAGAACCCGCACAAGTCAGCCTCGTGGCCCCCTAGGCTGGGCGGGTGGTAACTCGCCTCGCTGATCTGCACCGGCGAGAAGGGGACGTTGCCGAAATCCCCCTTGACAAACATGAACTTTTTGAGCCAGTTGTGACTCTTGTTTACGGTCTCCCGCACCTTGAGGTGGGCGCTGGAGAAATAGGATGTCCCGTCCCGGTTCGCCCGGAAGGAGAATAACTTCCGGAAAACTGCGAGACTGAACTCGACTCGCTCCTCTCGCAGAAAGCAGGCGAACCCCGCCATAACAGCTATGGAGTTCGGGGTCATCTGACCTAGGACGACCCCGAAGTACTTCAGCACTTGGCGTACCTCGGGCCATAGATCGTTGATCTTTTCTCCTTCCCCGGGCCGTCTCGCCGAAAAGCCCGGCGGGACGTAGTCGCCGAGGGAATCCAGGTACTCGCGCTTCGAGATGACTGCATGAGGAAAATCGTGCTGTGAGAAGGTCCAGGCACACTTGCTTCGCCCGTCCGCATCACCGCCGCCACCGCCCATCTCCACCGAATCGCCGCCAAACGTGCGAGACAGATCCAGAAGGCGAGCACGAGCCGTGCTTCGCGGAGAGAAGGAGGCGGGAGAGTGTTTTGAACCGGTGAAAGAATAAGAGCCGGCAAGGCCTATTTATAGGGAGAAAGAAAGGGCGGGAAATTTCCCGCTGAATGAAGGGGTGCGTTTAGCAAGAATCAGCCCGACGGTTCGACTTCCCGGCGCGCAACCGCACCGCCAAGGCCGATCAGGCGCGGTTCTCCCCCGACCACATCCGCGCAAGACTTAAGCGGGCGAGTCCCGGCCCGCACCTGCCCGGGATTCCGCGCGAGTCGAGGAGACTCCCGGCTGGCGAGCCCCTCGGCTCGCTCCCGCCCCGATCGGCAGGGCGGGTAGAGCGAATCCATCCCCGGACCTGCCCTCCCCCCAGAGGGAGGGCGAGCAAAGTACGCGAGTACCCTCGAGTCTGCCCCGCGGAGAATAAAAACAGCGGCATGGTAATTTTAACATACATCAGCAGCAGTAAATTAGGCCCATCGGCGGGCAAAGAGAGTTGCAAATCATTACAAATACAGGATAACTTCGAGATAGTAGCAACCCGACGATATCCCGCAAGCGGGGAGACGGAAGGGTGGATCAGTACTGGATCCACTTCCACCTGCCCCGCCGTTGCGTTCCGGATCGCGGCGGCACGCGGGGATAGTGATAGTCGCGCACCGCCACCAGCTCCTGCTGGGCCAGGCCCACTTGCTCCGAGGCATTCCTTAGGCGCTCCTCGGCCCGCGTGATGTGCACGCCAGGAGAAGTGACCTCGCCACCTTCTGCAGCGCGCGGGGCCCCCTCCAGGGCCGCGAGCCGAGCCTCGGTGTCGGCCTTGTCTTGGTCGACCCTCTTCACGAGCTCCTGGAGCAGCAGAGTATGTTCCTGGAACAGCCGCGTCACCTGCCTCTTCATCCCCACCACATCAGCCGGGTCGCCCAGGTAATCTGAAACACCCTCCACGTCAGGCGGAGGCGAGTACCCTTCGATCATCTCCGTTTCGTAGGAGATCATGTTGTAGCCTACGTAAAGGGGCAATTCAGAAGGAACGAGTGAGAATAAGGCAAGCGCTAAGCATGAGCTTACCAGGGGTTGGCACGTCGTCCATGTCGATGGAAGGACGAGAGGAGCCCGGCCGACCCTGAAAGGGCTCCCCCTCAAGGGCCGCGAGAGATTTCCCTAGTCCGGGGGGAACTGGAGGGCGAGGGATATCCGGGGGTGGGCGGTCCACCAGGAAGATTGAGGGGGGCGATCCTCCCCCCGGTCCTCCTCATCCTCACGATGCTGTGCCTGTAAGACGAGGGGGTCAGGAACATAGCAACAAGCCGAGGAGGAAGGTCGCATACCTCAGAAGCGACCTCATCACCAGCCGCCGAGCTGGAACCCGGGAAGTTATTCGCCGGGGACCGCCTCACGATCTTCCCCTTCACCGACCTGAAGAGAGGGCCGGGATACCCGCGCGCTAACCAAGGAGCGGCCTCGAGGGCCTCCTCCCGAGTTCTCTGGCCCGCAGCCGCCAGGAGGGCTCGCACCTCTTCGCTAACCGGCATCAGGGGGCTGTAGTCCGGTTGAAAAACGAGATGATCTGGGGAGACCCCCCTGGGCTCAGTGGAATATTTATAGCCTAATAGTGGGGCCCCACAAGAAGATTCCCTGCCAGCTCAGCACAGTACTCGCCGAACACGCGGGTTGGATGATTCTTTCCGAGCTTGTATCAAGCTCAAAAAGAGCGGGGATTGTGTACAACCCTGTGTTCGTCGAACGGGCCCCACCAGGAAGATTGAGCGGACCTAGTCCCGCGACCCACACCCAAGCAATTAGTAGACATGCGGCAAGGGATTGGTCCGCTCCCGCTCATTTCAGGCGAGCGAGCCAGGCGAGACGGCTCCCCTGTCTCTCCCGCTCGCTCTGAGAATCGTCGACCGGAGCGGGGGGAGCCAATCGTCGAGCCAGTACTCGCGGATGGGTTCGACGACCCACGACCTGCGAGCCGTCTGAGGGTCACAATGGCCGCCAGTCCTCCCCCTATACGCGACTTGATCCCCTATCCGCCTCGGCAGAGGACTGGCAGGTCGCGGCGGTCCGGCTCACGTTCGCCCGAGAAGGATAAGCGAGCCGCTAGAACCAGGTCGTGCCCGCCTCTCGCGGAGAGGGATGAGTGGCGGGCTGACCCCCCCCCCCCCCCCCCCCCCCCCCCCGTGGGTGCGAATAGCTGTTTAGAACAGCGGGGCCACGCTGTTGGCAGACCAGGTTGGACTACGTATAGCTGTTCGGAACAGCGGAGCTTGGCTGTTGGCAGACCCACCCAAGGGATTTTTGGTATTTTCAGGTCAGTTCTTCTGGTTATTGGCAGTTCAGATTCCAAAAACTATAAGTAAGACCCAAAGGGTACCTCAGAAGGCACGCTTGGAGTGCCTCCCTGCTCCTGTTTTCAAGTGCTTTCTGAGGGTACCTTAGCTCAGCTTCTGGCTAAGGAGGGGAAGCGCTCAGAGATCTTCCGGGTTTGTGGTGGGACCTCCCTGCCGAGCCCTTGGGTCTGTTTCTTCTTGCCTTCTTTGTTGTTTTTCTTGCAGGAGCAAAGTAGGCACGAGACCACCCCTTCCTCAAGGGTCGAATTCCACAGGAGACCGGATTTCGGTTCCAACTTCTGGACTTAAGGAATTTTTGAAAATAGTAAGTTGGTTACTCGATTCAAGCAGAACTACTCGAGTATATGCAGCACTACTCGAGTAGGTAGAAAGGACTACTGAGTACATGAGAAAACTTACTCGGGAGTTAAAGAAATTATTACTCGAGTACATGGAGTCAACTACTCGAGTAAATAAGAATGAGAGGGACTCAGTTACTCGAGTAATAAAAATGACTTACTCGAGTACTTAAGTACTTACACGAGAGGTGGAGTATATTACTCAAATTCAAGAAGTACTACTCGAGTATATAAAAATGAACTACTCGAGTATATCAGAAACTTACTCGAGACAAACACTTGGGAAAATTCTGGAGCAGGAAATATTGAAATACTCGAGTATGTAACATGGACTACTCGAGATAGAATGATTTACTCGAGTATATAACATGAACTACTCGAGTAAATCACTTAGTGAAATTTTTCTGGAAATAAATTCTGGATTACACGAGTAAAATCATTTGACTACTCGAGTAGTAGATGAACTACTCAAGTATATGAGTTAGACTACTCGAGTAACTAGAACTACATGAGAGTCAGAATACCATTAACTCGAGATAGAAGATAAAACTACTCGAGTATACATAATAGTACTCGAGTATTTCACTTAGACAAATTTGAGAAGAGAGAATCTGGAAACTCGAGAGTTAAGAGGAAATTAGTCGAGTATATAAGTTGAATTACTCGAGAGCCATAATTGGATGACTCGAGTACATCATGACTACTCGAGTAAGTGAATTACTACTCGAGTATAAACACAGTAACTTATTTGAGTAAATAAGAAGGTACTCGAGTACTTTACTTGGGAAATATTTTTCTGACAGATTTTCTTCTTCTAAGGGAAATCAGCATCAAGTCTTTTTCTCATAGTCCTAGAGCTTGAATATGAAGTGTATCCCAATAGAGAGGCTACACATGAGTCAACACTTTGGAACACAATGTGAGATTACATTGTATGATCGTGTGTTTGGTGACCAATTGTAGACTGACATTGGTCTACACTTCCCATTGGAATCCTGCAAACACATAACTCAAACCAAGCATAAAATACAACTTAATTCATCTTAGTTCAAGGGTGACTTCATCAAATCTGGGTTAGTGTGGATATAATACCCAACAATCTCCCCCTATTTGTAGAAGTCAGAACCCTTTACACTAAGGTGAATTATAGACATAAAAATGCTAAGTAATCAAGTAGTGTAAGCAAATAAGGAACTATGAAAAAGATAATAAGATCAAAACTTTGAATTATATAAATATGATTATCCAGAAATATCATAAACAACTAAAATCCACTTCTATAGCTCATGAGTCTATTGGGCTAGCTCTGATGATGTTGCTTGTCTTGTTTTTCTTGCTGTCTTCTTTGATAGCTGTAGGATTTAGGATGATATTTGGGTGGTCTGGGAGGAGCAGCTGGATTATTCCTTCCATATTCTCTGTCATAGATTCTCCTTTTGGTCATGGACTTCTCATACAACTCCCATTCATGGGAACTGTAGTGAATGTTTCAGCTTTCATGGAAGTCCAAAACTAACTTGAGAGTGTCCAGGATGAGAGACTTGGAAGTAGGAGACCAGACTTCAGCATGTTCAGGAGCTTTAGCAGGAACAGACTTGCTAGCAGAGGACCTTCACCATATTTCCTTTTCTTCTTGTAAGTTAGTATCTCAGGAGGGGCTTTGAGAAAGATATCAGCAGGATCATCTTCCCAATCCTGAGGATAAGAATCTGGAGGAGCAACAAAATCACCAGGCTTTGGAGAGAATGTTGGTTGCAGAGGAGGAGTAGGAGCAGGATCAGGAGCATCAGCAGCAACTAGTGGATTTAGGTGATGAGGAATAATGTTAGGATCAACAGCAAATTCTGGCAGAATCTGGTTGTGCATCCAAACAGCAGTATCATAAGTGTGGAACTTGACACTTTGTATCTGAGCTAGAATATCATCATGAATCTCTTTAACTTTGGCTTCCCATACTTTTTTTATCGATAGAATTAGATTATTCTAAATGTTCTTTTACCAACTTCTCCCCCTTTCTGACTTCAACAGATAGCAGGGAGATGACATCATCTTTGAAAATTCCAACTTCTTCATATATCTTCATCTTGTTTGTTTCAGCCCTTTTGTCCAGTTCCTTTTGATTGTTGGCAAGAGTCAGGTGTTGGTCCATAACCTGTCCAACACTAGTGATGGTGTGGTCTAAAGCTTTGCCACCAATCTGGAAGAGATGTTTGAGCTGATCAGTGTTGTGCTGTATCTCAGCAAATCCTTTGCTCATCTCAGTTCCTAGAGCAGTAACTTTGTCTGTGACAGTCTTGATACAAGTATCAAAGTGTAAGACCCCCTTTTTTTCCTTTAAAACCCCGGGGTCTTAGGCCCAGAACCGCCGCCTTGCGGTGACACCTTCGCACCCGGGAAGGTCGACACTACAAGATGCCGATCCTGCCGGCCAAATCGATCGCAGCTGACGCAAAAGTAGCAGTACATGAGAAGACAAGTCCACAGCATGTCACATATATATAAAAATCTCTACGAAGGGAGTGTCCATAGAATAGTAAAGTGTACAGAAATAAAAAGGGCTGAAGCCCGGTACATCAATATCCTCACTACAGATCTCTCATGCGGAAGCAAAAATAAAACAACTACTAGAAGTCAAAACTCACGGTCCCAGCTGGCTGTACTCCTGAGCTAGACTGCCCTATCTCCAACTGCACCGGTCTCCTGGGCTGCTCCTCCATACTCGGCTCCACGATCCCCTAATATGATGTGGTTCGAAAACCATTAGTCTAAAAGACTAAGCCCTATCGTCCCCCACCCCTTCCCCCATGCTCCTAGGCACCGAGCGGGGAGCAAGAAAGGAAAGGACGTGAAAGAGGAGAGAAATCAAAAACAGGTGACAGGGGGACCTAGCTAGCAATTTATAATCAGGTTATAATGAGTAAAGTAAAAAAGGAATATAACATTCACTTATGTGAACACACATAAGCCAAGGGATCTTCTACAAGGCTCCCATCGTATAAAATGTCCCATACAACTTTATACGTTGGGGTGTCGGTTATCACAAGCAGCATATAAATATTGAAATAACCTTAATTTATAAACTTGCCCACACAAGCTTATAGACCAAGGGGTCGTTTTGCAGGGCCTAATGTATAAGCGTCCCATACCACTTATACTTTAGGTGTCAGAGTTAAATGAATCGATTATGCTATGACATGCAAGTGGGTATGATGGACATGCAAGTGCAACACACACACCCGACTCTGTGCACACAGAGCTTTAGTTCCCACTTTTTAAGAGCTAGCATCACTCTCGGGTACCACCGCTGTGTCTACGGCAGCAGCGGAGCGGGCATCTCCACTTCTAGGCCGGTATGCACACTACCAAGCCTTAGACCCCTCTCATACGCCTCTGTACACGTCCAAGGTGCACTCTAGAGTCTCGCATACGTACTTTGCTGACAACCCGTCAGTCTTGTTGGGTCGGATGTGCGTTATCGGGGGTCGTCCTCCAGACCGCAGTGTAAAACAACCCACTGGCCCCTCTAACTCTCACAACCGCCTGGTGCACCGTACTGCCATCGATGTGACGAACGGCCAGTACCGCATGCCCCTCCACTAGATTTATGCACATGCAAGTTTATCGTATCAGAACCGAGCCAAAGCTCCCCGGACCATCCCGTCCGTCACAAGTATCAACCGAGCCAAAGCTCCGTGGACCATCCCGTCCGTCACAAGTATCAACCGAGCCAAAGCTCGCCGGACCGAAACGTCCGTCTCTTATTCCAAATCTCATCCCTTTGAACACCGCGGGATGGCGCCCCTTTGAACACCTCGGGACGACTTAACCATTTCCAATACTTGTCCAACTAGTGAGTGTAGTGTGAAACCCTATTTACTAAATTACTCTTTTGATTTGTTCTTTAAGGTTTACGTTAACCCAGGACTGCCCCCGGTATTCCCTGTGAAGGGCTCTCAAGGGGCACTAGGAACTGTGTTGGGATTACGCCCAGCGTTCCCTTTCGCAAGTTACTTATTAATATTATTGGTTGATTTCCTTTACCCATTACCTTCTCATATTGCGATAGACTAATCCTAAGGTAGTTTAGACCTTTCACTCTCGCGGCCACGACGATCTTTCGTCGAACTCGCTTACCTTCTAACACACATCCACACGATTCCCACCACTCCTTAGAACTTTCTAGGTGACTCATCCACTTTTATTCAAACAATTCAACACGACTAACTCCACCATATTCCAACTCTTATCCTAATACAACTTTTCCCCAAATTACTATTTGCAGACCGACCTATACTAAGTGATGTTCATGATAGGATGTCCTTCGAGTTTTCATCCGAATGACCTAGGATTATTACTGGGGTCCTATCATGACATAAATGATTTAATTCCCGAATATTGTATTTTCCTCAATTAATCTTCTATTTAAATAATTTATTACAAGGGCCAACTATAGTCGAGTTGATCATGAAGTATACATTTTAGACATCATTAATGTTCCATAAATTCATGATAAAATTCCATATATCCAAAAGTGACAATTTCCAAATTTGACATTTTACACAAACATTTATGGGGCCTAAAATTATTTTTGCAGTAAATTCCCATATTCCAAGATTTGTAAATCAACTACTTGAAATTGTCATCCAAATAATTTGAGATAAATATATTACACTACTAAAATCCTAAAATTAGCATTGGCCAAACTTTCATGATTTTTCACAGAATATTTAATTCTAAATAAATTCAATACACAAATCTACAAGGGCATAATTGTGAATCAAGTACTATGCATATACTTCAAAAATTCCTAATTAAATTCCTAACAGTAGATATCATCCTAAAATCATCAATGGCCAAAATTCATATTTTTACAAGTTAAGTTACTTTTTAAATGATTTATTTACCAAGTATGGCCTTTACAATATTTATGAAGGAAGCAATATATAAAGTCCTTTAAAAATTATAATAAAATTCAGAGACCTCTATTTATGTCAAAAACCTCTACTGGCCAAGTTCTACTAGATTTCAATTAAACTAAATGATCAAATTAAATCAAATACTGAATTGGATACTTTGATAATTAACAAAGGAACTACCATAAATATAATCCATAAAATTCCAATAAAAATATCTAGGGGTTCAATTCACCCTAATATTCATTCTACCCCATTTTCATAGTTTTTAGATGAGGTTAAGTTACCATTTTGGCCTATTAGTGCTTCTACCCTAAAACTAGGGTTTGACTTTGGAGTTACTTAACTACTTCCAAATTCCCTAATATTTCAACCAGAGTCTTAAATATATCTAAACTAACTCTCTACTGATTTACAAGGCCATACAAGAGCATTTTCCCCTATGTCCTTCACAACCCTCTAAAGGTCCATCCTTAGGGTGTGAACTTGGGTCCAAGGGTAAGTCAACCCTAATTCATCTATTTTCCCCAAATAGGAGAGGGTACTTAAAGTATTACTAAGTCAGTGATCTAAAAAGGGCTGTGCCTTCAATATTTCATTTTTTTTTCTTCATTTGGCTATAAGCACACCAAGTCCTTTACAAGCCATCGCATGCAAGGTGTTTCCCTAACTTGCTGTGATCCATAAGGGATAAAACTTTAACCATGCCATAATAATGTCCGCATGGACATGCCACCAAAAATTGGGGCCTTTTGGAGTTGAACTACTCCAAGAATCACCTAAACAATACTGGGGGTAATTTGGTAATTACACCATAATTTTAATTCCAATTAATCTCATTTTTGGGCAGGACCTAAATATGCCCTAAACCAGTTACTCCCCAAAATCGCAGGTCATGTGGGCCTCTGGATGGGCTTGAGCATCACTTTCAAATTTCTGCATTTTGCTATTTGCAGCCCAAGGCTATTTAATTTTTAGATCTTGCATGTGAGATATCTCAACATGCAGAGGGTCAAATTGTCTAATTTGTCTACCATAGGTCTAATCTACTCCTAAGGGCAGGCCACCAAAGGTTGGGGCATTTTGGAGTTGATAAACTCCAAATATCAACAAAATTTAATTTATCATATTTGGCCTAAAACTATATACTTATTTTCCCCAAAAATTCCCATTTTTGGGTAGGGCCTAGATATACCTAATTTGGCCACATGCCCAAAATTTCAGCCCGTTTGGACTTAGGGTTTGGGCAGGGCACCCATTTTAGTTTCTGCCCTACTCTAGAAGCAGCCCTAGGAAAATGGCTCTATAGGGCAGTAGCCTTAACCACAAATTATGTGTAATATATCAAATTAAAGGTGACTCCAAGACCTACAAATTTCATGTTGAGAAACGTTTATGAAAATGGATGTAAGGGCCCTAAAGGTTGCATGCAATGGTCTGATATAAAAGATATAAAAATGACACTATTCATGAATTAAAATAAAACCAAGATTTAATATTATGCATGACACTAATCTTAAAGCAGATGGACGGCTGCTGCTCATCTTCTCCGATTCGCCTGGTTCCCAGCCCGAATTTCACGGGGCTTTTCCCGGCCGCCTCCGGCGGTGCCTCCACCTGAGATCATCAGCTCCCCTCTCACGGTGGTGGGGGCAAGCATTTTCCGGCGGCTAGGGCGGCCGGAGGTGGCGTCGCCACCTCACCCGAAGCTTGCAAAACGCCATTAATGGCTGAAATGAAGAAACTGGGTTCGGGCTCATTCAATCCCGAACTGTACCCTAATCATTCCTAAGATCTATGCATCAAGAGAGAGGTGAGGGAGGACCTTCCCGGCGGCCTTTCGACGTGAGGAGCGGCGGGGAACCATGGCGGCGGCGGCGGTGCTTCTCCCTTGGTTTTCACGGCTAAGGCTCGGTTTTCTCTCTCACTCTCTGCTGCTCTCCTTGTCCTGGGAGAGATGAAACTGAAAGGAGAGAGGGGAAATGAGGAGATGAAGTATAGAGGTGGGTGGGTGATAATTCCTATGTGAGAGGTGGAGGGTTTGCCTTGTTTTTGTCACCAAGCATGCATGGGTGGGCACCACTCCATTCCAGCTCCTTCTCATGACTTCCAAGGGTCGGCCAGCCCATGTGGGGGCTGATGGCATGGGTCCAAGTGGCTTATTCCACTAAATACCCTTAAATATACCCCTTTCTCTCTCCTAAATTATTCTTTAATTTTGAGATTCTCTCTCTCTCTCTCTCCTAGTCACTAAGTTGGCTGGTAAATCTCATATTGGCAGCCCACATGTTTATTTCATCCACCAAAATATGGTTAGCCCAAGTGAGTTGGGCTTGAGCTTGAGTTAGCCCATTTGGGCTAGCTTGACCCAAACCTAGGCTAGGGTTGACTTAGGTCAATTTGGTCTTTGAGGTTGGCCCAAATAGGTCCTTGGTGACCCATTCGCCTCCCCTGAGGCCTAGGTATGGTTGTATTGGCCCCTTTAGAGGTCACTTGACCCTTAAGTAGGGTACCTTGACTACTTTAGGGCTAGAGTTGACTTTGGTCAACTTAGCCTTTTTGGTTGGCCCCAATGGGTCCTTGGTGACCCGTTGGCCTCTCACTATGGTTATGAAGGTATGTGTGGGGTCCACTTGGCTAAGGGAACTTCAATTGGCCCTTGTGTAGGCCAGTTTGACCCAATGTAGGCTAGGTTGACCCATTTAGGGTTAGAGTTGACTTTGGTCAACTTAGCCTCTTGGGTGGATCCCAATGGGTCCTAGGTGACTCATTGACCTCACTCTAGGGTTAGGTGGGCTTGGGTGGGGTCCACTTGGCTTGGGGATGGTCAATTGACCCTAAGTAGGTTGGTTTGACCCATTTAGGGTTAGGGTTGACTTGGGTCAACTTAACCCTTTTGACTGCCCTCCATGGGTCATTATTGATCTAATGGATCTCACCATGGTTTGATGAGAACATGGTGGGGTCTTGAAGTCTTGGTGAAGCCCCATGGTTATCTTAAACAAAGGTTCAGAAATTTACTATTTGCAGACCATAGTGGTCTCACCCACATTTTTAGGTTTCCTTGGTCTTATTGGGCTTCCTAGGGTTTGGTCATGACCTAGTCATGACCAATAACCACACTTAGGGGTCTAGTTGGAAATGTGATGTTACAAATCCCAATAAACAAAATAAAGATTTCGTCCCCGAAATCCAGTTTAGGGCTACGAGAATTTCTACCGAAGAAAAGAAACTTGTAACATCCCATAAGAAGTGGAAGATTACATTTCGACGCCATGTTTGCTAAGTGGGGTTTAAAGGAAAAAAAAAATATTTGACCAATTCGCCCAATTGGCAAAGCCAAGATCCCAATAAACAAAAGATTAGCCCCTACTCTTCCTAGAGTAGCCTTACTAGTTTAAAAACATGAAAGTAAAATGAACATGTTGAGAGGTTGTGAGGTATACCTGACTAAAGAGCTCCGGATATCTTTCCTGCATCAGGTCCTGTGGCTCCCAAGTATGCTCCTCTCGTCCGTGGTTCCTCCACAGGACCTTGATTAGCGGGATCTTCTTGCGACGCAAGACTCGTATCCCCTGGTCGTTGATCTGTATCGGCTCCAAATATACAGATCGATCCGAAGCTACCGGCCCATCAGTGGCCGTAATCTGCAACTCCGGGCATAGTAGAGCCCTCCTGAGTGAAGACACGTAAAAGACGTCATGCAAGCCGGCCAGCTCCGGTGACAGCTCCAGCCGGTAAGCTAATGGACCGATCCGCTCCAGGATCTTGAACGGCCCCATGTACCTCGGGCTAAGCTTCTTCCGCCGACCACGTACTCGTGAAACCCCATGCATCGGCTGGATCTTCAAGAACACCTGATCCCCTGCCTGAAATTCCACTAGATGATGCCGAGCGTCATAATACTTCGCCTGCCTACTCTGTGCCTCCAGCATTCTATCCCGTATCAGTCGTACCTGCACCTCAGTATCCTCGATAAAGTCCGTGCCCACAATCTTTGGACCCTCGTCCTATATCCAAGACAACGGAGTCCTACATTTCCGCCCATACAACGCCTCATATGGAGCCATCTGTATACTAGACTGATGACTGTTATTGTATGAAAACTCCACTAGGGGCAACATCCTCTCCCAGGGCTCTCCACGGTCCACAATACACAGTCTCAGCAGGTCCTCCAGTGTCCGGTTTGTGCGCTCTGTTTGCCCATCTGTCTGGGCTTGGAGGCAGCAACAGAATTGTCGCTGGAGCTTCGAAGGGTTTACCGCCTATCCATGCCTCCAGGTTGCAATGGGATGATGCGAACAGCTCCGACCCGTCAGGTAGCTGTATCCGTAACATCTGGGCGGTGATCCTCTCCACGCCTCCTAACCCTTGGATAAAGGTCTCCGACACAAATGAGTGCGAAGCACCCGTGTCGAAGAGAGTGTGTGCGGGCTTGCCGCAAATGAAGACGATGCCTGATATTGAATATTTGCTTAGAGTTCTATTTTCTAGTTTTACTGCCTAGTCTTTAATAATTCAAGTTCATGAACTACTTTTCTAGGAAGAAAAGAAGTTAAGTAAAAAAGGAAAACTTTTGGTCGTACCTGTAAAAACTTGCTCCGTGTTCCTGGGTTGAGCCAGGTCCAGTGCATAAATCTGCTGTCCTCCCGGCCTGCGATCTCTACCCTGATATCCGCGTCCTTGGCCACGTCCTCGGCCTCCAAAATGTTGAGTCGGTGGGGCAATCTGTGGTGCTGGTGGAGGCATCCCTCTCACGGGATAGTTTCTCTTGATGTGCCCCACCTGATGGCAGTGGTAACATTCCGGCGGAGTGTAAGCCCCACCTCCCGGTCTCTGCACATCTCTCATCTGAATAGGCTGAGGGGCCATCGTCACCTGCCCCCTCGGCTCCTGCCTCACCTCCTGTCGAGGCTGATCCTCCACCTTTTGTACCTCTGGCGCACGACCTCGCCGCTGATTGTTTCGGGCTCCCCGGCTCTGATCCTCCATTGGCCGTTTCAGGCCTCTGGTGGTGAGCCAATCTGCCTCTAACCTTTTTTTGCCATCTCCAGAATACGAGTGATAGGCCCGTCCGAAACGAAAAGAAGTGCATCCCTCATGTCTTCCCGTAAACCTTTGTATAACCTCTTGGTGTACGCTGCCTCATCTAGCCGGTAGAGGTCTGCAAAACGGTCCAGATGGTTGAATTCTCGATGGTATTCCACCACCATCCTGGAACCTTGCTTCAACTGCAAGAAGCGGTCCTACAGCTCATCTCGGGCTGACTGCAGAACAAAGTGCTCCAACAGCATGAGCCTGAACTCCTCCCACGTAACCTCGACAGCCTCCCTATCAGCAAAGGTAGTCTCCAGAATTGTCTTCCAACACCGCTTGGCATGGGACTCCAAGCAGGAAACAACCAGTGGCACCCTCTCCTCCCATGGGCTCCGTATCCCTGTCGGCATCTCCTCCATGATGTCTAGCCATTCCTCTGTCCGAACTACCCCCTCTGTCCCCAAGTAGGACGGGGGAGAGAGAGTCCTCGAAAGATGCTGAGCCAGTTGGCTCCCGGAATAGGATGCGGAGCCGGGGCCTGTTGGTTCCTGAAGGCTTCCAGGATAGCCGTCAGAGTCTGTCCTGTGTCAGACTGTAGGAATTGAGTGGGAACCGGCGGCGGTGGTGCAACTTCCAGAATCTGTGTAGGTAGTACTGGAGGTTGCGTCACAAAATTTATCGTCAGAACTTTTTCAACCTTAACTAAAATGGACAATTATATATGTGATCCCCACATGGGCATACCACTGCTTCCGCTTCTTAGTTTGTCCCCAAACTAAACTCGCGCGGGGGTGACCCAGGGGTTGTGGACTGTTACTTTTGGATCGAGGTTTGCGCTCTGATACCACTTGTAAGACCCCCTTTTTCCTTTAAAACCCCGGGGTCTTAGGCCCAGAACCGCCGCCTTGCGGTGACACCTTCGCACCGGGGAACGTCGACACTACAAGACGCCGATCCTGCCTGTTGAAGCCAAATATGACCCCAACTGAAGTTCGAAGAAAAAGGGGTGCAGCCAAAACCTACTTCTCTCAAGTCTCACCCCTTGACTGGATTCTAAGGACCTAAGACTGACCCAAAAAGCCTCAGCAGGGAGGTCCCACCTCACACCCGGAAGATCTCTGAGAGCTTCCCCTCCAAAGCCAAAGCTGGGCTAGGAGCTCCTCAGAAAGCACTGGAATTTGGGAGACAATGATAGCTTGCTTTCTAAGGAGCCCTCATGGGTCTATTTATAGCATTTTGATGTCCTGAATTTACTGAAAAGCCCCTAGTTGGTCTGCCAATAGCCAAAACCCGCTGTTTTTCTGAGGGTACTGAAGTAATTTCTCCTGAGGGCAATTAGGACATTCTTCCTAAGGCCCTGGGCCCCACTCGGCGAGAGCTGTGCCGAGACCCTTCTACCCAGGGCATGGCGCGACCGTTCTCGCCAGGCGTGGGCAAGAACCCTTTGAGAAAGGAGCTTGGCTCGGGCGCAAGCGCTTCCGCGGAGGCCGCGCTCGACGCTCTTGGCTTACGGTTCCTCTCTTAACGATCAGGCGCAATCGTTCCCGCCTTCTTTGGGCGAGACCCTCCTTAGGGCGGGAACACTTCGGCTAACCCAACTGTTGACCATTGTGCCCCCCTTGTCTGGCTCAGCGAATATGGGGTTGTACACAATCCCCGCTCTTTTTGAGCTAGCACCGCGCTCGAAAAGACATGTCCAACCCAAAATATTCACTGAGCACGTGTCAACGTCAGGGAATCTTTCGGTGGACCGTACGGCGCCTATAAATATGTGTGCCGATAGACGGTCACAATACTTCCCTCGAGTCGCCATTCTCCCCCTGAGCTCTCGCCTTTCCTCGCTATGCCTTCCAAGCGGGCCGACAAACCGCTTCCGCAGGATCTGCAGGATCGCATTAACACGGCACAGGCGCGAGCCAGGGCTAATAGCGCCCTGGTTGCCCCATGGCTAGCGAGACAATCATCGGTTGCTGAGCCTTCTCTGCTTAAGAAGAAGAAGAAGAAGGCGCAGGTGGTGCAGCGGGACCTGTCCCGCGAGAACAGGAGCCCGCCCACCCCGACCCCTAGTCGCGCGGATGGCCCCTCTCCACGGAAGGTAAGCTCGATATGCCAATTACTAAAACCAGTTGTCCATTTGCTTGACGTGGTACCTCTCGCAGGAGACGGTTCCTGACGCTGCCGCGTCCCCGCGAGAACCTTTGGATCCACCCTCTAGCCATCACGATGATCAATCACAGGTTCCCGAGGCGCCCCCTCCACCAGACCCGAACACCGCTGGTAAAGGTTCCCTTCTCGCCTGCGACTGGTATTTTTAAATGCTGACCCGATTCCTCGCAGCATCGGTTTCCGCACCTCCAGACCTCGCCACCCGGGAGAGTGGGGCGAGAACTGCTAATCAGTCTGCCCATGCGGTTGATTTCTCTCTACTGGCGGGAGGAAAGAATGTCGAGATCCCCGAGTCACTGTTAGACGCTAGCCCTCCCGCGGGAGAGGGGACCCGCCTCCCCTCTCCTGACCAAGCTGGGATCACCATCCGCAAAGTTTACCCCCCCCGGAAAAGGAAAGCCAATCCACCTCCTCTTTGGAGCTGAGGGGGGGGGGGGGGGGGCTGGGCCTTCTCGCCTGCCGTCGACCGGGGGGCCTCGTCACTCTGAAGGTACACGAAAATTTTATCGCGGCTATCCTTTAGCTCCCGCTAAAATGGGTATTCTTTTGACAGGGGACATGGACTCGCGGCCTGGCGCTGAGGCAGAGGAAGAAGAAGAAGAAGAAGAAGAAGAAGAAGAAAGAGAGGGAGAAGATGGCGAGAGCTCTCCCCTCCCTTCATCTGACGAGATGGAGGAGATCCTGACCGGTGCCGGGAGCGCGAAAAGACGGGGGAAGAAGGTCGCCGCCATTCTGTCGAAGATCATCCGGCGGTAACGGGCCCGCGACCTTGCGGCAAGAGAGTTTCGCCAGTCAGTGGAGAAGAGGCTGGAGTCCCTGGAGCGAGACTACCTTATAGGCGAGATGGACCGGCCGGGGGGAGCTACCGCCGGGTCCTCTCCTGAGAGGTGCATTGAGAGAATCCGGGATCTATCTCGCCGGGTTGACCTGGGATGCAGCGTTCTGTCATCCGACTTCAACCCGCAGGCGCCCCCCCGGACCAAGCTGCGGGATCGAGGCAAATGGCGGTGGGAGCAAGGGAAATGGCGCTGGGAGCCGTACTGAAGCGCGAGACCTCCCCTCCTCTTCCCCAGGCCTTCCCTTCTCTAATGTACCCTTATTTACTCGCTTAGAGCTGTAACTAATGTTCCTGCACTTTATTCGCTTATTATTTTATCGCGTTCCCGCTCAGCGAGAGCAATAGCTCTGTCTTTAGTATTTTTGTATGTGTATGAGTTATTTTCCCAGGTCTTTGGGATGGCGAGAGCCACCTCGCTTCCGCCTACCTTGCCAGTCGTATGACATCTCGCAACGTTTGCGCCAGTCACTTAGTTAATCGGTCGCTGTCAGATTCGGGCGGGAAAAACGAAGCGCCGCTGACCTAGGACGCGCCGGCTGCACCCCCGCCGCCTTTCTGAAAACAGCCATCATTACCACGATTTTCTATAAATAGGAGGCTCACCTACCACATTCATTTCTCCGATTCCAGTCTCTCTCTCCTCTCCTGTTGCTCTCGCTGTCTCTCCAAAGCTCCCGCCTGTCTCCGCCTCCTTCTTCCGTTCTCACGCCGTTTGTTCTCTCGCCTTCTTCTCGTAGATCTCGCCTTCCAACTTTTTCGTGATGCCGGGCGGAAGTGAAGGACGATCCAATTGTGCGGAAGCTTTCCAAAAGCTTCTTTTCCCCTCCTGCACTCTCACCGTGGAAGAGTTCAACCAGATCAAGACCCAGCATGTTCCCGCCGGCATCACCGCGCGGAACCCGGGTAATCATGACAAAGTAAACACCGCTGGGGAGGGGGAGCTCGCCATTCCTATTGAACACTTCGAGGTGGGCTTCCGCCTCCCACTGTGGCCTGAGATGCGGCAGGCCCTCCGGTACTACGGGGTGGTTCCCGCGCAGCTGAACCCGAATTCAGTTGCTATTCTCGTGGCATTCATATGCTATATGCGGTCCGAGAGGATCGAGTTCAGCTTGCCGATCTTCCGCAAGCTATTTACTTTCCGCGCGAAAGGAGGCGTGGTGTTCTTCTCCGGGCAACTGCTGAAGACAATCGGTCTCGCTAACAAGCATCATCACTGGGGCAAGAGGTTCATCTACGTCTCCGGTGACTTCAGGAACGTACCCCTAGCCCCCATCCAATACGAGGATGCCGCCTACAAGCCTCCATCCTTGGGCTCCCGCGAGAGTGCCCTCCTTGAGTTTTTCGGAACCAAGGACTTCGACGTCCTCTTCCTCCGGCGAGACGTCGATTCTCTTTCCTCTGTACTTCCGGGAGAAGGTAGAGTCTCGCCTTCATTTATCTTTTTCTTGCCTTTTCCAAGGTTGGAACTTATCGCTGTTGTTTTCGCAGGAGAGCGCGAGATTCCCCTTCGCCAGCCCTTTGATGAGGCTCGCGCCGGATGGAGTCAGCCTCCTAGGGACCCGCTGGCTCTTGCGAAAGCCGCTGCTCAAGCCTGCCGGAAAGAGCCGGGCCTCCCCCCTCAAGTGGCGTCGCGAAGCGAAAGCCTGGTCCCCCTGCGCCTCAGCCAATCAAGAGACCCAAGACCACAGATACCGAGAAGGGCAAGGCTGTTGTGGTACCGCCCGTCCAACCTCTCCCTGCCGGCCGCTCTTTTGAGGAGGTCCTGCAGGCAGTAAGCAAGATTGCGGCCACCAGGGGCGGCCCCGGGACTTCTGCCGAGAACCCTCGGACCCCTGGCGCCGCCGAGAGCGAGGGTGTCGCCGCCGGGACCTCCGGCCAACCCTTATCTGACGAGGTGCCGCGGGGTCATCGCAACTTCGGTCTCGGCGTGAGGTGTCTGGACGCGGAGAACAAGCCACTGCTGCAATGGGATCCTGACGCCAACAAGGTCACGATCTCGTCCCTCTTGCCGAGTTGGGCGGAGCGAGACGAGGTCACCGGCGAAGCTTTCACCTTAGGCTATTGCCTCTACAGCCGGGAGGACGCTAGCGTCTACGACAGGATGTCGACCCGGCTGTTGGCCTACGACTCCACTCGCGCTTTGATGCGTGGGCTGGAGCTTGCGCACATGTGCGCCCGGCGGAGTATTACGATAGACCGCAACTTCCAAGACATGTTCAAGGCCAGGGACGATGCGGTGGCCCAGGCGGCCTCTCTGGCCAAGGAGCTGGCCGAGACCCAGCAAATGTTATCCTCGCGTCAAGCGGAAGGGGTAAGCGAGACCTTTCATAATCACTTGTTCTCGCCTTCCTAACCCTTCTCTTATGCTAACCTTCCGCTGTTCAGGATTCCGCTCAAGCCGCACTTCGCGAGGAGCTGTCTCAGGCCCGATATGACAACGTTCTCCTGCGGGAGCAGATCGCGCGCCTCGAGGCGAGTGCAGCCCCTCCGCTGGACGAGAGATTGAAGAGCCAGTATTACTCGGCTTATGACATCGACAAGCTGCTCCAGGGGAACGCGCAAGCCACCGTAAAGTTGACGCTGGAGACGCTGCGCGACATCAACTGCTGGGACGGGAGGGGCAAAGACATCACCGCTCAACAACTTGTCCCATGGCTCTTCGAGCCCATTCCAAAGCCCCTGGGCGCCCCCGATACCCCTCCCTCGGATGTATCAAAGTCCCCCGCAGCGGGTGGCGAGACCTCCGGGGGGAGCTCCGGCGGAAGCTCCAGCGGGAGCTCCAGCGAGACTTCCGAGGGGTACAGTTTGTCCCCTTGAGGGTCCCCTTCTTGCTTCTGTTCTTCACCTCTCTGTAAAGCGCGAGACGCTATCATTTTGTACCCATACATAGTATTATTAATGCAAATGTTTTTCTTGCGAACATTTCTTGTTATTTGCGAATGTGTTTGATGTAATTGTCGTGGTTGAACGCTTTCGGCGTATGCTTCCGCCAAGGCCCTTGGCCTTCTTAGGAAATCCTTAGCGATGAATCAGCAAGAACCCGCGGTAATCGGCCAGCCGGAAGCGTGACTCTCGAATCCTTAGGACGGGACCGTCCCCTCTAGACTGCGCGAGTCCCCACTGGCCCATCGCATAACGATCTCGCCTGTTTGTTCGAGAACACTGAGAGGAACCTTTTTGGAGAAAGCCTCCCCACCTCGAGATCCCTTTGATGGGGACTCTCCTGCCGCGATCTATCCCTGCCGAGATCTATCCCTGCCGAGATCTATCTCTGCCGAGATCTATCTCTTCTTTTTCACTTTTCACTTGGTATTCCCAACGTGCTTCCTGCCTTGCATTAACCAAGCCAACCAGACCAAACCTATCTCCCACAGGCGAGCCTCCGGACCTGCCAGCTAGATGAGAGCCTGCGCAGCGGGTCTACCTGGGGCCGAGCCGAGCTCGGGGTGCCGATGAAGATCACAAACCAACAAAACCTATCCCCCACAGGCAAGCCTTCGGACCTGCCACCTAGATGAGAGCCTGCGCAGCGGGTCTGCCTGGGGCCGAGCCGAGCTCGGGGTGCCGATGAAGATCTCAAACCAACCAAACCTATCCCCCACAGGCGAGCCTTCGGACCTGCCAGCTAGATGAGAGCCTGCGCAGCGGGTCTACCTGGGGCCGAGCCGAGCTTGGGGTGCCGATGAAGATCTCAAACCAACCAAACCTATCCCCCACAGGCGAGCCTTCGGACCTGCCAGCTAGATGAGAGCCTGCGCAGCGGGTCTACCTGGGGCCGAGCCGAGCTCGGGGTGCCGATGAAGATCTCAAACCAACCAAACCTATCCCCAACAGGCGAGCCTTCGGACCTGCCAGCTAGATGAGAGCCTGCGCAGCGGGTCTACCTGGGGCCGAGCCGAGCTCGGGGTACCGATGAAGATCTCAAACCAACCAAACCTATCCCCCACAGGCGAGCCTTCGGACCTGCCAGCTAGATGAGAGCCTGCGCAGCGGGTCTACCTGGGGCCGAGCCGAGCTCGGGGTGCCGATGAAGATCTCAAACCAACCAAACCTATCCCCCACAGACGAGCCTTCGGACCTGCCAGCTAGATGAGAGCCTGCGCAGCGGGTCTACCTGGGGCCGAGCCGAGCTCGGGGTGCCGATGAAGATCTCAAACCAACCAAACCTATCCCCCACAGGCGAGCCTTCGTACCTGCCAGCTAGATGAGAGCCTGCGCAGCGGGTCTACCTGGGGCCGAGCCGAGCTCGGGGTGCCGATGAAGATCTCAAACCAACCAAACCTATCCCCCACAGACGAGCCTTCGGACCTGCCAGCTAGATGAGAGCCTGCGCAGCGGGTCTACCTGGGGCCGAGCCGAGCTCGGGGTGCCGATGAAGATCTCAAACCAACCAAACCTATCCCCCCACAGGCGAGCCTTCGTACCTGCCAGCTAGATGAGAGCCTGCGCAGCGGGTCTACCTGGGGCCGAGCCGAGCTCGGGGTGCCGATGAAGATCTCAAACCAACCAAACCTATCCCCCACAGGCGAGCCTTCGGACCTGCCAGCTAGATGAGAGCCTGCGCAGCGGGTCTACCTGGGGCCGAGCCGAGCTCGGGGTGCCGATGAAAATCTCAAACCAACCAAACCTATCCCCCACAGGCGAGCCTTCGGACCTGCCAGCTAGATGAGAGCCTGCGCAGCGGGTCTACCTGGGGCCGAGCCGAGCTGGGGGTGCCGATGAAGATCTCAAACTAACCAAACCTATCCCCCACAGGCGAGCCTTCGGACCTGCCAGCTAGATGAGAGCCTGCGCAGCGGGTCTACCTGGGGCCGAGCCGAGCTCGAGGTGCCGATGAAGATCTCAAACCAACCAAACCTATCCCCCACAGGCGAGCCTTCGGACCTGCCAGCTAGATGAGAGCCTGCGCAGCGGGTCTACCTGGGGCCGAGCCGAGCTCGGGGTGCCGATGAAGATCTCAAACCAACCAAACCTATCCCCCACAGGCGAGCCTTCGGACCTGCCAGCTAGATGAGAGCCTGCGCAGCGGGTCTACCTGGGGCCGAGCCGAGCTCGGGGTGCCGATGAAGATCTCAAACCAACAAAACCTATCCCCCACATGCGAGCCTTCGGACCTGCCAGCTAGATGAGAGCCTGCGCAGCTGGTCTTCCTGGGGCCGAGCCGAGCTCGGGGTATCACAAAACATTCAACTATGCTATGCCATGAAAAAATTGACACTATTTAAAGGAGAATCAATTGATATAATATAACAAGTTTATTTTTGAGATACGTGGTTACATCCTTCCCCCCTCAGGGGTAGAAGCGCTTTAGATCATCACCACTCCAAGTGTGGCTCAGGGCCCTTCCCTCCACGTCCTGGAGGTAGTATCCCCCCGTTCCGAGGACTTCTTTCACAATATATGGACCTTCCCAATTCGGGTGGAGCTTGCCCACGGGAGCCGACCTTCCTGCCGCGTCGATCTTTCTCAGCACCAGATCCACCTTAGCAAACTGTTTGATCCTGACATGCTTATCAAAATGCTTGGCCATCCGTCGCTTGATCTCTTCTTGCCTGATAGCTGCCACGTCTCGCAGTTCCTCCACCATATCTAACGAGAGGCGCTGCCCCTCCTCGTTCTCCACCCTTCATGCCTCGTCTCCTTCGCCCGCGGCTGTGACTCGCGGGGACCGGACCTCAAACTCCACCGGTAGGACGGCTTCACACCCATGAGAGAGCTTGAAGCGGGTCTCACCGGTGGCCATGTTCGGGGTCGTTCGTAGTGCCCACAGGACCGATGGGAGCTGTTCCACCCAATTTCCCTTCATGTTTTCCACTTTATTCTTTAGTAGATTTACAATGATTTTGTTTGCTGCTTCCACTTCGCCGTTACTCCGAGGGTGATGGACGGAGGCAAACCGGAGATCTATCCCGAGTTGAGCGCAGAACCTGATGAACTCCTCGCTGGAAAACTGGGGGCCGTTATCGGTCACTATTGCATGCGGCAATCCATGCCTACAAATGATTTCCCCCTAGATGAAATTCCTTATGACCTGCGAGGTGACCTTGGCTAAGGCTTTGACCTCTAGCCACTTTGAGAAATAATCAACCATGACCAAGAGGAACCTCCTCTGCCCACTAGCCGGAGGAAAGGGCCTAACCAAGTCCATTCCCCAGATGGCAAATGGCCATGGTGCTGTGATACTCCGGAGTCTTTGAGCTGCCAAGAGTTGGAGGGGGGCGCAGAGTTGACATTTTTGACACCTCCTTGCAAACTCCATGGCATCCTTCCTTAGGGTGGGCCAGAAGTAGCCCTGTCTGACCACCCTGGCCTCTAGCGTCCTTCCTCCCGAGTGACTGTCGCACTCGCCCGAATGCACCTCCCTTAAAATCTTCGGGATTTCTTCTTCGGTTGCACATCTGGCTAGAAGCCCTGACAACATTTTGCGATGCAGACCCCCCTCCATCATCAGGTAGTGAGCCGCCTTGCGCTTGAAGCTTCTCCCAACCTTGGTCCCCTCAGGCAGTTCACCGGTGGTTAGGAAGGCCACAAATGGATCTACCCACGAGGGTTGCCGATCCACAAGCATCAACTCTCCTTCCTCGATAGCTGGTCGGAACAGCTCCGTCAAGGTCCCTCCTACCTGAGGTCCAAACTTGGCCAGTCGATCGGCGGCTACACTTTCTTCCCTTGGAACATGTTGAATTGAGAAAGACCGGAATCCTCCGATGATCACCCTTACCTTGGAGAGGTATCTGATGAGGGTTGGTTCCCGAGTTTCAAAGTCTCCCCGGATCTGCGATGTCACTACCTTTGAATCAGTGAAAACTTCCACCTCCTGAATCCCCAGCTCCTTTGCCAGGCGAAGGCCAGCAATAACGACCTCATACTCCGCTTGATTGTTGGTCACTGGGAAATGTAAAATGACTGCTTGCTCTATGGTTACCCCCTGGGGACTTGTCAACACCACCCCTGCCCCTAGGGAGTGCCTTCCTGAGGCCCCATCAACCATCAACTTCCATGCTTCTCGCGGTTGCTGCTCTTCCCCCTCGACCTCAACAACGTAGTCTGCTAGAAAGTCCGCCACTGCCTGTCCCTTGATGGAGAGCCTTGGTACAAAGGAGATGTCGAACTCGCTTAGCTCAATGGACCACTTAGCCAGCCTCGCCGAGTGCTCCACTCCTTCGAAGACCTTGCGAAGAGGGTGGTCAGTCACCACCCTAATCGAATGCGCTTGAAAGTACGGCCGGAGCTTTCTGGCCGAGATGACCAAGGCATAAGCGAGCTTTTCCAGGATGGGGTAGCGAAGCTCTGCTTTTCTCAATAACCGGCTGACGTAATAGATGGGAAGCTGCTTCTTTCCTTCTTCCCTTACTAGGACGGAGCTCACCGCCTCCGCCCCTACTCCGAGGTACAAGGTCAGGTCCTCCCCATCCTTTGGGCTCTGAAGGAGGGGAGCCTGAGAGAGTTGTCTTTTCAGCCCTTGGAAGGCCTCTTCGCACTCGGCCGTCCATTCGAACCTTTGATTCCCCCGCAACACCTTAAAGAATGAAGAACACTTGTCTCCTGCCCTGGAGAGGAACCTGCTTAGCCCACCCAGCTTGCCTGTTAAGCGCTGGACCTCCTTGGTGTCACGTGGTGACTCCAGATCCAGGATGGCCTTGACCTTGTCCGGGTTGGGCTCCACCCCTGCCGGAGTCAGAAGATGCCCGAGTAACTTCCCGCGGCTGGCCCCGAAGACACACTTTATGGGATTCAGCCTCATTTTAAAACTTCTCAGGGTGGCGAAAGTTTCCTCGAGGTCTTGCAGGTGCGAAACTATGCACTTGCTTTTGATCATTAGGTCGTCGACGTAGACCTCCAAGTTCCTCCCCCTCTGATCCCGGAAGACCCGATCCATCATGCGCTGATAGGTAGCCACTGCGTTCTTTAACCCAAAGGGCATCATCTTGTAACTGAAGCATCCCTCCCTCGTGATGAAGGAAACATCCTTGGTGTCAGGAGGGTGCATCCGGATCTGGTGATAACCTGAAAAAGCATCTAAAAAACTCATGACAGAAAAACCGACGGCTGAATCAACCAGCGCGTCGATCTGAGGCAGGGGATAGCAATCCTCGGGGCATGATTTATTCAACAAAGAAAAGTCAACACACATCCTCCATTTACCACATCCTTTCTTCACCATTACCACATTGGATATCCAGCCTGTATACTGGATCTCTGAGATGAAGCCCGCCTCCAGGAGCTTCTTGACCTCCTCGCGAATGGGCTCCTCCAGCTTTGTAGCGATGACTCTCATCTTCTGACGGATGGGGCGGGCGCGGGGATCCAGGTTCAGGCGGTGGCAAGCTACATCGGCGTCGATTCCCGGCATGTCCGCCGCGCTCCAAGCGAAGACGTCAACGTTGCTTTGAATGCAAGCTCGCACCTGCTCCCGGGCCTCGAGACTCAACCCCCCGCTAACCCGTACCCTTTGCACCTTTCCCGCTCTGGTGAAGACCTCCATCTCCACCACGTCTTCAGCCGGTTCCAGTCGCGACTGCTCCCAACCGGTTCTTGCCTCTTCCTCCAGCTCCAGCTCTCCTTTTTCCTCCTCCTCAATCTCCATCGCTTCTACCCCCCTCTGCTGCTGCTGATCGGCTTCTACGCCTCCCGGGACCTCTCCCTCGACTTCTTCTGCCGCCTGCTCTTCTACTTCCACTGCCCCTTCCGGGCTTTCTTGCCCCTCGTTCCTCCGTAACACCTGCACATCCCCACGCATCTTCTCTGCCTCTTCCTCTCCGGCTTCCTCTCCAGCTATCTTTCTTACCTCCTCTAGGACCATCTCCTCTTCTTCAACAACCTCCTCTAGGGCCGCCATCTCTTCTTCTTCAACAACCTCCTCTAGGGCCGCCATCTCTATCTCCAACTCTTCCGCCTCCGCCATCCACGAAATGTTGTTGACTGCTGTAACGTAATATTGCCTTGCCACCTTCGGGTCCCCCCTGACCCTGACCTGCACCCCCCTATTGTTGAACTTGAGGCACTGATGGAACGAGGAGGGGACGCAGCGAAAGGCGCTGATGAGGGGACGCCCAAAGATGGCATTATAGCTGCTTGGGGCATCCACGATCACGAACCTGCAGTTCCGCGACACGCCCCCCAACCTTACGTGCAACCCTACCCCTCCTTCTACCTCCTTCCTCTCCCCGGAGAACCCGAACAGAGGTCCATCCGACGCCAAGACCCTCTTCCCTTCAACCCTCATCTCATCAAAAGCTTTCTTGAAGATGACATTAACCGAGCTCCCGTTATCCACCAATATCCTTGAGACCGTATAATTTTCCACCGCCGTATGGATTACCAGGGCGTCACAGAATGGGTCCTCATAGTCTGGCATGTCTGCTGATGAAAAAGTGATCTTTTCTTCTGGCGGGGGGACCTGGGAGGTGGAGGCCACCCCCCTTCGGTACATGGTTTGCAGGCTCCCCTTGCGGGTTGCCTCAATCCCCACTCCTCCATGAATCACCCCGATTCCCCCCCGGGTTCCTACATCCACACGATCTTCACACCTGTCTTCCGCCTCGCCTTGCTGCACCTCCACTATCCTTACCGGTGGATCGTTCCTCCCTACCCTTGCTTCTCTCAACTCTAAGAATTCCGGACAGGTGGCCGTCGCGTGACCTTCCTCCTGGTGGAAGTCACAAAAGAGCAACGCCCCCCCGCCCCTTCTGCCGTCTCCCCTTCCTCTTCTACCTCCTCCTCGGGCTCCTCTGGCTGCTCCTCTCCCCCTCCCTACTTCCATGGCCTCCTGCGGTGGTGCGGGACGACCCCTCGGCTCCTGCCTCCACGCCGGTCGGTCGAACCTTCGGGGCTCCCGTAGGTTATCTCTCCCCTGATAGCCTTCTCCCGGGCCCTGGGGGCGACCCTCCTGGGGCCTCCAACCTAACCGGTTGTTCGGCTCCCGGGCCCCCCATCCCTGCTGCTGCCCAAACCTTCCGGGCTCCTCCCTTCTCCTTTCTTCCCTTTGCTCCCTTTGTTCCCTCGACTCCTTCTGTCTTCCTGTTGCTGGTTCCTTCCCATCATCCTCTGCTAGCTTGGCCAACTTCCTAGCGAATGCTGGGTTTGCTCTCTCGAAGTTAATCTCCTTTGCCGCCCTCTCCATGAGCTCCTCAAAGGAGAGGGGTGGCACCCTCTTCAATTCCATGCTAAAAAATCCTGGTCTCAGCCCCAGGGTGAAGGCCAGCATCAGCACGTACCCTGGAACCTCCTGGACCAAAAGGATCTCCTCCTGAAACCGGTCGACATAGTGACCCAGCGTCTCGTCCGGCCTCTGCCTCACCGTAAACAGGCACTCCGCTTCCTTCTTCCGCTTCTTTGAAGTCGAGAACCTTAACAGGAAGCTTCTCCGCAGATCCTCAAAATAGTAAATTGACCTTACTGGCAACTGGTGGAACCAGTCCCGAGCCTTCTCTTTCAACGTGATGGCGAACAGCCGGCACTTGAAGGCATCTGTCATCTGCCTTATTGACACAACGTCTTCAAACCACTGTACGTGCTGCACCGGGTCATCCTTCCCTGAGTAGTAGGACATGTCGGGCTCCCGCAACCCCTCTGGTACCGGAGCCGAGATGATGAGCTCGCTAAAGGGGCTCTCGCCCCCTGCCTGGCGAGAAGGCACGTCCCGCGGCCTCGGCTGGCTGGCCCGATCCGCGAGACCGTGCCCCGGGAAGAGTTCCCGCACCGCTGCTTCCTTCTCGCCCAGATCCGTCAGCGCCTCCTTGCCCGGGCGCTGGCTCTGGCCTGGGAAGAGTTCCCGCGCCGCCACATCTCTCTCGCCAGCCTCGCCCGGAACCTCCTTTCCTGGGCGCTGTCCTGGGGCGTTCTCGCCCAGGAGCGGGACCTCTTCTATTGGGACCTGAGGGGTGGCCCACTCGCCTCTCGCCGAGAAGGCTAAACTGATTGTCTGCAAGACCTCTCGCCTGAACTCATCTAGCATCCTCTTCGTTGCTTCCTCTCCCCGGGTGGGGGATCCTCCAGAACCTGACCCTTCACCTTCACCTCCAGCCATGGGACAAAACTCGAGGCTTTCTTGAATCGGCTGCCTTTCCACGCTCACCGCACCAGAACTGTTGAAGCCAAATATGACCCCAACTGAAGTTCGAAGAAAAAGGGGTGCAACCAAAACCTACTTCTCTCAAGTCTCACCCCTTGACTGGATTCTAAGGACCTAAGACTGACCCAAAAAGCCTCAGCAGGGAGGTCCCACCTCACACCCGGAAGATCTCTGAGAGCTTCCCCTCCAAAGCCAAAGCTGGGCTAGGAGCTCCTCAGAAAGCACTGGAATTTGGGAGACAATGATAGCTTGCTTTCTAAGGAGCCCTCATGGGTCTATTTATAGCATTTTGATGTCCTGAATTTACTGAAAAGCCCCTAGTTGGTCTGCCAATAGCCAAAACCCGCTGTTTTTCTGAGGGTACTGAAGTAATTTCTCCTGAGGGCAATTAGGACATTCTTCCTAAGGCCCTGGGCCCCACTCGGCGAGAGCTGTGCCGAGACCCTTCTACCCAGGGCATGGCGCGACCGTTCTCGCCAGGCGTGGGCGAGAACCCTTTGAGAAAGGAGCTTGGCTCGGGCGCAAGCGCTTCCGCGCAGGCCGCGCTCGACGCTCTTGGCTTACGGTTCCTCTCTTAACGATCAGGCGCAATCGTTCCCGCCTTCTTTGGGCGAGACCCTCCTTAGGGCGGGAACACTTCAGCTAACCCAACTGTTGACCATTGTGCCCCCCTTGTCTGGCTCAGCGAATATGGGGTTGTACACTGCCGGACAAATCGATCGCAGCTGACGCAAAAGTAGCAGTACATGAGAAGACAAGTCCACAGCATGTCACATATATATAAAAATCTCCACGAAGGGAGTGTCCATAGAATAGTAAAGTGTACAGAAATAAAAAGGGCTGAAGACCGGTACATCAATATCCTCACTACAGATCTCTCATGCGGAAGCAAAATAAAACAACTACTAGAAGTCAAAACTCACGGTCCCAGCTGGCTGTACTCCTGAGCTAGACTGCCCTATCTCCAACTGCAACGGTCTCCTGGGCTGCTCCTCCATACTCGGCTCCACGATCCCCTAATATGATGTGGTTCGAAAACCATTAGTCTAAAATACTAAGCCCTATCGTCCCCCACCCCTTCCCCCATGCTCCTAGGCACCGAGCGGGGAGGAAGAAAGGAAAGGACGTGAAAGAGGAGAGAAATCAAAAACAGGTGACAGGGGGACCTAGCTAGCAATTTATAATCAGGTTATAATGAGTAAAGTAAGAAAGGAATATAACCTTCACTTATGTGAATACACATAAGCCAAGGGATCTTCTACAAGGCTCCCATCGTATAAAATGTCCCATACCACTTTATACGTTGGGATGTCGGTTATCACAAGCAGCATATAAATATTGAAATAACCTTAATTTATAAACTTGCCCACACAAGCTTATAGATCAAGGGGTCATTTTGCAGGGCCTAATGTATAAGCGTCCCATACCACTTATACTTTAGGTGTCAGGGTTAAATGAATCGATTATGCTATGACATGCAAGTGGGTATGATGGATATGCAAGTGCAACACACACACCCGACTCTGTGCACACAGACCTTTAGTTCCCACTTTTTGAGAGCTAGCATCACTCTCGGGTACCACCGCTGTGGCTACGGCAGCAGCGGAGCGGGCATCTCCGCTTCTAGGCCGGTATGCACACTACCAAGCCTTAGACCCCTCTCAAACGCCTCTGTACACGTCCAAGGTGCACTCTAGAGTCTCGCGTATGTACTTTGCTGAAAACCCGTCAGTCTTGTTGGGTCGGATGTGCGTTATCGGGGGTCGTCCTCCAGACCGCAGTGTAAAACAACCCACTGGCCCCTCTAACTCTCATAACCGCCTGGTGCACCGTACTGCCATCGGTGTGACGAACGGCCAGTACCGCATGCCCCGCCACTAGATTTATGCACATGCAAGTTTATCGTATCAGAACCGAGCCAAAGCTCCCCGGACCATCCCGTCCGTCACAAGTATCAACCGAGCCAAAGCTCCCCGGACCATCCCGTCCGTCACAAGTATCAACCGAGCCAAAGCTCGCCGGACCGAAACGTCCGTCTCTTATTCCAAATCTCATCCCTTTGAACACCGCAGGATGGCGCCCCTTTGAACACCTCGGGACGACTTAACCATTTCCAATACTTGTCCAACTAGTGAGTGCAGTGTGAAACCCTATTTACTAAATTACTCTTTTGATTTGTTCTTTAAGGTTTACGTTAACCCAGGACTGCCCCCGGTATTCCCGGTGAAGGGCTCTCAAGGGGCACTAGGAACTGTGTTGGGATTACGCCCAGCGTTCCCTTTCGCAAGGTACTTATTAATATTATTGGTTGATTTCCTTTACCCATTACCTTCTCATATTGCGATAGACTAATCCTAAGGTAGTTTAGACCTTTCACTCTCGCGGCCACGACGATCTTTCGTCGAACTCGCTTACCTTCTAACACACATCCACACGATTCCCACCACTCCTTAGAACTTTCTAGGTGACTCATCCACTTTTATTCAAACAATTCAACACGGCTAACTCCACCATATTCCAACTCTTATCCTAATACAACTTTTCCCCAAATTACTATTTGCAGACCGACCTATACTAAGTGATGTTCATGATAGGATGTCCTTCGATTTTTCATCCGAATGACCTAGGATTATTACTGGGGTCCTATCATGGCATAAATGATTTAATTCCCGAATATTGTATTTTCCTCAATTAATCTTCTATTTAAATAATTTATTACAAGGGCCAAGTATAGTCGAGTTGATCATGAAGTATACATTTTAGACATCATTAATGTTCCATAAATTCATGATAAAATTCCATATATCCAAAAGTGACAATTTCCAAATTTGACATTTTATACAAACATTTATGGGGCCTAAAATTATTTTTGCAGTAAATTCCCATATTCCAAGATTTGTAAATCAACTACTTGAAATTGTCATCCAAATAATTTGAGATAAATATATTACACTACTAAAATCCTAAAATTAGCATTGGCCAAACTTTCATGATTTTTCACAGAATATTTAATTCTAAATAAATTCAATACACAAATCTACAAGGGCATAATTGTGAATCAAGTACTATGCATATACTTCAAAAATTCCTAATTAAATTCCTAACAGTAGATATCATCCTAAAATCATCAATGGCAAAAATTCATATTTTTACAAGTTAAGTTACTTTTTAAATGATTTATTTACCAAGTATGGCCTTTACAATATTTATGAAGGAAGCAATATATAAAATCCTTTAAAAATTATAATAAAATTCAGAGACCTCTATTTATGTCAAAAACCTCTACTGGCCAAGTTCTACTAGATTTCAATTAAACTAAATGATCCAATTAAATCAAATACTGAATTGGATACTTTGATAATTAACAAAGGAACTACCATAAATATAATCCATAAAATTCCAATAAAAATATCTAGGGGTTCAATTCACCCTAATATTCATTCTACCCCATTTTTCACAGTTTTTAGATGAGGTTAAGTTACCATTTTGGCCTATTAGTGCTTCTACCCTAAAACTAGGGTTTGACTTTGGAGTTACTTAACTACTTCCAAATTCCCTAATATTTCAACCAGAGTCTTAAATATATCTAAACTAACTCTCTACTTATTTACAAGGCCATACAAGGGCATTTTCCCCTATGTCCTTCACAACCCCCTAAAGGTCCATCCTTAAGGTGTGAACTTGGGTCCAAGGGTAAGTCAACCCTAATTCATCTATTTTCCCCAAAGAGGAGAGGGTACTTAAAGTATTACTAAGTCAGTGATCTAAAAAGGGCTGTGCCTTCAATATTTCATTTTTTTTCTTCATTTGGCTATAAGCACACCAAGTCCTTTACAAGCCATCGCATGCAAGGTGTTTCCCTAACTTGCTGTGATCCATAAGGGATAAAACTTTAACCATGCCATAATAATGTCCGCATGGACATGCCACCAAAAATTGGGGCCTTTTGGAGTTGAACTACTCCAAGAATCACCTAAACAATCCTAGGGGTAATTTGGTAATTACACCCTAATTTTAATTCCAATTAATCTCATTTTTGGGCAGGACCTAAATATGCCATAAACCAGTTACTCCCCAAAATCGCAGGTCATGTGGGTCTCTGGATGGGCTTGAGCATCACTTTCAAATTTCTGCATTTTGCTATTTGCAGCCCAAGGCCATTTAATTTTTAGATCTTGCATGTGAGATATCTCAACATGCAGAGGGTCAAATTGTCTAATTTTTCTACCATAGGTCTAATATACTCCTAAGGGCAGGCCACCAAAGGTTGGGGCATTTTGGAGTTGATAAACTCCAAATATCAACAAAAGTTAATTTATCATATTTGGACTAAAACTATATACTTATTTTCCCCAAAAATTCCCATTTTTGGGTAGGGCCTTGATATACCTAATTCGGCCACATGCCCAAAATTTCAGCCCAGTTGGACTTAGGGTTTGGGCAGGGCACCCATTTTAGTTTCTGCCCTACTCTAGGATCAGCCCTAGGAAAATGGCTCTATAGGGCAGTAGCCTTAACCACAAATAATGTGTAACATATAAAATTAAAGGTGACTCCAAGACCTACAAATTTCATGTTGAGAAAATTTTATGAAAATGGCTGTAAGGGCCCTAAAGGTTGCATGCAATGGTCTGATATAAAAGATATAAAAATGACAATATTCATGAATTAAAATAAAACCAAGATTTAATATTATGCATGGCACTAATCTTAAAGCAGATGGACGGCTGCTGCTCATCTTCTCCGATTCGCCTGGTTCCCAGCCCGAATTTCATGGGGCTTTTCCCGGCCGCCTCCGGCAGTGCCTCCACCTGAGATCATCAGCTCCCCTCTCACGGTGGTGGGGGCAAGCATTTTCCGGCGGCTAGGGCGGCCGGAGGTGGCGGCGCCACCTCACCTGAAGCTTGCAAAACGCCATTAATGGATGAAATGAAGAAACTGGGTTCGGGCCCATTCAATCCCGAACCGTACCCTAATCATTCCTAAGAGCTATGCATGAAGAGAGAGGTGAGGGAGGACCTTCCCGACGGCCTTGCGACGTGAGGAGCGGCGGGGAACCATGGCGGCGGCGGCGCTTCTCCCTTGGTTTTCACGGCTAAGGCTCGGTTTTCTCTCTCACTCTCTGCTGCTCTCCTTGTCCTGGGAGAGATGAAACTGAAAGGAGAGAGGGGAAATGAGGAGATGAAGTATAGAGGTGGGTGAGTGATAATTCCTATGTGAGAGGTGGAAGGTTTGCCTTGTTTTTGTCACCAAGCATGCATGGGTGGGCCCCACTCCATTCCAGCTCCTTCTCATGACTTCCAAGGGTCGGCCAACCCATGTGGGGGCTGATGGCATGGGTCCAAGTGGCTTATTCCACTAAATACCCTTAAATATACCCCTTTCTCTCTCCTAAATTATTCTTTAATTTTGAGATTCTCTCTCTCTCTCTCCTAGTCACTAAGTTGGCTGGTAAATCTCATATTGGCAGCCCACATGTTTATTTCATCCACCAAAATATGGTTAGCCCAAGTGAGTTGGGCTTGAGCTTGAGTTAGCCCATTTGGGCTAGCTTGACCCAAACCTAGGCTAGGGTTGACTTAGTTCAATTTGGTCTTTGAGGTTGGCCCAAATGGGTCCTTGGTGACCCATTGGCCTCCCCTGAGGCCTAGGTAGGGTTGTATTGGCCCCTTTAGAGGTCACTTGACCCTTAAGTAGGGTACCTTGACTACTTTAGGGCTAGAATTGACTTTGGTCAACTTAGCCTTTTTGGTTGGCCCCAATGGGTCCTTGGTGATCCGTTGGCCTCTCACTATGGTTATGAAGGTATGTGTGGGGTCCACTTGGCTAAGGGAACTTCAATTGGCCCTTGTGTAGGCCAGTTTGACCCAATGTAGGCTAGGTTGACCCATTTAGGGTTACAGTTGAATTTGGTCAACTTAGCCTCTTGGGTGGATCCCAATGGGTCCTAGGTGACTCATTGACCTCACTCTAGGGTTAGGTGGGCTTGTGTGGGGTCCACTTGGCTTGGGGATGGTCAATTGACCCTAAGTAGGTTGGTTTGACCCATTTAGGGTTAGGGTTGACTTGGGTCAACTTAACCCTTTTGACTGCCTCCATGGGTCATTATTGATCTAATGGATCTCACCATGGTTTGATGAGAACATGGTGGGGTCTTGAAGTCTTGGTGAAGCCCCATGGTTATCTTAAACAAAGGTTCAGGAATTTACTATTTGCAGACCATAGTGGTCTCACCCACATTTTTAGGTTTCCTTGGTTTTCTTGGGCTTCCTAGGGTTTGGTCATGACCTAGTCATGACCAATAACCACACTTAGGGGTCTAGTTGGAAATGTGATGTTACACAAAGTATGTTTTCTGGTTTTGAAGAAGAAGAACAATCTGATTTACCAAGTCTGTGGGGGCAGGAGCTGGAGCATCATGAGGAGTAGAAGTTGATGGAGCAGAGGGAATGGGAGGAGCCACCCATGGAGCAATTTCAGAGAGAGTGACTGAGCTCTGAGCTCTAGTAGTGGGTATCATGGCATCCTCTTCATTCATAATCTGAGGGATAGTAAAATCCAAATTTCTGAGAGGAGCTTCAGCTTGCTCAGGTGAGAGCTCATCAGAAATGAGAATTGTGTCTTGTTGATCTTTGGGGGCATCGGGAGATTTTGCTGGTGTCCTTGCTGGAGAATTATCTGGAGATTGTCCAGGAGTTCGGTCCTTGTGAATTTCAGTGGATGGAGATGGCGGAGATAGAGGAGGAGGAGGAGGTATATCTGCAATTAACTCTTCTATCATTTCATTTATAGCAGCTTCAGTAGAAAGGAGTGCCTCTTGAACTTGTTGATCTGAGAGGAAATCTTCTGGAGTGACTGGAGGAGGAGTAGGTGGCCTGGCCTGAACAGTAGGAGTAGGCTCCCCCTCAATAGGTGCACCGGAGGAGCTGGGGACCTGAGATGGAGAAGGAGATGGGTCCTGTCCTCTGTGTCTGCAACTTCTGCAATTTTGGCAGCTTGTGAGAGATTTTGCAATTCCAACTCACATCTCTGGATGGAGGATATGGAGACCTTCTTCATGTGTTGAATGACACTTCCTTTGGAGAAACTAAAAATTTATGGTTTGGTATCAAGGAGAAGCAGAGAAATTATCCTAACATAGTTTGGAGACTTTATTATCTCCTTAATCTTAGTCAGAATTAACAGGCCAAACTGAAATGCTTTTTTATAGACTGTAGCTTGCATCAATTCAAAGAAATAAAGGGGTATGGCCCTGATGGAGTTGGTTTTGCATAGAAGAATCTTACCAATGATATCAACCAAGAATTTCCCTTCAACATTCATATCAGACCTATTGATGTGTCTATCATCAGCAGAAAGTCCACAGAAAGAACAAGTTCTAGAATAGTCTTCGTCACTCAGAAAATCATCTGCATCTGGAGCTGGCAGTCGGAGAAGTCGAGAGACAGAGGTTGCAGTGAGTTTAATCGCGATACCTTTGACTGAAGACTTCAAGACTGTTCCATGGTGCTTGACTTTGACATTTCGGAAAAACTCTGCAACTTCGGGGAAGAGGATACGACATGGTTCTTGGAGAAAAAATGTTAAGCCGGCGGTGTCGAGCAAAATCAGAAGATTATGGAAATCGGCGGATAGGTCTTGTTGGAACACCCTATTACTAATTTTGGTCAGGATCACTATGTCTCTAGGATTTTGTGTTTTGACCTCCTGTATAGATTTTAGGTCAAAATAGAATTGAGTCTAAGGGTCAGTAGGCTAGGATTGGAAGCAGCTCTGAAGACCCAAGTTTTTGTAGTGTCTAAGTCCAAATCGTCGAGCTCAGCACGACGTTTCGTCGAACTCCGGTCGACGATCGTCTAGCTCAACTTTGGCAGATCGTCGAGCTCCATTCGACGATCGCTGAGCTCAAGCCTCAAAATATCATCGAGCTCTGGTCGACGATCGCTGAGCTCAACTTCTCAATATCGTCGAGCTCCATTCGACGATCGCTGAGCTCAGGTCGACGATTTTGACTCTGAACTGGATCCATATCTCTGAGCTCAGTTCGACGATCTTTGAGCTCAGATCGACGACTTCTTTGCTGCTTGCATTTTCATTTTCGCTGAGCTCAGCTCGACGATAGCAGAGCTCAGTTCGACGATTTCAGTTGACCTTCAGAATTCTAATTCAAAATCAGATAGAAGTTATTCTGCATTTAAGACAGAAGATCTGCCAGCCGTTTTCATTTACTTCTGGAGCAAGTTTCAAGGGATTTTCTAAGGAACAAATCAGTGGACTTTCCTTCAGAACATATTATACAATTAAGGCTGTAATTAATTCAGACCAACGGCTATCTTTGACAGAGCAATTTTCTATTCAGACTCAGAGAATAAAAGATAGAATGTTTTTGAATCAGACAGAAGACAAACAAGAACAAGAGAATAGAAAAAGACAAGTAGAGGACACCTCTCTATACACAGAGACTCTCTCAATCTTCTGTCAACAAGAATTCAGAAGAACACTCATCAAAAAGAGATCAAGCTTTCAAACATTCTTCAGATCTCTTCAGCTCTCAAGTGTTCAAGGCCAACATCATCTCAAGACTCCAGACACTCAACATTTCAGCTTGCTGAAATCATCATCTGCTGGAGATCTATTTTTGAAGGCCTATCACCCTCAGCAAAGCTCATCTTCCTGAAGACTTCAAGGACTCAGGGGGAGCTTTGAAATCAATCCACATAGTCTTCTCAGTTGCTTGAGAAAGAGAAGACTGCCATAACTCTCTCACCCCCAATCTGTAAAGGGTTTTTCAAACTCCCTTCAAAAGTTTGAATCTGGTTTTTGAGCACCTTGTCAAAAGCTCATTGGTGGCAAGACACCTGATCAAAAAATCTGATCTGGTTTTTGAGCACCTTATCAAAAGCTCATTGGTGCCCAGGACACCTGATCAACTCATCCTGCAGTGGATTCCTACCTAGGGTGGTAGAAGAGTGGATGTACCCAAGTCGGGGAACCACTATATTTTCTTGTGTCATCTGGTTGTGCATGTTTTCCTTTTGTTTCTGGCCTAGATTTTCTTGTGCTTAATATCTGCATAGCTTAATTTTATTTCTGCTTCCCTGCTTACACTCATTACAACAATTGTTGTAAAGCTTTGCAAAAAGTTTTCTTTGTGTTTTCAAAAAGCACCATATACTCTATTCACCCCCCCCCCCCTTTAGAGTATATCAGATCTAGTTTCCCCTTTCAATTGGTATCAGAGGGAGGTTGGTTAAACATACCATATCTGTTTGGTTGTACAGGCTAACACCTGAACCCCAAAGATCCCAAACTAGATCCTTCTTTTATATTTCTCTACTAGATTTAGCTTGCACAAATCATGGCCCAAAACAAAGACTATGCTAGCACCAGACCTCCAGTGTGCAATCTGTCAAAGTTTGCACTTTGGAAGGCAAGGATTAAACTCTACATGAATTCAATTGACGAAGATATTTTTAATTCTGTTTTGACAGTGTGCCCAAGACCTCCAGAGAGCACAAGCACAAATGCTGTTCCACCTCCATCAGGAACAGATGCTGACATTAAAAGATGGAAAGTAGCTGATGCCAAGGCAATGAACATTCTAGCTCAGACAATGTCAGATGACATTTTTCAGAAGGTAGCTGAATGTAATTCAGCCAAGGAGATCTGGGACAAGCTTTCAGAAATTGTCTCTGGCTCAGCTGATGAGAGAAAGGACAGAAGATCTCATCTCATCTCCCAATATGAGAACTTCAAGAAGGGAGAAACTGAGTCAGTGGGAGACATGTACAATAGATTGAGTCTAATTGTCAGTGAACTGAGGACATTAGATAAAGAAATCTCACTGACAGAACTCAATGACAAGATCCTAATGTGCTTCCCCAGCACTTGGGATTCAAGAATCTGGCCAATTAAAGATGCCAGAAGCCTAAATGAGATTACCACTGAAGCCTTGTTGGGTAAGCTCAAATCTTATGAGCTACTCATCAAGAACAGAGAAGAAGAACAGAAGGCTGCTTCTCCAGCCACAAGAAAGGAGAAGACTATTGCATTCAAGGCAGCTGAGGATCTGCCTGAAGAAAAGGCCACAAGCAATGATGAACTTCTCAGCCTATTGGCCAAAAGATTCTATAAGATGGCCAGGAAGGACTTCAGAAGAAGATCATACAAGGAGCAAGACAAGCCAAGGTATGACAAGTCCACTGGCAATAACAAAGACATTATTTGCTTTGGTTGCAGGAAACCAGGGCACATGGTTCCTGACTGTCCAGAAAACAAGAACAAGGACAGGAGGGACAGAAAAGAAAGAAGAAAGGAGAAGGACTCCAAAAGGCATGGAAATAACAAACCTTCCACCAGCAAAAGTAAGCACACAAGGAAAGGATTTGTTGCTGAATCCTGGAGTGAGACTGAAGAGGAGTCACAGGCCTCTTCCAGCTCAAGTGATGATGAGGATGATGCAGAGGAAAAAGAATTCTGCATGATGGCAATCAATGCCTCTCAACACAACTCAGAGGAAGAGGAGTCAGAGTCAGACTCAGAAACTCAACCTGAAGAAGATCAGGTAATCAACTCTTTTGATTTCACTTCAGAAGATTTTAAGCTTGAATTTAAAGCACTATATTTAGACCTGCTAAAGTCTGAGAAAGAGATCATCTCTCTCAGAAATCAATTGTCTGAACACAATGCTTTAAAATCAGAAAACCTCAAGCTCTTTCAGGAGTTGGAGAACCATAGGGAACAGATAGCGTCACTGAAGAGTGAACTCTCTGAGGCCAAGAAGCTTGAAGAATCTCTCAATAGGAGAAGCATCAAGCTGATGGACATCACAAGCACAGTGAACTCAAGATTCAACAGTACACTGGGCTTGGGTGCCTCATCCAGCCAACCTATTGTTCTAACAACCCCTATCAAGTTCATTTCTGACAAGGGAAAGGGAGTTGTAGAGGTTGCCAGGAAAAATTCTGATCTGCCTCAGAAAACTAAAGTCCAGTACAAATCGTCGAACGGAGATCGACGATCGCCGAATGAAGATCGACGATCGCCGAACGCAGCTCGACGATCTCAGGACAAATCGTCGAACGCTGATCGACGATCTAAGCCAAGATCGTCGAACGCTGGTCGACGATCCCATATACCTGACCTCAGCCATAGTCGACCGTCGAACGGAGCTCGACGATCTGACCCAAGATCGTCGAACTCAGCTCCAAGATCGTCGAACAGAGGTCAGGGCTCTGGAAACTTTTTCAATGGAAAGTCAAAATTGAATCCTGAGGGTTCTTCATCCCAAACATTTAACCCTTATACTGAATGGATTTTACCTCCAAGGAGATATCATCCTGAAGGATATAAGAGTCAGCCAGGGATGTCTTTCATTTCTGAATTTAAAGGTTATCAACCTAGACCCAAGGTAAACTGGGTCAAAAACAAGTGAATTGCTTAATGTGCAGGTGAAGACCTATCCAACATCTAACCAGCAATGGTATTTGGATAGTGGATGCTCAAAGCACATGACAGGGAACAAGGATAACCTCAATTCCTTTAAAGCCAAGCTTGGACCCAAAGTTATCTTTGGTGACTCCAACTTTGGACAAACTAAAGGATATGGAGCAGTCCAGATTGGTTCTGTAACCTTCAAGAAGGTAGCATATGTGGAAGGACTGAAGCACAACCTAATCAGCATCAGTCAGCTATGTGATGAAGGCTACCAGGTGAACTTCAGCAAAACTCTATGCAAGATCAAGTCAGAGGACAACACCACTGTGTTGACAGGTAAAAGGAAAGGTAACATCTACCTTGTAGATTTTCTTTCAACTTCTATAGATATCTGCTTATTCAATTCAGTTTATAGACCAAATGTTTTATGGCATAAGAGACTAGGACACCTAAACCTTAGAACTATTGCTAGGCTATCCAAGGACAATCTTGTTAGAGGACTACCTTCTGGCCCCTACAAGAAGGAAGGACTCTGCAAGGCCTGTCAATTAGGCAAGCAAACTAAAAACAGTTTTAAGTCACTTAATAAGAGTGATTCACCTAGGATATTGTATCTGTTACACATGGATCTATTTGGACCCATCACAGTACAAAGCCTAGGAGGGAAATCCTACACTTTGGTGATTGTAGATGACTTCTCTAGATTCACTTGGGTGTTCTTTCTAAGGAAGAAGTCTGATAACTTTAAGTGTCTGACAGAGTTTCTCAAATGTGTAAAGATTGAGTTCAATACTCACATTGCCCTGATCAGAAGTGATCATGGGATAGAGTTTGATTCTCTTCTTATGCAAGAGTTCTGTCAGAGTGAAGGGATCAGGCATACTTTCTCAGCTCCTAGAACTCCTCAACAAAATGGGGTAGCTGAAAGGAAAAATAGAACCCTTATTGAATCTGCCACCACATTGTTGTCAGATGCTCATCTACCTCTATCCTTCTGGGCAGAGGCAGTGAACACCTCCAACTATGTGCTGAACAGAAGCCTGATACATAAACTGAAGGGAAAGACTCCCTATGAATTACTCAAAGGGAAGAAACCTAAAGTTGACTATTTCAAAATTTTTGGTTGCATTTGTTATATTCACAATAATGATAAGAAACATCTAGCAAAATTTCAAGCCAAAGCTGATGAAGGAGTGTTTCTGGGATACTCCATGATCAGCAAGGCCTATAGGGTATATAATAAATCATCATTAAAAATTGAGGAATCTGTTCATGTTTCTTTTGATGAAACTAACATGTCTTTCAAGGAGAAGATTTCTTCTACCATAGAACCATTGCAGGAACACACTCTAGTTGAAGATATGAACAAGCTACAGGTTGCTCAAGAGGATGAAAGCAGTGAAGATGAGAGCAATGCTCAACATATTGAAACTCAACCTGAAGAGCCAGTTGTTGTACCACAAGAGGAAACAACAACACAGGTTGGTGAACAATCAACACCCCCTGTTGATTTAGTAACATCAAGAGACCATCCAATTTCCCAGATAATTGGAGAACTCTCAGCTGGTATGCAAACCAGAAATCAGGTCAACCAAAACCTATTGCACACCTGCTTCCTTTCTCAAATTGAACCTCAGTCCATTCAAGATGCAGAGCAAGATCCACACTGGATCATTGCCATGCAAGAGGAGTTGCATCAATTTGAGAGGAACAAAGTATGGGAACTAGTGCCAAAGCCTAAGGATCATTCCATTGTTGGAACAAAATGGGTATTCAGAAACAAACTGGATGATCAAGGAGTAATAATAAGGAACAAGGCAAGGCTAGTTGCCCAAGGATATTCTCAAGAAGAAGGAATTGACTACGACCAGACCTTTGCACCTGTTGCAAGATTAGAAGCCATCAGGATATTCTTAGCTGATGCAGCTCACAAAGGCTTCAAAGTTTATCAAATGGATGTCAAGAGTGCCTTCTTAAATGGAGACATCAAAGAGGAAGTCTATGTCAGACAACCTCCAGGTTTTATCTCTCCAACTCATCCTGATTTTGTTTTTAGATTAAATAAAGCATTATATGGTCTCAAGCAAGCTCCTAGAGCATGGTATGAGACCCTAGCATGCTTTCTTTTGGAAAATGGTTTTATAAGGGGTAGAGTAGACCAAACTCTTTTCATTAGAACCCATAAGTCCCATACCCTACTAGTACAAATTTATGTAGACGATATCATTTTTGGTTCTACTGACTCAAAACTATGCAGAAGGTTTTCCAACCTAATGCATTCTAAATTTGAGATGAGTAGCATGGGTGAGCTATCCTTCTTCCTAGGATTGCAAGTCACACAACATGCTGAGGGCATCTTTATTTCTCAAACCAAATATGCTAATGAGCTGGTTAAGAAATTTGGGATGTCTGAGGCATCTTGTATGAAAACACCCATGCCTACCAATGCTGTACTGGATGCTGATGAACATGGGAAACCTGTTGCTCAGACAACATATAGGGCAATGATTGGCTCTTTACTGTATCTTATAGCTAGTAGACCAGATATAATGTTTGCTACATGTATATGTGCCAGATTCCAAGTTAGCTCTAGAGAGTCACACCTCACATTAGTAAAGAGGATTCTCAGGTATGTTAAAAGTTGTCCAAATCTAGGTCTCTGGTATCCAAAAGATTCAGCATTTGAGTTAACTGGATTCTCTGATGCTGATTATGCTGGATGCAGAATTGACAGGAAAAGCACCAGTGGAACTTGTCAGTTCCTTGGTGATAGACTTGTCTCCTGGTTTTGCAAGAAACAAACATCTGTGTCAACCTCAACTGCTGAAGCTGAGTATATGGCTGCAGGCAGTTGTTGTTCACAAATACTGTGGATTCAAAATCAACTCCTAGACTATGGTTACAACTTAGAAAAGTCAAAAATATTTTGTGACAATACAAGTGCTATCTCCATAGCTCAAAATCCAGTCCTCCATAGTAGGACAAAACATATAGAGATTAGGCATCATTTCTTAAGGGATAATGTTGAAAAGAACAAAATTGAATTGCAGTATATCCCAACTGATTTACAAAGGGGAGATATTTTCACCAAGCCTTTGGATGAAAAGAAACATACTTTCTTCCTAAATCAGTTAGGAATGTTAGATGGAGGAAGTCTTAAATAATACTCAAGATTTTGAAAGCTAAAAATGGACCAAGACTAGGCAAAATTCTGATTTTCCTTAGTGTCTAGGATTTCTCTGATCTCTGAACTGCGCTCGACGATTTCCCCACAGATCGTCGAACGGAGTTCGACGATTTCCAGAATCGTCGAACTGAGTTCAGCGCTCCTCAGACAGCATGAACTGTCTCCTTCGGTCAACGATCGTCGAACGTCGCTCGACGATTTTGTTCACTGAACGATCGTCGAACGGAGGTCGACGCCTTTCCAGATCGTCGAACGGAGATCGACGATTTTGGAGTCTCTTCAGATTCCTTTAGAAGCCTCGATCGTCGAACTGAGTTCAACGATCTTTCCTTTTCTGCGTCGAACCCTAATATAAAACTCATTTTTCGCCGTCGTTCTCTCTTGCGCTTTCAATTTCTCTGCAAACTTTTCTTCCCTCCAAACAGTTCTACACTTGGTCGTTTTGTTTGTTGATTTTTTGCAGGTACCATGGTCGTTTCTGTTGCTGTGCTCGCCGCCATGAAATTTGATGCCGGCTTTGACATCGATTTCGATTCCTTCAACACAACCGATCAAATCTTCCAGGATATTCTCAGATTGTTCAAAGATCAGCATCTGTCTGCCCTTATGTCAACAAGAATCAAATTGGCCTCAGATGAAATTAAAGAATGGGTTTATACTGCCCACAACCTGGACAACAACACCATAGTTGGGTCTATTGGTGGCACCCAGGTACCTATGACTCCTGCAGTATTGACAGAGGTTTTTGGTTTCAGGAATGGTGAAGACTCTGCTGACCTTTCTGGAGAAGAGTTTGCTGATGTACTTGCCAGGATGGGTCATCCTGAGGGGAACCCTAGCAAGCTGTTTAAGAGAAACCTGTCTGTGGAATACAGGTTTTTGGCTGATGTAGTAGGCAAGGTCCTTTTGGCCAAGCATTCTGCTCATGACACAATCTCCAGATATCAGCTCTGCCTTATGGGAGCTCTGGTAGACAGCAAAAGCCTGAACTGGGGAGAAGTATTCTTTGATTTGTTGAAGAAAAAGATCAACAAGACATTTGTGAACTTTGGAAGAATTCTGGGAATCTTCCTCCAGGCTAAATGCCCTGCCCTGCTAGTCTCCTCTGGAGTGCACATCAATGCCTCTAAGAGACTCACCTGTGCCCTTTTTGGGAAATGGGACAGGCAAATCTCCAAGCCCAGCAGGCCCTCTTCTTCTGGCCCTTCAGGCACCAGGACTCTAAGAGTCACTCCACCCCAGGCCTCTGCCCCTGCAGAGGACCTGCCTGCTAGTGCTGCTGCTTCTCCTCCTCCAAGCTCAACCCTACCTCCACTTCCATCCACCTCTCCAGCCACCTCCACCATTACCATCTCCAGCCCATCTCCAACATCTACTCCATCTCCAGCAACAATTTCCTCTCCACCAGCAGCCCACTTCCACCCTCTTTTCTCCTATCCACCTCCAGATGTCACCTCATCCCCATCCCTTCCAACTTTCACTCTCCTGGATGACTCCTACATGGATGATTCCCCCTCTTCTCCTCCAGATTTGCCATCCTCCTCCACATCTTTCCAAGACCTTCTCCACCAGATTCTTGATCAACCCACCTTCACTCCCTCCATTTCCATCCCTGTACCCTCTATCTCTACCATACCCTCTCCTGAGCCATCCCTTCCACCCTTCAGCCCTCCACCTCCATCTTCCTCAGCCATCCCAATGCCCTCTACCTCTGCTCCTCTCATTGAGCATGTAGATCTCCCAGCCCTTGCTGATCAGTTGTATGAGCTCCTTGCACCTAGGCTCTCCCTTCTCATGGAGGCCTCCTTAGCTCCTCTGCAACAATCAGTGGCAGCTCTCTCTGCCAGGCTGTCTTCTTTCCTTACCCCTATAGCAGCACCCCCAACAGTGTGCCTTGATGCACAGGTTTCTGCATCCAGGCAGGGGGAGATGCCCTATGAAGCCAGCTTCCAGGCTGCTATTGCTGCTGCTGCTCCTCCTGCTGGTGTTTCTGATGCTGCTGCTACTTCTGCTTCTGCTGCTGCTACTGCTGCTGTGTCTGTTTCTGCTGCTGCTGCTATTCCTGTCATAGCACTAGACCTAAGGTCTCTGCTATCTACTTTTGATACTGCTTACTTCAGCTGCCTCCCAGATCCATATGCTGCCCAGCCCTCAGAAGATATGTCCAAGGCCCTAGTGCCCTTCTCTTGCTGTGACCCCAGAACCATTTCTGATTTTCTTCTGTCAGTGACTGCTACTTCTGATGTTCCTGCTGCTGCTGCTGCTGCTGCTGCTGAAGACACTGCTGTGTCTACCTCTGAAGTTGTATCTGCTGCTGAAGAAATTGTTTCTGATGAGCCTATTTCACAGGATTTTTTGATGACAGAGGCTGTTGATTGTGAGCCTGCTGTAGAAGTTGTTGGTTCTGAAGCTGCTGCTGCTGCCCTCATTTCTGAAGTAATTTCTGGTGTAACATCTGCTGCTCCAGTACCTATAGTTACATCTGTTGCTCCTCCTGCTTCTGTATCTTCTGCCCCATCAGATGCTGTTAAACTAAAAGAGGATTTGATGAAAAGGATTGATGCCTTGTATGATGCACAAAGCTCTGAATCTGAGGATTATAATACTGCTTCTGATGACTCATCAGCCACAATTGCAAAGAAAAGAAAGGCAAGAAGTAAGGCCTTGAAGAGAGTTCCTCCTGCCAAAGTCAGAGATGACAATGATGTTCCATATTATATTCTGCACAATTGCCCAATCTCTGAGCATTGGATGCAATTCTCTAAGAACCAGTTGAAGGCTATGAAAAAGAAGAGGAAATATGAAAAAGATTCCACTCAGTTCAAGCACCCTCATCCTCCTCCACCACCTCCACCTGATGCAGGTGCAGGTGGCAGCTCTGCAAGCTCAGGCCCTGCTAGAAGCCAGGCTCCCTACCAGCCTCATGCCAGAACATATCAAAGGGAAGGCCATTCTAGGGGATCTTACTCTAGAAGGGGAGGATATAGGGGAAATCAAAGAGAAACTCAGGTTTACTCTAAAGGACACTCCAGGCAGCATCCTTATCCTAGGGGAGGACATGTTCCATCTGACACATCTTCTGGTCCTTTTCCCTACAAGCTCAAAGATACAGTGACTGCCAGGACACCTCAAGTTACTACTTCCAACAGGTATGAGCCACCTGTTCCATTTGAGGATCCTGAGAAAAATCCCATGGCTTGGACTGCAAGAATGAAAGAACTGGCTGCTTTGGATCAGATAAAGAAAGCAAAAGAACAAGGGCTAGACACTTCCAATATATCTACTATGTCAGAGCAAAGGCAAAAAGAGTTAGAAAGATATGCCTCCAGTAAGTTTTTTGATGCAGACAGATACATGGAGTTGCATCCAACTGCAGTGGTTCCCAGGGCTTCAAAGCAAATCTATTTGGGTGCAGCTGATGATACCAGATCCAAACAACAAGCTTTAGATCCTAACAGAGAAATTAAAATGGTAAAAGGCAAAGAAAAGGAATAACTCTGTAAGGTGATAATTCTTGACTTCTGTGACTGCCTTCTGGATATCATGTTTATATATCTCTGAGATGGTTCTGTGATGTTTAGCTGTGTTGTTTTTATGTTTCTGTGACTGTATTCTGTTGTTTGTTTTTCAAAATCTGTAAATAGTTTTCCTAACCCAAATAGGGGGAGATTGTTGGAACACCCTATTACTAATTTGGGTCAGGATCACTATGTCTCTAGGATTTTGTGTTTTGACCTCCTGTATAGATTTTAGGTCAAAATAGAATTGAGTCTAAGGGTCAGTAGGCTAGGATTGGAAGCAGCTCTGAAGACCCAAGTTTTTGTAGTGTCTAAGTCCAAATCGTCGAGCTCAGCACGACGTTTCGTCGAACTCCGGTCGACGATCGTCTAGCTCAACTTTGGCAGATCGTCGAGCTCCATTCGACGATCGCTGAGCTCAAGCCTCAAAATATCGTCGAGCTCAGGTCGACGATCGCTGAGCTCAACTTCTCAATATCGTCGAGCTCCATTCGACGATCGCTGAGCTCAGGTCGACGATTTTGACTCTGAACTGGATCCTTATCTCTGAGCTCAGTTCGACGATCTTTGAGCTCAGATCGACGACTTCTTTGTTGCTTGCATTTTCATTTTCGCTGAGCTCAGCTCGACGATAGCAGAGCTCAGTTCGACGATTTCAGTCGACCTTCAGAATTCTAATTCAAAATCAGATAGAAGTTATTCTGCATTTAAGACAGAAGATCTGCCAGCCGTTTTCATTTACTTCTGGAGCAAGTTTCAAGGGATTTTCTAAGGAACAAATCAGTGGACTTTCCTTCAGAACATATTATACAATTAAGGCTGTAATTAATTCAGACCAACGGCTATCTTTGACAGAGCAATTTTCTATTCAGACTCAGAGAATAAAAGATAGAATGTTTTTGAATCAGACAGAAGACAGACAAGAACAAGAGAATAGAAAAAGACAAGTAGAGGACACCTCTCTATATACAGAGACTCTCTCAATCTTCTGTCAACAAGAATTCAGAAGAACACTCATCAAAAAGAGATCAAGCTTTCAAACATTCTTCAGATCTCTTCAGCTCTCAAGTGTTCAAGGCCAACATCATCTCAAGACTCCAGACACTCAACATTTCAGCTTGCTGAAATCATCATCTGCTGGAGATCTATTTTTGAAGGCCTATCACCCTCAGCAAAGCTCATCTTCCTGAAGACTTCAAGGACTCAGGGGGAGCTTTGAAATCAATCCACATAGTCTTCTCAGTTGCTTGAGAAAGAGAAGACTGCCATAACTCTCTCACCCCCAATCTGTAAAGGGTTTTTCAAACTCCCTTCAAAAGTTTGAATCTGGTTTTTGAGCACCTTGTCAAAAGCTCATTGGTGGCAAGACACCTGATCAAAAAATCTGATCTGGTTTTTGAGCACCTTATCAAAAGCTCATTGGTGCCCAGGACACCTGATCAACTCATCCTGCAGTGGATTCCTACCTAGGGTGGTAGAAGAGTGGATGTACCCAAGTCGGGGAACCACTATATTTCCTTGTGTCATCTGGTTGTGCATGTTTTCCTTTTGTTTCTGGCCTAGATTTTCTTGTGCTTAATATCTGCATAGCTTAATTTTATTTCTGCTTCCCTGCTTACACTCATTACAACAATTGTTGTAAAGCTTTGCAAAAAGTTTTCTTTGTGTTTTCAAAAAGCACCATATACTCTATTCACCCCCCCTTTAGAGTATATCAGATCTAGTTTCCCCTTTCAGGTCTGCAATCCCTGCGGCGACTAATTCCGAACCAACACCAATCTTAGATGAGGCGGCCATGATTCAGAAGTCTTGGGGATGGCGAAACCCTAGAGAATGTTGATGGCGAGATGGGAAGAGGCGCAGCTCTGAAACTGAAGGAGGAAGGCGAAGAGGCAGCGGGGTACTCGAGAGACGAAAAAGATTTCGTGTAGATGAAATTTCCGGATTTTCTTATTTATATAACCCTAGGTTTAGGTCTAATTATTTGAAAATTAAAGCTGAAGAAAACCATAGAATAGGCGGCATAAGCCTTTGGTTTGCGCATAAGAAAATTTGAATAAGAGATGAATCGGCAATCGTCGAACTGAGATCGACGATCCCCGGCTGTCTGAGTTCGACGAAGATCGTCAATCTGAGTTGGACGACAATCGTCGAACTGGGATCGACGATTCCCAGCTGCCAGAGTTCGACTAAGATCGTCGATCGGAGTTCGACGACAATCATCGAACTGGGATAGACGATCCCTGTCTGCCAGATCGACGAAGATCTCGAGAGGATAAGTCTAGGGGTACTCGGGTAAGTATACAGAAGTACTCGAGTAGATGTATGGAAGTACTCGAGTAAGTCAAGGAGGTACGCAAGTAAGTGAAGTTGACTACTCGAGTATGTCAGTTTTCTACTTGAGTAGGTCAAGTCAAGTACTCGAGTATGTCATTCTACTACTCGAGTAGGTCATATACTTACTCGAGTATGCTGTTACTTACTCGAGTCAGATACTTGAACTTTTGGAAAAGTCCAACTTTTGACTAACCTCTGAGCCCTGAGCCTTCTTGAAAGTCCAGCCTCTTCTAGTCTTCCTTGTTGAGCATCCCAAGTTCTGTTTTGAAGAACGAGAACTTGGTCTCGTCCAGCGGCTTCGTGAAAATATCTGCAATTTGCCTATCTGTAGGGACATATTGTAGGTCTATGTCCCCATGCTCCACATGCTCCCTGATGAAATGATACGTTAGCTCTATATGCTTTGTTCCGCTGTGCGAGACTGGGTTGTTGGCTATTGTTATTGCGCTGGAGGAGTCCCAAAACAGTGGAATCTTTGCAAACTTCATGTTGTAGTCTTCGAACTGATTCTTTATCCAAAGTATCTGTGCACAACAACTGCCTGCAAAGATGTACTCTGACTCGGCCGTTGAGATTGCCACACAGTTTTGCTTCTTGCTACTACAGGAGATAAGCCTTCTTCCAAAGAATTGGCAAGTCCCTGAAGTGCTTTTCCTGTCGTATTTGCTACCTACAAAATCTGCATCTGAAAAACCTATCAGTTCGCTATCATTACTTCTTTGGTACCATAAGCCAAGATTTGGTGTACCTTTAAGGTATCTCAAAATCTACTTCGCAGCAGCGTAGTGAGATTCCTTAGAGTTCAAATGAAATCTAGCACAGATACATGTTGAGAACATTATGTCAGGTCTACTTGCAGTAAGGTAGAGCAAGGATCCAATAATGCTTATGTATTTAGTTTCATCAAAAGGTTTCCCTTTTCATCCTTGTCCAGAGACATTGTTGAACCCATTGGAGTCCTCATCGAGATTGCGTTCTCCATTCTGAATTTCTTAATCATCTTTTTGGTAAACTTAGTCTGCGAGATCAAAATTCCATCTCCTGACTGTTTTTCCTGAATCCCTAAGAAATACTTCAGCTCGCCCATACTGCTCATTTCAAACTTCCCTTGCATAAGTTTTGAAAACTTCTTGCAGAGGTTGTTATCAGTAGAGCCAAAAATAATGTCGTCGACATAGATTTGCACTAGCAAAATCTTGCCCTTAATTTCCCTAAGAAATAATGTCTTGTCTATCTTTTCCCTTGTGAACTTGTTCTCAAGTAGAAAGGTAGACATCATCTCATACCAAACTCGAGGAGCTTGTTTCAGACCATATAATGCTTTATGCAGTAAATAAACGTAATCAGAAAAGTTAGGATCAACGAATCCTGGAGGTTGTTCCACATAAACCTCTTCCTTTATGTCACCATTAAGGAAGGCAGACTTCACGTCCATCTAGTAGACATTGAAGCCTTTGTGTTGGAACACCCTATTACTAATTTGGGTCAGGATCACTATGTCTCTAGGAAAACAGTTTTTGACCTCCTGTATAGCTCAAAAGGTCAATTAGAATTGAGTCTAAGGGTTAGAAGTCTAAGTTTGGAAGCTGCCCTCAAGACCAAGACTTTTTCAGTTTGAGACCAAGTCATATCGTCGAGCTCAGCACGACGATTCGTCGAACTCCGATCGACGATCGTCTAGCTCAACTTCGACAGATCGTCGAACTTCATTCGATGATCGCTGAGCTCCACTTCCAGAAATCGTCGAACTCCATTCGACGATCTGCGAGCTCAGTTCGACGATCTTTGACTCAGCTTTGGATCTCTATCTCTGAGCTCAGTTCGACGATCGTTGAGCTCAGATCGACGATATTTTGTTGCAGTATAAGTCATATCGCTGAGCTCAGTTCGATGATAGCAGAACTCAGTTCGACGATTTCTGATGACTTCAAGGATGTTTCAAGATTCAAATTCAGATCAGTTAAGGAGTTATTCTGCAATTAATTCAGAATATTTTCTAGCCGTTTTCATTTATTTCTGGACCAAGTTTCAAGGGATTTTCTAGTAATATTTCTGTGGACTTTCCTCCAGAAGACATTTTTGCAATTAAGGATGCAATTAATGCTGGCCAACGGCTATTCTTGATAGAGGATGTTTCTTCTATTCAGTACCAGAGAATAAAAGACAAGAATTTTTTGAATCTCTAAGACAAACATCAGTAATCTTCAGAACAAGAACAAAAATATTCTCTGTCTTAAAGAATTCTTTGAAGAACACACATCCAAGGAGATCAAACTTTTCTGAAATCTTCTGATCTCTCTTATCTCAAGTGTTCAAGGCCAACATCTTTCAAGACTCCAGACACCTAACATTTCAGCTGTTGCTGAAATCATCTTTTGCTGAAGCTCAACCTCTGAAGGCCTATCACCCTACAGCAAAGCTTCTTTTCCTGAACATCTCAAGGACTCAGGGGGAGCTTTGACACCATCAAATCCACATAGTCTTCTCAGCTGATCTGAGAAAGAGAAGACTTCCATCACTCTCTCACCCCCATCTCTGAAAAGGGTTTCTCAAACTCCCTTCAAAAGTTTGAGCTTGGTTTTTGAGCACCTTGTCAAAAGCTCATCAGTGGCAAGACACCTGATCAAAAAATCTGATTTGGTTTTTGAGCACCTTATCAAAAGCTCATTGGTGCCCAGGACACCTGATCAACTCATCCTGCAGTGGATTCCTACCTAGGGTGGTAGAAGAGTGGATGTACCCAAGTTTAGGGGAACCACTATATTTCCTTGTGTCATCTAGTTTGCTTGTCTTTATTTTTGTTTCTGGCTGTGATTGTTCTGTGATTATTTTGTGATTAGTTTAGTTTTGTGATTAGTTATAATAATTGCTTCCCTGCTCACTCAGATTACAACAATTGTTGTAAAAAGTTTTCAAGCACCATATACTCTATTCACCCCCCTCTAGAGTATATCAGATCTAGCTGCACTTTCAATTGGTATCAGAGGGAGGTTGGTTAATCATACCACACCTTGGTGGTTGTACAGGCTAACACCTGAACCCAAAGATCCCTAGTTAGACTTGTTTTCTTTTGAGTTTAGTATTAGATTCTGTTTTCACAAATCATGGCCCAAAACAAAGATTATGCTAGCACCAGACCTCCAGTGTGCAATCTATCCAAGTTTGCACTTTGGAAAGCAAGGATCAGATTATACATGAATTCTATTGACGAGGATATTTTTAACTCTGTTTTGACAGTGTGTCCAAGACCTCCAGAGAACTCAAGTACAAATGCTGTTCCACCTCCATCAGGAATAGATGCTGACATCAAGAAATGGAAGGTAGCTGATGCCAAGGCTATGAACATCTTAGCCCAGACAATGTCTGATGACATATTTCAAAATGTGGCTAAATGTAATTCAGCAAAGGAAATTTGGGACAAACTCTCTGAAATAGTCTCAGGCTCAGCTGATGAGTGAAAGGATAGGAGATCCCACCTCATATCTCAATATGAGAATTTTAAGAAGGGAGAAACTGAGTCAGTGGGAGATATGTACAACAGGCTCAGTCTAATAGTCAGTGAACTCAGGACATTGGATAAAGAGATCTCACTAACTGAACTCAATGACAAAATTTTAATGTGCTTCCCTAGCACTTGGGATTCAAGAATCTGGCCAATCAAGGATGCCAGAAGTTTGAATGAGATCTCCACTGAAGCTCTATTGGGTAAGCTCAAATCTTATGAGCTACTCATCAAGAATAGAGAAGAAGAACAGAAGGCTGCCTCACCAGCCACAAGAAAAGAGAAAACAATTGCCTTCAAGGCAACTAAAGATTAGCCTGAAGACAAAGTCACAGGCAATGATGAACTGCTTAGTCTGTTGGCCAAAAGATTTTACAAGATGGCCAGAAAGGACTTCAGAAGGAGATCATTCAAGGAGCATGATAAGCCAAGGTATGACAAGTCAATTAATAATAAAGAAATTGTTTGCTTTGGTTGCAGGAAACCAGGACACATTGTTCCTGACTGTCTAGAAAACAAAAACAAGGACAGAAGGGACAAGAAAGAAAGAAGAAAGGAGAAAGACTCCAAAAGGAATGACAATGACAAACCCTCATCAAGCAAAAACAAACACACAAGAAAGGGGTTTGTTGCTGAATCCTAGAGTGAGACTGAAGAGGAGTCAGAAGCCTCACCCAGCTCCAGTGATGATGAAGATGATGCAGAAGAGAAATAGTTCTGCATGATGGCAATCAATGCCTCACAACATAACTCAGATGAAGAGGAGTCAGAGTCAGACTCAGAGACTCAACCTGAAGAAGATCAGGTAATTAGTTCTTTTGATTTTAATTCAGAGGACTTTAAATCTGAATTTAAAGCATTATGTTTAGACCTGCTAAAATCTGAGAAAGAAATTATCTCTCTCAGAAATCATTTATCTGAACATAATACCTTAAAGTCAGAAAACCTCAAACTCTCTCAGGAGTTGGAGTGCTGTAAGGGGCAGATAGCTTCACTGAAAGGTGAGCTATCTGAGGCAAAGAAGCTTGAAGAATCCCTTAATGAGAGAAGTATCAAGCTGATGGACATCACAAGCATAGTGAACTCCAGATTCAATAGTACACTGGGCTTGGGTGTTTCATCCAGCCAACCTAGAGTTCTAACAACTCCAATCAAATTCATTTCTGATAAAGGAAAGGGAGTTGTAGAGGTAGCTAGGAAAAATTTTGATCTGCCCAAGAAAACCAAGTCCCAGCAGAAATCGTCGAACGGAGATCGACGATCGCCGAACGCAGATCGACGATCTCAGGCAAAATCGTCGAACTCAGGTCGACGATCTCATGTTTCTGAACTCTGCTATAGTCGACCGTCGAATGGAGCTCGACGATCTGAACCAAGATCGTCGAACGCAGCTCCACGATCGTCGAACAGAGGTCAGAGCTCTGAAAATTTTTTCAAGGGCAAATCAAAATCCAATCCTAAGGGTCCTTCATCCCAAATCTTTAACCCTTATACTGAATGGATTATACCTCCAAGGAGATATCATCCTGAAGGTTATAAGAGTCAACCTGGGATGTCTTTTATTTTTGAGTTTAAAGGTTATCAACCTAGGCCCAAGGTAAACTGGGTCAAAAACAAATGAATTATCTTATGTGCAGGTGAAGACCTATCCAACATCTAACCAACAATGGTACTTGGATAGTGGGTGCTCTAAGCACATGACAGGGAACAAGGACAACCTCACATCCTTTAGAGCCAAGCTTGGACCCAAAGTTATCTTTGGTGATTCAAACTTTGGACAGACTAAAGGATATGGTGCAGTCCAGATTGGATCAGTAACATTCAAGAAGGTAGCTTATGTGGAAGGACTGAAGCACAACTTAATAAGCATCAGTCAGCTGTGTGATGAAGGCTACCAAGTGACCTTCAGCAAAGCATTATGCAAAATCAAGTCAGAGGACAACACAACTGTGTTGACAGGTAAAAGGAAAGGTAACATCTATCTAGTAGATTTTCTTTCAACAGAGGTAGATATTTGCCTGTTCAATTCTGTTTGTAGACCAAATATTTTATGGCATAAGAGACTAGGACACCTAAATCTTAGAACTATTACTAGGCTATCCAAGGACAACCTTGTTAGAGGACTACCTTCTGGCCCCTACAAGAAGGAAGGACTCTGCAGGGCTTGTCAATTAGGCAAGCAAACTAAAAACAACTTTAAGTCACTTAATAAGAGTGATTCACCTAGGATATTGTATCTGTTACACATTGATCTTTTTGGACCCATCACAGTACAAAGCCTAGGATGGAAATCTTACACTTTAGTGATTGTAGATGACTTCTCTAGATTCACTTGGGTGTTCTTTCTAAGGAAGAAGTCTGATAACTTTAAGTGTCTGACAGAGTTTCTCAAATGTATACAGATTGAGTTCAATACTCACATTGCCCTGATCAGAAGTGATCATGGGCAGAGTTTGATTCTCTTCTTATGCAAGTGTTCTGTCAGAGTGAAGGGATCAGACATACTTTCTCAGCTCCTAGAACTCCTCAACAAAATGGGGTAGCTGAAAGGAAAAATAGAACCCTTATTGAATCTGCCACTACACTGTTGTCAGATGCTCATCTTCCTCTATCCTTTTGGGCAGAGGCAGTGAACACCTCCAACTATGTGCTGAATAGAAATTTGATACATAAACTAAAGGGAAAGACTCCCTATGAATTACTCAAAGAGAAGAAACCTAAAGTTGATTATTTTAGAGTTTTTGGCTGTATTTGCTACATACATAATAATGACAAGAAATATTGAGCAAAGTTTCAAGCTAAAGCTGATGAAGGAGTATTTCTGGGATACTCCATGATTAGCAAGGCTTATAGGGTCTATAATAAATCATCTCTAAAAATTGAGGAATCTGTTCATATATCATTTGATGAATCTAACATGTCTTTCAAGGAGAAGATCTCTTCTACCATAGAACCTTTGCAGGAACATTCTCTTATTGAAGACTTGAATAAGTTACAGGTTACTCAAAAGGATGAAAGCAGTGAAGATGAAGAAAGTATTCAACATATTGAAGAACAACTTGAAGAGCCAGTTGTTGTACCACAAGAGGAAACAACAACACAGGTTGGTGAACAATCAACACCCCCTGTTGATTTAGTAACATCAAGAGACCATCCAATTTCCCAAATAATTGGAGACATCTCAGCTGGTGTGCAAACCAGAAATCTGGTCAACCAAAACATGTTGCACACCTTCTTCTTATCTCAAATTGAACCTCAGTCCATTCAAGATGCAGAGCAAGATCCACACTGGATCATTGCAATGCAAGAAGAGTTGCATCAATTTGAAAGGAACAAAGTGTGGGAACTAGTGCTAAAGCCTAAGGATCACTCCATTATTGGAACAAAGTGGGTGTTCAGAAACAAACTGGATGATCAAGGAGTAATTGTAAGGAACAAGGCAAGGCTAGTTGCTCAGGGATATTCTCAAGAAGAAGGAATAGACTACGACCAGACTTTTGCACCTGTTGCAAGATTGGAAGCCATCAGAATCTTTTTAGCTTATGCAGCACATAAAGGCTTCAAGGTATATCAAATGGATGTCAAAAGTGCATTCTTAAATGGAGACATCAAAGAAGAAGTATATGTCAGACAACCTCCAGGTTTTATCTCTCCAACTTATCCTGATTATGTTTTTAGATTGAACAAAGCATTATATGGTCTCAAGCAAGCTCCTAGAGTATGGTATGAGACCCTAGCATGCTTTCTTTTGGAAAATGGATTTTTGAGGGGTAGAGTAGACCAAACTCTTTTCATTAGAACCCATAAGTCCCACACCCTACTAGTACAGATTTATGTAGATGATATCATTTTTGGTTCTACTGACTCAAAATTGTGCAGAAGGTTTTCCAACCTAATGCATTCCAAATTTGAAATGAGTAGCATGGGTGAGTTATCCTTCTTCCTAGGATTTCAAGTCAAACAGCTTGCTGAAGGCATCTTTATTTCTCAAACCAAGTATGCAAATGAATTGGTTAAGAAATTTGGCATGTCTGAAGCATCTTGTATGAAAACACCTATGCCTACTAATGCTGTATTGGATGCTGATGAACTTGGGAAACCTGTTGATCAGACAACATATAGAGCAATGATTGGCTCTTTACTATACCTTACAGCTAGTAGACCAGATATAATGTTTGCTACATGTATATGTGCTAGGTTCCAAGTAAGCCCTAGAGAGTCACACCTAACATTAGTAAAGAGGATTCTCAGGTATGTTAAGAGTTGTCCAAATCTAGGTCTCTGGTATCCAAAAGATTCAGCATTTGATTTAACTGGATTTTCTGATGCTGATTATGTTGGATGCAGAATTGACAGGAAAAGTACCAGTGGAACTTGTCAGTTCCTTGGTGACAGACTTGTCTCTTGGTTTTGTAAGAAACAAACTTCTGTGTCAACTTCAACTGCTGAAGCTGAATATATGGCTGCAGGCAGTTGTTGTTCACAAATCTTGTGGATTCAAAACCAACTCCTAGACTATGGCTACAACTTAGAGAAGTCTAAAATCTTTTGTGATAACTCCAGTGCTATTTCCATAGCTCAAAATCCAGTCCTCCATAGTAGGACAAAACACATAGAGATTAGGCATCACTTCTTAAGGTATAATGTTGAAAAGAATAAAATTGAACTGCAATATATCCCAACTGATTTACAAAGGGGAGATATTTTCACCAAGCCTTTGGATGAAAAGAAACACATCTTCTTACTAAATCAGTTAGGATTGCTAGATGGAGGAAGTCTTAAATAATATCCAATATTTTAAAAGTTTAAAAATTGACCAAGACTAGGCAAAAATCTTGATTTTTCTTAGTGTCTAGAGTTTTTCTGGTCTCTGAACTGCGCTCGACGATTTTCCCCCAGATCGTCGAACGGAGATCGACGATTTCAGAAATCGTCGACCTGATTTCAGCGTTTCTCAGATAGTATGAACTATCTCTTCCGGTCAGCGATCGTCGAACGACGCTCGACGATTTTGTTCTCTGAACGATCGTCGAAAAGAGCTCGACGCTCTCCAATATCGTCGAACGGAGATCCACAATGTTGAAGACTCTTCAGATTCCTTTAGAAGCCCCGATCGTCGAACTGAGTTCAACGATCTTTCCATTTCTGCGTCAAACCCTAATATAAAATTCTTTTTTCGCCGTCGTTCTCCTTTGCGCTTTCGATTTCTCTGCAAAAACTTTATTTCCCTTCAAACATTTCTGCACTTGGTCGTTTTGTTTGTTGAATCTTTGCAGGTAACTATGGTTGTTTCTGTTGCTGTTCTCGCCGCCATGAAATTTTATGCTGGCTTCGACATAGACATGGAATCCTTCAGCACAACAGACCAGGATTTTCAGGATATCTTAGAGCTATTCAAAGAACAGAAACTGGCTGCAATCATGACTACCAGGATTAAGCTTGCTGCTGATGAGATTAAAGAATGGGTCTACACTGCCCACAATCAGGACCACAACACCATTGTTGGATCAATCTCTGGCACTCAGGTACCTTTGACCCCAGCAATTCTGACAGAGATTTTTGAGTTAAGAACTGGTGGAGATTCTACTAATTTGTCTGGAGAAGAATATGCTGACTTGCTTGCCAGAATGGGTCATTCTGAGGCTAACCCTAGCAAGCTCTTGAAAAAGAATCTGTCTGTGGAATACAGATTCCTGGCTGATGTAGTTGGGAAAGTCCTACTGGCTAAGCACTCTTCCCATGATACAATTTCAAGGTATCAGCTCTGCTTAATGGGAGCCATAGTAGACAGGAAGAACCTGAATTGGGGAGAGGTCTTCTTTGACCTCATTAAGAAGAAAATTAACAAAAGTTTTGTAAATTTTGGAAGGATATTAGGCATTTTTCTGCAGAATAGGTGCCCTGCCTTGCTGGTATCCTCTGGGATTCACATAAATGCTTCCAAAAGACTGTCTTGTGCCCTTTTTGGTAAATGGGACAGGCAGATCCTCAAGCCCAGCAGGCCCTCTTCCAGCACTCCTTCAGGCACCAGGACTATCAGAGTCACTTCCCCTCAGGTCTCTCCCCCTGCAGATGACCTGCCTGTTGCTGCCTCTCCTCCTCCTCCAATTCCATATCTTCCCATTCCATCTACCATTCAAACTCCCTCCACCATCATCATCTCCAGCCCCTCTCCAACATCTACACCATCTCCAATCCCTATTCTTCCAACCACAGAAGACCAATTCCATCCTTTATACTCCTACCCTCAACCAGATGCCACTTCATCACCCTCCATTCCATCCTTCAACCTCATTGATGATTCCTTCATGGATGACTCACCATCCTCTCCTCCTGAGCTGCCCTCATCATCAACATCCTATCAAGATCTTCTGCAAGAAATTATTGACCAACCCACCTTCACCCCATTTATCTCCATCCCACTGTCCTCCATATCTACCTTACCCACACCTCAGCCATCTATTCCCCCATTCACCAGCTCTCCACTACCATCATCAACAGCTACACCTCCATCCTCTACCTCTGCTCTAGTCACTACTGAGCAAGTAGATATTCCAGCCCTTACTGACAGGCTTTATGAATTGCTAGCCCCCAGGCTATCTCTTCTCTTGGAGATCTCCTTGGCTCCATTACTCCTGTCAGTGGCAGCCCTTTCTGCCAGGCTCTCCTCTTTATTCCCTCAGGCAGCCCCTTCTGCGGTGTGACTTGATCCAGCCATGTCTGAATCTAGGCAGGGGGAGATGCCCTATGAAGTGAGCCTGCCTGCTGCTGCTGCTCTTGCTAGTTCTTCAGCTCCTGTTGCTGCTGCTGTGTCTCAAGATCCAGTTTCCCCTCCTGCTGCAGTCTTTGCAATAGACCTTAGGTCTTTGCTCTCAGAATTTGATTCTATACATTTCAGTTCTCTTCCAGAGACAGTTGCTATCCAGCCCCTAGAGGATTTGTCCAAGGCCCTTGTGCCCTTCTCTTGTTGTGACCCCAGCATTATCACTTCATTTGTTAACTCAGTTTATTATGCTGTTACTTCTGCTGAAAGCAGTGTGGTTGTTTCTGATGGTGCTGCCCTTCCTGTTGAAAATTCTGTTGATACTACTGCTGATACTGCTGATGAGCCAATCTCTAAGGAGATCCTTATGACAGAGGCACATGAGTTTGAGCCTTCTGTATTTTCTGATGATATTTCTGCTGCTGATAATGCTGTTTCTGTCAGTGAAACTGTTACTGCTCCAGAACCTTTAATATCTGCTGCTGTTGTTACTGCTTCAACCTCTGCTTCTGCCTCAACTTCAACTGCCACACCTTCTATATCTGCTATTGTCACTACTGCTTCTGCTTCAACTTCTGCTACTACAACCTCTGCTGCCTCATCTGCTTCAATCCAGCTCAAGAAAGATTTGATGAAGAAGATTGATGCCCTTTAGGATGATCAAAGTTCTGAAAGTGATGAGTTCAGAACAGATTCTGATGATTCTTCTGCTACCATTGCCAGAAAGAGAAAGGCAAGGAGCAAAGCCATGAAGAGAGTACCTCCTGCCAAGGTCAAGGATAACAATGATATACCATATTATATTCTTCATGATTGCCCCATAACTGAGCACTGGATGCAGTACTCAAAGAATCAACTCAAAGCAATGAAGAAGAAAAGGAAATATGAAAAGGGCTCTTCTCAATTCCAACATTCTCATCCTCCTCCACCACCTCCTCCTGATGCAGGTGCAGGTGGAAGTTCAGCTGCTCAACCCCCTGCTAGAAGTCAAACCCCCTATCGGCCACATGGCAGATCTTATCATAGGGGAAGCCAGTCCAAGGGTTCTCAATCCAGAAGAGTAGGATATAGAGGCAATCAAAGAGAATTCCAAGTTTACTCTAAAGGATACTCAAGACAACATCCCTACTCCAGGGAAGGACAAATTTCATCTGACACCACCTCTGGTCCTTTTCCCTATAAGTTGAAGGAAATAGTTCCATCCAGGCCTTCTCAAGATAATCCTTCTAATAGATATGATCCCCCAGTACCATTTAAAGACCCTGAGAACAATCCAGCTGCTTGGACTACAAGGATGAAAGAGCTTGCTGCACTGGATCAGATCAAGAAAGCTAGAGAGCAAGGCAAAGACTCTTCCAACATCACTACAATGTCTGAACAGAGAAAGAAAGAGTTGGAAAGATATGGATCAAGCAAATTTTTTGATTCTGACAGATACATGGAACTGCATCCTGAAGTTGTAGTTCCCAGGCCCAAACAGCAAACCACTTTAGGTGTAGTAGATGATACAAGATCAAAGAAAGAAGCTCTCAACCCCAACAGAGAAATCAAACTCATTAAGGGCAAGGAAAAGAAATGATTATGTAAGGTGACAATCATCTTAATTTCTTATTATTATCTGGGATGATATATATATCTGTGGTTCTACAATGTCCAGCTTGTTGCTTTTCTGTATTATTGCTTGTATGCTGTTATTTTAATTTTTAAACTCTATAAATAGTAATCCTAACCCAAATAGGGGGAGATTGTTGGAACACCCTATTACTAATTTGGGTCAGGATCACTATGTCTCTAGGAAACCAGTTTTTGGCCTCCTGTATAGCTCAAAAGGTCAATTAGAATTGAGTCTAAGGGTTAGAAGTCTAAGTTTGGAAGCTGCCCTCAAGACCAAGACTTTTTCAGTTTGAGACCAAGTCATATCGTCGAGCTCAGCACGACGATTCGTCGAACTCCGATCGACGATCGTCTAGCTCAACTTCGACAGATCGTCGAACTCCATTCGACTATCGCTGAGCTCAACTTCCACAAATCGTCGAACTCCATTCGATGATCTGCGAGCTCAGTTCGACGATCTTTGACTCAGCTTTGGATCTCTATCTCTGAGCTCAGTTCGACGATCGTTGAGCTCAGATCGACGATATTTTGTTGCAGTATAAGTCCATATCGTTGAGCTCAGTTCGACGATAGCAGAGCTCAGTTCGACGTTTTCTGATGACTTCAAGGATGTTTCAAGATTCAAATTCAGATCAGTTAAGGAGTTATTCTGCAATTAATTCAGAAGATTTTCTAGCCGTTTTCATTTATTTCTGGACCAAGTTTCAAGGGATTTTCTAGGAATATTTCTGTGGACTTTCCTCCAGAAGACATTTTTGCAATTAAGGATGCAATTAATGCTAGCCAACAGCTATTCTTGACAGAGGATGTTTCTTCTATTCAGTACTAGAGAATAAAAGACAAGAATTTTTTGAATCTCGAAGACAGACATCAGTAATCTTCAGAACAAGAACAAAAATATTCTCTGTCTCAAAGAATTCTTTGAAGAACACACATCCAAGGAGATCAAACTTTTCTGAAATCTTCTGATCTCTCTTGTCTCAAGTGTTCAAGGCCAACATCTTTCAAGACTCCAGACACCTAACATTTCAGCTGTTGCTGAAATCATCTTTTGCTGGAGCTCAACCTCTGAAGGCTTATCACCCTACAACAAAGCTTCTTTTCCTGAACATCTCAAGGACTCAGGGGGAGCTTTGACACCATCAAATCCACATAGTCTTCTCAGTTGATCTGAGAAAGAGAAGACTTCCATCACTCTCTCACCCCCATCTCTGTAAAGGGTTTCTCAAACTCCCTTCAAAAGTTTAAGCTTGGTTTTTGAGCACCTTGTCAAAAGCTCATCGGTGGCAAGACACCTGATAAAAAAATCTGATTTGGTTTTTGAGCACCTTATCAAAAGCTCATTGGTGCCCATGGCACCTGATCAACTCATCCTGCAGTGGATTCCTACCTAGGGTGGTAGAAGAGTGGATGTACCCAAGTTTAGGGGAACCACTATATTTCCTTGTGTCATCTGGTTTGCTTGTCTTTATTTTTGTTTCTGGCTGTGATTGTTCTGTGATTATTTTGTGATTAGTTTAGTTCTGTGATTAGTTATAATAATTACTTCCCTGCTTACTCAGATTACAACAATTGTTGTAAAAAGTTTTCAAGCACCATATACTCTATTCACCCCCCCTCTAGAGTATATCAGATCTAGCTGCACTTTCACTTTTAGTGCAGCATATGCTAGGAATAACCTTATAGCCTCCAGTCTTGCCACTGGAGCGTATGTCTGGTCGAAGTCAATTACTTCTTCTTGACGATAGCCTTTGGCGAAAAGTCTGGCCTTGTTCTTTACTATCGTTCCATCCTCGTCCATATTGTTCCTGTAGACCCATTTTGTCCCAATGAAGTTCTTACCTTTGGGTCTTTGAACAAGCTTCCATACTTTACAGCGCTTGAACTGGTTCAGTTCTTCTTCCATTGTCATTATCCACGATGCATCCGAGTTTGCTCCCTCAAACTTCTTTTGTTCAACCTGCAAGAGAAAACTTAAATATAGATTCTCATTAGTTGTACCTCTACGAGTTCTGACACCATATCGGGAATATCTTATGATCTGGTCCATGGGATGATCCTTCAAATGTTTGATCTCTAGAGTTCTTGCATCTGGATTATCTTCTATCACTGGAGTGACTTCTTCATCTTGGATGACTTCTTCATCTTGATCATCAACCTCTCCAATAGGGGTTAGAGTGGTGATCTTGATGAACTTTTCGCCTTTGTCTTCAGACGGTTCATCCAAGCTAATTTATTTTAGCTTTGCACCTGGATCTTCAATAGGCACACTAGAAGAGTTGCTTTGCAGCAAACTCATCTCATCAAATACAACATGTATCGATTGTTCTACCACCAGGGTTTTTCTATTAAAAATCCTGTATGCCTTACTATGGCCACTATAACCTACAAATATACCTTAAAAACTCTTTTCGCTAAACTTAGTAGTGTGATACTTGTCATTGTTTAGCACGAAGCATTTACAACAAAAATTCTAAAATATGAGACTGTTGGTTTCCTGCCTTTCAGAAGTTCGTAAGGTGTCTTATCGTGGTTTTTGTTTATGAGGGCTCGATTTTGCACGTGGCATGCAGTGTTGACGGCTTCAGCCCAGAAATATTCCGGAAGTGAAGCATCACTCAACATGGTCCTCCAGTCCTCTATGAGTGTTCTATTCCTTCTCTCGGCCACTCCGTTTTGTTTAGGAGTGCGAGAAGAGGAAAACTCATGAAAGATACCTAAGCTTTCACAAAATTCTGTCATGGCCCCAGACTTGAACTCTGTTCCATTGTCACTTCTGATTTTGACTATGGAGCAGTTGTATTCATTCTGGACTTGCCTGATAAAATTAGTAAAGATGTTGAAGGTATTTGACTTGTGTTTCAGAAAGAACACCCATGCAAAGCGCGAGTAATCATCAACAATTACAAACGTATAATCCTTACCTCCCAAACTTCTAATTTGCAGTGGACCAAATAAGTCCATGTGTAGTAGATGAAGACATCTATTAGAATATTTGCCAATAATGCTTTTAAAGGTAGCCCTTGTTTGCTTGCCTTTTACACATGCATGACAAGGTATATCTTTGACGTACTTGACATTTGGGGCATCACGAACTAAGTTCATTGAAAATAATTTGTTTATAGTTTTGGAATTAATATGTGCTAATCTCTTGTGACATTGGTTACCAGGAGACGCACTATCTTTTGCTAAAAGGCACACTAGTGTCGAAGAATCTATACAAATGAAATTCAAACAGTAAATGTTTCTGTTTCGAGTGCCGGATAGAATCGTTTCCATAATGTCAACAGATTTTATCAAGCACTTGTCAGCGTGAAACTCAACTATGTATCCATTATCGCAGAGTTGGCTTATGCTTATAAGGTTATGTTCCAAACCATCAACGTAAGCCACATCTGAGAAGGATACATTACCGTTAGTAATCATACCATAGCCTCTAGTAATTCCATGGTCTGAACGTCCAAAGATGACCTTCGGTCCATTCACAACTGGAGTAAAGTTCTGAATAAGGCTTCTTGTCCTGGTCATATGCCGAGAGCATCCACTGTCCAAATACCAGATTGGCGTTTTGTAGGCCTTTGGACATTCCTGCAATCACAATCAGTTAGCCTTAGGAACCCAAATACGTTTGGGTCCGTGGTCTCGGGTTAGAACACTCCCCCTAGAATATTAACATTAGGAGTGGTCTTCCTCATATTGCCAACATGTGGGGTTGCAGCATTTCTAGGATTAAACCAACAATCAATGCCAACGTGACCAATTCTGCCACAACACCAACAGTCAAATCTGTTGTATCTTCGCCTTAAGTTCTCCTGCTTGACCTTTTGGAATTATGGTCTAGCAGGGGCAGTATTCTTGGAGGAAGATGCCTCATGATGATGGCAATCACAAGGCTCCTTCTCCTTCACAGGCTTTTCTACAACAGGCTTTGTCTTAGGTGCCTTCTTGAAGTTATGTCCATGATTGAAAGGGCCATAGCTTTGAAGAATAACTTCTTCATAAGGAGCCTTAAAGACACTTTTGCCAAAGTTTCTGGGTCGAATCCATCCTTGATATCGGGACTTTGGCTCTATATAGGTAGGCCTAGCAAAGTGTCCGTAGGATGAGTCAAAATCAAACTCATTTGAAGGAAATATAACCTTCTTGAACGTGGTCTGATCTTGAGGGGCTTTCCCCTTCTCTTTGGCTATGGCCTTTTTGGCGGCATTATTCTTCCGTTGAGCCTTATTTCTCCTAGAGGATTTACTAGGAGCTTCTTCATGGCCTAATCTGTCACCATTGGCCTTGGCTGAGAATTCAACAACAAATGGAAGAACTGTCTTGGGCTTCGAGAAACTTTCAACTAGTTTCTTTTTAGCTGCAAGTTGGGCTTCCAATTCCTTGATGATTTTCTCTTTGAGGTCAAGGTGCTCAAGTGCCTTGTTATATTCTTCAATTGTATTATTGAAGTTTTCTTTGAGGGAGTCAGACTTTGCGACCTTCTCTCTCAAGATGATCTCTTCAGCTTTGAGAGATTTTATCTCCTTAGCCTGAGTTTTCATGACTCGGCGACATTTGTCGTAAGCCATGATTAACTCCTTATATTGGGTCATGAGTTCTGACTCATCGCCAAAAGAGCTATCCTCACAATCATGTTCAAAAACTTCATAATCAGAGAGAGTAGTGTGAGAGTTTACCTTCCCAGTGAACTAGGGCTCTTGTTCATCATCAGTTTGAGCCATAAGTCCAAAATAGGCTTCTTCTTCTTCACTCGACTCAGATGAGTCAGAGTCACTGAGAGTCTTGCCATTTTTGGCCATCATGCCCTTCTCTGTCCTCTTCTTGCTGTATGAGGACTTCTTTTCCTCTCTTCTACCACCCTCCTTCTTATGAGGGCAGTCAGCGATGACGTTTCCTGGCTTATGACAATAGTAGCAGATAATGTCAGTCAAAATATGTTTATTCTATTTAGTATTATACCTATCATGGTTACTTGAGCCTTTTCTTTGTCGATCACCATCACGTCGTGATCTTCTATAAGAGGTATCCTTGCATTTCCATTGCTTCTTCTTGTTCAATAATTTCTTGAACTGCCGAGAGAGTAGTGAGAACTCTCCTTCTGATAGTTCAGAGCCTGATGTGCTTAGCTCTGAGGTTTCTTCTTCACTAACTTCTGGTGTTGTAGAAGGAGGAACAGCCTTGGACTTCTTAGAGGTGTCTGCCTTTAAAGCGACAGACTTCTCTTTGAATGCAGACCTGTTTTTCTCTTCTTCAGCCTTCCTGGTGTTGAGTTGGAGCTCATAGGATATCAGCTTCCCGAAGAGATTCTGAGGATCTGTTTCGGCCAATTTTCCAAACTACCGGATAGCACAGACCTTGTTATCCCATTCCTTAGTCAGGGATCTCAAGAACTTATCATTCAGCTCTCCATTAGTGAAGACTCTGCCGTATACCCTTATCCCATTCACTATCTTGAAGAAGTTCTCAAACGTGTCAGCAATGGTTTTTTTGTTTCCTTATCGGAAAGCCTCATACTTCTGATTAAGTAGGGATCTTCTATCATCCCTCACTTCCTCGGTACATTCCATCAAGGTAACTAATGACTGCCACATCTCCTTTGCAGACTGGCAGTGTGTTGGAACACCCTATTACTGATTTGGGCAAGGATCACTATGTCCTTTAGGAAATTTGTTTTGACCTCCTTGTATATATCTAAAGGTCAATTAGATTGAGTCTAAGGGTTAGTATTTAGGTTTGAAAGCTGCCCTCAAGACCCTCAAGACCAGATATTTCAGTTCAGGAGAGTAAGTCATTTCGTCGAGCTCAGGTCGACAAATCGTCGAACTCCATTCGACGATCTCTGAGCTCACTTCAACGAGTCATCGAAATCCGTTCGACGATCTTCGAGCTCAGATCGACGTTCTTGTCTCTAGTTTGTTTCCCTATCTCTAAGCTCAGTTCGATGATAGTTGAGCTCAGATCGACGATTTCTATTTCAGTCTAAGTCCAGTCGCTGAGCTCAGTTCAACGATAGTTGAGCTCAGGTCGACGTTTTTCTGGAGAGATCGACGTTTTTCAAGATACAAATTTAGACAGTTATGGAACTATTCCCAACATTTATTTCAAGAATCTTATAGTCGTTTCAATTAATCTAGAGTAAGTTTCAAGGAGTTTTTAAAGGAATGTTTTATTGGACTTTCCTCCAGAAGACAAATGCAGTTAAGGAAGTCATTTATGACAGGCTAACAGCTATCTTGGACAGAGAATTATTCAAATCTAAGGAATAAAAGTGAACATTCTTCTGCTTCCCCTAACAGTTCCATACAAAAAGTATAGATACACACAGAAAAGAATTCTTTGCTGGACATACAGATAGACACACACAGACAGAATTCTCTGAGAACACACACAACTGAAGGAGATCAACATACAGAAATTTCTAGATCTCTTTTCACTCAAGTGTTCAAAGGCCTTATCATTCAAGACTCCAGACACCACACATTTCAGCTGCTGCTGGAATCATCTTTTGCTGAAGATCAAATCTTCTGAAGGCCTATCACCCTATTGAAAAGCTTCAATTCCTGAACAACTCAAGATCTCAGGGGGAGCTTTGACAACATCCACTATCTTCTCTCTGATTGTTGACAGAGAAGATCATCTTACCTCTCTCTCTCTCTTTCTGCTGCAAAGGGTTTATCAAACTCCCTTCAAAAGTTTGTGTTGGTTTCTGAGACCTTGTCAAAACTCCATGGTGGCAAGACACCTAATCCAAAACTCTGTTTTGGTTTTTGAGCATCTTATCAAAAGCTCATTGGTGCCCAGGACACCTGATCAAATCATCCTGCACTGGATTCCTACCTAGGGTGGTAGAAGAGTGGATGTTCCCAGATTGATTGGGGAACCACTATAGCTCCTTGAGTCCTCTGGTTGCTTCTTTGTGTTTTGCTGTGTGTTGTGCTGTTTTATTTCTTGCATTCATTTTCTTTTAGTTACTGCAAGCACCTTACACCTATACTTAAATTAAGTCTTCCACTGCAAAATAGTTTTTAACTTGAAAATTATTTTAATATACTCTATTCACCCCCCCTCTAGAGTTAAGATAGATCTTATCCTCCACTTTCAATTGGTATCAAAGCCAGGTTGGTTAAAAATACCACACCTTAATTAGTTGGTTGTTTTCCTACAGGCTAACACCTGAACCAAAAGATTTCTGATAAGATCAATCTTTCATAGAGGGGTTTTAGTTTTTATTATTCGTATTATATTTATCCTTATATAAAATCATGGCACAGAGCAAAGATTATGCTAGCACAAGACCTCCAGTGTGCAATCTATCTAAGTTTGCACTTTGGAAGGCAAGGATAAGATTGTACATGAATTCCATTGATGAAGATATTTTTAATTTTGTTTTGACAGTGTGTCCAAGACCCGCAAAAAATACAAGTACCAGTGTTGTTCCACCTCCTTCAGGAACAGATGCAGAAATCAAGAAATGGAAAGTTGCTGATGCCAAAGCAATGAACATTTTGGCACAAACCATGTCTGATGACATATTTCAAAAAGTAGCTGAATGCAACTCAGCAAAGGACATCTGGGACAAGTTATCTGAGATAGTCTCAGGATCTGCTGATGAGAGAAAAGATAGAAGATCTCATCTCATAACCCAATATGAGAACTTCAAGAAAGGAGAAGCTGAGTCAGTAGCAGATATGTATAATAGACTCAGTCTCATAGTCAATGAGCTGAAAACATTGGACAAAGAGATCTCATTGACTGAGCTCAATGATAAAATCCTAATGTGCTTCCCAAGCACTTGGGACTCAAGGATCTGGCCAATCAAGGATGTCAGAAGCCTAAATGAGATCACAACTGAAGCTCTCTTGGGTAAGCTCAAGTCTTATGAGCAGCTCATCAAGAATAGAGAAGAAGAGCAGAAGGCTGCTTCACCAGCAGTCAGAAAGGAGAAATCAATAGCATTCAAAGCTATTGAAGATCAGCCTGAGGACAAGGTCACAGGCAATGAAGAGCTGCTAAGCTTACTGGCCAGAAGGTTTTATAAAATGGCCAGGAAGGATTTCAGGAAAAAATCATACAGAGGGCATGCCAAGCCAAGGTATGACAAATCAAATAACAAAGAGATTATTTGTTTTGGATGCAGGAAACCAGGCCACATTGGGCCTGACTGTCCAGAAAATCAGACTAAGGACAAGAAGGACAGGAGAGAAAGGAGAAAAGAAAAGGACTTCAAGAAGAATAGCAATGACAAACCCTCCTCCAGCAAGAACAAAAATACAAGGAAGGGGTTTGTTACTGAAACTTGGAGTGAAACAGAAGAAGAATCTGAAGCTTCATCCAGCTCTAGTGATGATGAAGATGATGCTGATGAAAAAGAATTCTGCATGATGGCTATCAATGCCTCACAACAAAATTCTGATGCAGAAGAGTCAGAGTCAGAATCAGAGACTCAATCTGAAGAGAACCAGGTAATAAATTCTTTTGATTTTAATTCTGAGGACTTCAAGTGTGAGTTTAAAGCACTGTGTTTAGATTTATTAAAATCTGAGAAGTAAATCATTTCCCTCAGAAATCAGCTATCTGAACACAACACTTTAAAATCAGAAAACCTCAAACTCTCTGAGGAGTTGGAATATTGTAGGGAGCAGATAGCTTCACTGAAAAGTGAACTATCAGAGGCCAAAAAGTTTGAAGAATCCCTTAATGGGAGAAGTATCAAACTAATGGACATCACAAGCACAGTGAACTCAAGATTCAATAGTACATTGGGCTTGGGTGCTTCATCCAGCCAACCTATAGTATTAACAACCCCAATCAAATTTATCTCTGATAAAGGTAAGGGAGTTGTAGAGGTGACTAGGAAAAATTCTGATTTGCCTAATAAAACAAAAGTTCAACAGAAAATGTCGAACGGAGCTCGACGATCGCCGAATGGAGCTCAACGATCTCATGCTGAATCGTCGAACTCAGGTTGATGATTTCTGAACCCTGAACTCTGGCATAGTCGATCTTCAAACGGAGCTCGACGATCTGACCCAAGATCATCGAACTCAGCTCAGAGATCGTCGAACAGAGCTCAGAGTTTTGAAAAATCCTTCAAAGGTAAATCAAACTTCAATACTAGAGGTCCTACATCTCAGAGGTTTAACCCTTATGCTGAATGGATAATACCTCCCAGGAGATATCATCCTGAAGGCTATAAGAGTCAACCAAAGATGTCTTTTATTTCATAATTTAAAGGTTATCAACCAAGGCCCAAGGTAAACTGGGTCAAAAACAAATAAATTGTTTTATGTGCAGGAGAAGACCTATCCAACATCAAACCAGCAATGATATCTAGATAGTGGGTGCTCAAAGTACATGACAGGAAACAAGGATAATTTCACATCCTTCAAAGCCAAGCTTGGACCCAAAGTCATATTTGGTGATTCAAACTTTGGACTAACAAAATGATATGGTGAAGTCCAGATTGGCACAGTCACTTTCAAGAAAGTAGCCTATGTGGAAGGACTGAAGCACAACTTAATCAGTATCAGTCAGCTGTGTGATGAAGGCTATCTAGTGACTTTCAACAAATCCTCATGCAAAATCAAATCAGAGGACAACACAACTGTGTTGATAGGTAAAAGGAGAGGTAACATTTATCTTGTAGATTTTCTTTCAACTAAAGTAGACATATGCTTGTTCAACTCTATTTGTAGACCTAATGAATTATGGCATAAGAGACTAGGGCATATAAACCTTAGAACCATTGCTAGGCTATCCAAGGACAACCTTGTTAGAGGACTACCTTCTGGCCCCTACAAGAAGGAAGGACTTTGCAGGGCTTGTCAATTAGGCAAGCAAACCAAAAATAGTTTCAAGTCACTTAATAAGAGTAATTCACCTAGGATTTTATATCTGTTACACATGGACCTTTTTGGACCTATTACAGTACAAAGCTTAGGAGGGAAATCCTATACTTTAGTGGTTGTAAATGACTTCTCTAGATTCACATGAGTGTTCTTTCTGAGGAAGAAGTCTGATAACTTTAAGTGTTTGACAGAGTTTCTCAAATGCATACAGAGTGAGTTCAATACTCACATTGCCCTGATCAGAAGTGATCATGGGACAGAGTTTGATTCTCTTCTTATGCAAGAGTTCTGTCAGAGTGAAGGGATCAGGCACACTTTCTCAGCTCCTAGAACTCCTCAACAAAATGGGGTAGCTGAAAGGAAAAATAGAACCCTTATTGATTCTGCTACTACATTGTTGTCAGATGCTCACCTTCCTCTATCCTTTTGGGCAGAGGCAGTGAACACCTCCAACTATGTGTTGAATAGAAGTTTAATACATAAACTTAAGGGCAAGACTCCCTATGAATTACTCAAAGGGAAGAAACCTAAAATAGATAACTTCAAAATCTTTGGTTGTATTTGCTACATTCATAATAATGACAAGAAATACTTAGTAAAATTTCAAGCTAAAGCTGATGAAGGAGTGTTTCTGGGATACTCCATGATCAGTAAAGCTTATAGGGTATGTAATAAATCTACTCTCAAAATTAAAGAATCTGTTCATATATCTTTTGATGAATCTAACATGTCTTTCAAGGAGAAGAATACTTCTACCGTAGAACCTTTGCAGGTACACTCTCTTGCTGAAGACTTGGACATGTTACAAATTATTCAAAAAGATGAAAGCAGTGAAGATGAAGAAGTCATTCAACATCTTGAAGAGAATCTTCTTGAAGAGCCAGTTGTTGTACCACAAGAGGAAACAACAACACAGGTTGGTGAACAATCAACACCCCCTGTTGATTTAGTAACATCAAGAGACCATCCAATCTCCCAAGTGATTGGAGACATCTCAGCTGGTGTGCAAACCAGAAATCAGGTCAACCAAAACCTGATGCACACTTGCTTTCTTTCTCAAATTAAACCTCAATCCATTCAAGATGGAGAGCAAGATCCACACTGGATCATTACAATGTAAGAGGAGTTGCATCAATTTGAAATAAACAAAGTTTGGGAACTAGTGCCAAGGCCAAAGAATCACTCCATTGTTGGAACAAAATGGGTGTTCAGAAATAAATTGGATGATCAAGGAATCATTGTAAGGAACAAGGCAAGACTAGTTGCTCAAGGATACTCTCAAGAAGAAGAGATAGACTATGACAAGACCTTTGCACCAGTTTCAAGGTTAGAGGCCATAAAAATCATCTTAGCCTATGCAGCACACAAAGGATTCAAAGTATACCAGATGGATATAAAGAGTGCTTTTCTCAATGAAGATATCAAAGAAGAAGTCTATGTCAGACAACCCCCAGGTTTTATCTCTTCAACTCATCCTGATCATGTTTTCAAATTACATAAAGCATTATATGGTCTAAAGCAAGCTCCTAGAGCATGGTATGAGACCCTAGCATGCTTTCTTCTGAAAAATGATTTTATAAGGGGTAGAGTAGACCGAACTCTTTTTATTAGAACCCATAAGTCTCATACCCTACTAGTACAATTATTTGTAGATGATATTATATTTGGTTCTACTGATTCAAATTTTTGCAGAAGGTTTTCCAACCTAATGCATTCTAAATTTGAAATGAGTAGCATGGGTGAGCAATCCTTCTTTCTAGGATTGCAAATCAAACAACATGCTGAAGGCATATTTATTTCTCAAACCAAGTATGCAAAAGAATTGGTTAAGAAATTTGGTATGTCTGAAGCATCATGTATGAAAACACCTATGCCTACTAATGCTGTATTAGATGTTGATGAACATAGGAAACCTGTTGATCAGATAACATATAGAGCAATGATTGGCTCTTTATTGTACCATACAGCTAGTAGACCTGACATAATGTTTACTACATGCATATATGCTAGATTCCAAGTGAGCCCTAGAGAGTCACACTTAACCTTAGTAAAAAGGATTCTTAGGTATGTGAACAGTTGTCCAAATCTAGGTCTCTGGTATCCAAAAGATTCAGCATTTGACTTAACTGGATTTTCAGAAGCTGATTATGCTGGATGCAGAATAGATAGGAAAAGCACCAGTGGAACTTGTCAGTTTCTTGGTGACAGACTTGTCTCCTGGTTTTGCAAGAAACAAACATCTGTGTCAACTTCAACTGCTGAAGCTGAATATATGGCTATAGGTAGTTGTTGTTCACAAATCTTGTTGATTCAAAACCAACTCCTAGACTATGGCTATAACTTAGAGAAGTCTAAAATATTTTGTGATAATACCAGTGCTATTTCCATTGCACAAAATCCAGTCCTCCATAGTAGGACAAAACATATAGAAATTAGGCATCACTTTTTTATGGGATAATGTTGAGAAAAACAAAATTGAACTTCAATATATCCCAACTGATTTGCAAAGAGGAGATATTTTCACCAAACCATTGGATGAAAAGAAACATACATTCTTCCTGAATCAGTTAGGAATGTTAGATGGCGAAAGTTTAAAATAAGATCCAAGATTTTGAAAATCTAAAAATGACCAAGACTAGGCAAATCAAAATGTTTTTTTAGTGTATAGAGTATGTTTCTAGTCTCTGAACTGCGCTCGATGATTTTCCCCAAGATCGTTGAACGGAGATCGACAATTTCAGAAATTGTCAACCAGAGTTCAGCGCTTCTCAGATAGTGCTAAACTATATTTCTTCAGGTCAGCGATCGTCGAACGGAGCTCGACGCTCTCCAATATCGTCGAACGGAGATCGACGATGTTGATGACCTTTCAGTTTCCTTTAGAAGCCCAGATCGTCGAACAGAGTTCAACGATCTTTCCTTTTCTGCGTCAAACCCTAATATAAAACTCATTTTTCGGCCGTCATTCTGCCCTTGCACTTTCATACTCTCTGCAGAATTTCTCTTTCCCTCCAAACTTTTCTATACTTGGTCTTGTGTTTGTTCATTTTTTGCCGGAATCAATGGCAGTTTCAGTCGCAATCTTGGAAGCCATGAAATTTGATACTGCCTTTGATATAGACATGGATTCTTTCGATAACAGCGATCAAATATTCAAGGAGATTCTGGAACTCTTCAAGGAACAACAGTTAGTTAACATAATGTCTACAAGGATCAAATTGGCCGCAGATGAAATAAAGGAATGGGTGTATACTGCCCACAATCTGGATCAGAACACTGTGATTGGAACCATCTCAGGAACTCAGGTACCTTTAACACCTGCTGTTTTGACAGAAGTATTTCAATTAAATTCTGGTGAAGATTCTATTGAGCTTTCTGGAGAAGAATTTTTAATTATGCTTGAGAGGATGGGCCATTCAGCAGCTAACCCTAACAAATTTCTTAAGAAGAATCTGTCAGTTGAGTACAGGTTTCTTGCTGATGTAGTTGGGAAAGTGTTGTTGGCAAAACACTCTGCTCATGATACCATCTCTAGGTATCAGCTCTGTTTGATGGGTGCCTTGGTGGACAAGAAGAAGCTGAACTGGGGAGAAGTGTTTTTTGACTTGATCAAGAAGAAAATTAACAAGAATTTTGTTAATTTTGGGAGGATTTTAGGGCTGTTTCTTCACAATAGATGCCCTAACCTGCTTGTTTCCAATGGGATACACATCAATGCCTCCAAGAGGCTTACCTGTGCCCTATTTGGGAAATGGGACAGGCAGATTGTAAAGCCCAGCAGAGCCTCTGCAATCTCTTCTTCAGGCACAAGGACTATTTCTGTAAGACCCCTCCTCCCGGATCCCAAAACACGGCACGAAGGGGGAGTCTTATGCCCGGAACAGCCGCCTTGCGGTAGCATTAGCACACGGGCTAACCTGTACCACAAGACGCCTATCCCGCCGGCTACAACAATATCAATAAATCATGCCAACCCAACCAAATAAATAAACATGAGAAGTCAAATCCACACTAAGTTATAATGTCCAAAACATCAATAATGAGAAGCTAAAACATGCTTCTACAATATATCAGAGTACAGCTAATCTTTGCCCAAACGGGCTACATCAGAGTAAGCAAAACACTAACATCGGTAACAGACGGTATCGACGGCACCGTCACATCAGGCCCTGTCGTCCTGGCCTGGCTGTCCTGCGGCGTAGTCTGCGGCTGCTCTACCTGCGGAGTGACCTCCTAAAAAGGAAGACGTAGCAACCGTTAGTCGAAACGACTAAGTGGTTTCACATCCGCTCCCCCGGTGACTCCTCGGCACCGGGCGGAGAAAGGAACAAGAGTATAGTATATGTAACAAGTAAGCAAGTAAAGGAAGTGCAAACAGGTGGCAGTAGTGTAAGAGAAACAATATCATAATCAGCATTTATATAAGAGCTACAACTAGACTAGCAAGTATAAGAGCTACAACTAGACTAGCAAGTATAAGAGCTACAACAGGAAAGTAACTTAACTTATAAGAATGCCCATACAAACTTATAAGTTAAGGATCGGGTTACATAAAAGTAACTCATCGTATAAGAGTGCCCATACAAACTTATACGATGAGGATCTTGTTGTGCAATGATATGAAATGCTATGAATGCTATGCAATGACTCACCCATGCACACCCATGCAATTGCTATGTTCACACAGACTATAGTTCCCACTTTTCGAGCAGGTAGCTAACCTCTCAGGCATCAGCCGCCGTGGCCAGGCGGTGACAGTAGAACGGGCACTTCTACTACTAGGCGGGTATCACACTACTTCACCTAGGCCTCCGTACGCCTCAACGCTAAGAACACAACAGCGGAGCCCATGCGTACTATGGCCCAGCGGGGTCTTGGGTAGATGTGCACCAAGAACACAGCCCGAACTGGCCTTGCGTGACCCGGAAGGGGCCTCGGAAGAAAGCACGAGGACACAGCCCAACCGTTCACATGGTCGGAGGGGCCTCGGGAAGTGAACACCGAGGACACAGCCCAAACCGACCAAGTCTAACTGCCAACTCCCGTCGGTGTGACGACTGGCGAGCCCGTAGACCTGCCACACTATCCTTAACCCGGGATTACGACACCGCGTGTCGACTCACACCACATGCAATCTCACACCAACATCACATGGAAGGGGCCTCGGAAGCAAGCACGAGGACACAGCCCAACCATCCATCCACACCTCATCTCAACACAACCAAAACAAGTGGCGGTCAACACCGCACTCACAAACTTACACAATACTACCCATAGGAAGATGACTCTCTAAGTATTGGACTACCAAATTCAATCCACTAATCAACACACACATGGCCATAGTTTAATCTTCTATATGTCATTCCATATGAACTCTACATAAGACTTATATGATGCGCATATGTTATAGTTTAACAACATCTTATCAATTCGATTCGATTAAACATAAAGGAAACCTTCCAAACCTCAAGATAACTTGCAATAATAAATCAGTTGTATGCATTCTAAATAATAAACACCATCATTCAAAGTTCTTCGGTGATTAGCATCAATTATTTAATCTTGACAGAATTCCACCGACTCTTGTTGCACTTTATATAAAACCAGAATTCTAAGTGTATCACTAATCTGGACAGCAATTTCGACCGAAGATTCCCGAGGCTACAGAAATCCGGTGAAGTCGTGTAACCCCTCGTTGGAAAGATCTTTTCATGATCTACAACTTTCATATTCAGGTCACAACCCAGATCTGACAATAACTTACTCGAAATCGGCTTCAAAGTTCACTGCGCACAGAACACAATTTCTGTGTACAGGAATTGCCGGACAGCAAACTCGATTTGGTTTTCCCGGGGCCACAGACATCACCTGAGGTCGTGCAACCACTCGTTGGAAAGGTATTTCCAAGGGCTACAACTTTCGTGTTTAGTCGAAAGCCCAGATCTGCCATTATCCTACATAAAAAGGGCCTAGAAGATCGCTGCGCGCAGAATACAGATTCTGCGCGCATCTTAAAGAAAATGAACGGCATCGGTTCGTCTTCCTCGTCAAGGCGATCGTTCCTAAATTTTCCAGAAATATTCTCCTCCCTTATTCAACCTCAAAGGCCATAAACTCCTCACGAGGCCATCCACCCATCGTCATATTGAAGAAAAGGGGAAGGGTTGAAGAGATCTAAAATCTAGGATTCAAATCCTAGCATGCCCTAACCTAGAAATCTTCTCCTCACCATCAAGACTCTCTTGAGTCGATGTCTCTCCTAAGGCATAACTATAGATCTAGCACCAAGGGAGGGGGTAGGAAACTCACGTTGACTCCAGCGGTACCACCATTTCCGGCCATGGATCGCGTAGTTCTCCTTGGCGGCATCTTCTCTTTCGCGGCGATGGCGGATCTCCTTCGGTAAAACTTGCTCCTGCAGTTTTTCTCTCACCAGGAAGTCTCACAGGAAATAGGGGAAGGAAAAGAGAATGAAAAACGAATAGGGTTTCTCTGCCCCTTATAAGCAAAATGTGACACGGGTAGGGACACGGCCGTGTCCGTACCCGTGTCCTGCTTCCGCGAAACGGCCGTGGCGGTTTCCATGTCGGTTCACTGTTTGACACGGGTAGGGACACGGCCGTGTCCCAACCCGTGTTCACATGACACGGCCGTGTGCCTGGCCGTGTCATTGGCCGTGTGCATCTTCAGTTACATCTCGCCACTTCTCGTCGAGCCCAACTCGGCGCACACGGGTAGGGACACGCCCGTGTCACTACCCGTGTCACTTAGTGTCGACCCCGCTCGACGATCTCGACACGGCTCGTCGAGATCATCTCGACGCACACGGGTAGGGACACGGCCGTGTCACTACCCGTGTCACTTGATCTCGACGACTCTCGACGATTCTCGACGATCCCGACACGGCTCGTCGAGATCATCTCGACGCACACGGGTAGGGACACGGCCGTGTCACTACCCGTGTCACTTCTCTCTACACTGATTTCTCCACTTCTCCACAAGTGCAGCCCAACTCCCTGCACTTCTCAGGACTTGAGTCAACCCTCCTGACTCAAAAACTCACACACTAGGGGCCTAGAGCGATTCGGGTCGTTACAATTTCAGTCTCTTCCCCTCAGGTTTCTGCCCCTGCAGAAGATTTGCCTGCCTCATCATCTCCTCCTTCTCCACCTATTGTTTCATCAACAACAATCACATCCACTATCATAATTTCATCCCCCATTTCCATCCCATCTCCAACTTCAATCCCTTCTCCAACTCCAACATCAACTGAAGAAATCTTCCATCCACTACATCACTACCCACACATGGACATTGATTCATCATACCATATTCCATCATTCAATCTCTTAGATGATTCCTATATGGATGATTCTCCTTCATCCCCTCTTGAGCCACCATCATCATCCACTTCCTATCAACAATTACTTCAGGAAATAATTGATCAACCATCATTCACACAATCCATCTCCACTCCATTATCTTCCCTCTCCATAATTCCAATATCTCAACCATCACTTCCACCATCCACAGTTTCTCCAACAACATCTCCTACTGCTCCAACTTTCATCTCTACCACATCCATCCCTACCTCTACTCAAGTCCCTCTTGAGCAAGTAGACCTTCCAGCTATTGCAGACAAGCTATATGAGCTGATAGCTCCAAGGCTATCACTACTGCTGGAGACTACATTGGCTCCACTTCTGAAAACTGTTCAGGAGTTGTCTGCCAGACTATCCTCTATTCTTCCTCCTCAGGCAATCCCTTCTACTGGGTGCCTTGACCCAGTTATCACTAAATCTAGGCAGGGGGAGATGCCTTATGAAGCTAAGAGATTGCCTGCTGCAGTAACTCCAGTTCAAGCTCCAGTTGTAGTCATTACAGTGGACCTCAGGTCACTGCTTTCAGTATTTGATTCTGTATACTTCAGCTGTCTTCCAGACCAGCATACTGAATACCTTACTAAGGCCATTGTGCCTATTTCTTGCTGTGACCCCAGCAGTTTAGCCTCTTTTATAGATTCTATCCAGGTTGTGGACAATGTTGAAATTGCTGCTGCTGCTGCTGATGTTTTAGTTAGTTCTGATATTGCTGTTTCAGTTTCTGAGTATATGCATATGACAGAGGCAATTGATTTTGAGCCTGCGGTATCTGAGCCTATTGTTTCTGAAATTTCTGTTTCTGAACCTGCTGTTTTAGTTTCTTTTGCTAGTGTTGTTTCTGCTCCAATTCCTGCTGTTGTTGTTGCTCCTGTTGCTGTTCCTGCTGTTGTTTCTTCTGCTCAGCCCCAACAACAAAGAGATTGCTTCAAAAAGCTTGATGAACTATATGACAATACACAAAGTTCAGACAGTGATCAGTTTAGAACTGACTCTGATGATTCCTCTACAATAATTGAAAGGAAAAGGAAAGCAAGAAGCAAGGCCATGAAGAGAGTTCCCCCAGAGAAGGTTAAAGATACAAATGATATTCCTTATTATATCTTACATGATTGCCAGATTACAGAACCATGGATGCAGTACTCCAGAAATCAGCTGAAAGCCATGAAAAAGAAAAGGAAGTATGACAAAGGATCATCTCACTTCAATCCTCCTCCTCCTCCTCCTCCTTCACCCGATGTAGGTACAGGTGGAAGTTTTGCCTTTCAATCTACTGCTAGAAGCCAAAGTTCATATCAATTTCAAGGAAGATCTCAGCAAGGAGGAAATCAGTCTAGAGGTTACCAACCAAGAAGAGGACAGTTCAGAGGTAATCAAAGAGATCTCAGAGTGTATTCTAAAGGATATTCCAGCCAACATCCTTATCAAAGGGAAGGACAAGGCCCTACAGATTCTGCTTCTGGTCCTTTCCCTTATAAGCCTAAAGATCTAGTTTCTTCCAGAGCTCCTTCTGATGTTTCATTAAACAGATATGAACCTCCTGTTCCATTTGAAGATCCAGAGAATAATCCTAATTTCTGGACAGCCAGAATGAAAGAGTTGGCTGCATTAGATCAAATCAAAAAGGCTAGAGAACAAGAAAAAGACACATCAAGTTTCACTACTCAATCAGATCAGAGAAAGAAAGAACTTGAAAGATACTCTTCCAGCAAATTCTTTGACTCAGAAAGTTACATGAAGCTGCACCCAGAAGCTGTAGTTCCCAGGCGAAAACAACAAACTGTTCTAGGTGATGTCGATTTTATAAGTTTTGAAAAATATCCAAACTAAACTTTCAACTAGGCAAGTGCACCTATCGAAATTTAGTATAGGAAATATCGTATTTAAACTCGGGGACCGTTGAGTATTTGTACTCACAAGGACGAACTATTATTTTATCGATCGAAAAATTGGTTTTTGCGAAAACGAAAACAAACGTTAAATTTAGAGGAGAAATTCGATGAATAGAAGGCTAGCACTTGATCTGGAATCCCTTTGGACTAGAATAAAATCCACAAAATTAAAGAGCACAAGCATCTAAATTATTAACTTTGACCGCAGAGGTTCCAAAGCTACGAAGCACCTCTCTCGAGAATACGCACTCGACTAACCTTAGGTAGATCGATTAAGACCTCTCGGCCAGTCGAAAGACCTAAGCTTGCTTTAGGCGGTGAACCTCACTAATGGAGTTGACTCCAAGGCGGAAGAATTTTGCGTTCCTCTCTCGAGGGGTGCAAGAAACTCTCTTTATCCTTGAGTGATCTACTCGTATCCACAACCTCTCGGTAAATCTAGGATACGGATCTAGGCTCGAATAAACATAATTTGCAACTTATGAATTCGAAGAAAATTTAAATCAAAGATAAATCAAAGTTAGAAAATAGAATGCTTGCTAATTTGAGACAAAAATAAGAATTTTATTCCGTTCCAAAGTTCATCATGATCAAGTGCTAATTGAAAATTAGCTACTCATCATGATGAGAGAATTACAAGAAAGATAGAGGAGAGACATGATTATAAAAATTACTTGGAAATATAGACTACACTATGAATTGAAAATGCAGAGAATAACAGCAAAGAAAATAGAATTAAGCTCCCAAAAATCTCCCCCCCCCGAGCATCTGAAGCTGCCTGGAATTTATAGAAAAAGTTGCTGGGCGGTCACGCCCCTAGGTCACGCCCGTGACCTAGGGCGTGTCGGTCTCGGAACCGTCGTCTTCAAGTCCTCTGAACGTTGGCGCGAAACCGCCAAAAGTCGTTAATTGGCGGGTCACGCCCCTAGGTCACGCCCGTGACCTAGGGCGTGTCTTGACGGTTGTAGAAAAACGGCAGGAAGCAGAAACGGCGGGAATAACTCCGGCCGTTGTTGGAAGGGTCACGCCCCTGGTCACGCCCGTGACCATAGGCGTGTCTTGAGAAAACTCCCAGCGACTGAAACTGCAGCATTAAGTCGGCACGCCGGGCTGTCACGGGGTATGTCACGCCCGTGCCAAATGTGTCACGCCCGTGACTTGTTGCAAATTGAAACTGCCGTTGACTGGAAGTCAGGGCAAAGCACTGGATGTCACGCCTGGAGTACACGCCCGTGTGAAGATGGTCACGCCCGTGACCTTAGGGCGTGTACTTTTAATTGACGTGGCAGATAGCTCCTTCCAAGTGCCGGGTTCTCGTCAGGATGTCACGCCCGTGACCATGTCGGTCACGCCCGTGACGCTGGCGTGTACATTTGAAATTTCCCTTCGTTTGTCCAGTTTTGTCTCCTGGTCAACCCTATAGACTCCAAATTGAAATTTGCAGCCCTGATTGCCCTGAAATAAGATATTAGAAAAATTCAATAATAAAATTACAAAATATAATTATAAACTAATTAATTATTGAATAAAAATAATATAAAAACATGGACAAAATTAGAGTTATCAAATACCCCCATACTTACTCGTTTGCTCGTCCCGAGCAAACAACTTCACATAGAGAGTAGAAAAATTTTAACGCTAAAAACGAAAATTGAATATAAGAACTAGAATGCGAAGTCTTATGCCTATGCTTGTAGTAATTATTGTAGAAGAACCTACTCAGCATACAAATTAGTTTTTTAATTTTCTAAAATGTGTTTCCACTTATTATTTTTACTTCAAAGATGGAAACACGATAAATCTTCGAATCATGTTTAGGGAGAAAGTAGCGTGTTTGCTAAGATAACATTGCACAAATCGAAGATCGGGATACCCTCCAAAGAAATCCATCAATGTCGATGGCCATAGGCTTGCCCTTTCACACTCTCGCCACGACACTAGGTTAACTTATAAACACAAATCAGTAGGACTTAAGTAGGTTGGAATGTAGGCTTAGGTTTTTGGTTTGGAAAAACAAAGATAAATGCGATGGATAGACACACCAAAATCTAAAGAGAGTTTGCACAAAAGAAATAAATTGAAAAATTCCGCCAATTCCTTTGTTTTTTTTTTCAATATGTTGAATATTTTTTTCAACTTCCTCCCCTTTTTTTGGTTTTTTTTTTATTTTTTCTCTCTTTATTTTTTGTTTTTATTTTGTTGTTTTTTTTTAGAGGAGAAGTGAAAAAAAGAACAACTCTTGTATATTTTCAAAAGCCACCAAAATAAAATGGCTCCTAATCACACATAAACTGGTTTTATGTATAATTTCAAGCTCGGTTTTAGGTGTGTAATTAAGATGTTTTTTAGGCTTTGGTAAAGTATTGTTGGAGCAATAACAAAAGGAAGGGTATAGGCTCAAATTGGTTTCGCAAGGGTAAAACGTTAGGTATGGGTGCAAAGGCTCAAACTAGCCCAAAACAAATGCCTAAATCCTTTTCATGCTAATGAGTTTAACCTATGCAAAGTCTTGAGAATAGCTAGAGGGCAAGTTCTAGACATCGAGAAAGAATACCTCTTTCTTGATCCGCGAAATATCTCTCTAGTAAACTTCTACACACTCTCCTAAACTATTTTTAGATTTTACCGGTTTCCAAGTAGAAGTAAAATAAACTATTTCTACGCATTCAGAAAAAGAAAAATCTAATTGTATGCTAAATTTTTAATTCTACTCAAATTCTACTAACATGTGCACTTAACTAGAAACACAGCATGGCCAACAGTTCTACTACAAAATTCAAAATTCAATTAAAGCATCAAAAAAGTTTCTAAATTTATGTAAAAGTTGAATACCTAGAATTTCGCATGTGAGTAAATAGAGAAATAAAGATCTCCCTAATTTTGAAAGTAATCCTATGTTTTATTTTTGTATTTATTTTTTTTTTAATTTTTTTTGTATTTTTGTAAAATAAGCAAAAACAAAATTGCACAAAATAAATAAAATCCTTTTTTTTTTGTTTTTTGTTTTTTTTTTTTGAAAATTAGTATAATTTTTGTATGTTTTGCTTGAGAAATATCCCCCCATACTTAAACAATACATTGTCCGCAATGAAAAATAAATAAATAAAGAGAAAAGATAGGAGACTTCCCTGAAGCGGGTCATGCAGCACCAAAATGTACCTGGAAGACAAAGTTGAAGCAAAACATATTTTTTTTTTTATTTTACGAAAAAGAAAAGATACATGACAAAGGACAAGAAAATGATAAAAAGAAAAAATACAATAGGGTGGTCTACAATCCCAAAGAAAAAAGAAAGCAGGCTAATCCTCATCGCTATGCTGCCGCGGCTCCTGATAGTGCGTCCGGAGGTCGGAAAACTCACGCTCAATACGTGCCATGGAGGAGGCTTGATTTGTCGCTAGCGTGGTAAATCGACTGTCAAAACTCACAAATCGAGCATCAAAATCGGACTGCATCGTATCTAAGCGTGTGTGAAGAGACGCAAACTGACGATCCCAATAGCTCTGAGGGCCGGGCTCGGAAGAAGGGTCCTGCGGTGGTGGAGGAATATGGGGAGAGTGAATTGTGCCGCTGGGACCGGCACCGTAATCAAGGCCAAGATCTCCACCACCGACTGCGGGGGGAATAGCCTCAAACTCTCCATCACGTCGCCGCGCTAGGCCGAGGGCCTGAAGGGTCTGGAACTGGATAAATTGCGGCGTCTGGACGCAGCTGAGGCGTGGAAGAGCATCCCAAATGCCGAGCTGCTTCGCGAGGAAAGTGATGAAGTTCCCGCCGTGCACTGCTCCCAACCTCGCATTTTCGGCCTGGTGCCGAAAGAAAATTGCGAGCAGATAACCAAGGTTGAGGGGGACCCGGTAAAACATACTATATAAATATAGTAAGTCTGCCCGAGTCACCACCCCGTGGCTATCGCCGCGACCAGAAATAGTGAAGGTAAGGAGGTTGTGGAGAATACGCAAGGCGGGAGAAATGAGTTGGCTGCCTTTGGATTTCTTTGGGGTGTAGGGGGCGGTGTCACTACTGATTTCCGCCCAAAAGGTGAGAAGGTTGAAATCGGTCGGGAAATCAGTAAGTAAATCGAGATAGGCGGGAGATTGGGAAAAAGCCTCCGAGCAAAAACCCATGACGACATTGAGCTGGCGGATGGTGAGCTGATGCACCATCCCACCTATGCGAAAGATGATGAAGTCATCATTGGCCGCCCAGCGGAACTCGAATGAAGCCCAGAACTCAACTGTGAGTTCAAGAAAGGCATGCTCGGAAATAGAGAAGAGGGAACTCCATCTAGGGGTGGACAGAAATCCCCGTACCAAATCCGCAGCTCCAAATGTGGCGAGGATCGCCCAATCTAAAATGCGGAACACGCCAAGGGGTTTGGCGCGTAGGCGCTCGCTGCGCTCCTGCTGGGTTTGGTTTTGAAAAAGGAGCATGGCTTTCGCTGCGGCGGGATCCGCGGGGTGCTCGGAGGAGGAAGCGGTGGAGCGAGGGTGGTGGCGAGGCATTTTGGTAGAGGGGAGAAGAAGGAAGGAATCGGGTTAGCAAAGGGAGAAGAGAAGGGTTGGATGGTGTGGAGGAAGAAGAGGGGGAAAAACCCTATTTATAGGGTTTTCGGGTTGGTCACGCCCCCCTGTCACGCCCGTGACAGGGGGCGTGACAAGCACGGGACAGAAACGAAAAGGAATCTGAGGCTGCCAGCCTCGAATTCGCTGGTCACGCCCTAGAGTCACGCCCATGACTCTGGGCGTGTAAGGCGTGCTCGGCGCAGGAATCCAATGCGCTGGCATTGGATTCCAAGGCCACGCCCCTGGTCACGCCCGTGACCATGGGCGTGTCTCATAAAAAAAATAACTTAAAGGAATCCAAGGCGTTGACCCGGGGTCACGCCTCGGATTCGACGACACGACCCAGGTTCACGCCCGTGACCCAGGGGCGTGTATCTGAAACGAGAATTAAATTTTTTTCCGTTTTTTTTTCGGGCTAGTCACGACCGTGACTAGTTAGTGTCACGGGTGTGACACTAACTGGCACGGCCATGACTGGGCAGGAAGAGAAGTTTTCCATCTTCACTTCGTCGAACGAAATTTCGGGCTAGCCACGCCCGTGACCAATGATGGTCACGCCCGTGATAGGACCGAAAGACGAACGGAACGCTGCGCTCGATGAAACCACTCTCGGGTTTCGCCCGACGAACTCAACACGGCTCGGTCACGCCCGTGACCCGTAGGTCATGCCCGTGACAGAGGCGTGTACGAGCAGAAAAAAAAATAATAATTCTTTTTTTCTTTTGATTTTTGTTTATATATATATATATATATATATATATATATTTAAGATTCAACTAAACGATAAAAAGTTACCGACTTGAAGAAACGCGTAGACTTGACGCTCAACTCCGCCGATCTTCATGCCGAAAAAGATGTCCTTCAAATCTGCAAAAATTTAAATAAAATTAAAGAAGAAAAAAAAACGATAAGCATGGGGTGCCTCCCACAAGCGCTTTGTTTATTGTCGTTGAGCTCGACCAAAGCGGGGCACTCGTTTATGGGTTCGGGAGGTTAATTTCCTCCCGGTACTCATTAGTAGTATCGCCGGCGAGGAATATCTTCAACCGGTGCCCATTCACTTTAAATTCTCCGTGTTCCGGGTGCGAGATAAGCACTGTCCCATATGGCCATACCTCTTTTACAATAAAAGGGCCGGACCATCGGGACTTGAGTTTGCCCGGAAAAAGTCGGAGGCGCGAATTATAGAGAAGAACTTGGTCTCCCGGTTTGAAATCTTTAGGGTGCTTAATTTTTTTATCATGATAAAATTTTGTGCGCTCCTTATAAAGTTTATTACTTTCATAGGCTAAGGAGCGCCACTCATCGAGCTCGCTAATTTGGAATTTCCGAAGCTCGGAGGACAAAGTTTCATCTAGATTTAAAAACTTAAGCGCCCAAAAGGCGCGGTTCTCAAGCTCAACCGGTAAGTGACATGCTTTCCCATAGACCAATCGGTACGGCGTACAACCGATAGCGGTCTTGTACGCTGTCCGATAAGCCCAAAGAGCATCATCAAGCTTGACCGACCAATCCTTTCTATTAGTAGAAACCGTTTTCTCCAAAATTCGTTTGATTTCACGGTTAACTACTTCTACCTGACCACTTGTTTGAGGGTGATAGGGGGTGGCTAACCTATGTGTAACGTCATATTTAGACAAAACCTTAACGAATTGTGCGTTACAAAAGTGGGTGCCCCTATCACTAACTATTGCCCGCGGTGCTCCAAATCGTGAAAATAGGTTTTTGAGAAATTGGGTCACGACTCGGGCGTCATTAGTGGGAAGGGCTTGCGCTTCCGCCCACCGTGACACATAGTCGACCGCTACCAAAATATATTTATTTCCATGCGATGTTGGTAGCGGTCCAACAAAGTCGATCCCCCATAAATCAAAAACTTCTATTTCTAAAAATGTATTTAATGGCATTTCATTGCGGCGGGAAATATTACCTGAGCGTTGGCATTGTTCACAACGACTTACATGGGCGTGAGCATCCTTGAAGATGCTTGGCCAATAGAAGCCCGCTTCAAGTATCTTCCGAGCCGTCTGATTAGCTTTATAGTGCCCACCGGCGGGTCCCTCATGACAATGCTTTAAAATTTGTGCGCCTTCCTCATGAGAAACACACCTCCGCACTACTTGGTCCGCACAAACACGAAAAAGGAAGGGATCCTCCCAAAAATAATTTTTCAAATCAGAAAAGAATTTCTTCTTTTCTTGATAAGAAAAACCATTCGGGAGGAATCTCGCAACAAGATAATTTGCGAAATCAGCGAACCAAGGAGTGGGGAGGGTGATTACCTTATGAATGGCGAGAAGGCGCTCCTCGGGGAAAGTGTCGTCAATGTCCTCCTCCATGAGCTCCCCCGAATTTGGGTTCTCCAACCGCGAAAGATGGTCAGCCGCCAAGTTCTCCGCTCCTCTCTTGTCGCGAATCTCCAAATCAAATTCTTGGAGTAGTAAGATCCACCTAATCAATCGCGGCTTTGCATCTGTTTTGCTAGTAAATATCTCAAAGCCGAATGATCAGTAAAAACAATAATTTTAGACAAAGTGAGATATGAGCGGAATTTATCAAATGCGAAAATTACGGCTAATAATTCTTTTTCGGTGGTCGTGTAATTTTCCTGTGCGGCGGTTAATGTTTTGCTTGCATAATAGATAGGATGAAAGTTTTTATTTATGCGTTGTCCTAACACCGCACCAACGGCAAAACTACTAGCGTCGCACATTATCTCAAAAGGAAGCTCCCAATTGGGAGCGATCATGATAGGAGCGTTAATCAATTTTTCTTTAATAAGAGAAAAAGCACGCAAACAATTTTCGTCAAAAATGAACGGCGCGTCTTTTTCTAACAAGTGGGTTAGGGGCTTAGTTATTTTAGAAAAATCTTTAATAAACCGGCGATAGAAACCGGCATGCCCCAAAAAACTACGAACAGCCTTAACATTTGAAGGGGGAGGTAGCTTTTCTATAGTTTCAATTTTTGCTTTATCTACCTCTATGCCCTTACAAGAAATTTTATGGCCTAAGACCAAACCCTCCCATACCATAAAATGTCACTTCTCCCAGTTTAAAACTAGATTCGTGTCCTCACATCTTTGGAGTACACGGGAAAGGTTTGCCAAACATAAATCAAACGAATCTCCAAAAACGGAGAAATCGTCCATGAAAACCTCCATGATATCCTCCACTAATTCGTCAAAGATTGCTAGCATACACCTTTGGAAGGTTGCCGGCGCGTTGCACAAACCAAAAGGCATCCTTCGATAAGCGAAGGTGCCAAACGGACAAGTGAAGGTTGTTTTCTCTTGGTCCTCGGGTGCGATTGGGATTTGAAAATATCCCGAGAGACCATCAAGAAAACAATAAAATGAGTGCCCGGATAGCCGTTCAAGTATTTGGTCAATAAACGGCAAAGGAAAATGATCCTTACGGGTTGCATCATTTAATTTACGGTAATCGATGCACACCCGCCATCCGGTAACGGTTCGAGTGGGAACTAAGTCGTTTTTATCATTAGGCACTACCGTTAACCCTCCTTTCTTGGGCACCACTTGGACCGGGCTCACCCAAGAGCTATCCGAAATTGGATAGATGATACCCGCATCTAATAATTTTATGACCTCGGCCTTGACTACCTCCTTCATGTTAGGATTTAGCCGGCGTTGAGGTTGAATAGTTTTGTGAGCGTGTTCTTCTAAAAAAATTTTATGGGTGCAAAAGGAGGGATTAATCCCTCTCAAATCCGTGATCTTCCACGCAATTGCGCGGCGATGAAGTTTTAAAATATGAGATAATTTAATTTTTTCTTCATCGGTCAAGTAGGCCGACACAATAACCGGAAGTTTTGAATCCTCCGCTAAAAATAAATACTCTAAATGATCAGGCAATTGTTTTAGTTCTAACGCGGGAGGTTCATCATAAGAAGTTTTCAAACGATCACTATCAATGTCTAAAAGTTCTAAAATAGGTGCGTGCGTGATCGAGAGATTATCACTATTTTCATGAGCAATTAAATCTAAATGTTCTAAATCGGCATCATGATCAATAGAAGATAAAGATTTTTCAGAAAAAAGAAAAGAGTCTTCTTCAAGAGAAGCCTCCAAATAATAACATGAGTCGTCATTTGAGAGCGAGTTTTTCATAGACGTGTCAATAGTAAAGGTAACTTCCTCATCTCCGACTCTAAGGAGAAGTTTCCCATTACTAACGTCTATAATTGCGCGTGAGGTGGCAAGAAAAGGGCGACCGAGAATGAGTGGGACCTCGGTGTCCTCTTCGATGTCAAAGATGACGAAATCTACCGGAAAGATAAATTTGTCAACTTTGACAGGCACATCCACTATGATCCCCATAGGGAGCTTGACAGACCGATCCGCCAATTGAATGCACATTCTTGTGGGTTTAGGTTCTCCTAATCCCAACTTCTTAACTAAAGAATAAGGCATTAAATTGATTGAGGCGCCTAGATCGGCTAACGCACGTTTTACTAATAAATCACCAAACAAACAGGGAATGGAGAAACTACCCGGATCGGGTAATTTCTTAGGTAATTTATTAAGTAAAACTGCCGAACACTCCGCATTCAATTGAACTGTGGAGATATCCTCAAGTTTCTTTTTATTGGATAAAAGATCCTTGAGGTACTTGGCGTATTTCGGCATTTGTGCGATTATTTCACAAAACGGTAGATTAATTTGGATTTGTTTAAACATGTCCAAAAATTTACCGTGATGTTCATCCACCCGGTCTTTTTGCATTCTAGATGGATAGGGAAGAGGTGGTTGATAAGCTTTTGGTTTATTAAAAGTAGAAGGCTTTGACGGAGGAGAAGATGGAGAAATTATTACCTCCGTATCAACCGGAATTGGAGAAGTATCAACCGGATTTGGAGAAGTGGTTACCTCTTTCCCGCTCCGTAAGGTGATGGCTTTTGCATGCTCCTTGGGGTTGGGCTCTGTATTGCCCGGTAGCGCTCCTTGTTGACGATCGGAGAGCATTTTAGCGATTTGCCCGATTTGTGTCTCCAAACTTCGAAGAGATCTAGTGAGATTCCGGATGTTGGCATCATTTGTACTCGTATATTTAGTGAACAATTCCTCGAGATTGGGAGCTTTGGGAGCTTGCGTTGGAAAATAGCCGGGTGGAATCGTGTTCAGCGGGCGCGCCGCGTTCCCCGGATTACTCCAAGAGAAGTTAGGGTGATTTCTTATACCCGGGTGATAGGTATTGCCAAAATTGTTACCCGGATTATAAGGTGGCCGATTCGGATTACCCATGTAATCCACATGCTCGGCAATAGTAGAAGGCTCCCAATATTGGGGCTCACAGGTAGACTTGGACGAGGAAGCAGACATCTCGTTCATCTGTTTTTGCAGTTGCTCAACCTGGAGAGACAAACTTGAAACCGTATCGATTTCATACATCCCGGCCGGTTTAGGTGGTTTAGACCGAGGTGTACTCCATTGATAGGTATTCAAAGCCATACCTTCTATAAGCTCTTGTGCGGCCGCCGGTGTTTTGTTATTAAGCGTTCCACCGGCGGCGGCATCAATATGTTGCCTAGTTTGAGAATTTAGGCCGTTATAGAAGGTTTGGATTTGTAACCAATCCGGAATTGCATGATGAGGACATCGACGAAGCAATTCCTTGAAACGCTCCCAAGTATCATATAACGTTTCCGAATCAATTTGGGAGAAATAAGTGATATCATTGCGCAATTTAGCCGTTTTAGCCGGCGGAAAGTATTTCGTAAGAAATCTTTCCGTCATTTGAGCCCATGTTGTGATGGATCCTCGCGGTAGAGAACCCAACCACTGCTTGGCTTTAGTGCACAATGTAAATGGAAATAACCTTAGCCGGATGACATCATCGGATACACCATTAATTTTAAAAGTATCGCATATTTCTAAGAAATTTGAAATATGCGCGTTTGGATCTTCATCTTGAAGCCCATCAAATTGTACATATTGTTGTACCATTTGGATAATGCTTGGCTTCAACTCAAAATTATTGGGGGCAATAGCGGGGCGAACAATACTAGATTGAGTCTCGTCCAAGTTTGGACGGGCATAATAGGACATAGTCCTTTGTTCAACCGCATTTGGCTCACCCATATTGGAAGAAGCAGAAGAAGGAGATCTAGGAGAATGAGAAGAAGAACTAAATGAAGAAGGAGAAGAAGAAGGCGGTGACGAAGAGAGGATTAATGAAGGATTAGGAGTGTCTCCTAAGGAGTCCATATCTTGAAAATTCGGAACTTGAAATCGTAAGCGATGCCGAAGGGTTCGCTCGATTTCCGGATCCAAATCAAAAAGAGGCGACGGATTCCCTCGGGTCATACACCAAAATAAAACAAAATTTTTTTTTTTGATTTTGATATTTCTAAAACAAAAAGAAAATGATAAAATTAATAGAGTCTTGCTTTCAAAATATCAACAAAAAAAATGTCCCCGGCAACGGCGCCAAAAACTTGAAGTCGATTTTATAAGTTTTGAAAAATATCCAAACTAAACTTTCAACTAGACAAGTGCACCTATCGAAATTTAGTATAGGAAATATCATATTTAAACTAGGGGACCGTTGAGTATTTGTACTCACAAGGACGAACTATTATTTTATCGATCGGAAAATTGGTTTTTGCGAAAACGAAAACAAACGTTAAATTAAGAGGAGAAATTCGATGAATAGAAGGCTAGCACTTGATCTGGAATCCCTTTGGACTAGAATAAAATCCACGAAATTAAAGAGCACAAGCATCTAAATTATTAACTTTGACCGCAGAGGTTCCAAAGCTACGAAGCGCCTCTCTCGAGAATACGCACTCGACTAACCTTAGGTAGATCGATTAAGACCTCTCGGCCAGTCGAAAGACCTAAGCTTGCTTTAGGCGGTGAACCTCACTAATGGAGTTGACTCCAAGGCGGAAGAATTTTGCGTTCCTCTCTCGGGGGGTGCAAGAAACTCTCTTTATCCTTGAGTGATCTACTCGTATCCACAACCTCTCGGTAAATCTAGGATACAGATCTAGGCTCGAATAAACATAATTTACAACTTATGAATTCGAAGAAAATTTAAATCAAAGATAAATCAAAGTTAGAAAATAGAATGCTTGCTAATTTGAGACAAAAATAAGAATTTTATTCCGTTCCAAAGTTCATCATGATCAAGTGCTAATTGAAAATTAGCTACTCATCATGATGAGAGAATTACAAGAAAGATAGAGGAGAGACATGATTATAAAAATTACTTGGAAATATAGACTACACTATGAATTGAAAATGCAGAGAATAACAGCAAAGAAAATAGAATTAAGCTCCCAAAAATCACCCCCCTCCCCCCCCCGAGCATCTGAAGCTACCTGGAATTTATAGAAAAAGTTGCTGGGCGGTCACGCCCCTAGGTCACGCCCGTGACCTAGGGCGTGTCGGTCTCGGAACCGTCGTCTTCAAGTCCTCTGAACGTTGGCGCGAAACCGCCAAAAGTCGTTAATTGGCGGGTCACGCCCCTAGGTCACGCCCGTGACCTAGGGCGTGTCTTGATGGTTGTAGAAAAACGGCGGGAAGCAGAAACGGCGGGAATAACTCCGGCCGTTGTTGGAAGGGTCACGCCCCTGGTCACGCCCGTGACCATAGGCGTGTCTTGAGAAAACTCCCAGCGACTGAAACTGCAGCATTAAGTCGGCATGCCGGGCTGTCACGGGGTATGTCACGCCCGTGCCAAATGTGTCACGCCCGTGACTTGTTGCAAATTGAAACTGCCGTTGACTGGAAGTCAGGGCAAAGCACTGGATGTCACGCCTGGAGTACACGCCCGTGTGAAGATGGTCACGCCCGTGACCTTAGGGCGTGTACTTTTAATTGACGTGGCAGATAGCTCCTTCCACGTGCCGGGTTCTCGTCAGGATGTCACGCCCGTGACCATGTCGGTCACGCCCGTGATGCTGGCGTGTACATTTGAAATTTCCCTTCTTTTGTCCAGTTTTGTCTCCTGGTCAACCCTATAGACTCCAAATTGAAATTTGCAGCCCAGATTGCCCTGAAATAAGAAATTAGAAAAATTCAATAATAAAATTACAAAATATAATTATAAACTAATTAATTATTGAATAAAAATAATATAAAAACATGGACAAAATTAGAGTTATCACTAGGTGCAAATGATGACAGGAGATCCAAGAAAGAAGCTCTCAACCCTAACAGAGAAATAGTTCTCAAAAAGGGCAAGGAAAAAGAATGATTCTGTAAGCTGACAGTAATACCTATTTCTGACTATCTGCGATTATATCTGTGTTTCTGCAATGTTGTTTTTGTTTTTATATATCTGCATTGTATTTTTTTATTTTTCCTATGTCATGTAAATAGTAATCCTAACCCAAATAGGGTGAGATTGTTGGAACACCCTATTACTGATTTGGGCAAGTATAACTATGTCCTTTAGGAAATTTATTTTGACCTCCTTGTATAGATCTAAAGGTCAATTAGATTGAGTCTACGGGTTAGTATTTAGGTTTGAAAGCTGCCCTCAAAACCCTCAAGACCAGATATTTCAGTTCAGGAGACTAAGTCATTTCGTCGAGCTCAGGTCGACGAATCGTCGAAATCCATTCGACGATCTCTAAGCTCACTTCAACGAGTCGTTGAACTCCGTTCGACGATCTTCGAGCTCAGATCGACATTCCTGTCTCTAGTTTGTTTCCCTATCTCTGAGCTCAGTTCGACGATAGTTGAGCTCAGATCGATGATTTCTGTTTCAGTCTAAGTCCAGTCGCTGAGCTCAGTTCAACGATAGTTGAGCTCAGGTCGACGTTTTTCTGGAGAGATCGACGTTTTTCAAGATTCAAATTCAAACAGTTATGGAACTATTCCCAGCATTTCTTTCAAGATTCTTGTAGCCGTTACAATTAATCTGTAGCAAGTTCCAAGGAGGTTTTAAAGGAATGTTTTATTGGACTTTCCTCCAGAAGACAAATGCAGTTACGGAAGTCATTTATGACAGGCTAACGGCTATCTTGGACAGAGAATTATTCAAATCTAAGTAATAAAAGAGAACATTCTTCTGCTTCCTCTAATAGTTCCATACAAAAAGTACAGATACACACAGAAAAGAATTTTTTGCTGGACATACATATAGACATACACAGACAGAATTCTCTGAGAACACACACCACTGAAGGAGATCAACATACAAAAATTTCTAGATCTCTTTTGAGTCAAGTGTTCAAAGGCCTTATCATTCAAGACTCCAGACACCATACATTTCAGCTGTTGCTGGAATCATCTTTTGCTGGAGATCAAATCTTCTGAAGGCCTATCACCCTATTGAAAAGCTTCACTTCCTGAATAACTCAAGATCTCCGGGGGAGCTTTGACAACATCCACTATCTTCTCTCTGATTGTTGACAGAGAAGATCATCTCACCTCTCTCTCTCTGCTGTAAAGGGTTTATAAAACTCCGTTCAAAAGTTTGTGTTGGTTTCTGAGACCTTGTCAAAACTCAGTGGTGGCAAGACACCTGATCAAAAAATCTGTTTTGATTTTTGAGCACCTTATCAAAAGCTCATTGGTGCCCAGGACACCTGATCAACTCATCCTGCAGTGGATTCCTACCTAGGGTGGTAGAAGAGTGGATGTACCCAGATTTATTGGGGAACCACTATAGCTCCTTGTGTCCTCTGGTTGCTTCTTTGTGTTTTGCTGTGTGCTGTGCTGTTTTATTTCTTGCATTCATTTTCTTTTAGTTACTGCAAGCACCTTACACCTATACTTAAATTAAGTCTTCCACTGCAAAATAGTTTTTAACTTGAAAATTATTTTAATATACTCTATTCACCCCCCTCTAGAGTTAAGATAGATCTTATCCTACACTTTCACAGTGAATCAGATTTTGCAGCATTGAATCATCGACTGCACTTGCTATGATATTTTTTGCCTTTTTGTCCAATGAGACAAGTGCAATCTCATCCTTGTCTAGATCCACAAGTTTCTTGGGGACTTTCTTTGTAGGATCTATAGTGGAGACGGTAATGGGAATATAAGGACCTTCTTCAACTATAATGAAGATCCTTGGATCCACGGCTTCCATGAATAACTTGATTCTTTCTTTCCACATAGGGAAATTATTTTTGTTGCACAAAGGAAGATTGGCAAAATCTTTAGCCTTGTCCATTTGGTAGATCTCAAATGACAACTATTTAAGGATCTGATCAAGGTATTAGCTTTTTAATGATCAACCTGGCTCTGATACCAATTGAATGATAATAGTTGCCAACCTAAATCACCTGGAGGGGGGTGAATAGGTGAGTTGTGCGTCTTTTTACGGAATAAAAAATCTCAACCAAAGCACAGAACTATCTACCAAACAAGCAAACACAGATGAGGCAAGATTTATAGTGGTTCCTCAACCTTGGGTACATCCACTTTCCCTCATCGATCTAGCAATATACTAGACTCGGCTACTACACTATCTCGGATTGGAAAACAATCCTACCCTCGGAACAAGATTCCTACAAACTCGATCCACAAACGGATCTACACTCGGAAGACAAAACTTCTTACAATCTCGGAGTTGAAAAACCCCTACACTCGGAGAAATCTTCTCCTACAATAATAAAATACAGCAGTATAGAAATACAAACAGTAAATATCTGGTTCAGATCTGTAACAAAAATCAGAAAATCCTTCTTCTAGGCATGTGGCTTTATCAGAATATTGAGGAAGAATTTTGGTAAGATCAGATCTGGACCTTCTCGACTTTACACGATCGAAAGAGTAGATGAATCGTTGAGCGGAGATTTTGATCTGTAGAGTCTACTTAATATGAATCCTCTGAAAAGAAGAAACCCTAGCCGGTCGGAATTTAGCGATGGCGGTGGCGGCGAGTTTCCGGTTCTTGCAGAGAGAGAGAGGAGACAGAGTTCTTTTGTAAATAGACGACTACAAAAACTTAGAATAATTTTCTTCTTGAAAACTTAGGGTTTGTCAGTTTGACAAGACCTTTTATAGGAGATAAGAAGATTAGACTTAAATGATTCATAAAGAGAAAGACACGTGGACCAATCACGTCAGAGTTTAAGAATAAGACCGTTAGGTCTGGACTTAAGGAATTTCTGAAAATAGTAAGTTGGTTACTCGAGTCAAGCAGAGCTACTCGAGTATATGGAGCACTACTCGAGTAGGTAGAAAGGACTACTCGAGTACATGAGAAAACTTACTCGGGAGATAAAGAAATCATTACTCGAGTACATGGAGTCAACTACTTGAGTAAATAAGAATGAGAGGGACTCAGTTACTCGAGTAACAAAAATGACTTACTCGAGTACTTAAGTACTTACACGAGAGGTGGTGTATATTACTCGAGTTCAAGAAGTACTACTCGAGTATATAAAAATGAACTACTCAAGTATATCAGAAACTTACTCGAGACAAACACTTGGGAAAATTCTGGAGCAGGAAAAATTGAACTACTCGAGTATGTAACATGGACTACTCGAGACAGAATGATCTACTCTAGTATATAACATGAACTACTCGAGTAAATCACTTAGTGAAATTTTTCTGGAAAAGAATTCTGGATTACACGAGTAAAATCATTTGACTACTCGAGTAGTAGATGAACTACTCGAGTATATGAGTTAGACTACTCAAGTAACTAGAAACTACACGAGAGTCAGAATACCATTAACTCGAGATAGAAGATAGAACTACTCGAGTGTACATAATACTACTCGAGTATTTCACTTAGACAAATTTGAGAAGAGAGAATCTGGAAACTCGAGAGATAAGAGGAAATTACTCGAGTATACAAGATGAATTACTCGAGAGCCATAATTGGATGACTCTAGTACATCATGACTACTCGAGTAAGTGAATTACTACTCGAGCATAAACACAGTAACTTACTCGAGTAAATAAGAAGGTACTCGAGTACTTTACTTGGGAAATATTTTTCTGACAGATTTTCTTATTCTAAGGGAAATCAGCATCAAGTCTTTTTCTCATAGTCCTAGAACTTGAATATGAAGTGTATCGCAATAGAGAGGCTACACATGAGTCAACACTTTGGAACACACAATGAGGGATTACATTGTATGATCCTGTGTTTGGTGACCCATTGTAGACTGATATTGGTCTACACTTCCCATTGGAATCCTGCAAACACATAACTCAAACCAAGCATCAAATACAACTTAATTCATCTTAGTTCAAGGGTGACTTCATCAAATCTGGGTTAGTGTGGATACAATACCCAACACAGATGTCCCCACATAGGGTAATGGGGTGAAGGTAATCAAGGCCTTCAAGTGGTATCACATACCTTGCAGTAATTCAGGGGGAGTAGGTTATGCTCACCATACAGGCAAGAGAATGTGATAATCTTCCTAATTCTGTTCTATCATTTTGGTATATTTTGTTGCTGCATATGTTGTGCATGTCATTGACTAAGAAACTTGATAGTGGGTTTTGACTTCTTCAGATTTGGGCAGATTGTTGGGTCCATTGATAACAATATCCCAGATTTGTAAGAATTCAAACAAGTCAATGACATACACATAGTTGTATTTGATGCGTGTTTATGTTCATGCATGCAGGATAGTCCTTCTCATATTGATTGGATATGTAGGTACAAAGTTGTGGGCTGGATAGACAGAAAAGTGCCTAAGTCCACAGACATTGAGTGAAGATAGTTCACTGAACGACATAGCACAAAAGGAGCTGAATAGAGTAGGATCTGTCAAAGACTCAACAATAGAAGATAAAAAAGTGGCTAAGTCCACAGGCATTGAGTGATGTCAACTCACTCAATGCCAGACAACAAATTCATCGAGTAAAGCTGCCTCAGTCAAAGCCCCGAAGTTTCTGTCAAAGAAAAATCAGCTAAGTCTAGAATGATTGAGTGAGGCCAGCTCACTCAACGCCTTATTGGTTCACTCAATGCCAGATAACAAATAACATTGAGACAAGCACAAGCAGTCAAAGCCAGAGAGATTCTATTAAAGGAAAAGTTTTTAAGTACAAAAGCATTGAGTGAAGCCAATCTATTCAACACCATACTAATTCTGTCAAAGCCTTGGTAGAAGTACATGAAAAATCAATTTCACTCAATGCCAAATGACAGAAATCATTGAGACATTCCTAGACAGTCAAAGCCTGAGAAGAAACCGGAATTTGACCAAGTCCAAAGGCATTGAGTGAAGCCATTCACTCAACGCCGAGTCAAAAGATGAGGCTGAAGCAGAAAGCATTTAGTGAAGTCGACATGCTCAATGCCTTAATTCCGAAGAAAATCTTTCAAGTACAGAAGCATTGAGTGAATCCAGTTCACTCAATGCCTCCGAAGTTGGCAGAGTTCAGAAGGAGCTAAGGCAAATGGAATTAAGTGATGGCCAACCACTCAACGCTCTCAACGCCATGGATGCAAAAAGTGCTGAAGTATAAGCTAAGTCTAGAATCGTTGAGTGAAAACAGTTCACTCAATGGACTCAATGCCTGGAGTGATTCTGTGAATTTGTCTAAGTCTAGAATGGCTAACGTCAGCAAAAGTCAACAAAGTCAATGTAGTTCAAATTCTTTGCGAGAAAGCTACAGTATGCCTTTAATGGCACCAACGGACAACTATTGTCATTTTGTGCAAATGGAAGGTGGTAACTCGTCCTTTTTAGGCTGGGACAACAGTACAAAGAGTCGTTGATCAGCTGACTATAAAAGGATAAGATTGTCTGAAAGAAAAGAAGCTTTTTTAGGGTTTTCTGATTATGCATAGTGGCGAAACTTCATCTTCTTTCTCGCCTTTAACATCGAGCCAGAAGCACAAGTTCTGATCAGTTGACCTGAAAGCGAAAACATATAGCTTTTGCGATTCTCATCAGTGACAGCAAGTTCAGAAATGATTTCTGATTGAGAAGAGAAATTGAGCTTTCAAAGTCTACTAGTCATGGTAGATGTTTGAAGAAGATACACAAGTTTCATATCATTTGTCTTCAACAACATATCAGAATCTTGATTTTGTGTTATTTCCAGCACAAGCAGTCATGTACTGAAGATCTTCTCAACTTATTACTGTGAAGAAGATAGGGCAGAAATCTGCTCTGCCCAGGAAGACAGACATAGAGAAAACTCTATAGTGTCTAATTATTTCATAAAACATCTATTTTCTATAGGATCCAGTCTTGGATCTAAGTGTAAGATTCTGTGTAGGATCTGAGTTGTAAGCATGTGCTATAAAGGATAAGGTAGGATCTTTTGTTGATCTAAGTGTAGGATCCACTTTAGATCTGACTGTAGGGATGTCCTCCTAGCCCAAGTTGTAGGGTCATTGGCATGAGGTAGGTGGTTATTTAATCACTGAGTTTTAGGGCCTTGTGCCTGAGCAGTAGGTCTTGGAGGAGACTGAGGGGTACTGCATGATCGAGTTGTAAGCTCTTAAGGAGCCAAGAAATTGGTGAAGAGCCTTGTCTAACACACTGTTAGAAAGGCGGAGAGGGACAGTTGATGTATCCATAATCTGAGAAACCACTATAAAACATCTGTGTCTTCTATTTATGTAAATTGAAAGACAATCAAACTAATCACAAAGAACAGATTAATCAGGTAAAGGTCTACAAGACTTAAAAGAGACCAAAAACCTATTCACCCTGCTCCATCTAGATGTTTAGCTGACCTTGAAAATAAATACTTTCACTTTGCCACGTGTCACGGTTGGGTCCATTGCCCACAATGTCCTAGAATTGAAGAAGTCAATCATGTCAATGATATACATGAAGTTGTATTTGATGTATGCGTAACTTCATGCATACAGGTTAGTCCTTGAAACAATTATAAGATAGGTATTCCAATTGATTTGGCAGGTGATCACAAAGTAAAGATATAGAGGGATAAAAATCTGTCTAAGTCCACAAGCATTGAGTTAAGCTAGTTCACTCAACACTAGATGCAAGGGAAGATACTGGATAGGCTGGAAATCACCTAAGTCCATGGGCGTTGAGTGAAGCCTATTCACTCAACACCAGGCGAGTAAACGCATTGAGTATAGCTTGGATAGTCTCAGCCTAACAAATGGCAAGCTGAAAATGTGGCTAAGTCCACAGGCATTGAGTGAAGTCTACTCACTCAACGCCATACAACAAAAAGCTGGGAGACAGGCTAAGGCATTGAAAGCCTAAGAGGCAATAGGCAAAATGTGGCTAAGTCCATATGTGTTATGTGTAGTCTACTCACTCAAAGCCATACAACATAAATCGTCGAGTATAGCTCAGACAGTCAACGCCACATAAAATCTGTGTAGATATTTGACTAAATCCACAGACGTTGAGTGAAGCTTACTCACTCAATGCCATGTGAGTGAGTAAGCTTCACTCACATGTTTCATATCAATTGTCTTCAATAACAGATCAGAATCTTGATTTTGTGTTATTTCCAGCACAAGCAGTCATGTACTGAAGATCTTCTCAACTTATTACTGTGAAGAAGATAGGGCAGAAATTTGCTCTGCCCAGGAAGTCAGACATAGAGAAAACTCTCTAGTGTCTAATTGTTTCATAAAACATCTATTTTCTATAGGATCCAGTCTTGGATCTGAGTGTAAGATTATGTGTAGAATCTGAGTTGTAAGCATGTGCTATAAAGAATAATGTAGGATCTTTTATTGATCTGAGTGTAGGATCCACTTTAGATCTGAGTGTAGGGATGTCCTCCTAGCCCAAGTTGTAGGGTCATTGGCATGAGGTAGGTGGTTATTTAATCACTGAGTTGTAGGGCCTTGTGCCTGAGCAGTAGGTCTTGGAGGAGACTAAGGGGTACTGCAGGATCGAGTGGTAAGGTCTTAAGGAGCCAAGAAATTGGTGAAGAGCCTTGTCTAACACACTGTTAGAAAGGCGGAGAGGGACAGTTGATGTACCCATAATCTGAGGAACAACTATAAAACATCTGTGTCTTCTGTTTGTGTATCTTGAAAGACAATCAAACTAATCACAAAGAACAGATTAATCGGGTAAAGGTCTACAAGACTTAAAAGAGACCAAAAACCTATTCACCCCGCTCCCTCTAGATGTTTAGCTAACCTTGAAATTAAAGACTTTCACTTTGCCACGTGTCACGGTTGGGTCCATTGCCCATAATGTCCCAGATTTGAAGAAGTCAATCATGTCAATGATGTACATGAAGTTGTATTTGATGTATGCGTAAGTTCATGCATGCAGGTTAGTCCATGAAACATTGATAAGATAGGTATTCCAATTGATGTGGCAGGTGATCACAAAGTAAAGATATGGAGGGATAAAAATCTGTCTAAGTCCACAAGCATTTATTTAAGCTAGTTCACTCAACGCTAGATGCAAGGGAAGATACTAGATAGGCTGGAAATAACCTAAGTCCATAGGCGTTGAGTGAAGTCTATTCACTCAACGCCACGTGAGTAAAAGCATTGAGTATAGCTTGGATAGTCTCAGCCTAACAAATAGCAAGCTGAAAATGTGGCTAAGTCCACAGACATTGAGTGAAGTCTACTCACTCAACGCCATACAAAAAGAGCTGGGAGACAGGCTAAGGCATTGAAAGCCAAGAAGCAATAGGCAAAATGTGGCTAAGTCCACATGTGTTATGTGAATTCTACTCACTCAAAGCCATACAACATAAATCGTCGAGTATAGCTCAGACAGTCAACGCGACATAAAATCTATGTAGATATTTGACTAAATTCACAGACGTTGAGTGAAGCTTACTCACTCAATGCCATGTGATAAAAAACATTGATTGAACCTTAGTCAGTCAGAGACTGTGATTTCACAGAAATTTGGGTAACTCCAAATATGTTGGGTGAAGACTACTCACTCAACGCCTGGTAACAGAAGGAAAACTGCTAAGTAGTTTGACATTGAGTGAAGCTTACTCACTCAACGCCAAGTGACTAAAATCAAATATAACTGTTACGACATTGAGTGAAGCTTATTCACTCAACAACAAGTGGCAAAACTCCAGTTAAGTAGTTTGGCATTGAGTGAAGCCTAAGGAAACACACGAGCCCAAGGCAGAAACGTCGAGCCCACTCGACGCGGCGTTGAGTAAGCTTCACTCACTTGACGCCAAAAATACTTGGCTGCAAAACCTACGCAGGATGACGACGTTGAGTGAACTCGGCTTACTCAACGCTGTCAACGCTTTCTACTTAGGATAAACGTAAATTTTAGTTAAAACCGCAACCTAAACTCTCTCAACGCGTGGAAACAGAGAGTTGGAAATTTAATTCCAACTCTCCTGTCTATCCTATCTACTCGGGGCTACCGCAACTATAATTAAACTACAACTAAACACAGCCATACCCTACCTCTAGCTACCCACTGGACACCAAACCGCGAATAAATAAAAAAAAGAGACCAGCCAAAATTCCTAGACAACCTAAATCGAATAAGGCTTTATTTTAAGAACAATATACATCAAAGTAACTTGGTAAAAAAGGAGTCAAATTGGCAAGGGCAAGGAGCCACTTGCCTTACCACCAAGATGCAGCGATTGCAACACAAAAACTGTCTTTGGCGGCAAGATTGGCCACCTTCGGGTCAAAAGAAAAGATTTAGAGAAGAGGAAAAGGAATGAAAAAAAAATTTTAACTCCTAAAATCAGCCCTAGATCAAGAATGACTTACATGGAAGGGAATATCTAGATGAGAGCAAGCCAAATCCGCTATCGCACGAGAAAAATCGAGCTAAAATCCTCAAGAAATCACCGACCAAAACTCCAACACCACCACCACCCAAAACCTTCCGCTGGAACTATTCCAGGATCGGGAAAGGAGAAAATGAAGAGGAATAGTCACGTACGGCCAAAAAAAAGGGGTTCCCAGAAAAAAGTACGGAACACGCCCGTACACGCCCGTGTCCGGTCAGACACGCCCGTGTCACGGGGCGTGTACTCACTCACCTACCCACTCGACGATCGTTGAGCTCAGCATGCCGAAATAGGGGTCACGCCCTGTGATACGCCCATGTCACAGGCCGTGTACCAACTCAACTAACACTCGACGATCTTCGAGTGCCGATTGTCGAAGAGAGAGACACGCCCCGTGTCACGCCCATATTAGATATGACATGCCCGTGACATGGCCGTGTACTCACTCAAACACCGCTTAACGATCGTCGAGCGCCGATCGTCGAATAGAGAGAGAGAGACACGCCCCGTGTCAGATACGACACGCCCGTGACACGGCCGTCTACTTACTCGCAAGAAAACGTCGACCGATTCTCGTCGACCACGCAACCCAAAAGCTCCACCTGAGCACGACACGCCCTGGGACACGCCCGTGTCCCAGGCCGTGTCACCCAAACATACACAAACAAAAAAAATCAGCTAAACTCCTTAGCTAAAAAAAAGAAACAAGGCACCAGCCTACCAAGCCCGGTCACACCAGGCCATGCACAACACAGCAAACATTACAGCTAACATAACAAATGTCGAGACGACGCGAAAGCAAACGATCTCGAACTTCGACCAAAACTCGCACCGTAACTAAACACCCAAGCAACGAAAACAATGGCGAGGTCGAAAACAACATCCGACGATCACACACTCGGGCTAACACCTCCCGAAGCCAAAACACAAGCATTCCCTAAGAGGCCCAACCAAGTCACCAAAACAGACTCCGGCTACCTAGGGAATCTTGCTAACAGGCTACAACCATACTACACAAGGAACCTAAAGAGCTAAGACAACGCTCTACAACGGCGAAAGGCCGGAAATGTGTCATCGTAACGCCAATCCAAGATCAAACAAAACACAGAAAAACCGGGGGCGTTACAGCCACTCCCCCTAAAAGAAAGTTTCGCCTCGAAACTTTAAATACAACACTCCTATCAAGAAGGAGAGAGAAATAGCCAAGAAGGGGCTATAAAAGAGAGCACAAAACATACCAGGCACAAGATCAGGGAAACAGATGAGGGTAAGCCTTCCTCATCGCCGACTCTAGCTCCCAAGTCACGCTTTCCACATCCTGGATCCTCCACAAAACCTTAACCATAGGAATGGTTTTCCTCCACAACACGCGATCCTGAGCATCCAAAATGCGGACAGGCACCTCCACATAAGAAATATTCGACTCCAACTGAGGCACAGAGTCCAAAACCTGCCTGCCATTCTGCACACATTTATGCAGCTGAATGACGTGAAAGACATCATGCACGCCAGGAAAATTTGCGGGCAAAACCAGCCTATAAGCTGATAACCCAATCCGCTCAACAATCAAAAACGACTCCACATACCTCCGGTCCAACTTCCTATTCTTGCCAAACCGCTTAACTCCGATCAACGGGGAGACCTTTAGGAACACTGAGTCCCCAACAACAAATTCCAAGTCCGATCTACGCCGGTTGGCGTTCTTCTCATATCTCTCCTGGGCTATCCGAAGCTTTTCCCGAATAAGCTTCACAACAGTTTCCATCTTCTCGAGCGCTTCTGGACCCAACAAAGGTCTCTCGCCAACCTTAGCCCAAAACAAGGGAGTCCTGCAGCGCCTCCCATACAGAGCTTCAAAAGGAGCCATTTGCAAGCTTTCTTGACAACTGTTGTTATACGCAAATTCCATAACCCGCAAGCGCTCATCCCACGCTCCTCCGTGATCCAGAATATAACATCAGATCATATCTTCCACAATCAGATTTACTCGCTCCGTCTGACCATTGGTCTGCGGATGATAAGCTGTGTAATACCTCAAATCTGTACCCAACCCCTCTTGGAGGCTCTTCCAAAAATGAGACGTGAACCTGGAGTCTCGATCTGATATGATGCTTAATGTACAACCCCGTGTTCGTCGAGCGGGTCGCACCAGGAAGACCGAGCGGACCTAGCCCTGCGACCCGCACCCAAGCAGCGGGCAGACATGCGGCAGGGGGCTTGTCCGCTCCCGCTCACGTCAGGCAAGCGAGCCGGGCGAGACTGCTCCCCTACTCTCCTGCTCGCTCAAGAGAATCGCCGGCCAGAACCAGGTGTGCCCTTCGTCGCACCAGCACTAGCGAATGGGCTCGGCAACCCGCGACCTGCGAGCTGATCGGAGGGTTGCGATCGCCACCGGTCGCCCCTGAGCGCGACCTAGTAGCCTGTCCGCCCCGGCAGAAGACTGGCGGGCCGCGGTGGACCGGCTCGCGTTCGCTCAAGAAGCATAGGCGAGCCACTAGAGCCAGGTCGCACCCGCCTCCCGCGGAGGGGAATGGGAGGCGAGCTGACTCCTCATGGGTGCAAATAGCTTCTCAGGACAGCGGAGCCACGCTGTTGGCAGGCCAGGTTGGACTACGCATGGCTGTTCAGGACAACGGAGTTTGGCTGTTGGCAGACACAACCCAGGGCTTTTGGTATTTTCAGGTCAGTTCTTCTGGTTATTGGCAGTTCAGATCCCAAAAAACTATAAATAAGACCCAAGGGGTATCTCAGAGGCGACGCTTTCATTGCCTCCCTACTCCTGCTTTTAAGTGCCTTCTGAGGGTACCTTAGCTCGGCTACTGGTTAAGGAGGGGAAGCGCTCAGAGATCTTCCGGGTTTGTGGTGGGACCTCCCTACCGAGCCCTTGGGTCTGTTTCTTCTTGCTTTCCTTGTTGTTTTTCTTGCATGACCAAAGTAGGCGCGAGACCACCCCTTCCCCAAGGGTCGAACTCCACGGGAGACCGGATTCTGGTTTCAACATTTTGGTGCGGTGAGCGTGGAACGTGGTCAGCGCAGAAAAGCTTCGGCGAGCTCATTGACGGGAGGACAAGGATCGGACAGGCAGGACTCGCCGCCCCCCCCCCCCCCCCGCCTCTCGCAACGGTGGGGATGTTGGAGGACTTCAGGAACGAGGTGCTGGGCCTCGTTAAATTCGCACTCGGCGCGCGGGCCGAGTGCTCGACTACGGCAGCCCGGATCGCGGTCGCCCCCTCTTTGGGCGAGGACGCTCCTGGCCGGCGAGCTGGGAAGGAAGTGGCCGAGGAAGGCCGGGGGTGCGAGCTCCCGGGGCGCGAGCTCTTCCCCGGCTCGGCAGGACAAGGTAGGTTCGGCGAGTTGGGCTCGCGAGACTCACCGGCTCGCCCAGTGGGAGGGGGCAGTCCCTTCAGCGAGCTGGTCTCCTCAGCTCCCGTCCCAGATGGGTTCAGGGAACCCGAGATGTCCTACTACACCGGAAAGGGGGATCCGGTCTAGCACGTCCAATGGTTCGAGGATGTGGTCTCCATCCGTCAGATGTCGGATGGATTCAAATGCCGACACTTTTCCATCACCCTCCGGGAGAAGGCAAGAGAGTGGTTCCACCAGCTGCCGGCTAGTTCCATCTACTGCTTCGAGGACTTGCGCAGAGGATTCATGCTGAGATTCACTACTTCGAAGAAGAGGAAGAAGGAGTCCGAGTCTTTGTTCCACATTAAGCAGGGAGCGAACGAGACGTTGGGAAGCTACGTGGACCGATTTCAGGAGGAAGTCACCCAGGTCCAGGAGATGCCGGGCCATAGTCTGATGATGGCTTTTACCCTGGGCCTGCAGCAGGGTTTCTTCCGAATGGAGCTGAAGAGAGTTCCCCCCCTCTCCTACGAGGAGTTGATGGAGAGGACGGCGAGAGAGGTCGACTGGGAGGCGTCGAACCCGGAATTTGCAAGGAAACTGGCCAGATGGGCAACCGATGAGGAAAAGGAGTCGAAGGGAGGAAGAGGGCAGGAGGAGAGAAGAGGGGAACCTAGGCAGAGGGAGCAGAGGCAGCTCCAGTGGCAGCAGCAGCCGAGGTGGGGGCACCAGGAGCCCGACCGTCGGCTGGGCTGGAGACCTGAATGGCAGGGGCAAGGGCCTCCGAGAGGATACTACGGAAGGGGTCACCATCAGGGGAGGCAAGATCAGTTCCACCCTCCGGGCTGGAGGCAGGGCCAGAGGCCCCGGCTCCCCGATCAGGAGGAGGCCATGGCCATAGCTTTGGGAGCAAGGAGGGGGATCATGAGGAGGAGGAGAAGGGAGGTCAGGGTAGAGCTGCCCTATTGCGACTTCCATCAGGAAGAGGGGCATGCAACGGCCACGTGCCCCGAATTCTTAGAGATGAGAGGGAATAGGGAGCGGCAACAGTAGCAGGAGGAGGCGCGACAAGAAGTGAGGATCGAGGAGGTCCTGCCTCGGGCGGAGGAGGATCGTTGCGAAGACCGGGTAGATGTCGGGACCCGAGGGGGGATCGGAGTGATCCACGGGGGAGTAGGGATCGAGGCTTCCCGCAAGGCGAGTCTCCACACCATGTACCGGCGGAGCGTCGCCTCTACATCCCAAACCCCGCCACCGGAGGAGAGGATCACCTTCTCCAGGAGTGATATTCCAGACCACGAGGATCCGTTCTGTGATGCGCTGGTCATCAAGGCCGCCATCGAGAATTTCACTGTCTCTCGGATCCTCGTGGACAACGGGAGCTCCGTCAACGTCGTCTTCAAAAAGGCATTTGACGCGATGAAGGTGGAGGCTAAGAGGGTGCTGGCCTCAGACGAGCCCTTGTTTGGGTTCTCAAGAGAAAGGAAGGAAGTAGAGGGAGGAGTTGGCCTCCATGTCACCTTGGGGGGAAGTCCCGAAACTGCAAGTTCGTCATCGTGGATGCCCCCAGCAGCTACAACGGCATCTTCGGGAGGCCTCTTATCAGCGCCTTCCGCTGCGTCCCCTCGTCTTTCCATCAGTGTTTGAAGTTCAACGCCGAGGGGGTCCAGGTCAGGGTCAGGGGGGACCCAAAGGTGGCGCGGGAATGTTATGTCACTGCGGTGAACACCATCTCTTGGCAAGAGGGAGCCGAGGAGATGGGGCGGAGGATGGAGGAGGTCGAGCAGGAAGTAGGAGGGGAGGAGCCAAAAGTGAAGGACCATGCAGGAGAGGCGATAGGAGGAGATCTTGAGGAGGTGGCCAAAGTGAGGGTCGTAGGAGGAGAGATGGAGGTAGAGGTCCCCATCCCAGAGGAAGGGGATGCCGAAGGATGGGGGGAGCAGTCCAGGCTGGAGGCAGCAGAGGAAGTGGTGGAGCTGGAGGTGCTCACCCGGGGAGGCAGGATGGAGAAGATCCGCGTCAGTGGAGGGCTGACCCCGGAGGACCAAGGCAGGATGCTGGAGTGCATCCAGAAGAACATGGACATCTTCGCCTGGAATGTCGCGGAGATGCCGGGGGTTGACGCGGATGTGGCTTGCCACCGCCTCAACCTGGACCCGGGAACACGCCCCGTTCAGCAGAAAAAGAGGTCCACGACAGACAAGCTGGCGGAGCCTATCAGGGAGGAGGTGGCAAAGCATCTCAAGGCTGGCTTCGTGTCCGAGATTCAGTACTCCGGCTGGGTCTCCAATGTCGTGATGGTTAAAAAAGGAGACAGCCGGTGGAGAATGTGTATCGATTTTTCCTTACTTAATAAAGCTTGTCCTAAGGACTGTTATCCTTTGCCTCGGATCGACGCGCTGGTTGACTCAGCTGTCGGCTTTTCTGTAATGAGTTTTTTAGATGCCTTTTCAGGTTACCATCAGATCAGGATGCACCCCCCGGACATCAAGGATGTTTCGTTCATCACAGGGGATGGCTGCTACTGCTACAAGATGGTGCCTTTCGGGCTGAAGAATGCTGGGGCCACCTACCAGAAAATGATGGATAGGGTCTTCAAGGAGCAGAGGGGAAGGAATCCGGAGGTGTATGTGGATGACCTCATGATCAAAAGCCGGGATGTGGACTCCCACCTCCGGGACCTGGAGGAGACCTTCGCCACCCTGTGCAGATACAAGATGCGGTTGAATCCCATGAAATGTGTCTTTGGGGCCAGCAGGGGAAAGTTCTTGGGACACCTCCTCACCCCCGCGGGGGTCAAGCCCAACCCAGATAAGGTCAGGGCTATCTTAGAGCTGGGGTCCCCACGGAATGCGAAGGAGGTCCAACGGCTGACGAGGAAGCTAGCGGGGCTGAGTCGTTTCCTTTCTCCGGCAGGGGAGAAATGCTCCCCCTTCTTCAAAACAGTGAGGGGTGGTCAGAGGTTTGAATGGACCAAGGAATGCGTGGAGGCGTTCCAGGCCCTCAAGGTGCAGTTAACACAGGCTCCGCTGCTCCAAGGGCCAAAGGAGGAGGAGGATCTGTTCTTATATCTCGGGGTCGGGGCAGAGGCTCTGAGCTCCTTCTTGGTTCGAGAAGAGGGAAAAAGACAGCTCCCTATTTATTACGTCAGTCGGGTCCTGAGGAAGGCCGAGCTCCGATATCCGATCTTGGAGAAGCTTGCATTCGCCCTAATCATCTCGGCTCGGAGGCTGCGACCTTACTTCCAGGCACACTCAATCCGAGTGGTGACCGACCATACCCTCTGCAACATCTTCGAGGGGGTGGAGCATTCAGGCCGGCTGGCTAAATGGTCGGTGGAGCTGAGCGAGTTCGATGTCTCCTTCGTTCTGCGGCTCTCAATCAAAGCTCAGGCGATGGCCGACTTCCTGGCCGACTACGTGGTGGAAGTAGCGGAGGAAGAGCTCACCCGCCCGACTCCTTGGAAAGTGAGGGTGGATGGAGCCTCAGGGAGGCATTCCCTTGGAGTGGGGGTGGTCCTAGAAAGCCCTCAAGGGACTCAAATTGAGCAGACGGTGGTGGTGCACTTTCCCATTACCAACAACCAGGCCAAGTACGAGGCCGTGATAGCGGGGCTACGCTTGGCCAGGGAGCTGGGGGTGTCAGATGTGGAGGTCCTTACTGACTCCATGGTAGTAGCTTCCCAGATAAATGGGGAGTTCGAGGCAAGGGAGCCCACCTTGCGATCATACTTGGCCAAGGTGAAGGGGGTCATTGGCACCTTTCAAACTTTCATCATCCGACATGTGCCTAGGGAAGAGAATGAGCAAGCCGATCAGCTGGCAAAGCATGGTCCCCAGGTGGGGGGCACCATCACCGACCTGTTCCTCCCCTCCATCGAAGAAGGAGAGCTTATGGAAATCGACCAGCAAGCTTCGTGGATGGATCCAGTTGTGGTTTTCCTCTCCACGGGTGATGAATTGTAAATATACGTATTTTTGTGCACTTTAATTTAGTCATTTTCATTTATTTTCGTCATTTTTACTTATTTTTGTTCAATAAAATACTCCTCTTCTTGTAAATTTACTACTAACTTGTTTTCTTTAATTTTGCAGAAAAATTTCAAAATATGCCAAAATTGGGCAGTACATGTTTGGTTTCTCTATGAGGATGGCACAACGCTTGTGCATGCAGCAGAAGAATAAAACATCTAGAAAACCCAAAACAGATGGGATCGGGCCATGGTAGTTGAATCAAGAAGTTAACATACAATTAGGCAAGAATTACCTCAGTGGCGTTGAGTCACAACTCAACAGAGATGCTCCAAGCTTCGTCTTCTTACTGGTGGCGAGTTCTACGTGGAATGATATCCACGTCTCTACAGAAATCCACACGAGCGGGAGAACACCGATCTTTCCATCGCACGAAAATCGGGAAGGAGAAAGACCGCACCTTGCTTTCCCACGGACTGCTAGGTCCGCGCCAGGGATAGCAACACCAGAGACGATCGCCGGAGAGGAGGAAGTCGATGGAGCGAGCATGGCGGCGGCGGAAGACTTCCGTCGGCGGCGGGATTCGGGATCGGCAGAACGAGCGAACGACGAAACACTTCTGTCGGCTTCGATTCGATCAGCACACACAGATCTCTTATTCCCTGAAAACCCTAAGTGTCCTTTTATACCAAAGGCATAAATAGATTTAGGAATATCGCTATCCGCAGACCACCCAGAAAAATAGGGTTCCAGAATCGGCGAGAATCACCAAGCAGATTCGGTGAGAATCAATCGGCGAGAATCATTCGGCGAGAATCATTCGGCGAGAATCATTCGGCGAGTATCACCTAGGATAGGCGAGAATCAGAGTACAATACTCGACGATTCTCGCCGAACGCGGGGTGGACCATACTCGTCGACCGTCGACCTGCGGTCGATGATTCTCGTCGATCGTCGAGAATCAGAGTACCAATTCTCGACGATTCTCGTCGATCGGCGAGAATCAGAGTACCAATCCTCGACGATTCTCGTCGACCTTCGGTCGACTATTCTTACCAGTCCTTCAAGGCAACATTTGCCCAACCCGACGATTCTTTAAGGCAACACTTTGCCCATAACCCCATTCAGGTCAGTGATTGGTAACCTTTACCAACACAGTCAATCATCCAACTTCTCCACATCTCTTATGTGCGACCCTGCAGGCTCATATCGCGTTGGCAGTGAGATTACATGTTTGATCACTTCCAGATCACCATGGTAACTCCAACAGACTCTCACTTGATCTTGAAAGTATCAAACCAAAAACCTCACAAACAATGAGCGGCATCTAGCAATGCATCATTGCTCCCCAAGCAATAAGAGTTTATAACTCATAAGCCTTTATGACCAATGTTTCAGCGTTGTATTTGTCCCTCTGTTCCTTACATCCGAAAAGAACTAGAGGCATGGATCGTGTCACCCTCGTAATAGCTCAATCCAAGTTTCTTGATCCAGGACGGACTTCCAGAGAATGGTGAGTCCAATATCACATATTGACTCAACCAAGCATGGCCATGCATTTCTCAGTCCAGTTCCATCAAGGGGCCCATGGATGCAACTCCTGTCATACAGGAGGACAAATCCCATATTTTCTCACACACAAACACCCAAATGATTCGTAATATGCCCAACAACCACCCTTATCATCAACCTTTCTCAAGGAAGACTTTAGATGGCATCAAAGCACGCTCTTCCTCACTTGATGAATGCTGTGACTTCAGGTTAAAGGACCACAACACCATTGTCAATTGAGACCTACTCGTGACACGATTGGATGACAATCCACAGAGTAGTCTCAGGTTGGGTCTGTCTAGTACAACTTGTTCACTAACAAGTACCCACGTGATGACTTGATATCACAATATCATGACCTGTGAGAACCTGTCATCTGTCAACGCACGTGCTAGCCTTCATGTACCATCATCACCGTTAGCTTCTATGATGATACTCGACCAGGGACCTTTTAAGAATGAAGCTTCAAATAAATCATAGGCTCTCACGTTCAAGTCACGTACTTGATATCCCATGGAAGCGAACATTCTAAGGGTATCTATTATGTTAACATTTAACTATCATATAGAAAAACTCATAATAAAAGAACTTGCCATTAATTGTAAGAGAAAAACTAGGTACACTATTCATCATATGAACAAATGGCTAACAAAATACATGTTTACATGCAATCCACAAGATTCTCACTAGAGTTGATCATTTAGGTATCGTATACCCATCGATCTAGTATGACCATCATGCTTTCTCTGTGCGAGAGGCTTTGTCAGTGGATCCGCAATATTCTCCTCAGTCGGCACTCTGCAAATGTTCACATCTCCTTGTTCGACAATCTCACGAATAAGATGAAACCGCCGAAGTATATGCTTGGAGCGCTGATGGGATCTAGGTTCCTTAGATTGTGCAATTGCACCATTGTTATCACAGTAGAGAACTACGGTGTAACACCCCCTATCTGTCGCATAGCATATAGCAGTAGGTCCGGCCGGGGCCCGATGCCATATACCACAGACAGACCGGGTGGTTACTTATGGAAACCATCCAACCAATCTCAACGTCCTACACAAAGCATTCTAGCGGAAGCAGTTTATAAAGGTTGTAAACAAGAACCCATCATACAAGCATGAATGTCCACTAGTACAACTTAGGAATGTTATAACAAAATACTCAAAACAAGCCTTAAGGCCTTACAAAATGTTTCACTTGACTGTTACATGATTTACAAACCACGGCACGCAGGCCGGTCATACATGAATAAAGCAGTAAATACTTCTACTTGGGCCTTCGAGGGCCAGCTTCGCAAAAAGGGCTTTAGCCCGCTATTGACCGCTTGGTCCAGCTGCACCTGCAAGCAACAAACCACCGCACGGTGGCAAAACAAGGCAACGGTCAGCAATGCTGACCAAATTATAACGATCCCGCCCCCAACTCGGGGCGGCGATGCTCCTTCCCTGCATTTCATTAGCATAAGCGAGCAATATATATACTTAGCCATTTCATCACAGACGTTGGCTCGCACGGCCACACGTCCCGTGCTCTCAGGGCACATTCTCGGTGAACCGGTCGATTTCACGTCAATTAAAGCCATTGACATTCCGGACTCACCACCGCCACTAGGACGGCCAAACCTATGAGCAATTTGTCTTCCTGGCCTGGGTCACGACAATTTAAGCCATTGACCGCCGAAGACCCTACTCTATGCCAACGGTAAGTGCCACGTGCCTTTAGGTCTCTTTAACCGAACGACATAGAACGGGTACGGTTCCATCTAACCCGTGCTCACACCACAACGGCAATTTAAGCCATTTGCACGGGTCAAACTTCCACCGAGTCCCATTTCCATCACAAGTCACATAACCCCGTTATGTTCAAGTTGGCTTTCAAGCCACCAAGTTGGCAAGATCTCGTATCCGCCCAGTTTTCCGGGTGCACCTTTGGGTTAGTCCCCAAGGCTCCCTGCTGTAATCTACTGCGTAGAAAACCCGAAAAACAACCAATAGCACGGAGTCTTCTCCGGCCTTATGCAATGCAACATCACCGATCCAGACCAACATGTCCGGGTAGGATTCACACATCATGCCTATGTCCGTTCTCGCATTCGGACGCAAAACAACGGGGACTTCACATATCTACCCGAAGGAACGCCTCCAATTCTCCGCAAACTCGCGAGAGCGGGCTTCCTATGCTAAGAAAGAGAGCGACTCATGCTCAAGATGAGGATCGTTACCCTTGCATTCCTCTTTGGCGCCATCGGAAAGTAATCGGATGGAAATGACCGCACTAGCGTTGCCTCCGCGGATCCGGAGTCGGCTTGCGATTCGGAGCTCCGAAGCTCCTCCAATGGCGGATCTAGCACCTTCTTCTTCACTTAGCTCTCCTCTCTCTCTAAGACTTTAGAAAGAGATCACTTAAGAAAAGTGAGGGTTTTATAAGTCAAAACCCGGGTATATCCCTTCAGGAACAACCCCCAGCCGTTGGATCTTCAGTCAAAGAAATGAACGGCTTTGATTCGGGACTGAAATGCCCAATCTGGACCGAACACGGCCTGGCACACGCCCGTGTTCAGGGTCGTGTGCCTCATTCGCCGTCAAAATCAGATCACCTGGAACCTCACACGGGTATCGAACACGCCCGTGTTCGAGCTGACACGCCCGTGTTCCACCTGACACGACCGTGTAGCCGGCCGTGTACCCCATGATTTTTCCCCATTTTCAACCCGAGCACTGCACGGGTTTTAGGACACGCCCGTGTCCATACCCGTGCCACCTTAACACGCCTGGGCTCCAGGCCGTGTACACGGTCTCGACACTTCGCGGCTAAGTGTCGACACGGGTCGACACGCCCTGCGACATGCCCGTGTCGCAGGCCGTGTGCCATGTCTCGACACATTGTCGACACCAAAGTGTCGACTTCGCGGGACGAGTGTCGACACAAGCTGACACGTCCTGCGACACGCCCGTGTCGCAGGACGCGTGCCATGTCTCGACGCAATATCAAAGCACAGTGTCGACTTCGCGGCTAAGTGTCGACACGGGTCGACACGCCCTGCGACACGCCCGTGTCGCAGGCCGTGTGCCCAGTCTCGACACAATGTCGAGACCAAAGTGTCGACTTCGCGCCTTAGTGTCGACACAGGCTTGACACGCCCTGGGACACGCCCGTGTCCCAGGCCGTGTGCCTGCAGCCAGAACTCAAACTGGCCCAAAATGTCCCCCTTTGCTCCTTTGAGTTTCGGGGCGTTACAACTCTACCCCTCTTAAAAGAATTTCGCCCACGAAATTACATAAAGGAAAGTCATGTACAAAACCAAAATTTGTACCTGAGCGGAACAACTCCGGATATTCGTCAAGCATAGTCTGCTCTCGCTCCCAAGAGAGCTCCTCACGACCGCAATTGTCCCACCGGACCTTGACCATCCCGATCTCTTTATTGCGTAGCCGCTTGACCTCCGAGTCTTCAATCTGCACGGGCTTGACCTTTGTGGTTAGCCCACTTTCCACCGGCACTTGATCGACCGCGATCACTTGCGTAGGCTCCTGCACCGCCTTCCGAAGCACCGAAATATGGAATACATCGTGTAAACCACTAAGCTCCACTGAAAGCTTCAACCTATAGGCCGCTTCTCCAACTCGCTCCAGAACCTCAAACGGTCCAAGGTATCTTGGGCTTAGCTTTTTCAACCGCCGCACCCGCGAGACACCCTTGAACGGCTTGATCTTTAAGTATACATAATCGCCCACAGCGAACTCCACGTTCCTGTGCTTGGCATTATAGTACTTTGCTTGCCGGTCCTGAGCGATAAGCAACCTCTCCCGAATGGTTCTCACCAAAGAAGTAGCATCCTCCACTTCCGATCGCTTATACAACTTTGACTCACCCGTTTCTAACCAAGACAACGGCGTGCGACATCTTCTACCATATAGGGCCTCGAAGGGCGCCATCTGAATACTTGCTTGGTAGCTATTGTTGTATGCGAACTCCACCAAATAAAGGTGGTCTTCCCATTGCTTTCCAAAATCCAAGACACACATGCGAAGCATGTCTTCCATGGTTCGATTGACCCTCTCGGTCTGCCCATCCGTTTGCGGATGGAAGGCTGTGCTGAATTTCAGCTTTGTTCCCAACATTTGCTGCACCAGCCTCCAATCATTGGACGTGAACCGCCCATCTTGGTCACTCACGATGCTGCGGGGCACACCATGAAGCCGTACTATGTTATCCACATAAATCTTTGCCAGCTTCTCCACTGGATCATCCTTCCTATGCGGAATAAAATGCGACACCTTCGTTAATCGATCAACAACCACCCAAATGGCGTCGTTTCCCTTTTGCGACCTTGGCAAACCGTGCACAAAGTCCATAGAGATGTCGTCAAATTTCCACTCCGGAATAGGCAAGGACTTAAGAAATCCTCCCAGCTTTTGGCACTCCGCCTTTACCAAGGCGCAGGTTTGGCACTTTGCTACGTATAGCGCCACATCCTTCTTCAAACTCGGCCACCAAAACAGTTTCTTGACATCGCGGTACATCTTCGTGCTCCCCGGGTGAATCGAGTACTTGGTATGGTGCGCCTCGTACAACAACTCCACCCGTAAATTGCCCACACTTGGGACGCACAAACGACCGTCTTTCCACAGCAATCCGTCCTCCACAACGAATTGGGAATTTGACCCATCCAGAGCCTCTATCATGAACTGCTTCATCTGAGCATCCATATCCAAAGCCTGCCGAATCCGATCAGCCAGGTCATATTGGACTTCAGTCCAATTCAGCACTGCTTCAACACTAGATTGTCTATCCACACAAACAATCTCCAACGCCTCCAACTCCTGCACCAACCGCTCATCATGCACTGATAGCCAATTTGCTTGAGCTGGGGCTCGGTGACTCAACGCGTCCGCAACCGCATTCCCTTTGTCAGGCACGTATTGGATCTTGAATGTATAGTCCCCCAGGAACTCCATCCACCTACGCTGCCGCATATTCAGATCCTTCTGATCTATAAGATACTTCAGGCTCTTATGATCGGTGTAGATATCAATCTCCACACCGTACAAATAGTGTCTCCACAGCTTCAAGGCAAAAATCACGGCCGCCAACTCCAAGTCATGGACCGGATAATTCCTCTCGTGCACTTTTAGCTGTCTCGAGCCATAAGCTATCACGCTTCCGTGCTGCAGTAGCACGCAACCCAAACCGCTGCCTGAAGCATCGCTATATATCTCATAGCCTTCGGTTCCACATGGCGAACTCAGCACAGGCGCCGTGGTCAACCGACACTTCAATTCCTCAAAAGCTCGCGCGCACTCCGGCGTCCAAACGAACTTATGCTCCTTCCTCGTCAAAGTAGTGAGAGGCAACGCTATCCGCGAGAAGTTCTCTACGAAGCGCCTATAATAGCCGGCAAGCCCCAAAACGCTCCGGACTTCTTCTGCTGTAGCAAGCTCAGGCCACTCCCGTATCGCAACAATCTTCGCCGGATCCACATCAATACCCTCTCCACTCACTATATGCCCGAGGAACGCTACTGAGGATAGCCAAAACTCGCACTTCGAGAACTTGGCATACAACTGATTTCTCCTTAGCGTCTCTAACACCAAATGAAGATGCTTGAAGTGATCTTCCTCACTTTGCGAGTACACCAAAATATCGTCGATGAAGACGATCACAAAATGGTCCAAGTACTCCCTGAACGTCCTGTTCATCAAATTCATGAACACTGACGGCGCATTCGTCAGCCCAAACGGCATGACCGTAAACTCATAATGCCCGTACCTCGTACTAAACGCTGTCTTCGGGATATCACTCTCCCGTATCCGCAGCTGATAGTACCCAGCCTTGAGATCCAACTTCGAGTACACCGTCGACCCGACTAACTGATCAAAGAGATCATCAATCCGAGGGATCGGGTACTTGTTCTTCTCAGTTAGCTTGTTTATCTCCCGATAATCAATACAAAGCCTCAAGCTTCCGTCCTTCTTCTTAACAAAGAGGACCGGTGCGCTCCAAGGCGAAGAACTCGGGCGCACATACCCTTGCTCCAACAACTCTTGTAGTTGAACTTTCAGCTCCGCCATTTCCTTAGGCGCTAGCCGATACGGAGATCGTGACACAGGCTTTGCACCTGGCACTAGCTCGATCGTAAAATCTATCTCCCGCTGAGGCGGGGCTCCAGGAAGATCTGTGGGGAACACATCAGGGTATTCCGATACCACTGAAATACAATCCAACACGGGCTTCGGCTTTGCAACCTCCACTAGTGTAAAGAACAGTTCTGCTCCAGCACGAACCGCCTTCACCACCTGAAGAGCAGACATCAATGTCTTGCTCGACCCCTTTAAGCCCGTAAAAGTCGTCTCACGACTTGCTCCCATCTTGACTTCCTTGTTACCACAATCTATATGGGCCTGCTGCTCCGAGAGCCAGTCCATGCCAAAAATGACGTGGAACTCCGCCAACGGAAGTAAAGACGCCTGCAGGTCGAACTCCTGCTCCCCAATACGAACTTTAACGTCGCAGATCTTATCCGCTCACATCGAATACCCATTGGGCAACAACACATCCAACTTATCCTTCGCCATCGAAGAAGGGACTCCGATGCGTGATATAAATCCTTCGGACAAGAAGGAGTGTGAGGCTCCCGTATCGAAGAGTGCTCGTGCCGGATTTTCACAAATCAATACAAATCCTAAACAAGTAGTGGTAAGGTAACATGTGCATAACAAGTATTTAAATAAATTGACTTGCTATAAATTAAACCGTACCTGTCACCACATCAGCTTGTTTAATGGCCTCCTGTTGGCCAAGATTGTAGACCCTTGGTTGGGCCGGAGCATAATGGGATGCGGTCGACTCCACCGCCTTGCCCTTCTCTTCATAGGTAGCTCCCGGCCTCCTCTCGGACTTAGGATGTCCGCTCCAACAATCACGGGCGAAATGCCCCGTCTTTCCACATGTAAAACACGCGCCCGGGGTCCGACTCGTAGTCGCCCCAGAAGCACCAGAAGGAGCTGGACCCGAAGTCCTATGCTTCTTGAAAGCCCTCCGATAGCCGGACTTTGAAGTACTCGGCACTTTAAACTCAGATTTCTTCTCACCCAAGCTTTTCCTCGCTTGTACATTTTTCATGTCCTTCTCCAAGGACCGGGCAGTATTGACCAAGGTTAAGAAACCCTGCGTCATCAGCCCCGAGAGTAGCAACCTCAACTCGTCTCTCAACCCTTCATAGAAGCGATTAGTCTTGCGCTCCTCATCCACGATGGTGGAGCTAGCATAACGACTCAGACGAGTAAACTCGTGGAGATATTCATCCACGCTCCTCTCACCCTGTACCAACTTCAGGAACTCATTCTCCAACGCTATCTTCTGCGTCGACGGGAGGTATCTAGCCAAAAATAATCTCGAGAACTCCTCCATCGAGACATCACCAAGTTGCCTACCTCTCAGTAAGTGCAGCTCCAATCCTTCCCACCACATCCTCGCTTCACCGTCCAAAAGGAACGTAGCGATGGTGGTCATTTGCCACTCCTCCGTCTCCGTCGCTGTCATGACTCTCTTCACCCTGGAGAGCCAGTCTTCAGCCTGAGATGGGGTTCCCAACCCCGAGAATAGCGGAGGGTTAAAGCTCATTACATGCTTTAGCTGCCTCTCAGTTGCCCTCCTTGGCACTATTGGTTCAACAACCACTTGCTCCACTCTCCTCGGCTCAGCCTCTTGCAGAGGTACTTGCTCCATCACAGGAGCGGGCTGCTGCGCTTGCCTTCCGGGCTGCGCATTGATCGCGGCCAACACCGCTTCAGCCACCAATCGTATATTTTCAGCCGACAGAGGTGTTGCAGGAGCAACATCCGGTGCACTACTAGCCTCAGAAACTCGGCATTCTGACGGCCCAACACAACTTCTGGTCACCTATAGTGGTACAAAACACCGTTAAGCGACCAAATAAATTGCAAACAGCAATTATAGGAACACGCAGGTTCCTCAAACACGAGTATTTTCATTCCTAAGTGGACATTCATGGGTTCTTTTTACTGTTATTACGATGACGCACACAATGTGCTCACCACCCCTTAAAAAGAATTCGCCCACGAATTCAGTTTAAGCCCAACCAAAACCAGTAGTCTGATGCCAAATTGTAACACCCCCTATCTGTCGCATAGCATATAGCAGTAGGTCCGGCTGGGGCCCGACGCCATATACCACAGACAGACCGGGTGGTTACTTATGGAAACCATCCAACCAATCTCAACGTCCTACACAGAGCATTCTAGCGGAAGCAGTTTATAAAGGTTGTAAACAAGAACCCAGCATACAAGCATGAATGTCCACTAGTACAACTTAGAAATGTTATTACAAAATACTCAAAACAAGCCTTAAGGCCTTACAAAATGTTTCACTTGACTGTTACATGATTTACAAACCACGGCACGCAGGCCGGTCATACATGAATAAAGCAGTAAATACTTCTACTTGGGCCTTCGAGGGCCAGCTTCGCAAAAAGGGCTTTAGCCCGCTATTGACCGCTTGGTCCAGCTGCACCTGCAAGCAACAAACCACCGCACGGTGGCAAAACAAGGCAACGGTCAGCAATGCTGACCAAATTATAACGATCCCGCCCCCAACTCGGGGCGGCGATGCTCCTTCCCTGCATTTCATTAGCATAAGCGAGCAATATATATACTTAGCCATTTCATCACAGACGTTGGCTCGCACGGCCACACGTCCCGTGCTCTCAGGGCACATTCTCGGTGAACCAGTCGATGTCACGTCAATTAAAGCCATTGACATTCCGGACTCACCACCGCCACTAGGACGGCCAAACCTATGAGCAATTTGTCTTCCTGGCCTGGGTCACGACAATTTAAGCCATTGACCGCCGAAGACCCTACTCTATGCCAACGGTAAGTGCCACGTGCCTTTAGGTCTCTTTAACCGAACAACATAGAACGGGTACGGTTCCATCTAACCCGTGCTCAAACCGCAACGGCAATTTAAGCCATTTGCGCGGGTCAAACTTCCACCGAGTCCCATTTCCATCACAAATCACATAACCCCGTTATGTTCAAGTTGGCTTTCAAGTCACCAAGTTGGCAAGATCTCGTATCCGCCCAGTTTTCCGGGTGCACCTTTGGGTTAGTCCCCAAGGCTCCGTGCTGCAATCTACTGCGTAGAAAACCCGAAAAACAACCAATAGCATGGAGTCTTCTCCGGCCTTATGCAATACAACATCACCGATCCAGACCAACATGTCCGGGTAGGCTTCACACATCATGCCTATGTCCGTTCTCGCATTCGGACGCTAAACAACAGGGACTTCACATATCTACCCGAAGGAACGCCTCCAACTCTACGCAAACTCGCGAGAGCAGGCTTCCAATGCTAAGAAAGAGAGCGACTCATGCTCAAGATGAGGATCGTTACCCTTGCGTTCCTCTTTGGCGCCATCGGAAAGTAATCGGATGGAAATGACCGCACTAGCGTTGCCTCCGCGGATCCGGAGTCGGCTTGCGATTCGGAGCTCCGAAGCTCCTCCAATGGCGGATCTAGCACCTTATTCTTCACTTAGCTCTCCTCTCTCTCTAAGACTTTAGAAAGAGATCACTTAAGAAAAGTGAGGGTTTTCTAAGTCAAAACCCGAGTATATCCCTTCAGGAACAACCCCCAGCCATTGGATCTTCAGTCAAAGAAATGAACGGCTTTGATTCGGGACTGAAATGCCCAATCTGGACCGAACACGGCCTGGCACACGCCCGTGTCCAGGGCCGTGTGCCTCATTCGCCGTCAAAATCGGATCGCCTGGAACCTCACACGGGTATCGAACACGCCCGTGTTCGAGCTGACACGCCCGTGTTCCACCTGACACGGCAGTGTAGCCGGCCGTGTACCCCATGATTTTTCCCCATTTTCAACCCGAGCACTGCACGGGTTCTAGGACACGCCCGTGTCCATACCCGTGTCACCTTGACACGCCTGGGCTCCAAGCCGTGTACACGGTCTCGACACTTCGCGGCTAAGTGTCGACACGGGTCGACACGCCCTGTGACACGCCCGTGTCGCAGGCCGTGTGCCATGTCTCGACACATTGTCGACACCAAAGTTTCGACTTCGCGGGACGAGTGTCGACACAAGCTGACACGCCCTGCGACACGCCCGTGTCGCAGGCCGTGTGCCATGTCTCGACATAATATCAAAGCACAGTGTCGACTTCGCGGCTAAGTGTCGACACGGGTCGACACGCCCTGCGACACGCCCGTGTCGCAGGCCGTGTGCCTAGTCTCGACACAATGTCGAGACCAAAGTGTCGACTTCGCGCCTTAGTGTCGACACAGGCTTGACACGCCCTGGGACACGCCCGTGTCCTAGGCCGTGTGCCTGCAGCCAGAACTCAAACTGGCCCAAAATGTCCCCCTTTGCTCCTTTGAGTTTCGGGGCGTTACATACGGGACCAACAATGCTAGGAACTACATCAAGCTCGCCGATGAATTTCCTAATCCATACAGCCTCCTTCGCCGCATTAGCTGCGGTGATATACTCGGCCTCTGTTGTAGAATCAGCAACTGTCTTTTGCTTGGAACTCTTCCAGCTCACAGCTCCTTCATTCAGGCAAAACACAAAACCTGACTGAGACTTGGAGTCGTCTCTATCAGTTTGGAAGCTAGCATCCGTGTAACCACTTACAACGAGCTCTTCCTCTCCACCATACAACAAGAACAAATCCTTAGTCCTTCTCAAGTACTTCAGGACATTCATGACTGCAATCCAGTGACACTCACCGGGGTCTGACTGATACCTGCTAGTCGTGCTCAAAGCAAAGGAGACGTCGGGTCGAGTACATAACATCGCGTACATGATTGATCCAATTGCCGAAGCATATGGAATCAACTTCATGCGGTCCTTATCTTCACAAGACTTCGGACACTGGTCCTTAGAGAGATTCACACCATGAGACATGGGCAAAAATCCTTTCTTGGACTCAAGCATATTGAACCGCTTCAACACCTTTTCGATGTACGTACTCTGGGTCAAACCCAGCAACTTCTTCGATCTATCTCTATAGATCTTAATACCGAGTATATAAGTCGCCTCACCCAAATCCTTCATTGAAAAGCAGTTCCCTAGGTTGTTCTTAACAACTTTTAGGGTAGGAATATCATTCCCAATCAACAGTATGTCATCTACATACAATATCAGGAAGACAACAATGCTCCCACTGATTCGCTTGTAAACACAAGGCTCATCTTCATTCTTGATGAAACCAAACTCTTTGATTTTCTCATCAAAACGAAGATTCCAACTTCGAGAGGCCTGTTTCAGTCCATAGATGGACTTATTCAGCTTGCATATTTTAGTGGCTTCATCTGGGGATACAAAACCCTCGGGTTGTGTCATATACACTTCCTCAAGGAGGTTTCCATTAATGAAAGCCGTTTTGACATCCATCTGCCAGATCTCGTAGTCATAATACGTAGCAACAGCAAGCAATATTCTTATGGACTTTACGATGGCAACAGGGGAAAAGGTCTCATCATAGTCAATACCATGAATTTGCTTGAAACCCTTAGCCACCAATCGCCCTTTGAATGTTTGTACATTCCCATCCATGTCGGTCTTCTTCTTGAAGACCCACTTGCACCCTATGGGTCGTACCCCTTCAGGTGGTTCCACCAAGTTCCAAACTTGGTTTGCATACATGGAGTCCATTTCGGATTTCATAGCCTCAAGCCATTTGTCGGAGTCCGGTCCATTCATAGCCTCTTGGTAGGTTGCTGGTTCATCATCATGATCCATAAGCAACACATTACCTATTTGAGATACGAGAAATCCATATCTCTCAGGCTCAAACCTCGGTCTACCAGATCTACGTAGGACTTCTGTTCCTTGAGCAGGTTCTCTAGCTACAACATCTTGTAGTCCTGTCTCAGAATCCAATTCCGGTTCATTCACTACATGTGGTTCTTGAACTTCTTCAAGCTCTACCTTTTCAGTCTTTCTTGATAAGAACTCTTTCTCCAAGAAGACACCAGTCCTTGCGACAAACACTTTGCCCTCAGACGGTAGGTAAAAGTAATACCCTTTCGTTTCCTTAGGATATCCCACCAGATAACATTTATCCGATTTGGGTTCCAGCTTGTCAGGCATTTGACGTCTCACGTATGCCTCACAGCCCCAAATTTTAATGAACGACATACTAGGACGCTTCCCAGTCCATATTTCATATGATGTCTTCAGAACCGTTTTCGTTGGAGCGCGATTCAATGTCATTGCTGCAGTCTCTAAAGCAAAACCCCAAAAGGAAACAGACAAGTTTGCATGACTCATCATCGAATGTACCATGTCTAACAGAGTACGATTTCTCCTCTCAGACACACCATTATGTTGTGGTGTTCTAGGTGGAGTGAGCTGTGATACAATACCACACTCTTTCAGATGATCACGGAACTCATGACTCAGGTATTCGCCACCTCGATCAGATCGGAGTGCTTTAACCCTTTTACCCAACTGGTTTTCTACTTCATTCTTGAACTCTTTGAACTTTTCAAAGGTCTCGGATTTGCACTTCATAAGATACACATATCCGTATCTACTGAAGTCATCAGTAAATGTAATAAAGTAGAAATACCCACCTCTAGCCATGGAACTCATTGGTCCGCATACATCACTATGTACAACACCCAAGAGATCCTCAGCCCTCTCAGTATAACCAGTGAAAGGAGCTTTAGTCATTTTGCCTAACAAACAATATTCGCATTGCTCAAATGATTCATAATCAAATGAGTCCAAAAGTCCATCTCTATGGAGTTTGGATATGCGCTTCTCGTTGATATGGCCCAAATGACAATGCCAGAGAAATGTAGGGTTCGAGTCATTTGTTCTTAGTCTTTTATTGCTTTCTACATTACAGATCAGATGGTCCAAGTTCAAAACATAAAGACCATTAAACAATTGGGCTACAGCATAACAAACATCATTCTTAAATATAGAACAACAGTTGTTCTTAATTATAAAAGAAAATCCAATCATGTCCAAACATGAAATAGATATAATGTTTCTAGTTATGGCCGGAACAAAATAACAATTATCTAGTTCTATTACAAGCCCACTGGGCAAAGAAAGACGGTAAACCCCTACGGCTACAGCAGCAACTCTTGCTCCATTGCCGATGCGGAGGTCCACCTCCCCTTTACTCAGCAATCTTCTCCTTCCCAGTTCCTGCACATTTGTACAAATGTGAGAACCACATCCGGTATCCAATACCCAAGATGAAGGAGCAGAAAGGTTTATCTCTATAACGTAGATATTTGAAGTGGAAGTCATACCTCCCTTCAATTTCTGCAGTCCTTCAAAGTACGAAGGACAGTTCCTCCTCCAATGACCAGCCTTGCCACAGTGGTGGCATTTCCCTTCCTTCACCGTGCTTTTCTTTTTCATCAGTGTTGAAGACTTGGGCTCAAGGTATGACTTAGGTCCCACCTTCGTCTTCTTAGAGCCCTTAGCCTTGCCCTTGCCCTTATGCACCATCAGTATGGGGCTGGCAGGCTTGGCCTTCTTCATATTGATTTCAACAGTTCTCAATATGCCTAGGAGTTCGGGCAGTGTCTTGTCTATTTCATTCATGTTGTAGTTCAAGACGAACTGCTCATAACTGTTCGGCAATGATTGCAGGATCAGATCTGTGGCCAACTCTTGACAAAGAGGAAAACCCAGCCTTTCAAGGTTCTCTATATACCCAATTATCTTGAGTACGTGAGTCCCTACTGAGTCTCGAACTCCCATCTTGGACTGAAACAACGCTTTTGTGACGTCGAACCTCTCTTAATGAGCCTGCCCTTGAAACATTTTCTTGAGATGCTCGTCAATCTCCTTGCACCCCATGTTCTCATATTGCTTCTGAAGCTCAGAGTTCATAGTGGCAAGCATAAGGCATTCGATATCTAAAGCATCATCAGTATACTTCTTATAAGTATCCTTCTCAGCACGGGAAGAGTTCCCGGTCGGCACCTCGGGGGCTTCTTCTTCCAAGACATAGAGCTTTCGCTCTTTCTTGAGAACAATTCTCAGGTTCCTATACCAGTCCATGTAATTTGTCCCACTGAGCTTATCCTTCTCAAGGATGGCTCTCAGAGACAACGTGGAGTGTGAAACACTTGCCATGGAATTCTATAAGAATTTATGCAGAATAAAATCAGTACCAAAATTTCAAATACAATTTATTTTAATTTGGACTTCAATTAAAACACTCCCACTATTTTATTCGAAATGATAGCTCTCACTAACAATTCGGAGAGTTCATGCGAGCTACTCTCTTAGTGGACAAGATCCGTATTTCACAAACACAATGAGTCAGCTTTGGCTTTCCTCTCACGATGCGGTTATTTAGGTAGGCAACGCTTGCCAATTGCATCCTCATGCAATTCTTGTATGGTTGGTGAATAACTCCTTACTCGCATCCATCATATGGTGCATGCCAACCCTATGCCTCTAGGCACTCAACCTTTGAGGTCACCTAGTTAAGCTGGACCCGATGTCGACAGTGGGATATCATAATTATCGGCTCGCACCCTTACCAAGATAGATTAATGCACCTTGCTTTGGCAAGCCCACACTTCATCGATCGAGGAAGGAAGAGTGTCATCCATCGGAAGGCATCTGAACACTTAAAATTTGATGAAGGGATTTTGATTATAGGTTAACAGTTAACCATGATCAACATTTGATCAATGTGCACATCCAAGGAAATACAATATTTCTAAAACCACATGCATCCCTTATGTGCACAACCTGACACCATCAACATTTGATAGAAGGAAGGGATAAATCTGAACATCCGGAAACTTCCAAATCCTCAGATTTACATGCATTGGACAAAGGCAAAGACAACTCAACTTAAAGCAGTAGACAAGCTCATCTCTCTATGTTGGATTCAAAATCCAAAACAAACTCGAGGGATGGTTACTGCTAAGGAGACTACAATTTCTAACAATTAAAAATTTCCACGAAATTCCAGAAGTTCTTGGCGGGGTACCAAGACTAAATCTAGACATTTAGAACACTTCTAAATCCCTAGGTTTACACGCACTGGAATAACAAAACTTCCAATACAACAATCATGGCCGCAACCTGGCTCTGATACCACTGTTGGGTTTCTCTATGAGGATGGCACAATGCTTGTGCATGCAGCGGAAGAATAAAACATCAAGAAAACCCAAAACAGATGGGATCGGGCCATGGTAGTTGAATCAAGAAGTTAACATACAATTAGGCAAGAATTACCTCATTGGCGTTGAGTCACAACTCAACAGAGATGCTCCAAGCTTCGTCTTCTTACTGGTGGTGAGTTCTAAGTGGAATGATATCCACGTCTCTGCAGAAATCTACACGAGCGGGAGAACACCGATCTTTCCGTCGCACGAAAATCGGGAAGGAGAAAGACCGCACCTTGCTTTCCTACGGACTGTTAGGTCCGCGCCAGGGATAGCAACACCAGCGACGATTGCCGGAGAGGAGGAAGTCGACGGAGCAAGCACGGCGGTGGCGGAACACTTCCGTCGGCGGTGGGATTCGGGATCGGCAGAACGAGCGAACGGCGGAACACTTCCGTCGGCTTCGATTCGATCAGCACGCACAGATCTCTTATTCCCCGAAAACCCTAAGTGTCCTTTTATACCAAAGGCATAAATAGACTTAGGAATATCGCTATCCGCAGACCACCCAAAAAAATAGGGTTCCAGAATCGGCGAGAATCACCAAGCAGATTCGGTGAGAATCAATCGGCGAGAATCATTCGACGAGAATCATTCGGCGAGTATCACCTAGGATCAGCGAGAATCAGAGTACAATACTCGACGATTCTCTCCGAACGCGGGGTGGACCATACTCGTCGACCGTCGACCTGCGGTCGATGATTCTCGTCGATCGTCGAGAATCAGAGTTCCAATTCTCGACGATTCTCGTCGATCGGCGAGAATCAGAGTACCAATCCTCGACGATTCTCGTCGACCTTCGGTCGACTATTCTTACCAGTCCTTCAAGGCAACATTTGCCCAACCCGACGATCCTTTAAGGCAACACTTTGCCCATAACCCCATTCAGGTCGGTGATTGGTAACCATTACCAACACAGTCAATCATCCAACTTCTCCACATCTCTTATGTGCGACCCTGCAGGCTCATATCGTGTTGGCAGTGAGATTACATGTTTGATCACTTACAGATCACCATGGTAACTCCAACAGTACACGCCCGTGACAATTTGGTCACGCCCGTGACCGGGCCGTGACATTGCATTTCCCGTGAAATCGGATGATTTCTGAAGTAAAAAGCTTGACACGCCTAGTGTCACGCCCGTGTCACCCGATACGGGGCGTGACCCAAGCCCGTGTCCTCTCCTCTCGACACTTTCCGCTCAACGATCGTCGAGTGTCGACACCAACAGTCACGCCCAGTATCACGCCCGTGACCTAGGGCGTGACTCAATCTCAGCTCGACGATTTCAACTCGACACTTTCCGCTCGACATTCGCCGAGTGTCGACACCAACTGACATGCCCAGAGTCACGCCCGTGACCTGGGGCATGACCTTTCCAGCTGGCCCGACAAGATGCTGCCAAAGACTTTTGACGCAACCCGCGCCCGGTTCTACATCCCCGATACGCCCAGAGTCACGCCCGTGACCTGGGGCGTGACTGCCGCGAACTCAGCCCGAAGTCAGCTTTCCTGTCCAATCGTCGGCCGCCTTCATGAATAGTACTGACATGCCCCCCCTACACGCCCGTGACCTAGGACGTGTACTTAGAACTTTTTGCCTATAAATTGCCCATTTCTGTAAGGTCCAAGGGTTCAGATTTTTGGGCCATTTTAGTGTCTTTTTGTGGGCTGCATCCGTGATTTCTAGAGCTATGTAAGGAGATTTCTCCCTCCTTTCTTTCATGTTTGTTTTTTGCTTTAGCTTTAGCTCTTGTAATAGCTTGTAATAGTTTCCTTTAATCAATAAAAATGTTAGATTTTCTCTTCTTATTTGGCTTTGGAATGAACTCTTGTGCCCACTTTTCATTTCATTTTATTCTTAGTTTTACCCCTTTTTTCTCTTTATGAAAAATGTGTGTGTGTATGAGTGTAACTTATTTACTTTACATGCTTTTAATTTGTCTCATGTTAGGTTTTGTTAGAAATTTATGAAATGATGAATTAGCTTTTTCTCTTTTTCTGCATGTCTTCTTTTAATGTTTTCAACATCTTCACTCTTATGGATGTGTAAAAGAGTTACTAAAGTTCTTTTTTTGATTTTTTTTACTTAGCTTTATTCTAGGATGAAAACCCTTTTTGTTCTTTCTCTTTTCATTTTAACTTTTTTAGCACTTTTATGAAATCCTAGGAATGAAAATGTTGAAATTTTAATTTTCCAAAAACTTTGGTTTTTAATTTGTTTTGAAAAACTTTTGTCTTATAAAAATTGTAATTTCTTCTTTTTATTTGTTTTTGGCAAAACCTAAGCATGAAAAAGTAAAAGTTTTAATTTTTAGGTAACTTTCATTTTGCTTTTAATTTGTGTGTGTGAGTGTATTAGAATAATGTTTTGATACTTTGATTCAAATTGTGTAGAGTGTGTGAGTGTAGGAGTTAAATTTTAATGCTTTCTTTTAATACTTTGTTCAAATTTTGTAAAGTGTGTGAGTGTAGGTGTTAGCTTTATTGCTTTCTTGAAATTCATATGGAGTGTGTGTGTTTGTGTGTATTTATTTCCGCCTACTCGTTAAGAGTTAAATGGCGCATCGTTTTCATTTTCAGTCCTACTCGTTTGAGTAGGACTTGTTATTTTCTTTTTTTATTTTTCCGCCGACTCACTTGAGTTAAATGGACGGACTTTATTTCCCGCCTACTCATTTGAGTAGGACTTGTTATTTTCTTTCTTTATTTTTCCGCCTACTCACTTGAGTTAAATGGACGGAGCTTTATCTCCCTGTAAATATTTGAGAAAGCCCTGTAATCGCATTTATTTTCTCCTACTCATTGGAGTAGTACTCGCTTTCATTTCAGTTCTACTCGTTTGAGTAGGACTTGTAATTTTCAGCTTTTATTTACCGCCCCCACTCGTTTGAGTGGGACTCGCAAATTTCAATTATGCAAATTTCTTTCATGTGTAACTTAGTTCCTGTTTAATTTATAATTTGGAGTGTGCGCGAGTTCTTGTTTTAGCTAACTTTTCAGCTTTCTAAATGTTTGTTATTTGTTTTTATGTCCTCTTCTTATAATCATTAGCGTTTAATGTCGAACTTGCATCCCACTAAAATTATAAAGCCGTCCCCATACCGATGTGTGGCTAATCGCTATTAGCCTCGGCATCGAAGAGCATTGGGACATTTAAAATAATTTCTAATAATTGAAGCTCTTTATTTTCATTTTAATTTAAACACTTAAGGTTTACCCCGGGTTTACGACGCGTAGGACCACATATCGATGTGTGGGCCCTATTTCCGTAGTCCATATGCTAGCTAGCCGAGAGGCCATGCATATGGACCGATCACCCCTGGGTAAATAGAGTTGCGTGCATACCCTCGAGAGAGGACAAGCGTAATTCTACCGGATTGGGTTCCCCACCCAATAGCGGGTTTCTTAGCGTAAAGCGGGCGTTAAGAGGAATCCTTCATCGGACTAACGTTCGGTCGAATAGTCTTAACGTTTAGGTGAGCGATATCCCTATAGCTAGGTGAGCTCACATTTGTGGAACCTCCACGGCCAAGTTGCCTTATTATTAATTTGAAAACTAAGTCCTATAATTATTAAAAATTGTTTTAGTCTTAATCCGATTCGATGCCGAGCGTTAACCCTTCATCGAATATTTTCTAAATCATTTTTTCGCTCCTTTGCTTTTCCATCTTTAGTTAATAAAAAATTCACCTTACTTTCAGTAAAATAATAGTCCTCCCGGAGGAGTAAGAATAGTCATCACGACCCCGAGAACAATACGACCTCGGTATTCCCCCGAATATCGCGTACTACTTGCGATAGGTGCACTTGCCTCCTGTAGCATGCCCGCGGCGATCGACTCACCGAACCAACAACAGTAAGAGTTTGTTCGCGGGCGCACCAAGTTTTTGGCGCCGTTGCTGGGGAATTTACTTTCTTCGAGTTGCTATTTCGAATTCCGGAGTCTATTACTTTACTTATTTTCTATAAAAAAAAAACTAAAAACTTTATTTTAAAAAAAAGAAGAAGTTTATTTGTTTTATTTTTGTTTGGGTGTATCACCCGTGGACAACCCTCCGAGTCTGAAGATTTTGACTTCGACCCTGAGATCGAACGCTCTCTTGCGCGAATCCGATCTTAATGCCGAAATCCTTCTTTAGATCCCGAGGAATCTATCGGAGAACCTACTGTTGTACTTATGGCCGCGCCTAACCTTCCCCCGGAGGCCGAGCGTACTATGTCCTATTACGCCCGGCCTAACCTGGATGATTCTGGGTCGAGTATTGTTCGCCCTGCGGTGGCGAATAATAATTTCAAAATAAAGTCGAGTGTCATTCAAATGGTCCAAAATGCCATGCAGTTCGATGGAATGCCGGATGAGGACCCGAATATCCACTTGTCCAATTTCTTGGAGATATGCGATACCTTCAAGATTAATGGCGTCACTGATGACGCCATTCGTTTGCGCTTATTTCCTTTTTCCCTTAAGTCCAAAGCCAAGGCGTGGTTGAATGCCCTCCCGCGAGGATGTATCACCACGTGGGCTGAGTTGACGGAACGGTTCCTAACAAAGTACTTTCCGCCCGCAAAAACTGCAAAGTTGCGGGCGGACATTTCTTCGTTTGTGCAAAACGATCCTGAGTCTCTATACGAGACTTGGGAACGGTTTAAGAAATTCCTCTGCCGTTGCCCGCACCACGCGCTGCCAACGTGATTGCAAGTTCATATTTTTTATAATGGGCTGAATTTTCAGACGCGTCAAATGATTGACGCGGCTGCCGGGGGTACTCTAAACAACAAAACCCCCGAGGCCGCCCAGGATTTATTCGAAGAGATGGCTATGAACGCCTATCAATAGAACGTCCAGCGGGGACGCCCAAAGCCGGCGGCTGGTCTTTTTGAAGTGGATGCCACTGCTCTCTTGACCCTTCAAGTTGAAAGGTTAACAAAGCAAGGGGCGGAGATGTCTGCTGCCTCCTCCACTCCGCCTTATTTTATTCCCCCTAACGTCTGCGTGGCTGAAGAGTTCGTGGACTTCATGGGAAATTCGGGTCGTCCTCCCTTCAACCCCAACAACAACCCTTATAGTAATAACTATAATCCGGGTTGGAGGAATCACCCCAACTTCTCGTGGAGCAACCCGAATAATGCTCAGCGCCCCCCTATTTCTTATGCACCCGGATTTCTTCCTCCTCCTCCTCTTCCGAAACCCTCCCCGATGGAGGAAACGTTTTCGAAGTATATTGCGTCCAACGAGTCAAATATCTGGAACATCACCGGATCGCTAAAAACTCTCGAACAACAGGTTGGACAGCTGACGAGGATGATGTCCGAGCGCGCGCTCGGGGCACTGCCGGGAAACACGGAGCCCAATCCGCTGGAGAACGCCAACGCAATAACCCTCCGTAGCGGAAAGGAGGTGGTCGATCCAAAACGGACCGACCCTCAGGTACATATTTCACCTCCGACCCCTCTTCCCCTTTCTTCGCTTACGCCGCCTTTACCAATTATAAAAGAAAAAATTATTTTAAACAAGGCCCTTCCATATCCGCATAAGTTAGATAACGAGCATAAGGACGTGAAATATGAAAAATTTATTTTATTATTAAAACAAATTCACATTAATGTTCCTTTTTGCGAGACTATCTCGCAAATGCCCAAATATGCGAAATTTTTAAAAGAACTACTTTCTAATAAACGCAAATTAGAGGATATTTTGCATGTATCTCTCAACGCTATCTGCTCGGCGGCCCTTACTAATAAATTGCCCACAAAACAAAACGACCCGGGACGGTTTTCCATCCCGTGCCTTTTTGGCAATATATTAGTAAAGTACGCCTTAGCTGATTTAGGGGCTAGCATTAATCTAATGTCGTTCTCGCTCTTTTCACGTTTAGGTTTGGGTACTCCTAGTCCTACGAATATGCGCATCCAATTAGCGGATCGCTCAGTTAAGTTCCCTATCGGGGTAGTGGAGGACGTCCTTGTCCGAGTCGACAAGTTTACCTTCCCGGTAGACTTCATCATCTTAGATATCGAGGAGGACGCCGAGGTACCAATAATACTCGGTCGCCCTTTTCTCGCCACCTCCCGCGCACTAATAGATGTTAGTAATGGTAGTCTTCTCCTCCGAGTAGGCGATGATCAGGTTACTTTCTCTATTAATCCCTCGATGGACAATTTGTTACGAGCGACAATTTCTGCTATTCTTTAGATACCTTTTTTGGAGATCGTTCTTCTCCCTTTTTCGAGTCCGTATTTTTAAACGACGATATTTATGAGCTCGAAAATTTTAAATGCGATGAGGATACTTCTTTAGACTTGCCTTTCGAACCAATTGGTAAGAAAGACATAGGCATTAAAACCTCCCTAGAAGAACCGCCCATCCTAGACCTCAAACCCTTACCCGCATCACTCAAATACGCTTTTTTGGGAAAAAGCGATACGCTTCCCGTTATCATTTCTTCGGACTTGAGTGATTCGGAGACTTCTGATTTATTGGAAGTTTTATTTAAACATCACCACGCAATTGCGTGGCAAATCTCTGACTTAAAGGGGATTAGCACCTCCTTTTGCACACATAAGATTTTTCTTAACGATAATTGCCGCAAAACGATTCAGCCGCAGCGTCGTCTTAACCCAAACATGAAAGACGTCGTTAAAGCCGAAATTATTAAGTTATTAGATGCGGGGATTATCTACCCTATTTCGGACAGTGCATGGATTAGTCCTGTGCATGTCGTGCCAAGAAGGGCGGCCTTACCGTAGTGGCGAATGAGCATAACGAGCTCGTCCCAACTCATACTATTACGGGTTGGCGAGTGTGCATCGATTATAGAAAACTTAATGACGCCACCCGCAAGGACCATTTCCCTCTGCCATTTCTGGACCAGATTTTAGAGCGTTTATCCGGTCATCCGTATTATTGTTTTCTTGATGGTTTATCGGAGTTTTTCCAAATCCCCATTTCCCCCGATGATCAAGAGAAAACAACTTTTACTTGCCCATTCGGCACCTTCGCATATCGAAGAATGCCATTTGGACTCTGCAATGCGGCAGCTACATTCCAAAGATGTATGGTAGCAATTTTTGGCGAGCTAGTAGAAGACATTATGGAAGTCTTTATGGATGACTTTTCTGTTTTCGGACGCTCTTTTCCAGATTGCCTTCACAATTTAGATCGTGTCCTTCAACGGTGCGAGGACACAAGTCTTGCTTTAAATTGGAAAAAATGCAACTTTATGGTTTGAGGAGGTTTGGTCCTCGGCCATATGATTTCGTCTAAGGGGATAGAGGTGGATAAGACCAAGATAGAAATTATAGAAAAACTTCCGCATCCAACAAACGTAAAATCTATTAGGAGTTTCTTAGGACATGCGGGCTTTTACCGACGCTTCATTCAAGACTTTTCAAAAATAACAAAGCTGCTTACTCACCTCTTGGAAAAGGAATCACGCTTCATCTTTAGTAGCGAATGCGAGTCCTCCTTTAATTTAATAAAACAAAAACTTATCACTTCACCAATTTCAGTGGCCCCTAATTGGTCCCTTCCGTTCGAAATAATGTGCGACGGTAGTGATATTGCCTTAGGTGCCGTTCTTGTCCAACGCGTAGAAAAACATTTTCATCATATTTATTACGCTAGCAAGACGCTCACTTCCGCCCAAGTAAATTACATGACAACGGAAAAGGAACTCTTAGCCGTCGTTTTCGCTTTTGATAAGTTTCGCTCGTATATAACGCTATCTAAAGTTATCGTTTTTACCGATCACTCCGCGCTTAAGTATTTATTAGCTAAAAATGATGCGAAGCCCCGCCTTCTTCGATGGATTCTCCTCCGACAAGAGTTTGATTTGGAGATCCGAGATAAGCGGGGAGCGGAAAATCTAGCGGCAAACCACCTCTCCCGTTTAGAAAATCCAGGTGCGGAAGCGCTCGTCGAATCTGAAATAAATGACAGATTCCCCGAGGAACGCCTTCTTGCCATTAATAAATCTTCGTCATCTTCGCCTTGGTTCGCAGACTTTGCAAATTTCTTAGTAGCGCGGGTCCTTCCAAAAGAATTTTCCAGTCATCAAAAGAAGAAATTCTTTTCTGACTTGAAAAATTTCTTTTGGGATGACCCATTTATTTTTTGTATCTGCGCGGACCAAGCGGTCCGAAGATGCGTTGCTGGTGTGGAGTGCTTGCAAATTCTTAAGCACTGCCACGAGGGTCCAGCCGGGGGGCATTATCAAGCCAACCAGACCGCTCGGAAGGCGCTAGAGGCGGGCTACTTTTGGCCCACTCTCTTCAAAGACGCACATAATTTTGTGCGCGCATGCAATAGCTGTCAGCGGTCGGGTAACATCTCTCGTCGCGACGAGATGCCCCAAAATATGTTTTTAGAGTGCGAAGTCTTCGATTTATGGGGCATAGATTTTGTTGGCCCCCTACCTCCATCTTTCAAAAATATATATATTTTAGTGGTCGTGGACTACGTATCGAGGTGGGCAGAAGCGCAAGCTCTCCCCACCAACGATGCGCGAGTCGTCGTTACATTTCTTAAAAAATTATTTTCTCGCTTCGGCACGCCTCACGCAATTGTTAGTGATAGGGGAACGTATTTCTGTAACGCTCTTATGGCTAAGACGTTAGCTAAATACGGAGTCACGCACAAGCTTGCCAACCCCTACCACCCGCAAACAAGTGGCCAAGTTGAGGTAGTAAATCGAGAGATTAAGCGAATTTTAGAAAAAACCGTTTCACTAAATAGGAAAGATTGGTCCGTTAAACTCGACGATGCATTGTGGGCGTATCGGACGGCATACAAAACCGCAATTGGTTATACGCCGTTCCAGTTAGTCTACGACAAAGCGTGCCATTTACCCGTAGAATTAGAGCATCGCGCTCTTTGGGCTTTAAAACTCTTAAACCTCGACTCCAACTTAGCCGCTCAGAATAGAAAACTGCAACTAAACGAGCTCGATGAATGGCATGCGAACGCTTACGAGAGCAATAAATTATATAAGGAGCGCTCTAAGTTATATCACGATCGAAAAATCAAGTCCCAAAAATTATTTTCTCCGGGCGATCTTGTCCTTCTTTACAATTCACGTCTTAGGCTTTTTCCAGGTAAATTAAAATCTAGATGGTCCGGTCCCTTTCTAGTTGAAGAAGTTTTTCCATATGGAACTGTACTCGTCTCCCACCCGGACAAAGGTTCATTTAAAGTAAACGGTCATCGGTTAAAGTCTTATATAGCAGGCGACCTAGTGATCGGTTTTAGCGAAACCATAACTTTCCTCCACATTATAAACCCGTCAAAATAGTCAAGCTACACGAATATAAACAAAGCGCTCCTGGGAGGCACCCCTCGCTTATCTTTTTCGCTCTTTCCTTATTACCTTTACTATTTTTTTTCTAATAAACGCAGGGTTTCTGATTGGACTTCCCCGAACGCGTTTCAGGGACGTTTCTACCCCCCCCCCCCTCTCTTTACTTTTGTACATATCGTATTTTAATTTTTGTTCCGTATAATTACGTTACAACATTGGGGACAATGTTGGACTTAAGTATGAGGGTATTTTCGTGCTTAATTTCTGCACTTCAATTTTTTTTCTGCATTTCAAAAATACAAAAAAAATACATATAACAACAAAACAAAAACAAAAAAAATAAAAAAAAACATCTTAAAATGAAAAAAAAAATAAAAATAAATGAAAAATCCAAAAAATTTTTTGTTCTCTTTCTTTCTTTTTTCCAAAAAACTCAAAAAAAAACAACAAAAAATATATTTAGTTTCACTTTGTAAATATTTTTTTTATTTTTATACATACTCTTTTCTCTCTCCCCCCTTGCTCATTCTTGTAAAAACCTCTCTTTTTCTCCCATATTTTTGTACATATAATGAAAATTCTCTTAAAAAAATACAAAAAAAGATAATAGTTCAAAAAATTTCTAAAAAAAATTGAGAAAAACAAAAATACAAAAAAAAGATAATAAATGAAAAACAAAACAAAAAATGATGAAAAAAACTATAAAAATAAAAAAAAATGTTTTGAAACAAATAAATCAAATATTCCATCCTTAACTTTCCTGCTATCCAAAAATTCTGTTTTGAGTTTATTTATATGCGAATTTAATTAATTCTTTGTTCACTACCCGTTTGTTAATTATTAATTGAAAAATTTAAATACCCGGGGTTAAGTTTTAAAGAATTCATTATACTTTGTTAAAAATAGCGAACTCATTTTAGGCACTACTTCTAATTTTTCATTAATAGGAGCACGTATATTATGTTAGGAAATAACGACTATAGAATTCAATTATACTTACTTTTAGCTTTCTGAAAAAAATTGGAACGTACAAATTATTAAGGTTGCTCTCAAAAATTTTTAGGATTAAAAATCTAGTTTTCCTTTCTCCCCTTACCTTTCATGACCTACTTGACGTGAAAACTTTTTATCCTTAAATGATCCTATGTCAATGGGAATAAGATTTCGTTCCGTAAACATAGACACTCAATAATTTAAAAAGATTATATATGGAGTAAGAGGATAAAATTCATTACTCCTACAAATATACATTGAGTTAATTTTATTCTTATGAAGTTGAAAAACAAAAATCATTATTAGGAAAATAAGATTTCATTTTCCTAATAATCCAAAAGAAAAAAAAATGGAGGTTCGAGAAAAAATTACCTCACCTCAAATTTCAAAACCCTCTTCATACACCCACTACCCCCTTAGCCAATTACACGATTCTAGAATTAATTCAAAAATCTTTTTGAGAGCATAATTAGTAAATTGTATTATTTCCAGTAGCACTCGTATAAGCTAGAGTTCTTATAATTCCAAACTATTTTCGTTAATCTAACCATTATAAATGTTGCCTTCTATTTGATTACATCAAGAAGTCTTTTGGTCAAAACTTTTGCGCTATTTAAATCATCTACATAATTTTAGGACATAACACTTACACCCCGTATATTTATTTCGATCTCTCTTATAATTGATTAAGCGGTAGCTAAACTTAGAGTTTTTTTTATTCCTTATAGATTCACCTCAAACTTTTGCTCTGGAATAGCAAAAGCCTAAGTATGGGGGTATTTGATGAATTGTAAATATACGTATTTGTGTGCACTTTAATTTAGTCGTTTTCATTTATTTTCGTCATTTTTACTTATTTTTGTTCAATAAAATACTCCTCTTCTTGTAAATTTACTACTAACTTGTTTTCTTTAATTTTGCAGAAAAATTTCAAAATCTGCCAAAATTGGGCAGTACACGCCCGTGACAATTTGGTCACGCCCATGACCGTGCCGTGACTTTGCATTTCCCGTGAAATCGGATGATTTCTGAAGTAAAAAGCTTGACACGCCTAGTGTCACGCCCATGTCACCCGACACGGGGCGTGACCCAAGCCCGTGTCCTCTCCTCTCGACACTTTTCGCTCGACGATCGTCGAGTGTCGACACCAACAGTCACGCCCAGGGTCACGCCCGTGACCTAGGGCGTGACTCAATCTCAGCACGACGATTTCAACTCGACACTTTCCGCTCGACATTCGTCGAGTGTCGACACCAACTGACACGCCCAGAGTCACGCCCGTGACCTGTGGCGTGACCTTTCCAGCTGGCCCGACAAGATGCTGCCAAAGACTTTTGACGCAACCCGCGCCCGGTTCTACATCCCCGACACGCCCAGAGTCATGCCCGTGACCTGGGGCGTGACTGTCGCGAACTCAGCCCGAAGTCAACTTTCCTGTCCAATCGTCGGTCGCCTTCATGAATAGTACTGACATGCCGCCCACTACACGCCCGTGACCTAGGATGTGTACTTAGAATTTTTTGCCTATAAATTGCCCATTTCTGTAAGGTCCAAGGGTTCAGATTTTTGGGCCATTTTAGTGTCTTTTTGTGGGCTGCATCCGTGATTTCTAGAGCTATGTAAGGAGATTTCTCCCTCCTTTCTTTCATGTTTGTTTTTGCTTTAGCTTTAGCTCTTGTAATAACTTGTAATAGTTTCCTTTAATCAATAAAAATGTTAGATTTTCTCTTCTTATTTGTCTTTGGAATGAACTCTTGTGCCCACTTTTCTTTTCATTTTATTCTTAGTTTTACCCTTTTTTTCTCTTTATGAAAAGTGTGTGTATGTGTATGAGTGTAACTTATTTACTTTACATGCTTTTAATTTGTCTCATGTTAGGTTTTGTTAGAAATTTATGAAATGATGAATTAGCTTTTTCTCTTTTTCTTCATGTCTTCTTTTAATGTTTTCAACATCTTCACTCTTATGGATGTGTAAAAGAGTTACTAAAGTTCTTTTTTTGATTTTTTTTTACTTAGCTTTATTCTAGGATGAAAACCCTTTTTGTTCTTTCTCTTTTCATTTCAACTTTTTAGCACTTTTATGAAATCCAAGGAATGAAAATGTTGAAATTTTAATTTTCCAAAAACTTTGGTTTTTAATTTGTTTTGAAAAACTTTTGTCTTCTAAAAATTGTAATTTCTTCTTTTTATTTGTTTTTGGCAAAACCTAAGCATGAAAAAGTAAAAGTTTTAATTTTTAGGTAACTTTCATTTTGCTTTTAATTTGTGTGTGTGAGTGTATGAGAATAATGTTTTGATGCTTTGATTCAAATTGTGTAGAGTGTATGAGTGTAGGAATTAAATTTTAATGCTTTCTTTTAATGCTTTGTTCAAATTTTGTAGAGTGTGTGAGTGTAGGTGTTAGCTTTATTGCTTTCTTGAAATTCATATGGAGTGTGTGTGTTTGTGTGTATTTATTTCCTCCTACTCGTTAAGAGTTAAATGGCGCATCGTTTTCATTTTCAGTCCTACTCGTTTGAGTAGGACTTGTTATTTTCTTTCTTTATTTTTCCGCATACTCACTTGAGTTAAATGGACGGACTTTATTTCCCGCCTACTCATTTGAGTAGGACTTGTTATTTTCTTTCTTTATTTTTCCGCCTACTCACTTGAGTTAAATGGACGGAGCTTTATCTCCCTGTAAATATTTGAGAAAGCCCTGTAATTGCATTTATTTTCTCCTACTCATTTGAGTAGGACTCACTTTCATTTCAGTCCGACTCGTTTGAGTAGGACTTGCAATTTTCAGCTTTTATTTACCGCCCCCACTCGTTTGAGTGGGACTCGCAAATTTCAATTATGCAAATTTCTTTCATGTGTAACTTAGTTCCTGTTTAATTTATAATTTGGAGTGTGCGCGAGTTCTTGTTTTAGCTAACTTTTCAGCTTTCTAAATGTTTGTTATTTGTTTTTATGTCCTCTTCTTATAATCATTAGCGTTTAATTTCGAACTCGCGCCTCACTAAAATTATAAAGCCGTCCCCATACCGATGTGTGGCTAATCGCTATTAGCCTCGACATCGAAGTGCATTGGGACATTTAAAATGATTTCTAATAATTGAAGCTCTTTATTTTCATTTTAATTTAAGCACTTAAGGTTTACCCCGGGTTTACGACGTGTAGGACCACATATCGATGTGTGGGCCCTATTTCCGTAGTCCATATGCTAGCTAGCAGAGAGGCCGTGCATATGGACCGATCACCCCTGGGTAAATAGAGTTGCGTGCATACCCTCGAGAGAGGACAAGCGTAATTCTACCGGATTGGGTTCCCCACCCAATAACGGGGTTCTTAGCATAAAGCGGGTATTAAGAGGAATCCTTCGTCGGACTAACGTTCGGTCGAATAGTCTTAACGTTTAGGTGAGCGATATCCCTATAGCTAGGTGAGCTCACATTTGTGGAACCTCCACGGCCAAGTTGCCTTATTATTAATTTTAAAACTAAGTCATATAATTATTAAAAATTGTTTTAGTCTTAATCCGATTTGATGCCGAGCGTTAACCCTTCATCAAATATTTTCTAAATCGTTTTTTCTCTCCTTTGCTTTTCTGTCTTTAGTTAATAAAAAATCCAGCTTACTTTCAGTAAAATAATAGTCCTCCCGGAGGAGTAAGAATAGTCAACACGACCCCGAGAACAATACGACCTCGGTATTCCCCCGAATATCGAGTACTACTTGCGATAGTTTCACTTGCCTCCTTTAGCACGCCCGCGGCAATCGAATCACCGAACCAACCACAGTAAGAGTTTGTTCGCGGGCGCACCAACGGGGGAATATCCAGAGGGGGTAGATAAGAAGAAGCAAAGGCACAAGTCCGCTTATTACCTCCTCCAGGACGGGCAGCTATACAGGAAGACCCTCTCTGGGATGCTGGCTCGCTGCGTGGCTGAGGACGAGGTGCAGAGGATCTTGGAGGAAATCCACTCCGGCGAATGTGGGAGTCATTCCGGGAGTGGGATCTTGGAGGGAAGGATAGTCAGTCAAGGGTATTTCTAGCCCACCCTGGGCCGAGACGCCGCGGAGTTCGTGAGAAGATGTCATAAGTGCCAGCTGTTTGCCCCTCTTCAGCTATAGCCGGCCCAACGACTCAGGAGTATCACGGCCCCCTGGCCCTTCGCGATCTGGGGAATGGATTTGGTTGGGCCATTCCCCCAGGCCAGCGGTCAAAGAAGGTTCCTCCTAGTGATGATTGACTACTTCTCCAAGTGGGTGGAGGTGAAGGCACTGGCCAAGGTGACCTCCCAGGTGATTAGGAACTTTGTTTGGGGGGAGATCATCTGTCGCCATGGGCTGCCCCAGGCCATCGTCACGAACAACGGGCCCCAGTTCGCCAGTACCGAGTTCACCAGCTTTTGCGGGCAGCTGGGGGTCGACCTCAGGTTCGCCTCGGTCCACCACCCCAGGAGCAACGGGCAGGTGGAGGCCGCGAACAAGATCATCGTCAACCTCCTCAAAAAGAAGGTGGAGAATTTGAAGGGGAGCTGGGTGGAGCAGCTCCCCGCAGTTCTCTAGGCCCTAAGAACCATCCCTAACATAGCTACAGGGGAGACCCCCTTCAAGCTCTCCCATGGGTGCGAGGCAGTGCTCCCCATGGAATTTGACGTCCAAACGCCGCGGGTCGTGGCAACCAAAGAGGGCCGAGAGGAATGGCAAGCCGAGAACGAGGAGGAGCTGAGGCTCTCCCTAGACATGGTGGAGGAGCTGAGGGACCTTTCCGCCATCCGGCAGGAGGAGGTGAAAATAAGAATGGCAAGTACTTTGACAAGCACGTCAGGGTCAAGCAGTTCGTGGAAGGGGATCTGGTGCTGAAGAAGGTAGACGCTGCAGGGAGGTCAGCATCCGTAGGGAAGCTCAACCCCAGCTGGGAGGGGCCATTTATTGTGAAGGAAGCTTTGAAGTCAGGAGGCTATCGGCTCCAAAATGTAGAGGGCGAGACCCTGAGTCTCACCTGGAGTGGAGACGACCTAAAAGGTTTTTTCCCTAAACGCCTGTAAGCGACACTTTGATTATAGTGAATTCCTTTTCCCCCCAGTATTGTCATAGCTATCCTGCATGGAGAGATGGGAATATGTTTGGACCCTGAGAAGATCCCGCAGCCAGGCTCCCACCTAGCTGGCAGGGCCGGAAGTCACTCGGTGTCATCCTTGGCCTCTAGAAGATCCCGCTGCCAGTCTCTCACCTAGCTGGCAGGGCCGGAAGTCACTCGATGGAATATGTTTGGACCCCGAGAAGATCCCGCTGCCAGGATCCCACCTAGCTGGCAGGGCCGGAAGTCACTCGGTGTCATCCTTGGCCTCGAGAAGATCCTGCTGCCAGGCTCCCACCTAGCTGGCAGGGCCGAAAGTCACTCGATGGAATATGTTTGCACCCCGAGAAGATCCCGCTGCCAGGCTCCCACCTAGCTGGCAGGGCCGGAAGTCACTCGGTGTCATCCTTGGCCTCGAGAAGATCCCGCTGCCAGGCTCTCACCTAGCTGGCAGGGGCGGAAGTCACTCGATGGAATATGTTTGGACCCCGAGAAGATCCCGCTTCCAGGCTCACACCTAGCTGGCAGGGCCGGAAGTCACTTGGTGTCATCCTTGGCCTCGAGAAGATCCTGCTGCCAGGCTCTCACCTAGCTGGCAGGGCCAGAAGTCACTCGATGGAATATGTTTGGACCCCGAGAAGATCCCGCTGCCAGGCTCCCACCTAGCTGGCAGGGCCAGAAGTCACTCGGTGTCATCCTTGGCCTCGAGAAGATCCCGCTGCCAGTCTCTCACCTGGCTGGCAGGGCCAGAAGTCACTCGATGGCAGCATTTTGCGACCCAGAGCGAATCACGATGTCGGGCTCCCCACCAGCCGGCAGGGCCGAAAAACTACTCAAGTGGTGTTAATAATGGATTGGAATCGCGAATATTAACCGAAAGGGGGGGGGGGGTCTAGCATGACCACCCAGCCCACAGATTAGCGACCGGGAGGAGGCGAGCACCCGGGTCGCGTCGCAAAGGGGTCGACCTGCCAGGGATCTGATGACTCGGGCAAACAGCGAACCGCCTCGACTCGCCTGGTCGGCGAGTCGCATCGGCAGCAGAGGCCGTGCCGCTGATACAGGTCGCCCACAGCAGGACAACCTGCCCGACCCCATATAACCCTAAGCCAAATCCGTAGGCATACGACCTCGTCGACGCAACGCAAGGTGAGCAGCGGCGAGCGGGAAAGCGGAAAAAATTGCATCGCGCGATAACAGCAGACAGACGTAAGTAACCAGTGGGGAAGCATGTTTAAGAGCATTAATAGACGAGAATCAAAAATTAAAGGTGCGGCCCGCGCTTACATCTCAAACAGCAGAAAGAACATAGTGTATACACTTAACAAACAAATATCAAAAAGCGGGGGCGACGCGAGATCCGGGGGCAAGAAGTCCTAAATGCGCTGGAAGGACTGGTCTCCAGGGTCCGGTACGGGAAGGAACAGCGCCGGCACCATGTCTCCCGCCGAGAGTTCTGCTGCCTCGCTCTTGAGAAGATCCGCGCGCCGCAGCATCTGCATCGTGTACTTTGCGGCGCTGGCGGCGTTCTTTTACATCAGCACCTCCAACTCGTGGTCGGAGTGGTGTGCGAGCGGGCAGCCCCTGTTATCTGGCGGAGGGACAGCGGCGGCGGCCTCCAGCTCGCGTACCCGCGCCTCCAGCGCCGATTTGTCCTAACCCTGGGTGGCGATCTCGGCACCCATCCGGCTCGCCGTCGCCGCATCATGGGGAAAGGAGAGAGAGTCATAAGGTGAATTCGCGAGAAGGGGCGGTTATCAAAGGTGAACACGTACCACCCCGCCCAGATACTACGCGAGGGTCTCCTCCGCCGCGTCCGCCCGTCTACTCTGAAGATCCGCGTCCTCCTGAGCAAGCTTTCGGGCCTTCTCCATCTCGTCCGCCAACTTCTAGAGAGAGGCGGCGTTCCGCTCCAGCTGGGTGCAGCGCCTCCCAACCATGTGGGCTAGCTCCAAGACGCGCAGCTGGGCCCGCGCGCTCTCGTGAACCAGTACTTGTGTCGCCTCTTTGTCATAGATGGCAGTGTCCTCTCGCGAGTACAGGCCGAACGAAAAATTGTACGTCTCCCCGCCGATGGTATCCTGCTCTAGCCAACTCGGCAACAGAGTCGAGACCACCGCGTGATTAGACTCCTTGTCCCATGATAGAAGCGGGACGCCGAGCTCGTCCAGATATTTCTCGCCGTAGCCGAAGTTGCGATGCCCTCTCGGCACCGGCCTCGCGGCGGTTTGCGACACATCCGGCGGATCGGAAGTACCCGCCGCCTCGGCGGGGATGTCGCTGGTCGACGCGACAATGGGGGGGGAGCCCTCGGTCGGTAGATCAGCCAGGGCCTTTCCTTTCCTCTGGCCCCCGGCTAGTTGCTGACCTGTAGACTTTGCCGTCTTTGGCAGGGGAGCGGGCTGCTCGCGGCCCGGCCTCTTCTTGGCAGGGATCGACGGGGCCTCGCGCTGAGCGGCGTCAGCGGCCTGAGCACGAGCGAGGACCCCGGAGGCGACCCGAGCACTCTCATAGGGGGGATGAAGGGGCACGTCTTGCTCGCTTGACGAAGAAAGAGGTGAGACCTAAGGAGTAAAAAGCGAGACAAGGGTAGTGGCGAGTGGCAAGCCTCCCCCAGGCGGGACGACAACAAGGTTGTCGAGGTTGCGGCGCAGGTACGCGACCTCGAAATTCTTCCCGGAGAAGAACCCGCACAAGTCGGCTTCATGGCCTCCCAGGCTAGGCGGGCGGTAACTCGCCTTGCTGAGCTGCACCGGCGAGTAGGGAACGTTGCCGAAATCCCCCTTGACGAACACTAATTTCTTGAGCCAGTTGTGACTCTTGTTAATGGTCTCCCGCACCTTGAGGTGGGCGCTGGAGAAGTAGGCGGTGCCATCCCGGTTCGCACGGAAGGAGAATAGTTTGCGGAAAACCGCGAGATTAAACTCGATCCGCTCCTCCCGCAGGAAGCAGGCGAACCCTACCATAACAGCCACAGAGTTCGGGGTCATCTGGCCTATGACGACCCCGAAGTACTTCAGTACCTGGCAAACCTCTGGCCAGAGGGGGAGGCGAAGACCGACCTCAAAATGGGCTAGGGGAATGGCGAGCTCGTTCCCGGACAGATCATTGATCTTCTCCCCCTCCCCGGGCCGTCTCGCCGAGAACCCAGCCGGGATGTGGTCGCCTAGGGCCTCTAAGTATTCGCGCTTTGAGATAATAGCGCGGGGAAAGTCGTGCTCTGAGAAAGTCCAGGCACATTTGCTTCGCCCGTCCGCGTCGCCGCCGCCGCCGCCGCCCATTCCACTGAATTGCCGCCGTTCAAGCGAGACAGGCCCAATGGGCGAGCGCGAATCGCGCTTAGCGGAGAACAGGAGGCGAGTGAGTGCTCTGAAGCGATGAAAGGATAAGAACCGACCACACCTATTTATAGGGAGAAAGGAAGGGCGGGAAATTTCCCGCCAAAATGAGAGGTGCGTGTAGCAAAAATCGGGCCTGACGGTTCGACTCTCCGACGCGCGGCCGCAGCGCCGGGACCGTTTAGCAGCAGGTCTCGCTCGTCCGCATTCGCGCGAATAATGAGCGGGCGAGACTCAGACCGAGCCCGCCCAGGATACTGAGCGAGTCGGGGAGACACGTGGCTGGCGAGCTCCTCGGCTCGCTCCTGCCACGACAAGAGTGGCGGGATGAGCGAGATCATGCCCAGACCTGCCCGCACACCAGGAGGTGGACGAGGGGCGGACGCGAGCACCCTCGGGCCCGCCTCAAAGAAAATAAAAACAGCGACACGATAGTTTTGACGTGCGTCAAAAATCAGAAATCAGGCCCATAGGCGCGCGAGAAGAGTTCAAAATTGTTACAAATACAGGATGAGGCTTTGAAATAATAGAAACTCCGCGATATCCCACGAGCGGGGGGAAGAAAGGCTGGATCAGTACTGGATCCACTTCCACCTGCCCCGCCGCTGCGTTCCCGATCGCGGCAGCGCGCGAGGATAGTGGTAATCGCGCACCGCCACCAGCTCCTACTGAGCCAGGCCAACTTGTCCCGAGGCATTCCTAAGACGCTCCTCGGCTCGCGTAATGTGCATGCCCGGCAAAGTGACATCGCCGCCTTCTGCTGCACGCGGGGCTCCCTCCAAGGCTGCGAGCCGAGCCTCAGTGTCGGCCTTATCTTGATCGACCCTCTTCACGAGCTCCTGAAGCAGTAGCGTGTGTTTCTGGAACAGCCGCGTCACCTGCCTCTTCATCCCCACCGCATCGGTCGGGTCGCCCAGGTAATTGGAAACACCCTCCACGTCGGGCGGAGGCGAATACCCTTCGCTCATCTCAGTTTCGGAGGAGACCATGTTGTAGCCTGCAAAAGGGCGATTCAGAAGGAGCGAGCGAGAACAAGGCCAACGGCGAATACAAGCTTACCAGGGGTTGGCACGTCGTCCACGCCGATGGAAGGACGAGAGGAACCCGGCGGACCCTGAAAGGTTCTCCCTCGAGGGTCTCAAGAGATTTTCCCAGTCCGTGGGGGGCCGGCGAACGAGAGGTTTTCGGAGGTGGGTGGTCCAGACCTGGGGGACTAGCAACCCTCTCAGACGACAGGGGAGGGGGGCGATCCTCCCTCCCGTTCCCCTCGTCTTCACAAGGTATTTCCTGCAAGACGAAGGATCAGAAATGCAACAGCAAACCGAAGAAGAAGGTCGCGTACCTCAGAAGCGGCCTCCACACCTGCCGTCGAGCTGGAGCCCGGGAAGTTACTCGCCGGAGATCGCCTCACGATCTTCCCCTTCGCCGTCCTAAAGAGAGGGCCGGGAGACCCACATGCTAACCAAGGGGCGGCCTCAAGGGCCTCCTCCCGAGTCTTCTAGCCCGCAGCCGCCAAGCGAGCTCGCACTTCTTCGCTGACCGGCATCAAGGAACTGCAGTCTGTTCAAGAAAAATGAGAGGGACTGGGCAGCCCCCTGGGTCCAGCGGTATATTTATAGCCGAATAGTGGGGCCCCACCAGAAGATTCCCTGCCAGCTCAGCACAGTACTCGCCGAACACGCGGGTTGGATGATTCTTTCCGTGCTTGTATCAAGCTCAAAAAGAGCGGGGATTGTGTACAACCCCATGTTCGTCGAGCGGGTCGCACCAGGAAGACCGAGCGGACCTAGCCTTGCGACCCGCACCCAAGCAGCGGGCAGACATGCGGCAGGGGGCTGGTCCGCTCCCGCTCACGTCAGGCGAGCGAGTCGGGCGAGGCGGCTCCCCTACTCTCCTGCTCGCTCAAGATAATCGCCGGCCAGAGCCAGGTGTGCCCTTCGTCGCACCAGCACTGGCGAATGGGCTCGGCAACCCGCGACCTGCGAGCTGATCGGAGGGTTGCGATCGCCACTGGTCTCCCCTGAGCGCGACCTGGTCGCCTGTCCGCCCCGGCAGAAGACTGGCGGGCCGCAGTGGACCGGCTCGCGTTCGCTCAAGAAGCATAGGCGAGCCACTAGAGCCAGGCCGCACCCGCCTCCCGCGGAGGGGAATGGGAGGCGAGCTGACTCCTCATGGGTGCGAATAGCTTCTCAGGACAGTAGAGCCACGCTGTTGGCAGGCCAGGTTGGACTGCGCATGGCTGTTCAGGACAACGAAGTTTGGCTATTGGCAGACCCAACCCAGGGCTTTTTGGTATTTTCAGGTTAGTTCTTCTGGTTATTGGCAGTTTAGATCCCAAAAAACTATAAATAAGACCCAAGGGGTACCTTAGAGGGGACGCTTTCATTGCCTTCCTACTCCTTCTTTTAAATGCCTTCTGAGGGTACCTTAGCTCGGCTACTGGCTAAGGAGGGGAAGCGCTCAGAGATCTTCCGGGTTTGTGGTGGGACCTCCCTGCCGAGCCCTTGGGTCTGTTTCTTCTTGCTTTCCTTGTTGTTTTTCATGCAGGAGCAAAGTAGGCGCGAGACCACCTCTTCCCCAAGGGTCGAACTCCACGGGAGACCGGATTCCGGTTTCAAAACTTAAGGGTACACCATGCAATCTGATAACCTCATCCAAATACAGCTCGGCTATCTTCCTCATCGGATAGTAGATCTTAAATGGTACGAAGTGAACACACTTCGTCAATCTGTCTATGATCACCCAAACTGAATCATTCCCCATAGGAGATCTCGGTAAGCCTGTAATGAAATTCATCGAGATACTCTCCCACTTCTAAGTCGGAATCTCCAAGGGAGTCAGCTTGGCACCAGGCCTTCCATGGTTGGCTTTCACACGCTTGCAAGTGTTGCACTCAGATACAAATCTGGCTATGTCTCCCTTCATCCCATACCACCAGACAATCTGCTTTAAATCATGATACATCTTGGTAGACCCTGGATGGCAGGAAACACTAGATCTGTGGGATTCCCTGCACACCATATCCCGGATATCTCCAACAGCGGGGATGCAAAACCTGTCGCGGTACTTCAAGGTACCCGCATCATCTATAGAGAAATCTGGTAATTCACCTTTTTCAGCTCGAAGATACAAATGCAGAAGATCGGGATCATCCTTCTGATGCAGTCTCGTAAGCGCAATCCACGAAGGTTCTGCCACTGCCAAACTACTCTACGAATCGCAACTTCCCACAGAAATGTCCATCAAAAGGAACTCTTCCACTAGACGCTCGGCGGAGAGATTAAAAATCTTCCCTGACATCAGACTCAGGGCGTCGGCCACCACATTAGCTTTGCCCGGATGGTACTGGATTTCAACATCATAGTCGGCCTCATACTCCAACCATCGTCGCTGGCGCAGATTCAATTCCTTCTGGGTGAAGACATACTTTAAACTCTTGTGATCAGTAAAAATCTTGCACTGCGTGCCGTACAGCAAATGCCTCCATAATTTCAGTGCATAGATCACAGCTGCAAACTCCAGGTCATGCGTAGGGTAGTTCCTCTCGTGTGTCTTTAGCTGCCTCGACCCATACGCAATCATCTTCCCGCTCTCCATCAATACGCAGCCCAGTCCGACATGCGACGCATCCACATATATATCATACTCACTACCTTCAGTAGGCAAAGACAAAATTGGAGCTGAACATAACCTTCTTTTTAGTTCCCCAAAAGCCTTCTCAAACTTGCCACCCCATATGAAGGCTATATTCTTCTACGTCAACTTGGTCAACGACACAGACTAGGTAGAGAATCCCTTTACAAATCTTCTATAATAGCTAGCCAGGACCAAGAAGCTTCTGATCTCTCTGGGAGTAACAGGTCTCGCCCATTCCATAACAGCAGCGATCTTTTCTCGGTCCACCGATATTCCCTCCTTATTAACCACGTGGCCCAGAAAAGAAACTTGAGGCAAACAAAATTCGCACTTGCTCAGCTTGACGTATAGCTTATGGTCTCTCACAGTCGCCAAGACCAGTCGCAAATGTCGATCATGCTCCTTCGCATCTTTAGAGTACACCAAAACATCGTCTATAAAGACAATCACAAACTTATCTAGAAAATCCTTGAAAACTCTGTTCATCAAATCCATAAAAGCCGAGGGCGCATTAGTCAAACCAAATAACATAACCAAAAACTCAAAATGCCCATGATGAGAGCGGAACGCTGTCCGCGGAACATCTTGAAAGTGCAGGTTAGATCTGAAATACTCTAGAGGGGGGGGGGGGGGTGAATTGAGTATTGTGCTCACTACAAACTTTTTACTACTTTTATTGTAAGCCTAGGTGAACAAGTCAAGAAATACAATAAACTAAGCACAACAATCTAAACAATCCCAGATCACAGCCAAAACAAAAGAAAATGGGCAACCAGATGACACAAGAAATTTTATAGTGGTTCCCCAACCTGGGTACATCCACTCTTCTACCACCCTGGTAGGAATCCACTCAGGTTTTTGATCAGGTGCCTGACACCAATAAGCTTTTGTTCAGGTGCTCAAAAACCACAACCTCAAGTCATTTGGAAGGAGACTTGCAACCAGAATAATTTTGAAGGGAATTAAAACCCTGTACAGGAGTTGGAAAAGAGGGTGATGAGGTCTTCTCTTTCTCAATAACAACTTGAGAAGACTTGTGGATTGATGTTAGCAGATTTGCTCCCCCTAAGATCTTGAATGTATCAGGAATGCTGGAGCACTGCTTCAGGGTGATAGGTCTTCAAAGACCTAGAATGCTTGGACCAGAGATGCTTCAGGAACTTCTTTGACAGATTGATTAATTTGTTGTCCTTTGAAGTTGTCCTGAGAAATGAAGGAAGAAGACTCTTGATAGTAATTGGTTGTTCTTCTTCTTCTTCTTGAAGATGTGTTCTTTGGTTAGGCTGATTACAGTAGAACTTTAGATTTCTGAATGATTGTTGTTCTGTGCAATCTGAGTGTGTCTGTCTGATTGTCTGTATTGCTAGCAGTCTCTTTCTGATTGATTCTTCTTTCTTTTCTGTCTTATGACTGACTGAGAACATTCGAAATTTGAATGTTGAGCAGTAATTGCAGTCGGGCTTGGAAAGAAGCGGCAATCAATAATTTCCCCAACTGTCCCAAGGAAAAATGGCATGAAATAATCCAAGATTAATTGCACGTTCTAACGGTAACATTCTTAGAAGATCTGGCATTAATTGTTCAGGAATCATCGCCAAGAAACGGGACTGGAAACTGAAGAAGACCTAGACTGGAATTGTCGAACGAAGAATACAATTCGTCGAGCTGAGTTTGCGTTCGTCGAGCTGAGCTTGAGTTCGTCGAGCTGAGCTTGAGTTCGTCGAGCTGAGCTTGAGTTCGTCGAGCTGAGCTTGAGAGAGTTCGTCGACCAGACAATCTTCATTAGTCGAACAGACAGTCTTAATTCGTCGAGCTGAGAATCGTCATTCGTTGAGCTGAGAACAGTTCTGGACTAAGTCAAAATATTCTGCATCTACTGATATTCAGTGTCGGCATAAGTTAGTGTCGACTGATTGATCTTGGTGTCGACTCAAATCTTCTGGTGTCGACATAAATTGTCTGTTGTTGACACATGCCCTAAGCGTCGACACAAATCCTCTGAATTCAGAATTCGTCGAGTGGAGCACTGCATTCGTTGACCTGAGAAGCTGACTTCGTCGTCCTAAGAAGTTGAGAACTTGAGGTCCAAGTTCGTCGAGCTCAGAATCTAATTCGTCGACCGAAGCTTGAAGCTGGACTTAAAAAAATTCTGAAGTTGTCCTGGCTTTAGCTTGATGTAGAAACTCAGCATTCGTCGAACAGAGAACAAGGATCGTCGAGCTCAGCACCAAGAAATGTCTCACGATCGTCGAGCACAGAACACCTTTCGTCGAGCTGAGTTTGACAAACGTCGAACTCACTTTACATAGTCTTGAAAACCTCTAAGTCTGGAGTCTCTGATGGTCTTGTTGAAAGCCGGTCCATCTGATGTTGACTCTAATGACTTGACCTAGACTCTAGGACACAACGTGACCTTGGCTATACAGGTTGGGTCATATCCTAAGTTAGTGAACCTAGCCCAAATCAACTAGGGATCCAACAATCTCCCGCTATTTGGGTGAGGTCACTAATAGAGACTCAAAATAGAAACAAACAGATAAACAAAGCAAGAAAAGAAATATATTTGGCAGAGAATTACCAACACATGCATCATATATATATACACAGCTTTGTTTAAAACAAATAGCACAGTTCTGAGAGAAAGAGCAGAAAGAAATTAAGGCAAAATAAATATTACTTCTTTGGCTTTTTCTGCTTAGACCTATCTTCAGATGGTTTCTCTCCTGGCTTCTTGAAGATGATTTCTCTCTTGGGATCTGAAGCCTGAGCCTTTGTCATAGTCATATCAGCTGCCCCAATAATATTCAATGATGTAGCTCTGGGGACAACTGCTTCTGTATGTAGCTTTATATAATCATCAACATTGAATATCTTGTTTCCTTTATCGAACCTTTTCAGTTCTTCTTTTCTGTACTTTGACATTATTGTTAACCCTGATGTGTCTTTTCCTTCAGCCTTTGCTTTATTGATCAGGGATAGTACAATTAACTCCTGAACTCTGGCCATTTTTGCAGTATTAGCAGTTTCAGGATCTTCAAATGGAATTGGAGGAGAGTATGGCCTTTTTGGACTGTCAGATTTCTGTTCTTCAGATGTTTATTGCTTTTGCTGTTGATGCTGTTGTTGATTACCTGAGGATGGCTTCCTCTGTTGGATGCTTCCAGATGATCTCCCTGACTATCTCTGATATGTATGCATGGGGGCAGATCTCTGGGAGCTAGAGCCACTGGCACCAGCTGCTGGAGGAGGAGGAGGAGGATCCTTCCTGTATCTGTGCACTGGAGGAGGAGAATATCTCCTACTTCTCTTCCTATCCTTCTGCTGGTTCTTGGATAGCCACATCCATACAGGCATTCCCTTGTATGAAGTGACATTGTGCAGAATGTAGTAAGGGGTGTCAGCATTTGGATTAGGCCTAGGAGCTGGAGGAGGAGGAACCTTCCTTTTCTTTGATAGCATCTTCTTTTTCTTACTGGCAACATCTTCATCTGAATCATCATCATCATCATCTTCACTATGAGAACCCTGAGGGTTATCATACAAAGTATCAATTGCTTTTAAGACTTCATCAGAAATAACAGGTTTTGCTGGAGCAGGGGCAGAAGAGGAAGTTTCATCAACTGGAGTTTCAGCAACAAGAGAGGAGGGAATTGTACAGGAAACAGAAATACTGGGGACAGAGCTTTTAGCAGCTACCTTATTCTCCTCTTCTATATAAGCCTGGATATGCTCATCCAAATCAGGCAAAGGAGAGTCATCCATAACAAAAACTGGTACTGAAATATCTTCTGGAATAACTGAAGATGATGGAGCAACCACTGGAGGAGCAAAACTGTCACAAAGTTGCTTAGCAACTGCTGGACTTATTGGGGAGGTATAGGGGACAATAGCCAAATGTGGCTTAGTAAAAACTGCTGGAAGAAACTGCATAAAAACTGTATCAAAGCTACTCAACAAAACAGACAAATTTACTGTGGGATTTAAATGGAAATCACTAACAGGTTTTATTTGCTCAACTGACTCATCTAAGTCATTATTAGTATCCATAAAATGAATTAATTCAATTAAATCAGAATCAAAATCTGTATCTGTATCTGAAACTACTGCTGCTGTAGATGGAGCTGCTACTATATCTGCTGTTGCATCTGCATCTGCTGCTGCTTCTTCATAGAGCATCTCCCCCTGCCTGGGTTTAGGAGAACCTGGAGCCAGGCCCCTGAATGAAGAGGGGGAAGCAAATAGGGTAGAAATCTGGGCAGATAAAGAATTGATGGAGGTCACAAGAGGTGTAATAGCCTCTTGGATGAGATATTTGATGAGGGGAGTGAGCAAGGATATGATGGTAGATGGATCAAATTGGGAAGGGGAAGAGGATGGAATGGAAGGTGGAATAATAGATGGAATGGGGGCATCTGGCATGATAGTGTGTGTGGGTATGTTGTAAGATGGAATGGTTGACAAATGAGGGGGAAGAGGAGACTGAGGAGGTGTAGGAATATGGGTGTCATGAGGTGAAGCTGGAGGTGTTGGAACATTGGTGATCTCCAGAGGTGGAGATGGAGGAGGAGTAGGCATAGAGGTATGTTGTGGTGATGAAGAAACATGAGTGGGGGAAGTGGGAGGAATTTGAAGAGTGGTGGATGATGGAAGATGTGTTGCTGGAGGAGGTTGTGGAGATGGAATGACCTCTTCAGTAGGGTGGGGAGTGGCCTTTACAGCCATGGTGCACTCAGAAGTAGGGATGGAAGAGGAGGAAGCCTTTGAGGGCTTGGAGATAGTCCTCTCCCATCTGCCAAACAAGCGCAGGTGAGGCGCTTGCTGGCATTGATGAAGATGGTCGGGGATACCATGCATTCACCAGCCTTTTCCTGGAGGTAGATCCCCAGGATTCTTTCGAAACAAACTTCCTTCTTGTTGTTCTTTTTCTTTATCAACTCAAAGAAGATTGTGCCCCAGTTGACATGTCTCTTGTTAACTACTGCGCACATGAAAAGGAATTGGTGACAGGTGATGTAGTTATGTGCGGAGTGCTTGGCCATCAGTACCTTGCCTACATTGTCTGCCAGAAACTGGTAGGCGGCGGACAGTTGCTTCTTCAGCAGCTTGTTAGGGTTGCTTCCTGTAAACCCCATTAACTTCAGCATATCACCGAATTCTTCAGAATCCATTTCCATGTCATCTTCTCCATTTACCAATCCAAATATTTCAGAAAGAATTACGGGAGATAACGGAACAGCAGTACTCCCGATATTGCCTATCAACACATCTTCCTCAGTAACAGACGATGTATACACCCATTCTCTGATTTCCGTTCCATGGAGTTTAATCCGTCTGGTCATGAAATCCTTGAGATGAAGTTCTTCTAGCAGTTCCAGAATATAAAGAAATATGGGGTCAGAATGTTGGAAAGAATCGAAGTCCAGATCAAAACCAGTATCAAATTTCATTGCCGCCAAAGCTCCTGTGGGAATCGCCATTGATGACGTGCAAGAAAGCCACAGAGAAAACGACGATCAAGAGCAAGAGAACTGAAAGCGCGGGACGGAGGTCGAAGAAAACCTAGATATAAGATTTTCAGAATATGAATCGACAATCTCCGTTCCACGAAAAAAAACAGTTCTTCGAACTGAGATCGACGAAATAAATTGTAGACAAATAATTCGTCGATCTCATCCAGAAGAATTGAACATAGTTCGTTGAACTCCGTTCGACGAAATATCTTCTGAAGCAAAGTTCGTCGATCTCCGGTCGACGAAAATTGTTTCCACACACTGAGAATTCGTCGATCTCCGTTCGACGAGAATCTCTCAAACTTTCCCTAATTCGTCGAACTCCATTCGACGAACTCTGGAAAATTCGTCGAATGCAGAGATAAATTAATTTAACTCTTCTCCATTATCATTCCCAGTTGATTTATATAGAACATATGAGTTTTCTCATCCAAGGGTTTGGTGAAAATATCTGCTCTCTGTAAATCAGTAGGAATATGGATTAAGTTAATTTTCTTTTTGTCTATATTATCTCTAATGAAATGATGTCTTATTTCAATATGTTTAGTCCTAGAATGGTGAACTCGATTCTGGGCTATTGCAATAGCACAAGTATTATCACAAAATAATATGGAATTATTTAAGTTGACACCATAATCTAGGAGTTGGTTATGTATCCATAACATTTGTGAACAGCAGCTACCAGCAACCATGTATTCTGCTTCTGCAGTTGATGTAGACACAGATGTCTGCTTTTTACAAAACCAGGAGACAAGTCTCATACCCAGGAACTGGCAAGTTCCAGAGGTACTCTTCCTGTCCACTCTACATCCAGTATAGTCAGCATCTGAGTATCCAATTAAATCAAATTCTGACTCTGCAGGATACCAGAGTCCTAGATTAGGACAACTCTTTATATATCTCAAAATCCTTTTTAGAAAAATAAGGTGAGATTCTTTAGGGTTCACTTGGAACCTAGCACAAAGGCATGTGGCAAACATTATATCAGGTCTACTAGCTGTTAGGTATAATAGGGATCCAACAATTGCCCTATAAGTTTTCTGATCTACAGGTTTCCCTACTGCATCAGAATCCACAACAGCATTTGTAGCCATAGGTGTTTTCATCCCTGAAGCATCACCCATCCCAAACTTCTTGATAAGCTCTTTAGCATACTTAGCTTGGGAGAGGAAGATACCATCAGGGAGCTGCTTCACTTGGAGACCAAGGAAGTAGGAAAGCTCACCTATGCTACTCATCTTAAATTTAGAATGCATGAGGTTAGCAAACCTCTTGCATAATTTGGGATCAGTAGACCCAAACATGATGTCATTCACATATATTTGTACTAATAAAATTTGGTCCTTATGACTTCTAGTGAAAAGAGTTTTATCTATGGTTCCTCTTGTAAATTTATGCTCTAAAAGAAAGCTTGCTAAGGTCTCATACCAAGCTCTTGGAGCTTGCTTTAAACCATAGAGAGCTTTATGCAATTTAAATACAAAAGAGGGTTGAGTTAGAGAGATAAAACCTAGAGGTTGTTCTACATAAACCTCTTCTTGAAGCACTCCATTCAAGAATGCACTCTTGACATCCATTTGGTAGACCTTGAATCTCCTGTGAGTTGCATAGGCAAGGAAGATTCTTATGGCCTCTAACCTTGCAACAGGGGCAAAGGTTTGGTCATAATCAATTCCTTCCTCTTGCCTGTAGCTTTGAGCAACAAGCCTAGCCATGTTTCTCACAATGTTCCCTTGGGCATCTAGCTTGTTTCTGTAGACCCATTTGGTTCCAATAACTGGGTAGTTATGGGGTCTTGGAACCAAATCCCAAACTCTAGATCTCTCAAACTGATTTAGTTCCTCTTGCATTGCAATGATCCGGTGGGGATCTTTCTCTGCTTCAAGGATGGTGAGAGGTTCAATTTGAGAGAGAAAACAGGCATACATTAAGTATTGGTTGAGTTGATGCCTTGTCTGTACACCTACTGAAATGTCTCCAATCACTTGAGATCTGGGGTGATCTCTAAGTGTGACAAGATTAGTTGGTGGAGTTTGTTGAGCAACAGCTTCTGTAATTAATTCTTCTTGAGGAATGGTACTATCTGTTGAGGGAAGTTCAGCGAGTTCCACTTGAAGTTCTTCTTCACTGTCTTCAGCAACCTGTGGAGTAGGATGGGTTGATATCTCTTGGGTAAGGTTTAGTCCATCCATAGTCTCACACAGTTGTGGAACCTGCAGAAAGCTATTGGTAGAAATCTCTTTCTCCTTATAAGACATGTTAGCTTCATCAAAAGATACATGAACAGACTCTTCAATTTTAAGGGGGGATTTATTGAAAACCCTATAGGCCTTGCTTACTTAGGAATATCCTAGAAAAATACCTTCTTCAGCCTTAGCCTTAAACTTCCTAATATATCTCTTGTTATTTGTGTTAATGTAACAAATGCAACCAAAAACTTTAAACTATGTGATTTTAGGTTTCTTTCCTTTAAGTAATTCATAGGGGGTCTTATTTTTCAGTTTATGTATAAGGCTTCTATTCAGGACATAGTTAGTAGTATTTACAGCTTCTGCCCAAAAGGATAGAGGCATGTAAGCATCTGCCAACAATGTGCCTGCAGATTCAATGAGTGTCCTATTTTTCCTTTCAGCAACCCCATTTTGTTGGGGAGTTCTAGGAGCTGAGAAGCACTGCCTGATACCTTCCTTCTCACAGAACTCATGCATAAGAAGAGACTCAAACTCTGTGCCATGATCACTTCTGATCAATGCAACATGAGTAGAGAACTCAATCTGTATGGTCCTGAGAAAATCTGTAAGAACCTTGAATGTATCTGACTTAGCTCTCAGAAAGGCTACACAACGGAATCTAGAGAAGTCATCAACAATCACTAAAGTATAAGACTTCCCTCCTAGGCTTTATACTGCAATGGGTCCAAATAGATCCACATGAAGCAAATACAATATCCTAGGTGAATCACTTTTATTAATGGATTTAAAACTAGTTTTGGTTTGCTTGCCTAATTGACAAGCCCTGCATAGGCTTTCCTTCTTGTAGGGGACAGAAGGTAAACCTCTAACAAGGTTGTCTTTAGATAGCCTAGATATATTCTTAAGGTTTACATGCCCTAATCTTTTATGTCATAACTCATTTTGGTTACTAGTAAAATTCAGTAAGCAGATATCAGTTGTGGCAGAAATAAAATCTACTAGATATATGTTGCCTTGTCTAAGTATAATTAAAACAGTTTGCTTTTCATTATTAATAATAGAGCAAGAGGTAGAGTTAAAGTGTACCTGATAACCTTCATCACATAATTGACTTATGTATATTAGGTTATGTTTAAGTCCTCTTACATAAGTTACTTTCTTGAAGGTGACTGTCCCAATCTTGACTGCTCCATATCCTTCTGACTGGCCACTGTTTGAATCTCCAAAAATCACCTTTGGTCCTAGCTTGGACTTGTAATTGGATAACTTTGCCTTGCTGCCTGTCATGTGTTTGGAGCAACCACTGTCCAAGTACCAGGTCTGACTTACCCTTGGACAGCTCTTCATCTGTACCTGTAATGAAAAACAAAACTCAATTGTTCTTGACCCAGGTTACCTTGGGTCCTTTATTTGGTTGAAAAGAGAAACTAGATATAACTGATAGTGCAGGTTGAGATTTATAACCTAAGAGGTGATATCTCCTAGGTGGAATAACCTAATCAGCTACTAGATTAAATGATTTATTAGCTGGTTTGAAATTTCTGTAGGAGAAATAGTTTATGTTTGATCTTTCTGGGTTCGACGAATTATTATAAGTTCGTCGACCAGAGTTCGACGAATAGGGCTGAGATCGTCGATCTCTGCTCAGAGAATGACAGTAGTCATTTTCTGCGCCCCAAGTTCGTCGATCTCTGCTCGACGAACCATACACAGTTCGTCGATCGCAGTTAGACGAATTGTTATAACTAAAGTTTGCATTCAGCGTTCGTCGATCTGGGTTCGACGAACTGGACACATTTCGTCGATCTGCGTTTGACGCATGTTGCTGAACTTTGTTTTTATTAACTGTTTTCTGAGTTCTGTTTCTCTTGTCTATGGGTCTTGGATTGCTTTCTGACATTGGTTTGTCTATTAACTTTTCTTTTCTCTTTGCAGAAATAAACTTGACGGGGGTTGTAAGTATATTTTTCTTAATTTTGGGGGGTAAACTTGATGAAGCACCCAAGCCCAGCTTGCCATTTAATCTGGCATTCACTGTGCTTCTAATGTCATCAGCTTGAGACTTCTCCCATTGAGAGATTGCTCAAGTTGTTTGGCCTCACATAATTCAGATTTTAATTTAATTATTTGTTCATTAGATAAGGTTAGTTGATCTTGAAGTTTAATGTTTTCTGAGTTAATAGATTGAAGACTTCCTAGTCTTTCTCTAAGAGTTTTTATTTCTTTTTTTGAATTGATTAAGTCTAAGCACATAGTTTTGAATTCAGTTTTAAATAAATCAGAATTAAAATCAAAACTAGAAATAACCTGATATGCCTCTGAGTTTGAGGCTGCTTCATCTTCAGATTCTTCTTCTGATCCAGAGTTGTTCCTGGAGGCATCAATTGCCATTAGGCACACCTCCTTGGATCTTGCTTCTTCCTCTTCTTTACTTGAGCTGGAGGAAGATGTTTCTTCTTCTGTATCAATCCATGTCTCAGCAACAAATCCCTTATCTTTCGTTTTATATTTGCTGGAAGAGGGTCTGCTGCTATGTCTTCTCCTGAAGTCCTTTTCTCTGCTCTTGTCCTTCTTCTGGTTTTCTGGACATTCTGAGATGTAATGTCCAGGCTTTCTACAACCAAAGAACACAACCTCCTTGTTTGATGTCTTGTCATACTTAGGCTTATTATCCTGCCTAGATGATTTCCTTCTGAAATACTTCCTAGCCATCTTGTAGAACCTTTTGGCAAAGAGGCTCATGAGTTCTTGATTGGGAGTTGATGACTCACTTTCCTCAGATGATTTGAAGGCTATGCTGTGATCCTTTCTCACTGGAGTTGTTGCCTTCTGTTCTGCTGCTTCTATTGATTTGACTAGCAGCTCATAGGACTTTAATTTGCCTAGTAGAGATTCAGTTGATATCTCATTTAGGCTTCTGGCTTCCTTGATTGGCCAGATTCTGGAATCCCAAGAGCTAGGGAAGCACATCAATATCTTATCATTCACCTTTGTCAAGGTGATGTCTTTATCCAAGGTTTTGAGCTCATTGATGATAGAGCTCAACCTGTTATACATGTCAGCCACTGATTCTGTCTCATCCTTTTTGAAATTCTCATACATGGAAATGAGATTGGATCTCCTGTCTTTTCTCTCATCTACTGATCCAGCTACCATTTGGTTGAGGGAATCCCAAATGGCTTTGGCTGAGGTGCACTCAGCCACCTTTTTAAATATGTCATCTGACATGGTTTGAGACAAAATATTCATTGCCTTAACATATGCCATTTTGGCTTTCTTGTAGGCATCATTGTTTTCAGGAGGAGGTACTGCAGTCATGTTGGTAGAGGTGCTGGTAGAAGCTGCAGGTGCTGGAGGTACACCTGTCAAGATAACAGAAAAGATATCCTCATCAATAGAATTCATGTATAATCTGATTCTTGCCTTACAGATGGCAAACTTGTTAAGATTGCATACTGGAGGTCTGATGCTTGCATAGTCTTTGTTTTGAGCCATTTCTGTGAAGGAATAAATCTAACAACAGAAACAAAACAATCAGATCTTACTAGAGGGATCTTTGTGGTTCAGGTGTTAGCTTGTACAACCAATAAGGTGTGGTATTTTTAACCAACCTCCCTCTGATACTAATTGAAAGTGCAGGTTAGATCTGAAATACTCTAGAGGGGGGGGGGGGGTGAATCGAGTATTGTGCTCACTACAAACTTTTTACAACTTTTGCTGTAAGCCTAGGTGAACAAGTCAACAAATACAATAAACTAAGCACATCAATCTAAACAATCACAGTCACAGCCAAAACAAAAGAAAAGGGGCAACCAAACGACACAAGAAATTTTATAGTGGTTCTCCAACCTGGGTACATCCACTCTTCTACCACCCTGGTAGGAATCCACTCAGGTTTTTGATCAGGTGCCTGACACAAATGAGCTTTTGTTCAGGTGCTCAAAAACCAAAACCTCAAGTTTTTTGGAAGGAGACTTGCAACCAGAATAATTTTGAAGGGAATTAAAACCCTGTATAGGAGTTGGAAAAGAGGGTGATGAGGTCTTCTCTTTCTCAATAACAACTTGAGAAGACTTGTGGATTGATGTTAGCAGATTTGCTCCCCCTGAGATCTTGAATGTATCAGGAATGCTGGAGCACTGCTTCAGAGTGATAGGTCTTCAAAGACCTAGAATGTCTTGACCAGAGATGCTTCAGGAACTTCTTTGACAGATTGATTAATTTGTTGTCCTTTGAAGTTGTCTTGAGAAATGAAGGAAGAAGACTCTTGATAGTAATTGGTTGTTCTTCTTCTTCTTCTTGAAGATGTGTTCTTTGGTTAGGTTGATTGCAGTAGAACTTTAGATTTCTGAATGATTGTTCTTCTGTGCAATCTGAGTGTGTTTGTCTGATTGTCTGTATTGCTAGCAGTCTCTTTCTGATTGATTCTTCTTTCTTTTCTGTCTAATGACTGACTGAGAACATACGAAATTTGAATGTTGAGCAGTAATTGCAGTCGGCCTTGGAAAGAAGCGGCAATCAATAATTTCCCCAACTGTCCCAAGGAAAAAACGGCTTGAAATAATCCAAGATTAATTGCACGTTCTAACGGTAACATTCTGAGAAGATCTGGCATTAATCGTTCAGGAATCATCGCCAAGAAACGGGACGGGAAACTGAAGAAGACCTAGACTGGAATCGTCGAATGAAGAACACAATTCGTCGAGCTCAGTTTGCGTTCGTCGAGCTGAGCTTGAGATCATCGAGTTGAGCTTGAGTTCGTCGAGCTGAGCTTGAGCTCGTCGAGCTGAACTTGAGAGAGTTCGTCGACTAGACAATCTTCATTAGTCAAACAGACAGTCTTAATTTGTCGAGCTGAGAATCGTCATTCGTTGAGCTGAGAACAGTTCTGGAATAAGTCAAAATATTCTGCATCTGCTGATATTCAGTGTCGACTTAAGTTAGTGTCGACTCAAATCTTCTGGTGTCGACATAAATTGTCTGGTGTTGACACATGCCCTAAGCGTTGACACAAATCATTTGAATTCAGAATTCATCGAGTGGAGTACTACATTCGTCGACCTGAGAAGCTGACTTCGTCGTCCTGAGAAGTTGAGAACTTGAGGTCCAAGTTCGTCGAGCTCAGAATCTAATTCGTCGACCGAAGCTTGAGGCTGGACTTAGAAAAATTCTGAAGTTATCCTGGCTTTAGCTTGATGTAGAAACTCAGCATTCGTCGAACGGAGAACAAGGATCGTCGATCTCAGCACCAAGAAATGTCTCACGATCGTCGAGCGCAGAACACCTTTCATCGAGCTGAGTTCGACGAACATCGAACTCACTTTACATAGTCTTGAAAACCTCTAAGTCTGGAGTCTCTAATGGTCTTGTTGAAAGTTGGTCCATCTGATGTTGACTCTAATGACTTAACCTAGACTCTAGGACACAACTTGACCCTGGCTATACAGGTTGGGTCACATCCTAAGTCAGTGAACCTAGCCCAAATCAACTAGGGATCCAACACATCTGACTCCCGAATCATCAACTGGTGATAGCCCGAACCAAGATCAATCTTGGAAAACACGACACTGCCACGCAGTTGGTCAAATAAATCATCAATCTGAGGCAGAGGGTACCTGTTCTTAATAGTAACGTTATTCAACTCTCTATAGTCGATGCATAGCCTCATTGACCCGTCTTTCTTCTTTACAAACAGAACATGCGCACCCCAAGGTGACGAACTCCGCCTGATGAAACCTTTTGCCAACATCTCATCCAGCTGGATTCGCAACTCTTCCAGCTCTCGCGGGGCCATCCCGTACAGTGCCTTCGCAATAGGACGCGTGCCTGGCTCCAAATCTATAACAAACTCGACATCTCGATCGGGTGGAAGACCGGGAAGATCGTCAGGAAACACATCAGAGAAGTCACACAACACAGGAATATCCTCCAAACACGGCACACAAACAACTGTCCCTACTAGAGAGACCACACAGGCAAAACAACAAAAATCAAGCAACTTCCGAGCACGTACCACAGAAATGACTGGAAACTCCTGGAGAGAATACCCATAAACGCTCCCGGGCTGACCATTGTCTTTGACGAAGTCCAAGCGCTTACCCTTGCACTAGATAACTGCATCGTACCTGGACAACCAGTCCATGCCCAAGATAACATCGAAGTCCTCCAGGTCAATCACCTCCAGATCTGCCTTTGCAAGAAAATCCCCCAACAAAATCGGACAATCTTGGACACCCAGGTCTGAAACCATAGAGTCACCAGAGGGGAACTTAACGCAAAAGGCACCACCAACATGATCTAGGCCCAAACAGAACCGCTCCACGAAGGCTCTAGCCACAAATGAGTGGGTAGCACCAGAGTCGAAGAGAACGTGCGCCCATCGGTTCTTTACCTTAAATCGTCCTACAAATTACGCACGCATCTAAGGCAACAAACGCTAAAATGAAAACTACAACCAAAAAGGGAACATGACAAAACAGTTGGGGAGAAGTCTAACCTGAGATAACCTGGGTCGAAGTCTGCACTTCGTCTGCCGAAAGCACATTCAGCTTCCCCTTCCCTTTATCCATTTGCTAAGGCGGTGGCAAAGCCTGGAGGGGAACTGGCTGCAGAATAGGCTGGATCTGTGGGCACCTTGTCTTGAGATGACCCTTCTGCCCACACTGAAAACAGACTCTATCTTTTAACCAGCAACGAGCAACATCATGCCCCTTCCTTCCACACAAGGCACACACCAAGTCTACTTTGGTAGCACCCTGAATCGCATGCACCTGTTCCTTCTTCTGTGCTCCAAACCTTTTGAAACACCTCTCAAAGGGGTGGCCTGGTCGGCCACAGAAGCTGCAAACCTCTTTGTTCTTCTTTCACGGGACAGCATCAGGCTCCTGGGGGCTCTTCCCTCCACCAGACTTCCGCTTATCCTTCCTCATCTGCTAGCCTCTATTCTTGGCATTCTCAATGGCCTCGACCTTCAAGGCAGCTTCAACCATGCTGGCATAACTGACTGCTCCGTAGGCATTCGCTAACTGCTGAATGTCGCTTCTTAGTCCACCCAGAAATCGTTTAACTCGATCTGCTTCAACACTCACCAGACCAGGAGCAAACTGACTCAACTTGCTAAACTCAATCTCATACTCACTAACCGTGAGTTTCCTCTGCTTCAAATGAAGGAAGTCATGCATTAGCCGGTCCCGCTCGACTGAAGGCAGAAACTTACTTAACAACATCACCTTAAATGACTCCCAAGAGCAACCTACCACCAAGCTCTCTTTCTCCCTCAGCCACCAACTCTTTGCTAAGCACTTGAGCTGGTAGGCAGCGAGCATCACTCTCTGATCGTCCGCGATCCTAAAGTAAGAGAACATCTCTTCAATGGACATCAGCCAGTCATCCAAAATCATGAAATCTGCATGCCCATCATAAGTAGGGGGCCTAAGCCGCTGAAACTGGGATATGAATGCCATCTCCGGGGGCACCACAACCGAAGGCACGGGAGGAGCAGGAGGGGCAGGAATAGCTACCCGCTCAGCGGGGTCCTGAACTCTCGGAGTCTGTCCCGCCACCACTGCTACAAGAGACTGAATCTGAGCCTGCATATCCACTACCTGCCTCGATAAGGCCTCATTACTCTGCCGCAGGCCTTCTATCAATGCCTCGCTCTGCGCTCCAAATGACTCACCCTCTGATTGGGGAGTCGATCTCATCGCAGGACGTCTCGCCATCCTATAATCGCACAAGATTTACACAAAACCTAGCCTAACATCTAGAACAAAACTTCCCGGTACAGATAAACACACTTAAATATGAACTTCAACTGCTAAACTTGCTCTGGGATTTGCTTTTACCATGATGATGTTATGCTTAATCTAAGATGGTTCACCACCATCATACTAACTCATGTGCCTAAACCATGAATGCATGTATTTGTATTCTTTTTGACTCAAAACCATGTGTGTACATATGTCATCATGCAAATCTTTTGCTTGGCACATTGTGCTTATGAAATGTTATGCTATGCATGATGTGATATGCATTCTAAAAAAGGCCTTAATGCATGCCATGGGCGGCGTACACATGAAAATGTTATGCATCCCATACTACATAACAATTCCATACAACAAAAAAAAAGAAAACGTGCTAGCCGCATTCATGTGGTGAGGTTATGCATCCCATACTACATAACCCTCACATGTTGCCTCCTATGGTGGATCCATATACAAAAACATATTATGCATCCCATACTAAATAATATGCCCCGTATACTTCTTCATGCTCATGAGTGTAGTGTTCGTGCTTTAGCCAAGACATGCTGATGATATGTCAGTGTGTGTATGGTATGACGCTAAACTACTAATGCAAACAAGGGAAAGGTTGCCTGACCATTTGCCAAGAAACCTCCCTCTGATACAACTGTCACAACCCGCATTTTCTCGACGATTACATCGTATCAGAGAAAGAGAAAATACATGCCGTGATGCCACGCCGTGCAGGGGATAACTGCACACGTTCAGGCAAAACTCTAGACATTAGATTTTAAGGAAAATCATTGTTTAATATGAAAGAAAACCAGTTATTCTAAATGGTCGTATCCATCGGCACAGTGGACCAGCTAGTCCACAATTAAAAGTATATTTATACGCAGCGAAAAAATACTTTGGTTAAGTTAAGGTGACATCCTAAATGAGCATAAGTGTCCCCGAGGGATGACTCATGTTATGCACGACTCTTAGGTTAGTATAGTATATAAAAATGTAGTCTTTATGCAAAAGGAAATGTAGTGTCTTAGTTTTATAAATATGACATGCATGAGATACATATAGTAACGCTTTTAGGGTTTAAAAATATCTAACATGCAACCTAGCATAAAACATCCCCAGAAGCAAGTAAACAACCACAAATAGGCAAAAAATAGCAGTTTTATTTCATACCCAGCATCGCAAGAAAGCCACCAGTGAGCGTCAACAACCTGACACGAACCCACTGGTGAGTATGCATGTCTATAAAGAAAGAAAAAGAACTACCTCACAAACATCGAGGATTAGCTATCTCAGCTACCCAAGAGGCCACAAGCAAGCCCCTCCAAAAGAACTAGCCGCTAAACTGGCTACAACCTGGACCTGAGGCATTCAAGAAAAGAACACATCAACAAGAAATTAATCAAAAAGGTAAATAGAGCATTAGATTTATGAGCAAATAAGAAGGGTTTACCAACCTCGCAACAAAATGCTATCAATAAAAGAAAGGACATGATAGTAAGAAAATAACACTGTCTAAAGAACAGCAAAAGCACACCAAGTGTGAGTAATTAAAGAAACATGCCCTACAAAAGAGCCTGCAACAGCAACAAGACATATACATATATGCCAAAAGAAATAGCCATAAAATAGGAAAGGAACTAACAGTCCTAACTTGTGGGTTAATGACAGGGGTCAAAACATAGATCTGAGTACATAACAAAAACCAGATCCAAAAGGGCTAAGGGGTCAAACAGTGGCATCTCTAGGGTCCCACACACCAACCGAAGCCGGGGAAAAAGGTGGTCGCCAAAATTCTCCACATAAAACCACCCCTCCAGAGGCACCAAAAATCCACCACCTGCCACAACCCAAGAGTCGGCATGCAAAAACTAGCCGAACACCCAACACCCCCCTTGGGAAAAGTCACACTAACAATCCTAAGGAAACACACGAACCCAAGGCAGAAACGTCGAGCTCACTCGACGCGGCGTTGAGTAAGCTCCACTCACTTGACACCAAAAAATACTTAGCCGCAAAACCTACGCTGGATGATGGCGTTGAGTGAAATCGGCTCACTCAACGCTGTCAACGCTTTCTACTTAGGATAAACGTAAATTTTAGTTAAAACCGCAGCCTAAACTCTCTCAACGCGTGGAAACAGAGAGTTGGAAATTTAATTCCAACTCTCCCGTCTATCCTATCTACTCGGGGATACCGCAACTATAATTAAACTACAACTAAACACAACCATACCCTACCTCTAGCTACCCACTGGACACCAAACCACGAATAAATAAAAAAAAGAGACTAGCCAAAATTCCTAGACAACCTAAATCGAACATGGCCGAATTTTAAGAATAATATACAGCAAAGTAACTATGTAAAAAAGGGGTCAAATTGGCAAGGGCAAGGAGCCACTTGCCTTACCACCAAGATGCAGCGATTGCAACACGAAAACTGGCTTTGGCGGCAAGATCGGCCACTAACGGGTCAAAATCAAAGATTTAGAGAAGAAGAAAAGGAATAAAAAAAAATTAACTCCTAGAATCAGCCCTAGATCAAGAATGACTTACATGGAAGGGAAGATCTAGATGAGAGCAAACCAAATCCGCTATCACACGAGAAAAATCGAGCTAAAATCCTAAAGAAATCACCGGCCAAAATTCCAACACCACCACCGCCCAAAACCTTCCCCTGGAACTATTCCAGGATCGGGAAAGGAGAAAATGAAGAGGAATAGTCACGTACGGCCAAAAAAAGGGGTTTCTAGAAAAAAGTACGGAACACACCCGTACACGCCCGTGACACGCCCGTGACACGCCCGTGTCCGGTCCGACACGCCCGTGTCACGGGGCGTGTACTCACTCACCTACCCACCCGACGATCGTCGAGCTCAGCACGCCGAAACAGGGGTCACGCCCTGTAACACGCTCGTGTCATAGGCCGTGTACCAACTCAACTAACGCTCGACGATCGTCGAGCGCTGATCGGCGAACAGAGAGAGTCAAGCCCCGTGTCACGCCCGTATCAGATACGACACGCCCGTGACATGGCCGTGTACTCACTCAAACATCGCTCGACGATCGTCGAGCGCCGATCGTCGAACAGAAAGAGACACGCCCCGTGTCACACCCATGTCAGATACGACACGCCCGTGACACGGCCGTGTACTTACTCGAAAGAAAAAGTCGACCGATTCTCGTCAACCACGCAACCCAAAAGCTCCTCCCGAGCACGACACGCCCTAGGACACGCTCGTGTCCCAGGCCGTGTCACCCAAACATACACAAAAAAAAATCAGCTAAACTCCTTAGCTAAAACAAAGAAACAAGGCCCTAGCCTACCAAGCCCGGCCACACCAGGTCATGCACAACATAGCAAACATTACAGCTAACATAACAAACGTCGAGACGACACGAAAGCAAACGATCTTGGACTTCGACCAAAACTCGCACCGTAGCTAAACACCCAAGCTACGAAAACAACGGCGAGGTCGAAAACAACATCCGACGATCACACACTCGGGCTAACACCTCCCGAATCCAAAACACAAGCATTCCCTAAGAGGCCCAACCGAGTCACCAAAATAGACTCCGGCTAGCTGGGGAATCTTGCTAACAGGCTATAACCAGGGTACACAAGGAACCTAAAGACCTAGACCACGCTCTACAACGGCGAAAGGCCAGAAATGTGTCATCGTAATGCCAATCCAAGATCAAACAGAACACATAAAAACCGGGGGCATTACAATTGTCCACTTTAACAGCTAGAGGGTCTTGTACTCCCCCTGGATATCACCCATCAATTTCTTCATCCTGCCTTGCAGGTTGGTATTCATTAATGGTAAGCTTGCCCAACTTTTCTTTCAAACCTGTAGAGCTACAAGATACACTAGACTGCTCATAGTTGATTAGTTCGGTTTCCTCAAAGACTATATGAACAAATTATTCTACAACTTGAGTAGTCAAGTTATAGACCCTGTAAGCTCTACTATTGTTGTTGTACCCAACAAATATCCCTTCTTGGGATTTGACAGCAAACTTAGTTAAATAAGACTTGCTATTATTAAGTACATAACACTTGCTACCAAACATCCTAAAATAGGATATGTTTGGTTTTATGTCTTTCATAATCTCATAGGGTGTCTTTTATGACTTTTAGTGATGGATGCTCTATTGAGAACATGACATGCAGTGTTTACTACCTCAGCCCAGAAATATTCTGGGAGAGAAGTGTCACTTAGTAGTGTTCTACCAGCCTCAATAAGATTCCTATTCTTTCTTTCAGCAATACCATTTTGCTGAGGAGTTCTAGGTGAGGAGAACTCTTGATGAATCCCTAGTTCTTCACAAAATCTTGTCATGCATTCAGACTGAAATTCAGTCGCATGATCACTTCTGATTTTGACCACTGAACTGTTAAGTTCATTCTGAATTTGCCTAATAAAATTGTGGAAGACAGTAGGGGTTTCAGATTTCTGCCTCAGGAAGAAAACCCAAGTAAATCTAGAATATTCATCCACAACTACAAGTGTGTAGACTTTCCTACCTAGAATATGAACTGGCATAGGACCAAATAGATTTATATGCAGAAGGTACAAGCACCTCACAGAATCTTTGGTATCATTTCCATGAAAAGAGGTCTTGGTCTGTTTGCCCTTTTGGCAAGCTGAACATACATCCTCTTTTATGCACTTGAACTGAGGACCATTCCTCACTACTTCCATACTATAGAGTTGGCCTATAGTCTTATAGTTAAGATGAGCTACCCTTTTGTGTCATTTGACACATTCATATGCTTTCTCATCTGCAACTAAACATATAGAAGAGTTCTTATTCCCACAATAAAAACTGAGACAGTAAACATTCCCCTTTCTATAACCTGACAAGATGACCTCTTGATCACTTTTCCTTCTAATCTGACACCCATTATTAATAAATGAAGTGTCATAACCAAGATCACTCAGTTTACTTATGCTTATTAGGTTGTGTTTCAAACCTTTCACATAAGACACTTGGGTTATAGTAGTTGAGCCATTAGAAATATTACCAAACCCTTTGATGATCCCCTTTTCAAATCCACCAAAGATCACTTTGGGTCCATTCACTATTGGAGTGTAATCCTTCAACATCCTTCTTGTTCCATTCATATGCCTGGAACAACCACTATCCAAGTACCATATTGGGGTATGGCCACTTGGACTCACTTGCATCAAATATAATTACTTAACCTTAGAACCCCAATAAGTATTGGGTTCTAAGTTCAGGTTAGTCTGAAACTTGACTGATTTCCCTGCAGTCTTTCTAATAGGTAAGCTGGCATTTTTCCTGATACTGGTGTTGTGCCAACAATCTATGGCATAATACCCAACCTTGCCACAACACCAACACTCATATCTATTGTATCTTCTTTTAGATACAGTCTTAATAGCCTTGCTGTCAGTTTTCCTTTTATTTAGTGTTGGGGCTGGTGCATTAAATACCAATGATTCCTGAAGAACATGGTGAGTGTGTAGATGGGCTGCCCTATTGACAGTTGCACCCTTGTCATTCAGAATAGCAGCCTTACAGTGACCATGTGTAAAGTCATGGTCAAACCTGTTAGTAGGCTGCACCACTTTCCTAAAAACAATAGGAGGTTTGAAGGATTGTAGATGAACTGGAGCTTTGCCTTTTCTTTTAGAATTTGCTACCCTAGTTCTTCTCTTAAAACCTAGACTTGTCTTACCCTTTTGATGAATGAAGTCATCAATCAATGGTAAGACAGACTTTGGCTTTGAGAATTTAGCCACAAGTTCCTTTTCTCTTTGTAGTATGACTTCCGGACCCTTGATCTGATCATTTTTGAATGTAATTGTTCCCATCTGAATAAAAGTTATATTCGTCAGCTTGACAACTTCATTCATCTTCTGATCCAGCAATTTTTGTGAATCAGATGCAGCTAACTTAAGAGCAGCAATTTCCTTAGCCTGGTTTTTGATAATGTTTCTGCTTCTCTTAAGTGCATGCAACAGATCACCATATTCTTCAAAAAGTTGATGAACATCCCCTTCAGATTTTGAACCATCCACATCTCTTGATGCAGATGCTTCTGATTCTCATCCAGTATAATAGTCAGAAACTGATGAAAGGTTGTTTACCTTACTAGGACCAGGCTGATCCTGGCACTGATCTTCTTCAGATATAGACATCAGCACTTTGCAATGAAGATCCATCCCATTGATAGAATCCAACATTTGCAAGAATTTTGTCTCCTCTGAATCCTCTCCAGTTGTAAATAGTCCAATGTAGGCTTCAGCTTCAGTCTCAGCTTCAGAATCTGATGATGAGAAATCAGTCCAGCTTTTCTCCTTCTTTGCAACAAAGGATCTCCCCTTCTTGTCCTTGTATTGCAGTTTATTCTTGTCATTTGATTCCTTCCTTTTGTCAGGACAATCAACAACTACATGTCCAGGCCTGTTGCAACAATAGCAAACAATCTTAGTAGAAGATAATTTACTAGGTTTAGTGTCATACCTGTCCTTTCTTGAAGATTTCCTTTTATGATAATAATCATCCTTGGATTGTGAGGAGGATGGCTTAGATCTCCACATTTTTTTCTTTAAGAATCTTTGAAATTGCGTTGTGAAAGCAGCAAAGTTTTCATCAGAATTAAAGCTGTCTGATATGTGATTGTCAGAATCTTCTGAGATGACTTCAGCAGCTTTCTTAGGAGGAGATGGAGACATCCTCATATCCTTCTTTGTGGCTTCAACCTTGAAGGCAACTGACTTCTCTCTGTATTCAGACTTATTGCTTTTCTCCTCCTCTTTTCTAGCAGTGAGCTGCATCTCATAGGATAATAGTTTTCCAAATAGAGTTGGTGGAGGTGTATCTGCAAGCCTGGGCACCTCTCTGATGACACATATTTTAGTATCCCAGTCCTTGGTTAGAGATCTAAGAAACTTATCATTGAACTCATATATGCTAAAAACCCTTCCATATGACATTAACTCATTGACTATTCTGAAAAACTTCTTCTAGTTCTCAGTTATGCTGTCTGTTTTAGCTTGTCTAAAACTTTCATATTCCTGATTAAGCATAGACTTCCTGTCCTCTCTCACTTCTTCTAATCCATCCATGTAGACAATTAAGGTGTCCCACATCTCCTTGGAGGTTTTGCAGTGAATCAAGTTTTGGAATGTTGAGTCATCTATAACACTAACTATTATATTCTGTGCTCTCTTATCCATAGTAGTCAAGATGATCTCATCCTTTGTCATTTTAGAATAATCTTTTGGAGTCCTGAGATTTGCATCAAGAACTGAGATTTTCATAGGAATGAATGACCCTTATTTAACTGTAATATAGATTCTTGAGTCAGATGCTTTCATAAACAACCTGACTCTCTCTTTCCAAATACCAAAAATTTCTTTCATACAGATAGGTAATTTCATGGATCCAAGTTCCTTGTGATTTTCTCCTGAACCCATTGTGTCTAAATGTTAACTGCCTTTTAGATCAACTCAGAATGTTAATTCAAATCTTGAGTAACCTGGCTCTGATACCACTTGAAAGAATTGGTTTCAAGATGACCTAAACACCCACAGGGGGGGGGGTGAATAGGTTCAATTCTTTTTCTTAAGGCAGAAAATTTTTTACTGTTATATCACAGATTATTCAGCACAACACAATTAACAACACAGAATAAATAACACAACAATACAGAATAAACAGAGTTTTATAGTGGTTCCCCAAGTGATGGGTACATCCACTTTCCCCCTTCGCCTATCTAGCAGTATACTAGATTCAGCCTAACTTCCTTCTTCCTTCTCAGATCCGTAGATCTTACGACTCAGAACCTTGAAAGGTCCCTACAGCTCAGACTTCAGCAAGTCCTACAACTCAGATCCTCCCAGAGAATTCTACCTTAGAGTGAGTCCACACTCCTACAGCTCAGGCAATTAAGCCCTACCCCAGCCTCTTCCCAGGCCTACAACTCAGAGAACTAAATCTCCTACCTCAGGCACTCAGCCCTACCTCAGCCTTTATAAATTTAGGCTTACAACTCAGAGGAATAATCCTCCTACACTTTGATCTGTAAAAGATCCTACAAAAATTGAAAAAAAGAGAATAATTCCTTCACCCAGATAGAGAGAGAAAGGGTGAAGGCTTCTTAATCAGTTCTTGATAGATCTAACCACTCTAGAATCAACCTATCTTAGCTTCTTCAAAGCTTCTTGAATATGAACAAAGTAAGGTTGATCTTCTTGAAGTTGGAGAGGATCCTCAATCCAGCTTCTTCTTAATCAGATGTGGTTCTGATTTCTTCTTGCAGATTGTTCAGGATCTGCCCTATCTGGATGAAGACTTCTCTCCTTGTTGTTGGATTTTCCTTTCCTTGGATTCTTCCATCACTAGACTGCTTCTATTTGATGATAGAACACATCTTTTTATAGGATTCATCTGAGGTTACCGGCTAATCCGGTTCATAACGACCTTCTAACAGCTCTGACAGAAATAATAGTTGTGTTGATCATGACAGCTGTCAAGTCTCTAGTCATTATATCTGATTCTTCAATGAACTTCAGCCCAGCAGCAAAGTGTCAAGATAATACTGCAAATGTGTCGACACAAATAGTTCATGTGTCGACACAATCCATGGTGATGTCGACACAGCTTGCATAATGTCGACACAGCACTTCTCTATCTTCTTGACATATCTTCTGCAGAATGTGTCGACACAATCACTTCTTGTCTTGACATAGTTGACTTCAACAAAACAATTCGGGTGTGTGTCGACACAGTTGTAACAGCAAAGCGGCGTTTCTGGGTCTATGACCCCGGAGTTTCAAAAGGTGGGGGGGGGGGGTCTTACAAGTGGTATTAGAGTAGACCTAAATCAAAAGGTAGCAGTCCACAACACCTAGGTCACCCCCGCACGAGTTTAGTTTGGGGACAAACTAAGCAGCGAAAATAATGGTGTGCCCATATGGGGGATCACATGTAAATTATCTGCCGCTAATTAGGTTTGAGTCGATTATTTACTATTGGATTTTGTTACGCAGCCCCCAGCACAACCTACACCACAGGGCGGAGTCCAGCAGACTCCCGATGTTACACCACCTCCCCCGGTTCCCACTCCGTTCCTACAGTCAGAGATGGGGAAGAATCTGACAGCTATCCTGGAGGCGTTTATTGCACAACAGGTTCCGACTCCATAGCCAAACCCGGGGGCCAACTGGCTGAGTATTTTCCGAGGACTTTCTCCCCCATCCTACTTGGGGACAGAGTCGGCCGTTCGGATGGAGGAGTGGCTGGACATTACGTATGAGATGCTGACTGGGATCCGATACCCGTGGGAGGAGAGAGTGTCCTTGGACATCTCTTTCCTGGATTCCCATGCCAAGAGATGGTGGAAGACTCCGCTGGACACGACGTTTGCTGTCAGAGAGGTTGCTGAGATAGCGTGTGGGGAATTCAGGGCCACACTATTGTAGCATTTTGTTCCGCAGTCGGCCAGAGATGAGCTGGAGGATAGATTTCTATAGTTGAGACAGGGTAGCAAGACAGTGGTCGAGTATCATCGGGAGTTCAACCATCTGGCCCGGTTTGCGGATTCTTACCAGTTGGATGAGGCAGGTTACACCCAAAGGTTCTATAAGGGCCTGCGAGAGGATCTGAGGGAGGCTCTGTTGTTCGTGTCCGACGGGCCTATTCCTCGGATATTGGAGATGTCGAAAAGGATCGAGGCAGATTGACATACTACCCGATGCCGGAAGCGGCCAACTGAGGACCAGGGTCGGGGAGTCGGGAATGATCAGCAGCAGGACCGCATCACAGATGGTAGTAGAGCAGAAGAATAACCTCGGCAGGAGGTGAGATAGGAGCAGATGGAACCAGTACTGGTGGCCCATCAGCCGCCCCAGATGCGGGAGGTGCAGAGACTCGGGGTATGACATATCCCCCACCATAATGCTTCAATTGTCATCAGGTGGGGCATATCCGGCGGAACTGCCCCATGAGGGGGGTACCCCCACAAGCACCACCGGCTGCACCGCCAGCTCAGTAATTTGGAGGCCGAGGACGTGGCCGAGGTCGTGGATACCATGGCAGAGACCACAGGCAGGAGAGGGAGCAAGTATATGCGTTGGATCTGACTAAACAACGGAATCCGATGCAAGTGATCACAGGTACGCCAGTTAATTTTAAGTCTTCTCTTTCCTAGATAATTAATGTTATGGATATAGAACTGATAGACTAGGAAAGAAAACCACAATTAGATTTCTAAGATTTTAAGTTAACCCCCCAGGCATAGTCTTCATCAGCGGAAAGCCCGCCTATACACTGTTCGATATGGGGGCTTCGCACTCGTTCGTGTCGGAAGCCTTTGTTGAAGGGCTGGAAGGCATGCAGCACTTCACAGGCCTGATGATGAGGATACGACTACCTGACGGATCGGAGTTATTCACCACCGCCCACTGCAACATGGAGGCAGAGATCGATGGAAAGATATTTGAAGCACCAGCGACGATCATGAAGATTCCATTCTTTGATTTGATCTTGGGAATGCCATAGTTGCGCAGGAACCATGCTCAGATTGACTGCATGTCCAAGAGGATTAATGTGAGGCATGGAGATTCCTTCATCGTCATCGAAGGTATTAGATCTATTCCTGATGTAGGCTCACTCTTTGGAGCATTATGGGTGGCCGACGGAACTAACACGACGTTCTCCGATAACTCTCACGTCACACTCAAGCACTTAACGCAGCAACGACACAGTTAATATTGTTACTAATTAAAGATTACAGGGGGGTTCGCAAGGCCCCTTAAGATAATACCAAGGCGATATGCCGAGGTCCTCTCAAGCGAAAAGAACCCACACGGTTCGATCGAGCGTTGTTGTACCAAAATAGAATCCACCAAAAACAAAATATTCGTACAAGGGTGGTTCTCTCCCAACAAAATAAAATGAGGGCCGCCACGCCTCACGAACTTAAACGAAAGAAATATACACGACAATAACTAAAAGAAATTAGCCACGAAAATTCAAGCGTTACACAAGCCACGCAATTTGCCAATACAACAAGATCTATCTAAAGAAGAGAAACACATAAAGGTGGAAATGTTCGTTACCCAACCCGATTTGATGAATCTGGTTCACTTACTAGAATCGCTCTCCAACGGCTCCGCCAGAGATACGTCGGAGGGAGAGAAATTCGTCGCCTTCTTCGTATCACGCTATATTTGGAAAGTCCCGGCGAAATCTTCTGAATATGGAAATAATATTTCCCGATAAGGCAGGAGAGAGAAAGGTGGCAGGATATCAGAAATAATTAAGGAATGATATAATTTCAAATATGGTAGGTAGAGAATTTAAGAACGAGGATATATTTTGAATATGGTAAATAAGGGATGAATATGGTAGAGGATCTTTAAGGTTTTTAGGAAGGGGAATAGGGTGGGGGACGGATTTGGTGAGAAGGAGGCCTCGGGTGAGAGGTGGGGTGGCCGGATTTGTGAAGGGTGGTGGTGGTGGCACTCGGGTTAAGGAGTTTTGGTGGTAGCCGGACTTGTGAGAGTGGAGGTGATGGCTTGGAGGTTAGGGAAAAGAGATGGCTCTTGAAGCAAGGAGGCAAGGTAGAGATGAGGAACAAGAGGAAGGGAGGCCGAGAGAGAGGGGAGGGGAAGGGTGGTCGACGGCCAAGGGAGAAGAGGACTAGAGGGGGCCGAAATTTGCCTTGGAGAAGGAGGAGGATTTCAATCTTGAAATTGGTTTTCTTTTCATTCATTCACTAGGGAAAACAAAGGAGTACATGCCTTTATATAGGCTTTACAATCAAGGGAAAAAGGGCTACATGCAGCCCAACATGAAAATGAAATAAAACACAACCATACACCATGATTTTATAACATAACCATGTTACAAATAATAGATGAAATTAAACATGAAATGAAAATGATAATTTTGAAATAAAATAAATAATAAAATATATTATTACTCAATTATTATTTATTAATATATATTATTAATAAATAATAATTGGGCTTGCGCTCCGGACGGCTATTGTGGCGACGCCAATAATTGGGCTTGTGCTCCGGACGGCTATTGTGGCGATGCTTCCAAGGGTCATCCGTAAGCATGTTGTCGTCGTCATCAAAGTGTTGCGGGCCGACGTCTCCATTCAAATCTACCGGGTCACCATCATCGTCAGAGGGAGGACGCTCCTTGGCCACATGTCGTGGGAAGTCGGCTCCATCAATCTTCCCCCTCTTAAAAATACTCATCACTGATGAGTATACCTGTGTGTACTCACATGGAATTTCGTCGGCGGTGAAGAAGAACCTGCATGGAAAAAGGTGGTCTTGGAGGGACCTCAAATACACGTTATCCAAAGAAGGAAAAAGAATTTCAACAACATCCACCAACATACCTCCGATGGAGATCGAGAAGGAGAACGATCCTAGGAAACTGTCACCACCCAACCCAATAGAAAGCATAGTGGAAAATATATACGGAGAGGTAGATATGTCAAGTGGCATAAAAGCATAAAGCGTAAAGTATGTAAGGATGAAAATAGGATCTATGCCCCAATCAGTGGAAACTTTTAAAAGAAATGTCATGTCACCAAACTTCCGTAAAATTCGTAAAGAATAGACTAGCTGATTCGTTATTATTTCTAAGGTGCCCGGGAGCATCCGTTCAGTGGTGAGACAATCCAAAACCAAATCAATCACATAACAGTGGGAGACTTTCTGATACAAACTCGCAAGTAAAGTAAAGGATGCATTTTGATGGATTAAAAGGATAAGAATGCGCCTAATTAAATTAAAACCATGTGGGGTGAACCCATGTGCAACATGACTAGAATTAATAGTAGAAAATAACAGAACTATGTTAGGTGGCACGGTTGCTTTAAATTCAAAAAATTATTTCGGTGGAGCCTAACGTTTTCATTTTAAATTTGGAATTAAATTTTGATTTAAAAATGTCGTAATGAATAGCCAGCAGAAAAAGTTCATCACCAACTACGTTTATCCACATCCATCGAAGTAAGCCTAATGGGGAGGCGGTAATAATAAACTTCTCCAAATATAAAGGGCTAGAAATGACTAGCTCGTGTCCTAACAAATCATCTACTTGAGTTAAATGAATCGGAGAGAGAGTCAACATGGGTGATTCCGTAGGGGAAGTTAAGTCACACTCAACGTCAAAACACGGATTACTCGTCCAAGAACAAGCCTCCGGTAGCAGGCCGTTAAAATCATAGGAAACATTCAACAGTGGATTCGTCCTTACTGAAAACTCAGCCGACAAGTCTTCCAACTCATTCGATACTTCATTTAATTCAGAATTAGTGATCGTATCATAGGTTGGCAAAATCGTATCTGACAAAATTTCTAAACAGTTTTGGGCCCCAGGTAAAGGAGCGATAATCAACGAAATGTCTTTCTGGCCCTCAGGGCTACAGTCATGCAAAGATAATTTTTCCCCACAGTGTAAATTTTCCAAAATGACACATCCTTCGTCAAACAACTCTTCCCATGAAGTGGGTGTGTTGTCACAATCAAAATAAAGGGATGGGCAAATCGAATCCCGGGGAGTATCAAAATTAACTTGACTTTTAAGCGGCGTTGATACCGTAAATGAACTAACTCCCTGATGTATCACAATAAGATTATCCCAAATTGAACAACCATCCCAAGGTGTCTCTTCCAATACCGTTGAAACATCTATTAATTCTGGGTCAACCATAATAATACCGGGTCCTTGCAAGTCATCTCCTAAATTAGTAACAGGTAAGCTTTCAACATTGGATGACTCTACCGACTCAGCCGGAACGTCTTCTGACTCAGGGTCATCGGACAACTCCCTGACTAAAATATCGTCGAAGGGGGTGGAGATGATTCCTCAGGGGTGAAATCCTCATCCAGGTCAGTAGGGTAACCAATCTCCTCAACGTCACTAAAAGCGTCGGCGAGAATTGCCTCGTCCTCAGTCACCGTCTTAGTCCTATTCACATCCTCAGGTTCAACAGGAGAGTCAGGCACTATCGTAAGTGAAGGAAGACTCTCACCTGGCTGATTAACTTCATCAACCAGAGATTCTATATCGACATAAGAATCCTCATAGGTATCAGTCACAATACCAGAGGGCTTAGATGTCGAGGCTAAAGAAGCAAGCACCCTAATAGTAACCTCTTTCGAGTTCAAATTTTGGGGTCTAAATGGCTTATGTTCCCTATAGGTGGGACTAGGCACACTTTGGGTTACTACCTCTCTGGGGATAGGATCTATCCTGAGGCGTAGGGTCACTCCTATAAGCAGATACGGGTCTGGTGCCATAACTATTCTTACTAACGGGTGTGGTGCTATTAGTGCGCAGGTAGGCGAGATCAAATTGATCTGAGAGGAGGCTACGCATGTGCGGCCAAGCATAATGAAAGCTACCAACACGACGCTCTTCGTTTAACCAAAATAATCGAGCTCGACCTACTAATCGCTCTCGGGCAAAGCTAACCTTTTCGTAGTGATCCCATAAGTGACAATTAAAATATTGCTCTACACCTTTAAGCCAATCCCTAAAAATTTTAGGACACCCTAAACCGTCATAAGTAGGACAAGTGGGGCATTGCCTAGGGGGAAACTTAGTCATGGCTTTATCATACCAAAAGTCCAACCGTGAAACGTGAACTTCATTGGCCATAAAGGGTTCTTGCTGGAAAATTATGAGGATTATTAAAAAAAATTGGATTTTTGAAATTGGAAATTTGAAATTTGAAATTTTGAAATTTGAAATTTGAATTTGAAATTTGAAATTTGAAATTTTGAAATTTGAAATTTGAAATTTGAAATTTGAAATTTGAATTTGAAAATTTGAAATTTTGAAACTTGAAATTTGAAATTTGAAACTTGAAATTTGAAATTTGAAATTTTGAAATTTGAAATTTGGAATTTGAAATTTGAATTTTGAATTTTGAAATTAGAAATTTGAATTTTGAAATTCGAAATTTGAAATCTGAAATCTGAAATTTGAAATTTAAAATTTGAAATTTATTTGTTTTTAATTTGAACTTTAAAATTGTGGAATTTCAATGCATTTCATGAAAACTAATTTTCTAAATATTGATCTGCAACGAAACGGGTGAGTGCGTACGTACGTGCCACATAAGAGGGGGAGGAGCGCCAATTAGGAAATGGACGAGAACCTCCCTCTGATACCAAATTGATGTAGGCTCACTCTTTCGAGCGTTATGGGTGGCCGACGGAACTAACACGACGTTCTCCGATAACTCTCACGTCACACTCAAGCACTTAACGCAGCAACGACATAATTAATATTGTTACTAATTAAAGTTTACAGGGGGGTTCGCAAGGCCCCTTAAGATAATACCAAGGCGATATGCCGAGGTCCTCTCAAGCGAAAAGAACCCACACGGTTCGATCGAGCATTGTTGTACCAAAATAGAATCCACCGTAAACAAAAGATTCGGACAAGGGTGGTTCTCTCCCAACAAAATAAAATGAGGGCCGCCACGCCTCACGAACTTAAACGAAAGAAATATACACGACAATAACAAAAAGAAGTTTGCCATGAAAATTCAAGCGTTACACAAGCCACGCAATTTGCCTATACCACAAGATCTATCTAAAGAAGAGAAACACATAAAGGTGGAAATGTTCATTACCCAACCGGATTTGATGAATCTGGTTCACTCTACTAGAATCGCTCTTCAATGGCTCTGCCAGAGATACGCCGAAGGGAGAGAAATTCGTCGTCTTCTTCGTAACACACTATATTTGGAAAGTCCCGGCGAAATCTTCTGAATATGGAAATAATATTTCCCAATAAGGCACGAGTGAGAAAGGTGGCAGGATATCAGAAATAATTAAGGAATGATATAATTTCAAATATGGTAGGTAGAGAATTTAAGGACGGGGATATATTTTGAATATGGTAAATAAGGGATGAATATGGTAGAGGATCTTTAAGGTTTTTAGGAAGGGGAATAGGGTGGGGGGTCGGATTTGGTGAGGAGGAGGCCTCGGGTGAGAGGTGGGGTGGCCCGATTTTTGAAGGGTGGTGGTGTTGGGACTTGGGTTAAGGAGTTTTGGTTGTAGCCGGACGTGTGAGAGTGGAGGTGACGGCTTGGAGGTTAGGGAAAAGAGATGGCTCTTATAGCAAGGATGCAAGGTAGAGATGAGGAGCAAGAGGAAGGGAGGCTGAGAGAGAGGGGAGGGGAAGGGTGGTCGGCGGCCAAGGGAGAAGAGGACTAGAGGGGGCCGAAATTTGCCTTGGAGAAGGAGGAAGATTTCAATCTTGAAATTGGTTTTCTTTTCATTCATTCACTAGGGAAAAACAAAGGAGTACATGCCTTTATATAGGCTTTACAATCAAGGGAAAAAGGGCTACATGCAGCCCAACATGAAAATGAAATAAAACACAATCATACACCATGGTTTTATAACATAACCATGTTACAAATACTACATGAAATTAAACATGAAATGAAAATGATAATTTTGAAATAAAATAACTAATAAAATATATTATTACTCAATTATTATTTATTAATATATATTATTAATAAATAATAATTGGGCTTGCGCTCCGGACGGCTATTGTGGCGACGCCAATAATTGGGCTTGCGCTCCGGACGGCTATTGTGGCGACGCTTCCAAGGGTCATCCGTAAGCATGTTGTCGTCGTCATCAAAGTGTTGCGGGCCGAAGTCTCCATTCAAATCTACCGGGTCACCATCATCGTCAGAGGGAGGACACTCCTTGGCCACATATCGTGGGAAGTCGGCTCCATCAATTCCCCACCCCACCCCCACCCCACCCCCTCTTATTGGCATCCGTGCAGGCCGTCAAGGCCCACTTGCATGGGGACAAAGTCTGTGAAGTGTTGTATGAGATGACCGAGGGTAAGGGTTCCATCTCAAATATCCCGGTGGTACGATATTTTGCCGACGTATTTCCAGAGAAGCTGCCAGGGACACCCCCGCACCGGGAGCAGAATTTCCAGATACAGCTGGTGCCGGGGGCAAAGCCGCCGTCTAGAGCTCCTTACCGGATGGCCCCGAAGGAGCAGACAGAGTTTCGGAGCCAGCTCTAGGAACTGGTGGAAGCCGGTTTTGTCCAGCCAAGCTCTTCACCATGGGGAGCCCCGGTGTTATTCGTCAAGAAGAAGGACTGGACACTCAGATTGTGCATCGACTACCAGGCACTGAATCGACTGACAGTCTGGAATACCTATCAACTGCCAAGGATAGATGAGATGTTTGACCAGGTGGAGGGCGGATATTTCTTTTCAAAACTGGATTTGAGGTCGGGTTACTACCAACTGCGGATCCAGGAGGAGGACATACCGAAGAGTGCCTTCAGTAGCAAATATGGGCTGTTCGAGTTTACCGTGATGCCCTTCGGGCTCACGAATGCACCGTCGGCATTCATGAGCCTCATGAATCGGATGTTCGAAGCATACCTGGATGTGTTTGTCATCGTATTTATTGACGACATCCTCATCTACTTGAGGACAGAGGAGGAGCACACATGACATCTGATGCTGACCCTAGAGATACTACGGGAGCACCAGCTTTATGTGAAGTTCAGCAAATGCTAGTTCTGGCTGAAGGAGGTGGCTTTCTTAGGCCATATCATCAGTGGTGCTGGGTTGGCAGTGGACCCGGCCAAGATTCCGGCAGTTCGGGATTGGCCGCAGCTGAAGTCGGCCTCAGATGTGCGTAGTTTTCTAGGACTTGCCGGTTACTACCGGAAGTTCATGGAGGGATTTTCTCGTATTGCCCTGCCACTCACATCCATGATGAGGAAAGATGTGCCCTTTGTCTGGACCCCGCAGTGCGAGATGGCCTTCCAGGAGCTAAAGGATCGACTCACCTCAGCTCCTATACTAGCCCTTACTTCGAGGAAGGAAGGATTCCAGGTCTACACAGATGCTTCCTACCAGGGCATGTGTGCGGTGCTGATGCAGAATGGTCACGTGATAGCATATGCTTCTCAGCAGCTGAAGAAGCATGAGCAAAACTACCCAGTTTATGACTTAGAGATGGGAGCGGTCATATTTGCTCTGAAAGTCTAGCGGCACTATCTGTACGGTGTCCACTGCGACCTTTACTCCGACCACAAGAACTTGAGATATGTGGACACGCAAAATGAGCTGAATATCAGGCAGAGGCGATGAGTTTTGTTTCTAGCAGATTACCAGTATGAGATGCACTGCCACCCAGGGAAGGCAAATATGGTGGCCGATGCGCTGAGCCAGAAGGCCACAAACTCTAGAGTAGGAACGCGGTTGATAGCCTTGGAGTTGGTTCAGATATTCGAAAAGATGCAGATATACTTTGTGTCCGAGGATCACCCTGAGCTGTACCGGGAGTACCTATCATCGTTGGTTGTCATAGATGACATTCGAGATCGAGTCAGAGATGGACAGAGGCAGGATGCCAAGCTCGAGCCGATATTCTGGGCCTTAGAAGCAGGCACTGCTGGAGATTACTCACTGAGGGATAGTCTAGTGTGTTTCAGAGGATGGATTTACATACCAGAGGGAGGCTAGGGCCTGGAAGATATCATGTCGGAAGCTCATTATAGTCGGTATTTAGTGCACCCGGGAGTTACGAAGATGACTGCGGATCTGAGGAAGACCATGTACTGGCCAGGCATGAAGAAGGATATCACCTACTTCGTGACCCATTGCGAGGCATGCCAGTTGGTGAAGGCAGAGTGCAGAAACCCCGCAGGATTATTACAGCCACTCCCAGTGCCGGAGTGGAAATTCGATGATGTCACGATGGACTTCATACATGGGCTTCCCTGATCGCGGACGGGAAACGATTCAATCTGGGTGATCGTCGACCGGCTGACGAAGGTAGCCAGATTTATTCCGATCAGGAAGGATGACTCGGTTAGTGTGCTGGTTCGGAAGTTCGTGGAACAGTTCATCTGTTATCATGGCATGCCCAGGTCGATTGTATCAGATCGAGATGGACGGTTTACGTCCAGGGAGTGGAGATCAGTGCAGATGTACTTGGGCACTCGGCTGACATTCAGTACAACAATTCATCCCCAGACTGATGGGAAGACGGAACGCACTAATCGGACCTTGGAAGATCTGCTGCGACTTTGCATATTGGATCGCAGCAAGCCTTGGGAGAAGCTGCTGCCACTGATCGAGTTATCATATAATAACAGCTACCAGTCCATCATAAGGATGGCCCCTTATGAGGCCCTGTACGGTCGTCAGTGTAGGACTCCACTGTCATGGATACAGGATAAGGATTTGAAGGCTTTGGGTTCGGAGTTTGTTGAGGACACCGAGGCTCAGGTGAGATTGATTCGGGATAAGATGCTAGAGGCACACAGCCGACAGGCTAAGTATTACGACGCTCGGCAACGTCAGGTGGATTTCCAGTTGGGGGACCATGTATTCTTGAAGATCGACCGATGCATGGGGTTTCACGGGTTCGCGGCCGGAAGAAGAAGCTCAGCCCAAGATATATGGGGCCTTATAGGTTCCAGGAGCGGATCGGTCCCCTGGCATACAGGCTGGAGCTGCCACCAGAGCTGACAAGCCTGCACGACGTGTTCCATGTATCCTCTCTCAGGAGGGCTCTACTACGCCCGAAGCAGCAGATTATGTCCATCGATGGGTCGGTAGCATCTGATCGGTCAGTTCACCTGGAACCGGTCCGGATCGACGACAAGGGGGTACGAGTCTTGCACCACAAGAAGGTACTGTTGAATTCTGTGAAGTGAAAGTGGGTGAATGGAAGGCTTGGGAAACCTATCCACGAGGACTACGCGGACAGGGTTGGTGGACTGCTAGGTCGGCAGGGATGTTGCAGGCGGTTTGCTCTATGGCGGCCTGGGCGGTCTGTTCGCGCGGACTACGCGGACAGCAGCAGCGGTCTGACAGGCCAGTGTATGCTCAACAGGCAGTTGACTCCCAGGAAGTAACCGGGCGGATAGGAATGCTATCTGCGGAGTCCGGCATGAAGCGGACTGAAGAACTAGAGCTTGGCAGACCGGTTTGGTAGTTGCCTTGGTCTTGCTCTAGTGAAGCGGCAAGTGGAAGTCGCGGAGATCACCGGTCAGCGCAGACAGAAACTGGAGGTCGCCCGGTATGGCGGGCTAGATCCTGTGTCCGCCAGTAAGTGCGGACTGGCCCTTGTGGATAGTGGACTGGACTTGGTGTGATCTGAACCAAGTCCAGGTTGGCTCAGTCCGGGTAGATCGCGCAGTGGAGCGCGGGCTGGTTTCTCAGTCCGCCAAGCCTAGTAGAAGCGTTGTTGCCTTGTTTGGTAGCTTGGGGATATGCGGACCGGAGGATTGCCTGTACAAGAGCGTGCGGACTGGAGCCAGAGTCCGCTGAGTCCGGTATAGCCTTGTGATGAGGTTATGGACTCAGGAATGCGGACTGACGCAGTCAGCAGGGATGCGGACTGGAGAAGTCTACAGTACATGCGGACTGGAGTCTGCTGTTAGCAGACTGGATTGGCGTGTCCGCTAAGTCCGTAGGTGCCTTGGAGGAGGCAATGGACTTGGGATATGCGGACGGAAGTCGGGTGTCCGCTGAGTCCGGCAGGTGCCTTGATGGCGAGGCTGCGGGCTCGGGTTTTGCGGGCTGATGCCTTGTCCGCAGAATGGCGGACACGGCTGTTGTGGAGTCCGGCTGTGGTGGTCCTGGCTTGGCCTCTGGTGGCAAGGCGGGCTGGATATTGGAGTCCGGCCTTGGTGAAGCTGGGGCGGACTGGCTATCTGCACAGGAGCGGCGAACTGGAATGTGTGTCCGCGGACTGGCGGACACACTTGTTCTTGCTGCGGGATGTGGCGGTGATTCTATCGGCTAGGGCGGTGACCATACTCATCATCATGCCTATAAATAGGACCCATGTCACATCAGGAGTAACGAACCTGAACCGAAGTAAGTGAACAATAATTGAGCTCGCGTAAGTTGCTGCGGTCTGGACTTTGGTGTCCGCGCGGATAGAGAGTTGACCCGGTTGTGCTGTGCAGGTTGTGCGGATAGTGCTGGAAAGCCAGGACTTGGCTCTGATTGCGGTCAGGGACAGTGCGGACTCTGCGGTTAAGCAACAGGCGGTAAACAGCAGGTCGCGGATAGCGACCAGGCGGTCTCCTCTTTGGCAACTTGGTTCGGGGTTCAGGAAGTCGCCTACTTCAGACGGACTGTTCCATTCGGTGGCGCAGCTTGTGCGGTCTGGCGGCTAGGCGACCTCGCGGTCAGGCGGCCTGCAGATCGGCGGGGAAGAGCTAAGCATTGGAATAAGGGTGAGTCCGCGCGGCTTGGGTTGCGGTCTGGCGACCTGGCGGACTGAGCGGACTCCATAGCAGTAGGTCGGCGGCTTGTTGATTGAGTCCGCGCGGCTTGTTTTTTGTTCTTGTCTTTGTAACTGTCTTTGTGCTCCCGGTGTTGGGTTTTGGTGAAGCATGTCTCGCCATGTATGTCTCGCCTTGTAAAGAAGTTTGCTCTTGATCAATAAAGAAGCTTGTGCTGCATGTGTTGCTGGTTGTTATTGCTTTGTTGAGATAACCCCTGCTAACTCCACGATCCGGGAAAACTTTCAACATTATAAGTGGGCGTATCCTCCTCCGGTTTGTTGAGTTTTCAACATGGTATCCAAGGGGGCATCTGCGGTTTGTTGAATTTTAACATGGTATCAGAGGGAGGTTGTTTGAGTGGTCAAGCAGTGCTCAATGGAAGTAGTTGCTCTTCTGTAGAGGAAACCAGTCGTAGAACCATGGCAGTGGAGGATGCAAGTTGTCTTGGAATTGATCTTCTTACAGAGACGAACTGTGAACGGTGGAAGTCCTGTATGAAGAGCTTTCTTCTTGGCGAGGACCTTTGGGAGAATGTATGTGGAGCAGGAAGACAAGAGGATACTGCTGGAAATGCTGAGGCGATGAGAGCTTGGAAGGAGACAAATGCGAAAGCGGAGTCTATTCTCAAGTAGGTGATCTCATCGGAGCTCTTGGACCACATCAGTGGATGTCGGTCAGCTGCGGAGGTTTGTACTTCCCTTGATGGGTTGTTCAGGAAGAAGGTGAAGGTTGCTGCTAAAGATGGTCCCTCTACTTCATATCAGGAAGAAAGGAGTGTTTCTCCTAGGCGTGATAGGAAGAGGAAGGAAGGACCAAGGTGCTATAAATGCAATCAGCAAGGTCATCTTCGGAAGGAGTGCAAGGTTACCTTGCTCTCGGCGAACGTTGCTCAGGTAGGGAGGAAGGAGAAGAACCTTGTTGGGTTATCAACAAGTACTGGATCTGATCGGATGAATGCCAGTGATAGTGCAGCTATCTGGCATGAAAGACTGGGGCATGTTGGGATGGACAAGCTGAAAGCAATGGCGGAAAGAAGACTCGTAAGAGGCTTGCCTAGATTGTCATCCTATGGCGATGGTCGGGGGGGTGCGGGATGTCAGGAAAGTGGAGCCTGTCGCTTCATGGTTGACAAAGCACAATCCAGATGTAAAGTACCATTGGCGGTTGTCCATTGTGCTCTGGTGGGACCGACCGTCACGGCCAGTCTTGGAGGCAGCAGGTTCATGCTGATATTGGTTGATGACTATTCTAGGTATACTTGGGTATACTTTATGAAGAAGAAGTCCAACATGGTACGCTTGTTTGTGGAGTTCAAGAAGCTTGTGGAAGGCCAGCTTGGCTGGAGGATCAAGGTGTTGAGGACAAGTATCGGTGGTGAGTTTGGCTCAACCGAGTTCTCACGCTTTTGCAGGAAGCAAGGGATCCGGATGGAGCTTTCTTGTGGACATACTTCACAGCAGGGTAGTATTGCAGCTCGGATGATCCGTTGGTTAACGGAGACCTGCAAGTGTTGGCTTCAGAGTAAAGGCGTTCTGAAGGCTCTTTGGGCAGAAGGAATTGCCTGTGCTGCTCATGTCATCAACCGAATGCCTCTTAGTCCGATCATAGTAAAGACTCCTTATGAGCTGATTGAAAGTACACCTAGTGTCAGCTATGTGCACCTATGGGGGGGGGGAATAGGTGACGAGTAGCGCTTTTGCGAAATTTACGAATGTACCTGCACAATAAAAATAAAACGCACAGCACACAGAATACACAGGCAATTTATAGTGGTTCCCCGACTTGGGTACATCCACTTTCCCCCTTCAACCTATCTCCCCAACAAGGGACGACTCGGTCACTTCTCCAACGGGATTGAAATCCAATCCCTGCACTAACGGAAGGAACCCTTCCACACGTGAGAGTCAACACTCCCACAAAACGGGTTGCACCCAACCCTTACAACACGGAACAAAAGTTCCTTTACAACAAAAGTAAATATAGAATGTATACGAGATACAAACTTCTTTTGGAGACTACGGTGTTCCTCTTCGTTCGACGACGTGCTCGTGAAGTCAACGAAAAGTCTACAACCTTGGTCTCTCTTGGAAAGGATCTTCCCGAAACCAGCGGCGGCAATCCGAGCGGCGGCTTCGTTCGGGATCGACGGCTACGACGGTGCGCGGCAGCAGTACTTCTAAGATCCAATCTTCGTTGCAAAGGAAACTAGGTCTACCAACGGTCACTCTAGGATCGGTCGTCTCGATCGATTCGGACGGGGGAGTTTTTCTCGGTGAACAAATCGAGAGACAAGGGATCTCTGGATAGACACGTGAGACTCAAGCTTTGCTAAGCTACTGTCGTCGGAGATCACTAAGGAATCTCGATTGTTGACGGCGACCAACTTGCCCGAGCACGACGGCGGCGGCGGAGAGGAATCGCGATATTAGGGTTTCGTCGTGGCTCGTTTTCTTTCTCTTTTCTCCGTCCTTTTACTGTTCAAAATACTGGAATATATATACTGTAGATAACTCCAATATGACCGTTTGTGGGACCCACACTAGAAATCCCTAAGTCCGGTTCAAACTAGTTCAGAGGCAGAATCCAGTCCAGCAGCATCCTGAGAAAACGCTAAGTGAAAATCGGCGAGAATCGCAGGCGATTCTCGACGAATCGGCGAGAATCACCAAGTGATTCTCGACGATTCGTCGAGAATCGTTAGTGATTCTCGCCGAATCACTTATTGATTCTCAACGAATTTCACTTTGAATACATGAGCTGCTTGGCCACTGGTTCGGCGAGAATCACTAGTGATTCTCGCCGAATCTTACTTGGTACCGTTTTGAGGTAGCCAGAAGGAGTCGGCGAGAATCACTAATGATTCTCGTCGATTCGGCAAGAATCACTAGTGATTCTCGTCGAATCGGCGAGAATCACTTGGTGATTCTCGTCGAATTTTCCTTGGACGAATTTTCGTCTTCCACCCTGGAGCTGCTCCTTGACCCATCCATGCTCCTTGTCTTCTCTTGCATATGAACGGCCCTGTACTTGAAAGTAAGTGCACTCCAATAGAGAGAGTACACATAGGCCAACACACTGATCTGCTCAACGAGGGATTACGTCTTGCAGACCCGTGTATATTGACCTACTGCACCCTGACATTGGTGTGCACTTAGCGTGGAGGAGCTGCAAGTACAACTTAAGATGTTTCATCAAATACATTGTGAATTCATCTTAGCTTGACAGGTGGCTTCCTCAAATCTAGGTAATCGTGGATACAATACCCAACAATCTCCCCCTATTTGACGAAGCCAAAACCCTACTATCTAAGATGAATAACACATATCAAATAATAAACATAGCATTCAGAAATTAAACATGCAGCACAAGAGAATATATGCAATCAGATCAGGACTTGAGTCATTCACAAATTCAAATATATATACCAATATAAATATATACACATATAATCCAGAATTGTTTCTATGACAACAATAATCATTAAATGTTCTTAAGACAAAGTGACAAGCTATAAGTTTTTGACTATTTTTCCTTAGCTAAGTCACCCTTAGGATTTTGAGCCAAGTACTTCTTGCTTTGCCTCTCCATGTATTCTTTGGGCTTCGGGTAATACCTAGGAGGAGCAACTTTATCTGCATCCTTGTTGTTTCTGAAAAAGATGTTGCGTTTCGCTTCAAACGTTTTGTGCGTTTCCCACTCATACTGGCTATATACTTCGTTTCGATTGATCTCTCCTCTTTCTTGCAGCCAGAAGGTGTCTAAGATGATGTTCCTTGAAACTGGACTCCACCTTTCGTTTCGTACATCCTCCTCATTCATTCGAGTTCTCTTTGCAGCCTGTGTCTCCTTGGAGGTCCCTTCTTGAACTTTTCTCTTTCCCCTGGCTTTTGCTAAGGCCTCTTGGTCAAACATGCTCCTCAATTTAGCTTTGGAGAGAGCCCTAGCATCAGCGTCATTTGTGTGAATATCTGCAGCACTTGCACTTACATCCTCAGCAACACTTACTTCCTCAGCGGCCTTAGATGTCTCAGGGACATGAATACCGGCAGGATTGTCAGGCAGAATGACGCCGAACGTACCTAGCGCCTGTTGGAGCATCCACCAGCAGCTCTCATAGACATATTTGCTTGATTGGGCGAAGTGTGTGCTCATGCTTTCTTGAAGCTCGGCCAACTTAGCTATATACTCTTTCTCCCCCTTTTTGGCTTCGACAGCTATGCAGTTGGCATATGAGTGCAGGGAGTCATCAATATGCTTCGTGGTCTTGGAGAATTCAGTGATTAGGGCCTGCTGATTGGCATTTAAAGTGACCATATTACCATCAAACTTCTGAATGTTGTTGGCTACAACGTGTGCGTTCTGAGTTACGACAGCCAGAGTATCAGTATTCTTTTTCAAGCCGGCCATTAAGAGTGTGACAGCTTCGTCGGCCGCGGTATACTTCTCTTCAAATTTCTTCTCCATCACGTCCAGCTTATGGTTGATTTCCACCATATTCTTGAGCATCAGATTTTCCGAAGTCTTAATCCTGTTCAGCAGTTTATTCTGGGCTTCATCAAATGAGACTTTAAGTTCATTCACAATGCCCTGAATGATGTTGACAGTGTGAGTGGCTAGCTCATCTCGTAACGGAATAGCCGGAGGCACTTGTGGGCCTTGCATTTCAGCAGACGCATCAGTAGAGCTGGATACAATCACAGGCTCTAAAGGAGGAATGTTGGCGGCCTCTGTAGATTTATCTAACTCCCCCTCCACTGGTGCAGACTTGTCAGATGGAGGTTCAACAGGATCCAGAGTCTCAAATGCTTCATGTCCCTCATTCTCATCTTCCTCTCCGTCCTCATCCAAGAATTCATCTATATCAGCAGCCTCTTACAATTCTCGGTCAGCAGTCTCCAGTGCTTCAGCTGCGGTTCCTTGAGTGTTTCTGTTCAGGACCTCCTCATCCTCCAGCTCAGGTTCACTTACTTCATGAATTTCGGCCACCGCATCCCTGTCCACCTGGGCAATTTCAGAAACTACATCTGTATGAGGGGGTAGAGTCTCCCCCTCGATTCCTGCAGTCAGGGTATCAGGAATTTCACGGGGGGTGACTGCCGGAGATACTTCCTGTCGCTCTTCCACGACAGGCTGCCCGATCTGCCGCTCCCATCGATCAAACACACTTGCATCCATCTTCTTCAAGTAGTGGAGAGGGACACCTTTGCTCATGTCGAACTTGTCTCCGTTTAGCTGGTTTAGATATAGACTTATGATGCAGCCGAAACTAGGAGTGCCCAGGGTGTCATTGATCTTCTCGAACAGCAACTCCCCCCAGTTGAACCTCTTGCGGCAGACAACAGCTATGACGATCTTGAACATATCTCCTGAGATATGGTCATGCGAGCCCGGCTTGCAGATGAGCACTTTTCCAATAATGTCAGATAGGAGCTTCCCTTCTTCATTCATCTCCTTTCTCTTTATTGATCGAGTTCCTCGTGGAAGACCGCAGAACAAGAGAGTTCTGGTTTTGTCCTCGTCCTCCAGATAGTCCTCCTGCTCCGAACTAGAAAGCTGCAGGTAGCGAGTCAGCTTGCTGGCAGACATCTTTACTTTTGCCCTAGCCACCTTGCTCTTGATTATGGAGTCTCCATCTCGGAGTATTGCGGTAGCGAAGAACTCCAGCACCTCTTTGTCCAGGATTTTGCAAGGGTGCTCCAGGACGAAGGTTAGCCCAGCCTCTTCCAGCATTAGAATGATGTTGCGGAATTCGTCCGAGGCGTGAGAAAACCCAGTTCGAACCAGCTCACAGCTAGAGACCAACCCTTTATTGATGTGTAAAGGTTTGCATGCATCGAGTTAACCTATCCTTAGACATGCATACATACACTAATATACAAAGAAGTATCTGTATATAATGATATATATATGTATGTATGTAATTGTCAATTGAAAATGACTCAAGTCTTGAAACTGATCATGAGTACCTGGGATTTTGAGAGTCATCGTTTTAGGACCTCAGGTAGAACATATCAGAAGCTCAATGTGAGTATGCTCAAATTGATATACAATCTGTTATTGCAGACGATTGTTCCATTTTAGTCTTGAGCCACCTACTGTCTAGTTCCCATCATATTCACGGGAACCTGGACTACCCTGCAAGAAAGAATTACTTTACCTTAGGAACCCAAATCATATTGGGTCCTAGGTTCCTGTTAGCATAAGCACGCAACTGCCTTCCTTCAGAAAACCTGTCTGGAAGACTACCTCTGTCCCGAGAATGTGGATAAGCCCTTGCCGTGGGCACAGAGGTGTTGTGCCAACAATCGATGGCAAAGTGTCCCACTTTGCCACAGCACCAACATGGGTGAATGTTGTATCGCCGTTTCCGACCTGATCTCGTGACTGATGTAGTCACGGTCCTAGGTCTAAACGGGATAGGGCATGATCTTGTCACAAAAATTCCTCTTCCATCGTGACACGTGGAAGGGTGGAAAGAATGCATGTTGTGAGTGTTATGAGGCCGGGAAGGTGGTGCCATTCTTACAGGCATCTCCCTTACAGGGGCCCCATGGAACCTGACATTATGACTTCTATCCTCTCTATCCCGTGTCCTCGAGTGGTGAGAAGTCTTCTGTGAGCTGGGACATGCAGATCCACACTGTGTTGAGGCAGTGGCTGTGAATACGAAGGGCTCAGAATGAGCCTTAGGTATTTCCTCATGGGTGGCCATGACGCCCCTTGCACTATGGACGTTTCCACATGGGGACAAATCACCCTTGCAGTGACCACGACCATTCCTGTGGTCATACCTGAAGGCATGATGAGTTGCCTTCCTGCCTGGAGTGGGGGGTCGGAATACCGTTTCCCCATTTCTCCACGAATTGACAATCCGGGAGATCCACCCGTTTTCTTGCTTTCTCTTAATGGCATCAACCTTGGAGAAGTTTGATACTATTCTTTTCTCATTCTCCAGACTACTCTCTAGAGCTGAGATCTTAGAGTCCTTGGCCTTGTTGGATGCCAATTGGAGAACCAACAAGACCTTCAGTCGAGCAATCTCTTGAGCTTGCTCCTCAGCAAGTAGATTGCTTGACTGAAGGGCTCTCTTCAGAGAATCAGCATTTTCTGAAGGAGGGCAGTTCCTGTCTTCAGAAATTTCAAGAGATACGGGGCAGGATGAGGAAGTTACCTGCACTTCTGTGTTATTGTCGTTAGATCCAGTGACTATTATTTCATCCACATCAGAGCTGCTTTCCTCACTGTCCTCTTCAGTCTCTGACACGGACACTGGAGCTCTGATGCAGTCCGAAGGATCCTTGCCTTCATCTTCAGAAGTGAGGACTCCTACATACGCTGCATCCTCTGATTGACAGCATATTCCAGCTTTCTCTGACCCCCCCATCAGCTCTGAGATCATCATCCACAGAGATTTAGCCGTTCTACATTTTTCCAATCTAGAGCGAGAGGCTCCAGACCAGACATCCATGATAATTTGTCGAATCCTCTCGTCCAAGTGAAATAGTGATAGTTCCGTCTCTGACATCTCAGCAATGCCCATGGGCACTTGTATCCCAGAGTCGGAGGTCTTCATGGGAATAAACGGACCCTCTTCCAGGATGAAGGATGCTCGAGGATCGATAGCGTCAAGGTGAAATGACACTCTCATTCTCCAGATGGGATAATAATCCTTTGTGCATGCGGGGAGTTTGAGTGGCGGTATCTCATAATCCAGATCCATGCTTCTGACACTGGTGGCAGGATTCTACTCAAGGTGTTAACCTTTGAAGAGCAACCTGTTCTGATACCACTTGAAAGTCCACCTAGTGTCAGCTATGTGCACCTATGGGGGGGGGAATAGGTGACGAGTAGCGCTTTTGCGAAATTTACGAACGTACCTGCACAATAAAAATAAAACGCACAGCACACAGAATACACAGGCAATTTATAGTGGTTCCCCGACTTGGGTACATCCACTTTCCCCCTTCGACCTATCTCCCCAACAAGGGACGACTCGGTCACTTCTCCAACGGGATTGAAATCCAATCCCTGCACTAACGGAAGGAACCCTTCCACACGTGAGAGTCAACACTCCCACAAAATGGGTTGCACCCAACCCTTACAACACGGAACAAAAGTTCCTTTACAACAAAAGTAAATATAGAATGTATACGAGATACAAACTTCTTTTGGAGACTACGGTGTTCCTCTTCGTTCGACGACGTGCTCGTGAAGTCAACGAAAAGTCTACAACCTTGGTCTCTCTTGGAAAGGATCTTCCCGAAACCGGCGGCGGCAATCCGAGCGGCGGCTTGGTTCGGGATCGACGGCTACGACGGTGCGCGGCAGCAGTACTTCTGAGATCCAATCTTCATTGCAAAGGAAACTAGGTCTACCAACGGTCACTCTAGGATCGGTCGTCTCGATCGATTCGGACAGGGGAGTTTTTCCCGGTCAACAAATCGAGAGACAAGGGATCTCTGGATAGACACGTGAGACTCAAGCTTTGCTAAGCTACTGTCGCCGGAGATCACTAAGGAATCTCGATTGTTGACGGCGACCAACTTGCCCGAGCACGACGGCGGCGGCGGAGAGGAATCGCGATATTAGGGTTTCGTCGTGGCTCAGTTTCTTTCTCTTTTCTCCGTCCTTTTACTGTTCAAAATACTGGAATATATATAGTGTAGATAACTCCAATATGACCGTTTGTGGGACCCACACTAGAAATCCCTAAGTCCGGTTCAAACTAGTCCAGAGGCAGAATCCGGTCCAGCAGCATCCTGAGAAAACGCTAAGTGAAAATCGGCGAGAATCGCAGGCGATTCTCGACGAATCGGCGAGAATCACCAAGTGATTCTCGACGATTCGTCGAGAATCGTTAGTGATTCTCGCCGAATCACTTATTGATTCTCAACGAATTTCACTTTGAATACATGAGCTGCTTGGCCACTGGTTCGGCGAGAATCACTAGTGATTCTCGCCGAATCTTACTTGGTACCGTTTTGAGGTAGCCAGAAGGAGTCGGCGAGAATCACTAAAGATTCTCGTCGATTCGGCGAGAATCACTAGTGATTCTCGTCGAATCGGCGAGAATCACTTGGTGATTCTCGTCGAATTTTCCTTGGACGAATTTTCGTCTTCTACCCTGGAGCTGCTCCTTGACCCATCCATGCTCCTTGTCTTCTCTTGCATATGAACGACACTGTACTTGAAAGTAAGTGCACTCCAATAGAGAGAGTACACGTAGGCCAACACACTGATTTGCTCAACGAGGGATTACGTCTTGCAGATCCGTGTATATTGACCTACTGCACCCTGACATTGGTGTGCACTTAGCGTGGAGGAGCTGCAAGTACAACTTAAGATGTTTCATCAAATACATTGTGAATTCATCTTAGCTTGACAGGTGGCTTCCTCAAATCTAGGTAATCGTGGATACAATACCCAACACTGATGTTCGGAGTGAAGGCCTCAGTAAAGCACCTTTGGGTGTTTGGATCTACCTGTTATATACACTCTCCGGGTGCTCTCAAAACAAAGCTAGTCTTTGTTGGGTATGATGAGCAGAGAAGAAGATGGAGGTGTATGGATCCTGCGACGAAGAAACTCATATTGTCGAGAGACATTGTTTTCGATGAGTTGACGCCGTTTTCGAGTAGCTCTTATGTGGAGCTAGAGATAAGCAGGTCAGATGATGTGTTGAATGAGGCTGCTGCTAAGGAAGTGGAGTTACCTGAGTTACCAGGTGCTCCAGGTTGTTCTAGCTCCGGGGCAAAGGCGTCAGAGTCGGGAAGAAGGGGGAGCGATGCTCCAAGATCTTCTGGCTCGAAGGCGGAGGCTTCCGATTCAGGAAGCAAGGGGAGCGATGTTCCAGGTAGTTATTGTTCAAGAGGGGAGTCTTCTGGTTCAGGTAGCAGGGGGAGCGTTGCTCTAGGTGCTTCTGGTTCCAGTAAGGAGGCGTCTTGTTCAGGCAGCAAGGGGAGCATTGTTCCGGGTTTGCCCGGGAACGGAGCTGGTTTAGAAGCAGCGGAGGTGGTTAGCCATGATCAGGTTCTTCGGAGATCGAAGAGGATCAGTAAGCCACCAGCTCGATATAGTGAAGGGAATACGGCGGACTTGGTCCCGTGTTTCCATGTTAGCCCTCAGGTCGAGCAAGGTACTTCTGGCTGTGATGACCCCACTAGAATCAAGGAGGTGGTTGACACCAAGTCTGAAGAGGTGACTTCTCTCAGAGGCAACGAGGCTTGGACTTCAGTGTCCAAGGAAGTTGGTGATACTCTTGTGATGCAAGAGTGGAGGTTGAAGCTGAAGAAGGCAGAGGGAAGCATGACTCCTTTTTGGAGATGCTGGAGGGCTCCCTCATGGTACATGATATGCGGGGCGAGGACTATGTCTTGGACATCTCTTCGTAGATGCTATCGGAAGGACCAGGTGCAAGGTTACGGGAGCTGCTGGAGTTATTCACCACTTCTCACTTCAAGGGGGAGTGTTGAATTCTGTGAAGTGAAAGTGGGTGAATGGAAGGCTTGGGAAACCTATCCGCGCGGACTACGCGGACAGGGTTGGCGGACTGCTAGGTCGGCAGGGATGTTGCAGGCGGTTTGCTCTGTGGCGGCCTGGACGGTCTGTTCGCACGGACTACGCAGACAGCAGCAGCGGTCTGACAGGCTAGTGTATGCTCAGCAGGCGGTTGACTCCCAGGAAGTAACTGGGCAGATAGGAATGCTATCCGCGGAGTCCGACATGAAGCGGACTGAAGAACTGGAGCTCGACAGACCGGTTTGGCAGTTGCCTTGGTCTTGCTCTAGTGAAGCGGCAAGTGGAAGTCGCGGAGATCGTCGGTCAGCGCGGACAGAAACTGGAGGTCGCCCGGTATGGCGGGCTAGATCCAGTGTTCGCCAGTAAGTGCGGACTGACCCTTGTGGCCAGTGGACTGGACTTGGTGTGATCTGAACCAAGTCCAGGTTGGCTCAGTCCGGGTAGATCGCACAGTGGAGCGCGGGCTGGTTTCTCAGTCCGCCAAGCCTAGTAGAAGCGTTGTTACCTTGTTTGCTAGATTGGGGATATACGGACTGGAGGATTGCCTATGCAAGAGCGTGCGAACTGGAGCCAGAGTCCGCTGAGTCCGGTATAGCCTTGTGATGAGGTTATGGACTCAGGGATGCGGACTAAGGCAGTCAGCAGGGATGCGGACTGGAGAAGTCTGCAGTACATGCGGACTGGAGTCTGCTGTTAGCAGACTGGATTGGCGTGTCCGCTAAGTCCGGAGGTGCCTTGGAGGAGGCAATGGACTTGGGATATGCGGACGGAAGCCGGGTGTCCGCTGAGTCCGGCAGGTGCCTTGATGGCGAGGCTGCGGGCTCGGGTTTTGCGGGCTGATGCCTTGTCCGCAGAATGGCGGATACGGCTGTTGTGTAGTCCGGCTGTGGTGGTCCTGGCTTGGCCTCTGGCGGCAAGGCGGGCTGGATATTGGAGTCCGGCCTTGGTGAAGCTGGGGCGGACTGGGTATCTGCACAGGAGCGGCGAACTGGAATGTGTGTCCGCGGACTGGCGGACACACTTGTTCTTGCTGCGGGATGTGGCGGTGATTCTATCGGCTAGGGCAGTGACCATACTCATCATCGTGCCTATAAATAGGACCCATGTCACATCAGGAGTAACGAACCTGAACCGAAGTTAGTGAACAGTAATTGAGCTCGCGTAAGTTGCTGCGGTCTGGACTTTGGTGTCCGCGCGGATAGAGAGTTGACCCGGTTGTGCTGTGCAGGTTGTGCGGATAGTGCTGGAAAGCCAGGACTTGGCTCTGATTGCGGTCAGGGACAGTGCGGACTCTGCGGTTAAGCAACAGGCGGTAAACAGCAGGTCGCGGATAGCGACCAGGCGGTCTCCTCTTTGGCAACTTGGTTCGGGGTTCAGGAAGTCGCCTGCTTCAGGCGGACTGTTCCATTCGGTGGCGCAGCTTGTGCGGTCTGGCGGCTAGGCGACCTCGCGGTCAGGCGGCCTGCAGATCGGCGGGGAAGATCTAAGCATTGGAATAAGGGTGAGTCCGCGCGGCTTGGGTTGCGGTCTGGCGACCTGTCGGACTGAGCGGACTCCACAGCAGTAGGTCGGCGGCTTGTTGATTGAGTCCGCGCGGCTTGTTTTTTGTTCTTGTCTTTGTAACTGTCTCTGTGCTCCCGGTGTTGGGTTTTGGTGAAGCATGTCTCGCCATGTATGTCTCGCCTTGTAAAGAAGTTTGCCCTTGATCAATAAAGAAGCTTGTGCTGCATGTGTTGCTGGTTGTTACTGCTTTGTTGAGATAACCCCTGCTAACTCCACGATCCGGGAAAACTTTCAACATTATAAGTGGGCGTATCCTCCTCCGGTTTGTTGAGTTTTCAACAGAGTATCCAAGGGGGCGTCTGCAGTTTGTTGAATTTTAACAGGTACCATTGGTCAAGGTCCTGTGGAGGAATCATAGGCGAGAGAAGTACACATGGGAGCCTCAGGACTTGATGCAACAAAGGTACACGGAGCTTTACAGTCAGGTATTACTCACAACCTCTCGGGATGTTACAATTTTCCTTTCATATTTGAAACCCCGTATACCTAACTATAATTTCGAGGACGAAATTTTTTTTGTTATATATTGGGATTTGTAACATATCTCAAACTACTAGACCCCTAGTAGAGGTTTTATCATGACTAGGTCATGACAAAACCTTAGGAAGCCCTAAAAGGCCAAGTAAACCTTGGGATGTAGGTGAGACCACTATGGTCTGCAAATAGTAGATTTATGAACCCTAGTTTAAGATGATCATGGGGCTTCACCAAGACTTCAAGACCCCACCATGGCCTCACAAATCCAATGTAAACTTCATCTGAACCCTAAGGGTCCATTGGAGGCAACCCGGGGAGGCCAAGTTGACCTAAGACCACTCTAGGCCTAAATTGGGCAAGGTGCCCTAATTAAGGGCAGTGTGCCCTAGTTAAGCCCAACTAACCCTACCAGGGTCTTCCTCAACCTAAAATGGGGTCAATCGGTCACTAAGGACCCATGGAGGGCAGTCAAAGTGGTTAAGTTGACCAAAGTCAACTCCATCCCTAAATGGGTCAAACTAGCCTACTTAGGGTCAATTGGCCAACCCCTAGCCAGGTGGACACCACCCATGCCCTACTAACCCTAAGGTGGGGTCAATGAGTTACAAAGGACCCATTGGGGTCAGCCCTAGTGGCTAATTTTACCACAGTCAACCCTAACCTTAATTTGGGCAAAGTACCCTTCCTATGGGCATGTGACCTCCAAGGTACCAAGTTAGCCCTACCCAACCCTACCTAGGCCATAGGGGAGATCAATGGGTCACCAAGGATCCATTGGGGGCAACCCAAAAGGTCAAAAAGACCAAAGTCAAACAAAGCCAACTTTGGGTCAACCTAGTCCAAATGGGCTAGCCCAAGCTCAAGCCTCCTCATGTTGCTCCTTTAGGGAATAATGTGCATGGATGGGCTGCAAATAGTCCTATAGGTTGACCAAGTCAACTTGGTGACTAGGAGAGAGGGTAAGCTCCATTCTATGTTAATGGAGGAGAGAGAAAAGAAGAAAGAGGAGGGAATGAAGGGGCTCGGCCAAGGGCAGGCCAAAGGCCACCTTTAATGGCAGAGTTAAACTCCCCTATGGAAGGGGAGAAGTTTCCAGCCATTTCTCCGACCACCAAAGGCCTGGTTCAGCCCCCTCCTCCATGGCCGAGCCTAGCTATTAATGGCTTTAATGGACTTTGATAATCCAGCCCCTCCTCTCCCCAACTGAGGCTTTAAACACCATCAGTGGGTCGAGAGGAGACTTTCCCAATCCATACCTAAAGAAATCGAGCCCCCCCCCCCCACTTTGTAGTTGCAGAAACCGAGCGGCGCTGCCTTCAAAAATGGTTTCCCGGCGATCTTCTCGACTTCAGGCCGTCCGCAAGGTCCTCCTCCTCTCCTTGCCTCATGGTTAGATCATAGCAATGCTTAGGTTCAAGGTTCGGGCTCAATTGAGCCCGAGCAATTCCTGGTTTTCATGGTTTCGGGCCGAGAAATATTCTTGGTAGAACCGCCGGAATCCGCCCCTCCGGCGGTTGTGTCGCCGCTAGTTGATAGCTACCACCTCGATAGAGGTGTTGTTGGCGGTGGCCGGCCGGGGAAGTGCCGGGATGGGCGACAACGGCGGTTGGAAGTGGCTCCAGGCTCGGGCTATCTCAGCCGTTGGCTGGACGTAGACGATGAGCCCGGGCCATTAGATCTGTGCCAATATTCGTGCGCCAGAGTTGATAAGAATCATTTTAATTCCATTTTTATTTCATTTCTGTCACACTATTTGAAGTAGATGGTGATAATTTTTAAAAAAACTTAGGCTCCTCTACTAAAAAGGTCACCAACATGACATTTGTAGCCCGAAGTGGCTACATTAATTCAAAATTGATTTGAACCAAGTTGGACCTTTGGTTGGACTAGGGCACCCATTTTGGTGGGACCTATACCTAGGTCTATCCTGAGATTAAAATGGGTGCCCACTCTTCATCCCTTGTCCAAATAACCTGAAATTTCGGCAGGGGGTCACCATTAGCTATACCTAGGGCCTGTCCAAAAATGGGAATTTTTGGATATAATTTGGCTATGGTTTTATTTTTTTATTTAATAATAATAGGGTAATTTAATTAGGTCGTCTAATGAGCTCCAAACCCTCTGTTGGGTCCGGCGTTCCTTCACTTGACCCGTGGCGCTTTGCTACTTATTTAAGAAATTAAGTAGCGCCCTCTCCAACAGTCCGGGCTTTTGGTGCAGTTGGGTATGCGCTTGATCCTTCAATTGGTATCAGAGGAGGTCACGGGTTCAAGACCGGGGGGCGCTATTAAATCCTGATTTTTCCCTTCTACCTGTGTGGGTCCGGCGGGTCAGGCAACCGTGGATATGTGGTAACCCCACCTCTGAGCCAGGTGGGCCATGTGGTAACTCCACCTCTGAGCCGACGGGTTGTGCTGAGCGCCGGGGGGGGGGGGAGGGGATTGTTGGGTCCGGCGTTCCTTCACTTGACCCGTGGCACTTTGCTACTTATTTAAGAAATTAAGTAGCGCCCTCTCCAACAGTCCGGGCTTTTGGTGCAGTTGGGCATGCGCTTGATCCTTCACCCTCCCAAATTTTGGTGAGTGGTCCCTGGCCTCATGATATGTCTCTGTATAAATTTTCACCTCAGTTGGATGTATTTTGGATAGGGAATGACCTAACCCTAATTTTACCTTAATGAGGGGTTCTTAAGTAAAAAGTGCACCTTGAGGTTGAGTGCTCAAATCACCTCAACAGAGGCTGAGATTTTGACCACTGACTTGGCATGACCTTTAATACCCTCATAGGGATTATGGGGTGGTCTAGGGTAGTTTTGCCCTAGGATCCAAACTCAAACCCTAAGGAGGGGCTTTTGAGTGTCATGAGGGCATGGGGTCAAATGCCTTTGTGTGACCTTGCAACTTGGTAGAAATGATGCTAGGGTAGGCCAAGTCCTTTGGTATGAATCTTAGAGAATTTGGAGGTGGATAGACATCTCAAATCCCTAACCCTAGTTTAGGGCATAACCACTTTTTGTGTAGAATAAGCCACAAAAACTTACTAAAAAGGTGTGAAACTTAGGTAGCATGATATCTAAGTTAGATAGGACCTCTGGTGAATTTATTGGAATTTTATGAGTTGTAAGACCCCTCCTCCCCGGATCCCAAAACACGGCACGAAGGAGGAGTCTTATGCCCGGAACAGCCGCCTTGCGGTAGCATTAGCACACGGGCTAACCTGTACCACAAGACGCCTATTCCGCCGGCTACAACCATATCAATATAAATGCCAACCCAACCAAATAAATAAGCAAGAGAAGTCAAAATCCACACTAAGTAAATAATGTCCAAAAACATGAAATAATGAGAAGCTAAACATGCTTCTACAAAATATCAGAGTACAGCTAATCATTGCCCAAACGGGCTACATCAGAGTAATCAAAATACTAACATCAGTAACCGACGGTATCGACGGCACCGTCACTTCAGGCCCTGTCGTCCTGGCCTGGCTGTCCTGCTGCGTAGTCTGCGGCTGCTCTACCTGCGGCGTGACCTCCTAAAAAGGAAGACGTAGCACCCGTTAGTCGAAACGACTAAGTGGTTTCACATCCGCTCCCCCGGCGACTCCTCGGCACCGGGCGGAGAAAAGGAACAAGAGTATAGTATATAACAAGTATGCAAGTAAAGGAGTATAAGCAGGTGGCAAGGTACATGAATCTAATGTATAATCTAGCAGTTCTACAAGCTAACATCATATAACAACAAGTGTAAGGAAATCTACAGCAGGAAAGTAACTTAACTTATAAGAATGCCCATACAAACTTATAAGTTAAGGATCGGGTTACATAAAGTAACTCATCGTATATGAGTGCCCATACAAACTTATACGATGAGGATCTTGTTGTGCAATGTTATGGAATGCTATGCAATGACTCACCCATGCACACCCATGCAATTGTGGTGTAGGGATGTTTGTGAGATGGACGTGCTTACGCTAACGGCGGGTACCCATCACAGAACATAGAAAAAAAAAGGAGAGTGCTCCGACCAAAAGCGAACGAAAAGGGGTCGGTTGGCTCTCAAAATACGGGACTCGATACAACGTCCTTAGGACCTACTCTCCAACAAGCACACAACTCGCGCCTAGTCGGACTCGATACCACGACCTTAGGACCTACCTCTCCAACAAGCACACATCTCACCGCACCTACACAAGCATCTATTCTTTTCACAATAAGCCGTCAATCGCAGCAAAAATATATTTAGGAGCGGCGGTAAACGATAAGGAGGGATCAAGAACAAGTTGAGATTAACTCCCTTGTTAGCACCAAAGCGTGCCCAATCTTGGAGAACAAGTCAAGGCTTGGCCTAGTTTGTTCTCTAGCGGATCTTCCAATCCGGAAAACAAGAGGGTCAATAACAACGTTCGATTCAGATTTGCAAGCGAAAAACACTTTAAAATCGCGGAAAAGACGGATGAATAACCTCCACAAAATTCTCACAGCAAGAAACACAAAGATAGGGAAGAGATTACCCAACCAAGAAGAAGATCACACAATATTTGTGGGAGAATCACTCTCTCCACGGTTCCACCGGTTTCACACCGAAGGGGCTGCTTCCTTCTTCCACGGAGTCGCACCGAGAGAAGCCACGCCGGAGTCGCACCGAACGGGGATGGAGGAGGCAAGGCTTGGCTTCACACCAAAGGGGAGGAGGGGGCTATGGTTTCCACCATGGTGGCCGAAATTCCTCAAGGGGGGGTTTCTTTAGGTTTCTTTTTCCAATATGTAACTCATCATAATAGCCTCCTTTAAATAGGAGTTACAAAAGAGATCCAACCATCCATGATGGAGATGAAATCTCATCCATCCGGGCGGTTACATACACACCAAGGGTTTAATAGCACACCAACATGAAAATAAAAATAATACAAGCCAAATGTTTTTAAGCAATTAAAATAAAACTAAGTAGAATTATTAAGCAAGCTTTGCGCGCCGCGGACGGAGGTTGTATCGCAGCTTTCCGTTAGCGTCCGTGGCGTTGTCATGACGCCGCAAATCTTTAACTTGTTGCGCCGCAGCAACCGGGTCATCATCAGGAAGTGTTGGGGGGGCCGCAGCAACCGGGTCATCATCAGGACGTGTTGGAGGGGCCGCGCCATCAATCCTCCCCCACTCAAAATCGCGCATCTCCGATGCGTGGGCTGATAGAAAACGGCGGAGAAGCTCGACATCCAAACGTTGAAGCTCTGTCGCGAGTACCCATGAGTCGTCCGACGGTGGGCGGTCACGCCAACGGATGAGGAAGCGGTAGGTAGTACCGTCAGGAGTAGTAAGTGGCTCAGCAGCGAGTATCATATCTGGATGGAGAAACATCTTGGGAAACCTGGGAAACATGTCAGCAGTAGGAATAAAAGAAGGCAACGTACCATCCGATGTTATACCTGCGGGGACCGGAGGAGAGAGATCATCCAAACTACCACTCCCCAACCCATTAGAAATTTCAGTGGAGGGAGAAGACGACAAAGAAACCAACTTTTGTGGAGGCGCAACAAACAACGTCAAATCCGAGACATTAAAAATAGGGGAGATACCCCATTCAGCAGGCAAATCCAAAACGAAAGCGTTGTCACCTAGCTTCTTGATAATCCGAAAAGGACCGGCGCGTTTTGGAGCTAACTTTTTAACGGTGCCAGTTGGCATTCGTTCGGGAACTAACCGTACTAAAACCAGATCGCCGACCTTAAAGTGTGACACCTTCCTATGTAGATTAGCGTGCGCTTGATAAGACTCATATTGAGCAGTCAAGGTAGCTCGTATACGTGCATGTAAGTCGTGAATATGTTGGGCGAAGGATTGTGCAAATTGACTTGTTTTGTATGTGGGAGGTAAGGGGACCAAGTCAAGTGGCACAGGGGCCTTATACCCGTGGACAATTTCATTCGGAGACATACCCGTGGACCGATTTTTAGAATTATTGTAAGCCAGTTGTGCATGTGGAAGCAGTAAATCCCAAGTGCCTTTATGGTCGCTCACGAGACATCGAAGAAGATTTCCTAGGCTCTGATTGACTACTTCCGTCTGGCCATCAGTTTGTGGGTGATAAGCCGCGGAGAATAATAATTTTGTGCCCATAAGAACCCACAAGGTTTTCCAGAAGTAGCTAGTGAACTTGACGTCCCTATCTGAGACAATAGTCTTCGGAACGCCACGATGACTAACGACGTCTTTAAAATACAGTTTCGCAATGTGAGAGGCGTCGTTGGTCTTACTACAGGGGAGGAAGTACGCCATCTTGGAGAACCTATCCACAACAACGAGTATAGAATCATGACGTCGCAGTGTGGGGGGAAGGCCTAATACAAAGTCCATGCTCACGTCTTCCCACGGGACTGACGGAATAGGTAGCGGAGTGTATAAACCTACATTGGACTTAGTACCTTTAGAAACTTGGCACGTACGGCAACTGCTCACAACTTTCCCAACCATCGCCTTTAGTTTAGGCCAAAAGAATTTCTCCTCTACGAGCGTTATCGTTTTGTCTCTGCCAAAGTGGCCACTCAAGCCACCACTATGTAACTCCCAAATGATGTGGAGTCGCAAAGAGGAGTGGGGGATACACAATTTTCCGTGTTTGAATAAGTATCCGTCTCTAAGTGAATAGGCCGTGATGGTCGTGGGAGAGCTATCCTGGGCAGATAAGTATGGCTCCTGAAAATCAGGGCATGTGGCGTATTCATCCTTTATGCACTCGAACCCAACCACGTGGACTTGCATGGAGGAAAGTAAGAGGGTGAGGCGACTGAGTGCATCGGCAACTCGATTGTCGGTCCCCTTAAGGTGCTTGAGAGTAAATGTGTATTCTTGCAAGAAGGATACCCATTTAGCGTGGCGCGGGCTGATTTTGTGCTGACCATTGATGAATCGCAACGCTTCATGATCAGAGAGGATCACGAACTCCTTATGAAGGAGGTAGTGCCTCCAATGATGCAAACATCTAATGACCGCATAAAACTCCCTATCGTAATTGGAATAATTTAATTTGGCACCCGCTAACTTCTCACTAAAATAACTAACCGGGTGACCCTCTTGACTCAAGACACCTCCAATCCCTACGCCAGATGCATCACAAGTAAGCTCGAAGACCTTGGTGAAGTCAGGGAGATGTAACACCGGTGCTTCGGTCATAAGCTCCTTAATACGATGGAATGCAAACGTGGCGGATTTGGACCATGTGAATTCTCCTTTCTTCATGCAGTCTGTAATGGGTGCCATAATGCTACTAAAATCACGTATGAAACGACGATAAAAGGTAGCTAACCCGTGGAAACTACGCACCTCACGAAGGCTAGTGGGCTCGGGCCAGTCTCTAATCACTTGAACCTTTCCTGGGTCAACACGAATTCCTTCAGAGCCAACTATATAACCTAAGAATTCAACCTCCGAAACATAAAACGTGCATTTCTTTAGATTTAGATATAAGGTTTCAGTCCTTAAGGTGGAGAGGACTACTTTGATGTGAGAGAGGTGTTCGGCGGGGGAGGTACTAAACACTAGAATGTCATCAAAATACACTACAACAAACTTCCCCATATATGGCCTAAAGATGTGCGTCATCATCCGAGAGAAGGTGCTGGGGGCATTGGATAGCCCAAAGGGCATCACAAGCCATTCATACAACCCGTCCTTAGACTTGAACGCCGTCTTCCACTCATCCCCCTCTCGGATCCTGATTTGGTGGTAACCACTCCGTAAGTCCAGTTTTGAGAAGATAGTGGAACCTGATAGGACATCCAAGAGATCATCTAGTCGCGGAATTGGAAACCTATATTTTATAGTAATTTTGTTGAGAGCTCGGCTATCAACACACATGCGCCAGGTGCCATCCTTCTTAGGGGCAAGAAGAGCAGGGACAGCACATGGGCTCATACTCGTCCTAATAAATCCCTTATTTAACAACTCCTCTATCTGGGTTTGTAACTCTATGTGGGCAGTTGGATTAAGCCTATAGTGTGGTTGGTTGGGTAAGGACGATCCGGGGATAAGGTCTATTGCGTGTTGTATATCTCTAAGCGGTGGTAACGATGAAGGCAACTCCTCCGGGTATACATCCCTAAACTCATCCAACAATACCCGTAGCTCTCGGGGTAAATCTTCCAACACGCCACCATCAGTTTTTTCACTCAGAAGTACAAGAGCGTACATTATTCCCCCAATGAAGGGATCCTTCACAAATTCCTTCCTACCAACTAAACTCAAGGCTTTCCTCTCAACTGGGATGGTGCTATCCTTAGCCAACACTACCGGCTCTTTTGGCACAGTCGGTCTCAAGGTGACGATCTTGCCATTGAATTTAAACTCATAAGTGTTGGCACGACCATAGTGCGTCACATCACGGTCGTATAGCCAAGGGCGGCCTAATAACACATGACAAACGTCCATTGGTAGGACGTCGCACCAAACCTCATCCGAGTAGGATTTGAAAGATAGGGGGACTAGGCATCATTGGGTAACCTTAATAGTAACCTTACTAATCCAAGCGACCTGGTAGGGGGTCGGGTGCGGCTCGACAGTCAAGGACATACGCTTAACGGCATTCTCAGAAACAGCGTTTACGCAACTACCACCATCAATAACTAATTTGCAAAGTTTTTCTCCACTCTTAAAGATCAGGGAAAAGATGCTCGTCCTCTTCCAGTCATCTACAGGACGAGGAGTGGTCATAATGCAACGCATCACCATAAGGCGGTGATCGTCCTCCAAGTCACTAGGGACTCCGTCAAGGTCGCTCTCCTCTTCGGCCTCATGGACATAGTCGTCAGGGTCGGTAGTGGACTCTAGTAAGGCTATGGCCTTCGTCTTGGTGGGGCATTCGTAGGCATAGTGGCCTTGAACACCGCATGAGTAACAAGTGGTGTTAGCCTTGCTAACCTTTCCAACGGGAATACGCTCACTAGCGGGGTTCTTGGTATTTCTCGCGGTAATCACAACGGATTTTGACTCGGAGGATCTAAATTTTCCTTTATCAGGAAAAGTGGAAGAAGAGGCCCCAGCGGTGGACTTATTCTTCGCATTACAATAACGGGAGTGAGCTTTAGATGCTAGGTTCTTTTCAATGTCCAAGGCGGCATTGAAAGTCGTATTCAAGTCCGTGTGACCATAACGCAAGAGTTTCCGCTGAATGTCGGGGTGAAGTCCCTTTCGAAATCTAGATAAGGTTACTTCGGGGATCTCTCGAAGGTCACATCGTACCATACGGTCCTTAAGTTCTCCCATATATTCAGCAACAGACATTGAGCCTTGCCGAAGGGTGGCAAGCTCATCGAACATTTGCGTCCGATGGTACGCGGGAACGTACTGATCGGTTAGCAGGTTCTTCATAACAGCCCATCCAATGAGTGGGACCCCGTGCCCAGCTCCTAACCTACGTTCTTCATTCAGCCAATAGGTTTTGGCACGTCCCATTTGTAACACCCCCTATCCGTCGCATAGTATATAGCAGTAGGTCCGGCCGGGGCCCGACGTCATATACCACAGACAGACCGGGTGGTTACGTATGGAAACCATCCAACCAATCTCAACGTCCTACACAGAGCATTCTAGCGGAAGCAGTGTATATAAGTTGTAAACAAGAACCCAGCATTAGAGCACGAATGTCCACTATTACAATAATTAGGAATGTATACAAAATACCCAAAATCGGCCTTAAGGCCTTACAAAGTGTTTCACTTGAAAATTACATGTTTTACAAACCACGGCACGCAGGCCGGTCATACATGAGTAAAGCAGTAAACACTTCTACTTGGGCCTTCGAGGGCCAGCTTCGCAAAAAGGCTTTAGCCCGCTAAAGACCGCTTGGTCCAGCTGCACCTGCAAGCAATAATCCACCGCACGGTGGCAAAACAAGGCAACGGTCAGCAATGCTGACCAAATTATAACGATCCCGCCCCCAACTCGGGGCGGCGATGCTCCTTCCCTGCATTTCCTTAGCATAAGCGAGTAATATAAAACCATAGCCATAACATCACAGACGTTGGCTCGTAAGGCCAACGCCCCGTGCACTCAGGGCACATTCTCGGTGAACCGGTCGATGTTACGTCAATTAAAGCCATTAACATTCCGGACTCACCGCCGCCACTTAGAAGGCCATTCCTATGAGCAATTCGTCTTCTTGGTATTGGTCACGTCAATTTAAGCCATTGACCACCGAAGACTCCCATTTATGCCAACGGCGAGTTCCACGTAACCTTAGGTCGCTCTAACCGGACGACATAAAGCGGGTACGGCTCCATCTAACCCGTGCTCACTTCGCAACGACAATTTAAGCCATTTGCGCGGGTCAAACTTTCACCGAGTCCCATTCTACCGCAAGTCACATAACTCAGTTATGTTCGAGTTGGCTCTCAGGCCTCCAAGTTGGCAAGATCTCGTATCCGCCCAGTTTTCCGGGTGCACCTTTGGGTTAGTCCCCAAGGCTCCCTGCTGCAATCTACCACGTAGAAAACCCGAAAACAAACAATAGCACGGAGTCTTCTCCGGCCTTATGCAATGCAACATCACCGATCCGGACTAACATGTCCGGGTAGGCTTCAACCAAAATGCCTATGTCCGTTCTCGCATACGGACTCTAAACAACGGGGACTTTACATATCTACCCGAAGGAACGCCTCCAACTCTCCGCAAACTCGCGAGAGCGGGCTTCCTATGCTAAGAAAGATGCTAAGAAAGAGAGCTATTAGTGCTCAAGATGAGGATCGTTACCCTTGCGGTCCTCTTTGGCGCCATCGAAAAGTAATCGGATAGAAATCACCGCACTTGCGTTGCCTCCGTGGATCCGGAGTCGGCTTGCGATTCGGAGCTCCGAAGCTCCTCCAATGGCGGATCTAGCTCTTCTTCCTCCAATGGCTTTCCTCTTTCTCCAAGGGTTTGGAGAGATGATCAAGTGAAGAAAAATGATGGATTTCAAGTCAACTCCCGGGTATATCCTCCCAGGAACAACCCCCAGCCATTGGATCTTCAATCAAGGAAACGAACGGCTTTGATTCGGGGCTGAAATGCCCAATCTGGACCGAACACGGCCTGGCACACGCCCGTGTCCAGGGCCGTGTGCCTCATTCGCCGTCAAAATCGAATCACCTGGAACCTCACACGGGTATCGAACACGCCCGTGTTCGAGCTGACACGCCCGTGTTCCACCTGATACGGCCGTGTAGCTGGCCGTGTACCCCATGATTTTCTCCCGTTTTCAACCCGAGCACTGCACGGGTTCTAGGACACGCCCGTGTCCTTGCCCGTGTCACCTTGACACGCCTGGGCTCCAGGCCGTGTACAAGGTCTCGGCACTTCGCGGCTAAGTGTCGACACGGGTCGACACGCCCTGCGACACGCCCGTGTCGCAGGCCGTGTGCCATGTCTCGACACACTGTCGACACCAAAGTGTCGACTTCGCGGGACGAGTGTCGACACGGGTTGACACGCCCTGCGACACGCCCGTGTCGCAGGCCGTGTGCCGTGTCTCGACACAACGTCGAAGCACTGTGTCGACTTCACGGCTAAGTGTCGACACGGGTCGACACGCCCTGCGACACGCCCGTGTCGCAGGTCGTGTGCCCAGTCTCGACACAATGTCGAGACCAAAGTGTCGACTTCACGCCTTAGTGTCGACACAGGCTTGACACGCCCTGGGACACGCCCGTGTCCCAGGCCGTGTGCCTGCAGCCAGAACTCAAACTGGCCCAAATTATTCCCCTCTGCTCCTTTGAGTTTCGGGGCATTACAACTCTACCCCTCTTAAAAGGATTTCGCCCACGAAATTACATAAAGGGAAAAACATGTACAAAACTAAAATTTGTACCTGAGCGGAACAACTCCGGATATTCGTCAAGCATCGTCTGCTCTCGCTCCCACGAGAGCTCCTCACGACCACAATTGTCCCACCGGACTTTGACCATCCTGATCTCTTTATTGCGTAGCCGCTTGACCTCCGAGTCCTCAATCCGCACGGGCTTGACTTTAGTCGTTAGCTCACTATCCACCGGCACTTGATTGGCCGCGATCACTTGCGTAGGCTCTTGAACCGCCTTCCGAAGCACCGAAATATGGAATACATCATGTAAACCACTTAGCTCCACTGAAAGCTTCAGCCGATAGGCCGCTTCTTTTACTCGCTCCAGAACCTCGAACGGTCCAAGGTACCTCGGGCTTAGCTTTTTCAATCGCCGCACCCGCGAGACACCCTTGAACGGCTCTTCAAGTATACATAATCGCCCACAGCGAACTCCACATTCCTGTGCTTGGCATTATAGTACTTTGCTTGTCGGTCCTGAGCGATAAGCAACCTCTCCCGAATGGTTCTCACCAACGAAGTAGCATCCTCCACTTCTGATCGCTTATACAACTTTGACTCGCCCGTTTCTAACCAAGACAACGGCGTTCGACATCTTCTACCATAAAGGGCCTCGAAAGGCGCCATCTGAATACTTGCTTGGTAGCTGTTGTTGTATGTGAACTCCACCAAATAAAGGTGGTCCTCCCATTGCTTTCCAAAGTCCAAGACACACATGCGAAGCATGTCTTCCATGGTTCTATTGACCCTCTCGGTCTGCCCATCCGTTTGCGGATGGAAGGCTGTGCTAAACTTCAGCTTTGTTCCCAACATTTGCTGCACCAGCCTCCAATCATTGGGCGTGAACCGCCCATCTCGGTCACTCACGATGCTGCGGGGCACACCATGAAGCCGCACTATATTATCCACAAAAAGTTTCGCCAGCTTCTCCACCGGATCATCCTTTCTATGCGGAATAAAATGTGACACCTTTGTTAATCGATCGACCACCACCCAAATGGCGTCGTTTCCCCTTCTGCGACCTTGGCAAACCATGCACAAAGTCCATAGAGATGTCGTCGAATTTCCACTCCGGAATAGGCAAGGACTTAAGAAATCCTCCCGGCTTTTGGCACTCCGCCTTTACCAAGGCGCAGGTTTGGCACTTCGCTACATATAGCGCCACATCCTTTTTCAAACCCGGCCACCAAAATAGTTTCTTCATATCGCGGTACATCTTCGTGCTCCCCGGGTGAATCGAGTACTTGGTATGGTGTGCCTCGTACAACAATTCCACCCGTAAATTGCCCACACTTGGGACGCACAAACGACCGTCTTTCCATAGCAATCCGTCCTCCACAACGAATTGGGAATTTGACCCATCCAGAGCCTCTATCATGAACTGCTTCAGCACTTGATTGCTTGTCCACACAAACGATCCCCAACGCCACCAACTCTCGCACCAATCGCTCATCTTGCACCGATAGCCAATGGGCTCGAGCAGGGGCTTGGCGACTCACCGCGTCAGCAACCGCATTCCCTTTATCAGGCGCGTAGTGGATCTTGAATGTATAGTCTCCCAAGAACTCCATCCATCTACGCTGTCGTATATTCGGATCCTTCTGATCAACCAGATGCTTCACGCTCTTGTGACCGGCATAGAGAGATCCACTTTCACACCGTATAGAATTATGCCTCCATAGCTTCGAGGCAAAACTCACGTCCATACGCTATTACGCTTCCGTGTTGCAGTAGCGCGCAACCCAAAACGCTGCCCGAAGCATCGCTATATATCTCATAGCCTTCGGTTCCACATGGCGAACTCAGCACAGGCGCCGTGGTCAACCGACACTTCAGTTCCTCAAAAGCTCGCGCGCACTCCGGCGTCCAAACGAACTTATGCTCCTTCCTCGTCAAAGTAGTGAGAGGTAACGCTATCCGCGAGAAGTTCTCTACGAAGCGCCTATAATAGCCGGCAAGCCCCAAAAAGCTCCGGACTTCTGCTACCGTAGCAAGCTCAGGCCACTCCCGTATCGCAACAATCTTCACCGGATCCACAGCAATACCCTCTCCACTCACTATATGCCCGAGGAACGCTACTGCGGATAACCAAAACTCGCATTTCGAGAACTTGGCATACAACTGATTTCTCCTTAGCGTCTCCAACACCAAATGAAGATGCTTGAAGTGATCTTCCTCACTTTGCGAGTACACCAAAATATCGTCGATGAAGACGATCACGAAACGGTCCAAGTACTCCCTGAACGTCCTGTTCATAAAATCCATGAATACTGACGGCGCATTAGTCAGCCCAAACGGCATGACCGTAAACTCGTAGCGCCCGTGTCCTGTACTGAACGTCATCTTAGGGATATCACTCTCCCTTATCTATTTAGAGTACACCGTTGACCCTACCAACTGATCACAAAGATTATCGATCCTTGGGATTGGGTACTTGCACTTTTCCGTCTACTTGTTGACTTCCCGATAATTAATACGCAACCACAACCTTCCATCCTTCTTCTTAATAAAGAGGGTCGGTGCGCTCCAAAGCGAAGGACTTGGACGCGCATACCCTTGCTCCAACAACTCTTGCAGTTGCGCTTTCAGCTCCGCCATTACCTTAGGCGTTAGCCGATACAGAGATCGTGACACAGGCTTTGCACCTGGCACTAGCTCGCTCTTAAAATCTATCGACTGTAGTTTGCTCGTTATCCAACTCGAAGCATGGGTAGCGACTCATCAGAAGAAATGCTTGCAAATATTCCTCAACCGTGTGCGCTCCCTGCACTAAATGCATATTCAGCTACTGCCCCAATGGTCTACTACAGGTCATCTGCCGCATCGCGCCCACCGGCGTTGAAGCCACAACAGGGGCGCAGGGTTGTACATTTCCTCCTAGCTGTGCACCCGCCACAGTAAACACCGCTTCTACGATCCTTCTAACGGTTTCATACGAAGGAGGAGGCTCAAACACCTCACTGGGTGCATTATACTCCGCAGAAACCGGACATTCAGGCTGTCCAACACCGCTTCCGGTCACCTATAGTGGTACAAAACACCGTTAAGCGACCAAATAAAATTGCGAACAACAATTATAGGAACACGCAGGTCCCTCAAACACGAGTATTTGCATTCCTAAGTGGACATTCATGGGTTCCTTTACCGTTATAACCCACAGGTCGGAGGATCGAAACCTCCCTCTGATACCAAATTGTAACACCCCCTATCCGTCGCATAGTATATAGCAGTAGGTCCGGCCGGGGCCCGACGCCATATACCACAGACAGACCGGGTGGTTACGTATGGAAACCATCCAACCAATCTCAACGTCCTACACAGAGCATTCTAGCGGAAGCAGTGTATATAAGTTGTAAACAAGAACCCAGCATTAGAGCACGAATGTCCACTATTACAATAATTAGGAATGTATACAAAATACCCAAAATCGGCCTTAAGGCCTTACAAAGTGTTTCACTTGAAAATTACATGTTTTACAAACCACGGCACGCAGGCCGGTCATACATGAGTAAAGCAGTAAACACTTCTACTTGGGCCTTCGAGGGCCAGCTTCGCAAAAAGGCTTTAGCCCGCTAAAGACCGCTTGGTCCAGCTGCACCTGCAAGCAATAATCCACCGCACGGTGGCAAAACAAGGCAACGGTCAGCAATGCTGACCAAATTATAACGATCCCGCCCCCAACTCGGGGCGGTGATGCTCCTTCCCTGCATTTCCTTAGCATAAGCGAGTAATATAAAACCATAGCCATAACATCACAGACGTTGGCTCGTAAGGCCAACGCCCCGTGCACTCAGGGCACATTCTCGGTGAACCGGTCGATGTTACGTCAATTAAAGCCATTAACATTCCGGACTCACCGCCGCCACTTAGACGGCCATTCCTATGAGCAATTCGTCTTCTTGGTATTGGTCACGTCAATTTAAGCCATTGACCACCGAAGACTCCCATTTATGCCAACGGCGAGTTCCACGTAACCTTAGGTCGCTCTAACCGGACGACATAAAGCGGGTATGGCTCCATCTAACCCGTGCTCACTTCGCAACGACAATTTAAGCCATTTGCGCGGGTCAAACTTTCACCGAGTCCCATTCTACCGCAAGTCACATAACTCAGTTATGTTCGAGTTGGCTCTCAGGCCTCCAAGTTGGCAAGATCTCGTATCCGCCCAGTTTTCCGGGTGCACCTTTGGGTTAGTCCCCAAGGCTCCCTGCTGCAATCTACCGCGTAGAAAACCCGAAAACAAACAATAGCACGGAGTCTTCTCCGGCCTTATGCAATGCAACATCACCGATCCGGACTAACATGTCCGGGTAGGCTTCAACCAAAATGCCTATGTCCGTTCTCGCATACGGACTCTAAACAACGGGGACTTTACATATCTACCCGAAGGAACGCCTCCAACTCTCCGCAAACTCGCGAGAGCGGGCTTCCTATGCTAAGAAAGATGCTAAGAAAGAGAGCTATTAGTGCTCAAGATGAGGATCGTTACCCTTGCGGTCCTCTTTGGCGCCATCGAAAAGTAATCGGATAGAAATCACCGCACTTGCGTTGCCTCCGTGGATCCGGAGTCGGCTTGCGATTCGGAGCTCCGAAGCTCCTCCAATGGCGGATCTAGCTCTTCTTCCTCCAATGGCTTTCCTCTTTCTCCAAGGGTTTGGAGAGATGATCAAGTGAAGAAAAATGATGGATTTCAAGTCAACTCCCGGGTATATCCTCCCAGGAACAACCCCCAGCCATTGGATCTTCAATCAAGGAAACGAACGGCTTTGATTCGGGGCTGAAATGCCCAATCTGGACCGAACACGGCCTGGCACACGCCCGTGTCCAGGGCCGTGTGCCTCATTCGCCGTCAAAATCGAATCACCTGGAACCTCACACGGGTATCGAACACGCCCGTGTTCGAGCTGACACGCCCGTGTTCCACCTGACACGGCCGTGTAGCTGGCCGTGTACCCCATGATTTTCTCCCGTTTTCAACCCGAGCACTGCACGGGTTCTAGGACACGCCCGTGTCCTTGCCCGTGTCACCTTGACACGCCTGGGCTCCAGGCCGTGTACAAGGTCTCGGCACTTCGCGGCTAAGTGTCGACACGGGTCGACACGCCCTGCGACACGCCCGTGTCGCAGGCCGTGTGCCATGTCTCGACACACTGTCGACACCAAAGTGTCGACTTCGCGGGACGAGTGTCGACACGGGTTGACACGCCCTACGACACGCCCGTGTCGCAGGCCCTGTGCCGTGTCTCGACACAACGTCGAAGCACTGTGTCGACTTCACGGCTAAGTGTCGACACGGGTCGACACGCCCTGCGACACGCCCGTGTCGCAGGCCGTGTGCCCAGTCTCGACACAATGTCGAGACCAAAGTGTCGACTTCACGCCTTAGTGTCGACACAGGCTTGACACGCCCTGGGACACGCCCGTGTCCCAGGCCGTGTGCCTGCAGCCAGAACTCAAACTGGCCCAAATTATTCCCCTCTGCTCCTTTGAGTTTCGGGGCGTTACACCATTAATTTCATCCTGGCAACTTGAACCTTTTGGGGGTCCGTGAGGTTGTGTCATTCGAAATAGCACTCCATGTCTATAGCCCAATGGAGGAAGATCTGGGGATCTCCCATGCCATCATAGGTGGGGGCATCTATCTTGATAGCCCTCGTGATATCAAAGCCTCGCTCGGGGCGGGGTTCTCGAGGGGGCATACGGGGAGAGTTTCCCTCAGAATCCGAATCAAAGTTCGGTTGGTGCCGGTTGGGCTGCCCAGCATTAACGGGAGGTGGGGGTGGCCTTGCTTGATTTTGTAGGATCTGGGCTAAGGCGTTCCTAAGCTCTGTCATTTCGGCACGAAGACCTGCTATAGCCTCGGTGTTGGGATCACCATGCTCGTTCGCAGCCATCCTAGACGTAGACGGGGTTGCGTACTCCGTTCCTAGCCTAGTGCGCATTCAGGTTTGGGAGGCCCCAGGCAAGATGAATTTTCCTAGGACGGAAGCTATATTGAAAATAAGATATTTTTATATACTCCCGTTGTGAATAACACGTAGATCGTTAAAAAAATTTTTTTTTGAAATTATGCTGAAAAATAAAGATTTCAGCCCGCTATTTGCAGACCACAGAAAATAATTTTTTTTTGAGTTCTAACGATCGGATCTCTAACAAGGAACGCAGAGAGGATGTTTGCAACGTGAAAGTTGAAACGACCGCCTCTGATACCAAATTGGTGTAGGGATGTTTGTGAGATGGACGTGCTTAAGCTAACGGCGGGTACCCATCACAGAACATAGAAAAAAAAGGAGAGTGCTCCGACCAAAAGCGAACGAAAAGGGGTCGGTTGGCTCTCAAAATACGGGACTCGATACAACGTCCTTAGGACCTACTCTCCAACAAGCACACAACTCGCGCCTAGCCGGACTCGATACCACGACCTTAGGACCTACCTCTCCAACAAGCACACATCTCACCGCACCTACACAAGCATCTATTCTTTTCACAATAAGCCGTCAATCGCAGCAAAAATATATTTAGGAGCGGCGGTAAACGATAAGGAGGGATCAAGAACAAGTTGAGATTAACTCCCTTGTTAGCACCAAAGCGTGCCCAATCTTGGAGAACAAGTCAAGGCTTGGCCTAGTTTGTTCTCTAGCGGATCTTCCAATCCGGAAAACAAGAGGGTCAATAGCAACGTTCGATTCAGATTTGCAAGCGAAAAACACTTTAAAATCGCGGAAAAGACGGATGAATAACCTCCACAAAATTCTCACAGCAAGAAACACAAAGATAGGGAAGAGATTACCCAACCAAGAAGAAGATCACACAATATTTGTGGGAGAATCACTCTCTCCACGGTTCCACCGGTTTCACACCGAAGGGGCTGCTTCCTTCTTCCACGGAGTCGCACCGAGAGAAGCCACGCCGGAGTCGCACCGAACGGGGATGGAGGAGGCAAGGCTTGGCTTCACACCAAAGGGGAGGAGGGGGCTATGGTTTCCACCATGGTGGCCGAAATTCCTCAAAGGGGGGTTTCTTTAGGTTTCTTTTTCCAATATGTAACTCATCATAATAGCCTCCTTTAAATAGGAGTTACAAAAGAGATCCAACCATCCATGATGGAGATGAAATCTCATCCATCCGGGCGGTTACATACACACCAAGGGTTTAATAGCACACCAACATGAAAATAAAAATAATACAAGCCAAATGTTTTTAAGCAATTAAAATAAAACTAAGTAGAATTATTAAGCAAGCTTTGCGCGCCGCGGACGGAGGTTGTATCGCAGCTTTCCGTTAGCGTCCGTGGCGTTGTCATGACGCCGCAAATCTTTAACTTGTTGCGCCGCAGCAACCGGGTCATCATCAGGAAGTGTTGGGGGGGCCGCAGCAACCGGGTCATCATCAGGACGTGTTGGAGGGGCCGCGCCATCAAATTGCTATGTCGACACAGACTATAGTTCCCACTTTTCGAGCAGGTAACTAACCTCTCAAGCATCAGCCGCCGTGGCCAGGCGGTGACAGTAGAACGTGCACTTCTACTACTAGGCGGGTATCACACTACTTCACCTAGGCCTCCGTACGCCTCAACGCTAAGAACACAACAGCGGATCCCATGCGTACTATGGCCCAGCGGGGTCTTGGGTAGATGTGCACCAAGAACACAGCCCGAACTGGCCTTGTGTGACCCGGAGGGGGCCTCGGAAGAAAGCACGAGGACAGAGCCCAACCGTTCACATGGCCGGAGGGGCCTCAGGATGTGAACACCGAGGACACAGCCCAAACCGACCAAGTCTAACTGCCAACTCCCGTCGGTGTGACGACTGGCAAGCCCGTAGACCCGCCACACTATCCTTAACCCAGGATTACGACACCGCGTGTCGACTCACACCACATGCAAATACCACATCAACATATCATTGAAGGGGCCTCGGAAGTAAACACGAGGACACAGCCCAACCATCCATCCACACCTTATCTCAACACAACAAAACAAGTGACAGCCAACACCGCACTTACATCCCTTCACAATACTACCCGTAGGGAGACGACGCTCTAGGTATTGGACTACTAGACTCATTTCATAAACCAATCATACCCATGGCCATAATCTGTACATCTATATGACTTTCCAAATGATGATAATGTAATATAAATATGGTGGGCATATGAAGATCTAACACACTTTCCATTTGATAATGTCATAATATAAACATGGAGTGCCCAATTATCCATCTTTCAATTTCTACCAATGCAATTCGTTTAAATAAGATTGCTTCACAATTTGATAATATGAAATCTGATTAATAAGCTACTTCAATCACGCAACAAATGAATACTCATAAGTGTTCAGCCAAGCCAAGTATATTGCATTATTAATTCCACCGAATCAAAATCCATTTTCCATTAAGCCAAGATTTTAGGTGCAGGTTGAATCTGGACAGTAACTTCGACCGGAGATTCCCGAAGCTACAGGAATCCGGTGAAGACGTGTAACCCCACGATGGAAAGGTCTTTCCGAGGTCTACAACTCTCGTACTCAGACCTCAACCCATATTTGATATTATCCTATTTGAAATCGGACTTGAAGTCCGCGGCGTACAGAACACAGTTTCTGCATACAAGATTTATAGAACACCCATTTCGATTAGACTTTCCTGTGGCTACCGACTTCGCCAGAAGTCGTGCAACCATTCGTTGGAAAGGTATTTTCAAGGGCTTCAACTTTAGTGTTAAGCCGAAAGCCCAGATCTAGACATAGCTTACTTAAAAATGGCCACGAAGTTTGCTGCGCGCAGAATACAGATTCTGCGCCCATCTTAAGGCGGAATGAACGGCATCGGTTCGTCTTCCTCCTCAAGGAGATTCTTCCCAAATCATTCCAGAAAACCTCCTCCCTTATTCAACCTCATGAGGCCAATACTCTTCACGAAACCATCCTCCATCATCACATAGAAGAAGAGAGTGGTTGAAGAGATCTAAAATCTAGAACACAGGTCATAGCATGGCCAAACCTAGAAGACTTCTTCTCTCCATCAAGACTCTCTTGAGCCGATGTCTCTCCTAGGAAAATAACTATAGATCTAGCACCAAAGGAGAGGGTAGGAAACTCACATTGGCTCCAGCGGTACCACCATTTCCGGCCGTGGATCTCGTAGTTCTCCTTGGCGGCATCTTCTCTTTCACGGCGATGGCGGATCTCCTTCGGTAGAACTTGCTCCAGTAGTTTTCCCTCTCACCAGGAGTTCTCACAGGAAATAGGGGAAAAAATGAGAATGAAAACGGCTAGGGTTTTCTCTCCCCCTTATATATAAAATGTGACACGGGTAGGGACACGACCGTGTCCTTACCCGTGTCCTTCCTGGCGAAGCGGCAACGACAGTTTCCATGTCGGTTCAACACTTGACACGGGTAGGGACACGCCTGTGTCCCGACCCGTGTCCACATGACACGGCCGTGTGCATGGCCGTGTCCTTGGCCGTGTCCTTCTCGGGTTGCATCTCGACACGCCTCGTCGAGCTCAAGTCGACGCACACGGGTAGGGACACGCCCGTGTCACTTGGTGTCGACACAGTTCGACGATCTCGACACGCCTCGTCGAGCTCAACTCGACACACACGGGTAGGGACATGCCCGTGTCACTACCCGTGTCACTTGGTGTCGACACAGTTCGACGATCTCAACACGGCTCGTCGAGCTCAACTCGACGCACACGGGTAGGGACACGCCCGTGTCACTACCCGTGTCACTTGGTGTCGACACAGTTCGTCAGTCTCGACACGGCTCGTCGAGCTCAACTCGACTCACACGGGTAGGGACACGCCCGTGTCGCTACCCGTGTCACTACCCTTGTCACTACCCGTGTCACTACCCGTGTCACTACCCGTGTCACTACCCGTGTCACTACCCGTGTCTTTTTACACTGATTTCTCCACTTATCCACAAGTGCAGTCCAATTCCCTGCACTTCTCAGGACTCTAAAAAACCCTCCTGACTCAAAAACACACACTAGGGGCCTAGAACGATTCGGGACGTTACAAATCCTATACACAAAATAAAAGATTTCGTCCCCGAAATCAGGCTTAGGCTGAGGGGAGAAATGCATAACAGGAAATTTAACATATTCTTTTAAATAAGATTACCTTGAGCAAACAACTCCGGGTAGCGTTACTGCATCAAATCCATTGGCTCCCACGTGTACTCCTCTTTCCCATGATTCGACCATAGTACCTTCACCAAGGGTACACTTTTGCGGCGCAAAGTTCTTGTCTCGCTGTCAACAATCCGCACCGGCTCTAGTCGCACAGACCTATCTGATGCCACTGCACCATCAGTAGTGGGAATATACTGGTCGGGCCGCAACAGTGCTTTTCGAAGCGACGACACATGGAACACGTCGTGGAGATTTTCTAGTTCTGGTGGTAACTCCAACCGATAGGCCAACGGGCCGATCCTTTCTAGTATAATATAAGGCCCAACATACCTTGGGCTGAGCTTTTTCACCCCACGTACCCGCGACACACCATGCATCGGCCGAATCTTGAGAAACACTTTTTCGCCCACTTGGAACTCCACCATGCGGTGCTTTTTATTGTAATATTTTGTCTGTCGACTTTGAGCCTCCAACATGCGATCCCGTATCAATCTGACCGCTGCATCAGTATCATCTATGTATTCGTTTCCCAATGCCTTCGGATCTTCATCTTGCACCCAAGACAAGGGAGTCCTGCACCTTCTTCCGTAAAGGGCTTCATGGGGCGCCATGCCGATGCTCGCCTGATGGCTATTATTATAGGAGAATTCCACTAGTGGCAAGAGCCTTTCCCATGGCTCTCCTCTGTCCAGCACACATAACCTCAATAAATCTTCCAGTGTCCTGATGGTCCTTTCAGACTGCCCGTCCGTCTGTGGGTGGAATGCAGTACTAAAGGTTAGGCGCGAGCCCAAATATGCCTGTACCGCCTTCCACTCATTGGATGTAAATCGACCATCCCGATCCGAAACAATTGTCTTGGGCACGCCATGATACCGTACAAATTGCTTCACAAAAAGGCGTACCAGAACATCCACGTGTGCTTCCTTCTTCATTGGAATGAACCGGGCCACCTTTGTCAGTCGATCAACAATAACCCACACTGAATCATTCCCGGAGCGGGAACGGGGTAACCCATGAACGAAGTCCATGGAGATATCCTCGAACTTCCATTCGAGGATGGGCAGCGACTGCAACAAACCACCGGGACTCCTGCATTCAGCCTTCACTCTTTGACATGCTTCACAATGAGTGACATAATACCGGACATCCTTCTTCATTCCCGGCCAACACATGGTCTTTCGCAATCCGGCGTACATCTTAGCAATACCCGGGTGCACTGAATATTGAGAGGAATGTGCCTCTCTCAAGATATCCTCCCGAATTTTGCCGCCCTTGGGAATATAGAGTCGGCCACGAAAATAAACGAGGCCGTCTTTGAGTGTGTACTCATCGGTGGCCCCATCTTCAATTGCCTTGATTGCCGGGGCCAAGGCCGCATCCATTCCTTGCTCCACCCGAATCCGGTCTCGGATATCACAAACTATGCTCATGTTGGCCAAATACTCTGCATACTCTGCCGAAGGAGCCTTGAATACTAGAGTAATTTCCATCTCCTCGATCATCCGAGCCAACTCCATACTCATCAACTGAGACTCTGGGCTAGAGCCTGGTGCTTTTCTACTCAAGGCATCGGCTACCGAGTTCGCTTTCCCGGGGTGGTAGTTCATGGTGAACTCATAGTCGCATAGAAATTCCAACCACCGCCGTTGTCTCAGGTTCAACTCCTTCTGAGTGTGGACATACTTTAAGTTTTTGTGATCGGAAATATCTCACAGTGGACGCCATATAAATAATGCCTCCAGACCTTCAAAGCGAACACCACTGCTCCCAACTCCAAATCATGAACCGGGTAATTGATTTCATGTTTCTTTAACTGCCTCGAAGCATAAGAGATCACATGCCCGTGCTGCATCAGCACCGCTCCCATCCCTTGATATGATGCGTCCGTGTAAACTTGGAATCCTTCCTTCCCCGACGGAAGTGCAAGGATGGGGGCGGAGGTAAGCCTATCCTTCAACTCTTGAAATGCCGCTTCACATTGAGGTGTCCACTCAAATGGCACACCCTTCTTCGTCAAGGAGGTAAGGGGAAGGGCAATCTTGGAGAATCCTTTCACGAACTTGCGGTAGTACCCAGCAAGTCCAAGAAAGCTTCGTACATCGGCCACCGACTTCAAGGGCGACCACTCCTTCACGGCTCGCACCTTTGCTGGATCCACCGCTAATCCTGCTCCACTGATCACATGCCCCAAGAAGGCTACCTCCTTAAGCCAGAATTCACACTTGCTAAACTTGGCATACAAGACATGCTCCTTCAATTTCTTCAATACCAAGGTCAGGTGCTCGACATGCTCCTCCTCCGTCTTTGAGTAGACCAAGATGTCGTCGATGAAAACAATGACAAAGATGTCCAAATACGGTTCAAACACCTTGTTCATCAAACTCATGAAGGCCGAAGGGGCATTTGTGAGCCCAAACGGCATTACTGTGAACTCATACAAACCATATCTCGAACTGAAGGCCGTTTTCTGGATGTCCCCTTCTTGTATCCTCAACTGATAGTATCCGGAGCGCAAATCCAATTTAGAAAACCAATGTGCTCCCACTAGTTGATCGAACAACTCATCGATCCGAGGTAGGGGATAAGTATTCCGCACCGTCAACCGATTGAGTTCCCGATAATCTATGCACAATCACAGGGTTCCATCCTTCTTCTTTACGAACAGCACAGGGGCTCCCCATGGTGATGAACTAGGGCGAACGAACCCTGAATCCACTAGTTCTTGCAATTGAACTCTAAACTCCGCGAGTTCTTTCGGGGCCATTCTGTACGGAGCCTTGGACACAGGCTTGGCACCTGGTACTAGATTGATCTGGAAGTCAACCTCTCTATGCGGAGGTAATCCTGGTAGCTTCTCAGGAAATACCTCGGGAAAATCCCGCACAACCCGTACGTCCTTTAATTCCAACGCTTCCTCCTTCAACTCGAACCAGATCATGAAGACCTCTTCCCCCTTCATATGAGCTTTTACAACCTTGACGGAAGATAACATCATGCGAGGCGCGAAGCCAATACCTTGGAAGATGACGTCAGAGTCTCCATGTCTCAAATAGATCCGCTTCTCCGCGCAGTCGATCCTCGCGATGTGCCAATCCAGCCATACCATGCCCAAAATGATGTCAAACTCCGGCATTCTCAGAACCGTGGCAGGCGTATCAAAGGCCTTCCCATCAATAAATAACTCAAACTCGCACTTGGCGGTTGCGATCATCTCCGAGCCATCCGGAAGGCGTACACATCGGGCTATGCCAGTGAAGTACTGTACACCCTCCACGTCTTTTATGAAATCCTCGGACACAAATGAGTGTGAGGCACCGGTATCGAACAGCGCATAGGCTGCCTTCCCGCCAATAATCACGGTGCCTAAGTACCAACAACCAAAACTTATTGCTAGTGGCTAGTAAGTTCTAATCAATTCAAGTTAGACCATGCAAATATGTAAATTAATTAAATCATACCTGCAATCACATCTTGTGGGTTCCGTTCCTGCGCCATGTCAAGCGCGTACACCTGATCCCGGACCGGTCCGGGGTTTCCTCTTGGCGGTCCTCGTCCTTGACCACGCATATATCCCCGCCCTCGTGGAGCTGCTAGAGGGAGAGCAGGAGGGAGAGCAGGAGGGACGTTCCCATATAGCTGCGGGCAAAAATGCCGGATGTGGCCCGGCTGGTTGCATTCGAAGCACACCAGACCACGACGCCCTTCAAGTTGTTGAAATCGCTGAGGCTGTGGGGGTGGAGGCAACGCAGGCGGCTGCGGAACTGGATGCTCCACCCTATAGTTTCGGTGGACATGCCATCCACCTCTTTGATAACCTCTTCCTCCTCTGAAGTCCCGTCTCCTTCTATTACTTGGGCCGGCTTCCATCACGTCCTCCGCAGGCCTCTTACTACATCCCAGGTGGTCCGCCTCCAATCTTTTCTCCATATCAATGATCTCCGCCAAGCTACCATCCGCTATAAACAAAAGGGACTGCCCTAGGTGATCTTACAGCCCTTTATAGAAGCGCTTGACATAACCTCTGTCATCCAACTCATAAGAATCCGCAAACCTTGCGAGATGCTGGAATTCCCGCTGGTATTCTGTAACCGACTTTGATCTCTGCTTTAGTAGAAGGAACCTCTGCTCAAGCTCATCTCGGGCCGATGTAGTGATAAAGTGCTCTAAGAAAACACCCGAGAATTCACTCCAACTTATCTCAGTGTAGATCCGGCCTTGGAAGGTAGAGCCCATGAGGGACTTCCACCACCTCTTCGCATGTAAGTCCAAGACGGACACTGCCAATGTCACTGCCATGTTGGCTGGGCAACGGATACCAGCCAACAACTCCTGTATCGTGTCTAGCCATTCCTCTGTACATACGGCTGACTCCGTACCAAGGTAAACGGGAGGGGAGAGAGCCCGGAAGGTGCTCAGCCAGTTGGAGCTCGGGGCCTGTTGTTGCACCGGAGCCTGCTGTGCCTTAAAAGCATCAAGAATGGCGGTGAGCGTCTGCCCCAACTCAGACTGTTCGAACTGAGTGGGTATGGGAGGGGTAGGATTACCCCCCATCGGCTCAACATGCAGTGGAACCTACACATACACGACAAATTTGTGGTCAGGTTGGCTAAACTTAAGGTCAAAGTTGGACAAACTTAATGTGAATTACATATGGGCACACCACTGCTTCCACTAAGTCAGTTTGTCCCCAAACTGACTAACCAAACGGGGGTGGCACCATTGTTGAATGACTTCTTAGTTGAGGATCGTGGCAAACTGATACTATTTGTAAGACCCCTCCTCCCCGGATCCCAAAACACGGCACGAAGGAGGAGTCTTATGCCCGGAACAGCCGCCTTGCGGTAGCATTAGCACACGGGCTAACCTGTACCACAAGACGCCTATTCCGCCGGCTACAACCATATCAATATAAATGCCAACCCAACCAAATAAATAAGCAAGAGAAGTCAAAATCCACACTAAGTAAATAATGTCCAAAAACATGAAATAATGAGAAGCTAAACATGCTTCTACAAAATATCAGAGTACAGCTAATCATTGCCCAAACGGGCTACATCAGAGTAATCAAAATACTAACATCAGTAACCGACGGTATCGACGGCACCGTCACTTCAGGCCCTGTCTTCCTGGCCTGGCTGTCCTGCTGCGTAGTCTGCGGCTGCTGTACCTGCGGCGTGACCTCCTAAAAAGGAAGACGTAGCACCCGTTAGTCGAAACGACTAAGTGGTTTCACATCCGCTCCCCCGGCGACTCCTCGGCACCGGGCGGAGAAAAGGAACAAGAGTATAGTATATAACAAGTATGCAAGTAAAGGAGTATAAGCAGGTGGCAAGGTACATGAATCTAATGTATAATCTAGCAGTTCTACAAGCTAACATCATATAACAACAAGTGTAAGGAAATCTACAGCAGGAAAGTAACTTAACTTATAAGAATGCCCATACAAACTTATAAGTTAAGGATCGGGTTACATAAAGTAACTCATCGTATATGAGTGCCCATACAAACTTATACGATGAGGATCTTGTTGTGCAATGTTATGGAATGCTATGAATGCTATGCAATGACTCACCCATGCACACCCATGCAATTGCTATGTCGACACAGACTATAGTTCCCACTTTTCGAGCAGGTAGCTAACCTCTCAGGCATCAGCCGCCGTGGCCAGGCGGTGACAGTAGAACGGGCACTTCTACTACTAGGCGGGTATCACACTACTTCACCTAGGCCTCCGTACGCCTCAATGCTAAGAACACAACAGTGGAGCCCATGCGTACTATGGCCAGCGGGGTCTTGGGTAGATGTGCACCAAGAACACAGCCCGAACTGGCCTTGTGTGACCCAGAAGGGGCCTCAGAAGAAAGCACGAGGACACAGCCCAACCGTTCACATGGCCGGAGGGGCCTCGGGACGTGAACACCGAGGACACAGCCCAAACCGACCAAGTCTAACTGCCAACTCCCGTCGGTGTGACTACTGGCTAGCCCGTAGACCTGCCACACTATCCTTAACCCAGGATTACGAAACCGCGTGTCGACTCACACCACATGCAAATACCACATCAACATATCATTGAAGGGGCCTCGGAAGTAAACACGAGGACACAGCCCAACCATCCATCCACACCTTATCTCAACACAACAAAACAAGTGACGGCCAACACCGCACTTACATCCCTTCACAATACTACCCGTAGGGAGACGACGCTCTAGGTATTGGACTAATAGACTCATTTCATTAACCAATCATACCCATGGCCATAATCTGTACATCTATATGACTTTCCAAATGATGATAATGTAATATAAATATGGTGGGCATATGAAGATCTAACACACTTTCCATTTGATAATGTCATAATATAAACATGGAGTGCCCAATTATCCATCTTTCAATTTCTACCAATGCAATTCGTTTAAATAAGATTGCTTCACAACTTGATAATATGAAATCTGATTAATAAGCTACTTCAATCACGCAACAAATGAATACTCATAAGTGTTCAGCCAAGCCAAGTATCTTGCATTATTAATTCCACCGAATCAAAATCCATTTTCCATTAAGCCCAGATTTTAGGTGCAGGTTGAATCTGGATAGCAACTTCGACCGGAGATTCCCGAAGCTACAGGAATCCGGTGAAGACGTGTAACCCCACGATGGAAAGGTCTTTCCGAGGTCTACAACTCTCGTATTCAGACCTCAACCCAGATTTGAAATTATCCTATTTGAAATCGGACTTGAAGTCCGCTGCGTACAGAACACAGTTTCTGCATACAAGATTTATAGAACACCCATTTCGATTAGACTTTCTTGTGGCTACCGACTTCGCCAGAAGTCGTGCAACCATTAGTTGGAAAGGTATTTTCAAGGGCTTCAACTTTCGTGTTAAGCTGAAAGCCCAGATCTAGACATAGCTTACTTAAAAATGGCCACGAAGTTCGCTGCGCGCAGAATACAGATTCTGCGCGCATCTTAAGGCGGAATGAACGGCATCGGTTCGTCTTCCTCCTCAAGGAGATTCTTCCCAAATCATTCCAGAAAACCTCCTCCCTTATTCAACCTCATGAGGCCAATACTCTTCACGAAACCATCCTCCATCATCACATAGAAGAAGAGAGTGGTTGAAGAGATCTAAAATCTAGAACACAGGTCCTAGCATGGACAAACCTAGAAGACTTCTTCTCTCCATCAAGACTCTCTTGAGCCGATGTCTCTCCTAGGAAAATAACTATAGATCTAGCACCAAGGGAGAGGGTAGGAAACTCACATTGGCTCCAGCGGTACCACCATTTCCGGCCGTGGATCTCGTAGTTCTCCTTGACGGCATCTTCTCTTTCACGGCGATGGCGGATCTCCTTCGGTAGAACTTGGTCCAGCAGTTTTCCCTCTCACCAGGAGTTCTCACAGGAAATAGGGGAAGAAATGAGAATGAAAACGGCTAGGGTTTTCTCTCCCCCTTATATATAAAATGTGACACGGGTAGGGACACAGCCGTGTCCTTACCCGTGTCGTTCCTGGCAAAGCGGCAACGACAGTTTCCATGTCGGTTCAACACTTGACACGGGTAGGGACACGCCCGTGTCCCGACCCGTGTCCACATGACACGGCCGTGTGCATGGCCGTGTCCTTGGCCGTGTCCTTCTCGGGTTGCATCTCGACACTCCTCGTCGAGCTCAAGTCGACGCACACGGGTAGGGACACGCCCGTGTCACTACCCGTGTCACTTGGTGTCGACACAGTTCGACGATCTCGACACGCCTCGTTGAGCTCAACTCGACGCACACGGGTAGGGACACGCCCGTGTCACTACCCGTGTCACTTGGTGTCGACACAGTTCGTCAGTCTCGACACGGCTCGTCGAGCTCAACTCGACGCACACGGGTAGGGACACGCCCGTGTCACTACCCGTGTCACTTGGTGTCGACACAGTTCGTCAGTCTCGACACGGCTCGTCGAGCTCAACTCGACGCACACGGGTAGGGACACGCCCGTGTCGCTACCCGTGTCACTACCCGTGTCACTACCCGTGTCACTACCCGTGTCACTACCCGTGTCACTACCCGTGTCACTACCCGTGTCACTACCCGTGTCTTTTTACACTGATTTCTCCACTTCTCCACAAGTGCAGTCCAATTACCTGCACTTCTCAGGACTCTAATCAACCCTCCTGACTCAAAAACACACACTAGGGGCCTAGAACGATTCGGGACGTTACATGAGTAATATTACTAGCATCCCCTTTTTTTTACATGATGTGGCAATAAATGATATTTTATTTATTATGATCACACTATACATTATAGACTCATGAAATTTGGGCAGAAGATGTTTTAAGTCAAAATGATTATTCCTTAATTTTGTTATAAATTTTAGTTGAACAACTTTAGTACTTTCTTCACAAGTTTTAAAAGGTGCAATTTTGGCCCATAAAATACTTAGAGCTATTTACTTGTTGCAAATATTTTGAAATTAGGTCCCTGATAATTTTAGGTCAATAACCACTTGGAGAAATTAATTCATGATTTTTAGATGATTATTTGCAGTATATACTTTACAAACCCATAATTTTGGTGATCTGATGTATAATTTATTCAGAGCTTATTTCCTGCTGAAAAATTTGGAGACAATGGATTTTATGTTAAATAGTCATATTGAATTTATCATAAATTTTGTAGAGCATTTGCTTGTCTGAAATGGATACTTCATGTTCAAATTTGGATTTTTGGATTACTAGAATAAATAAATAAATTATCAGATAAATTAAGAAAATTATGAATTTCTGGATTTAGGCAACAAATTTCATTTTGGCCCTCCAACAATTATTATAGGGGTACTGGGTGATTATTTTGTGTACCTCCCATTATACACTTCGTATAGCTTAGGTTGGTCTGTGTTTAGTAAAATCAAAGAAATTGAGTTGGAATAAGAATTTGGGCACACGAGTTGGGGTTAGAGATTATGTTGTTTGGATAAATAATTGGGGGCATCTCTGGACGACAGGTTGAGTAAAGTGTGGAGTTGGCTAGTGTTAGGCGGTGCTCGGGATCGACAAAAGATCGTCTTTCCCGTTGGGAGGAAGTGTCTAATGCACTAGGGTTAGATCCAGTAAAACAATTAAGGGTCGGTAAATCAGGTAGCAACCAATATAAAATAAGTGCCTTGCGAAAGGAAGCTTTGGGCGTAATCCCATCGTAGTTCCTAGTGCCTTCGAGAGCCCTTCACGGGGTATACCTTGGGCAGTCCTGGGTTAACCTAAATAGTAGGTAAAACTGAAATGCAAGAGTAATTAGAGATAATATAGGGTTGCACTCACACTCCCCGGGGTTGTGGAAGTTAGGTTAGGTCACTCGGGCAGCAGGCACGGTGGATTTGGTGATGGGCAGGTTGGCCCGACGAGCTTTGGCTCGGTTGTCGTTTGTGTCGAACGGGATGGTCCGAGGAGCTTTGGCTCGGTGGTTATACATCAAAGTTGCATGTGCATAAAGTAAAGGTGGTGGGTCTTCTAAATTGGAGAGTCGATGCACCGATGCCAATACGTTGACTCGGCAAGTGTGGTCTAGCACTTGTCCAATTAAAGTCCAGTGCACCAGCCGGCAAGAGTACATAGGAGCTCCGCTTAGTGCACCAGCGTTGAGGCGTACTATAGGTCTGACTGGCAGTCCAATTACCAGTTTAGAGGTGGGCGAGGCCCAACCCACCGCTTCCATTTGCCACCACAGAGGTATCCCGCGATGTTCGGCTCCAGAAAGGGGGAACTAAAGGTCTGTGTACACAGAGTCGAGTGGGTGTGTTGCACTTGCATGTTCACAGCATGGCATAATTGTATTTCATAGCAAAACCATTACATTCAACCATGACACCTATTGTATTAAGTAGAATGGGACGCTTTATACAATAGGCCCTGCAAAACGACCCCTTGGTTTATAAGTCGTACGAGCATGCTTATAAGTTAAGGTTTTTGTTCAGTAAAAAATATATAGATGCTTGTTAGAAAACCGACACCCTATCGTATAAATTGGTATGAGACTTTTTATACGATAGGAGCCCCGCAAAAGATCCCTTGGCTTATGTGATTTCATATAAGTTAAGGTTACTTTTCTTGTTCAGTTTTTCATGCTTTTATTACTACCTTATATACTATTGGACTGCTAGTTTAGTTCCACCGGCATCTGCTCATTTTGTTATTCTCCACCTTCATGTCCTCTCCTTTCCTCCTCCCCTCTTAGTGCCTAGGAGCCATGGGGGGAGGGGTGGGGTATGATAGGGCTTAGTTTTTTAGAGTAACGGTTGTCGAACCACATCATTTTAGGGGACCGTGGAGCCCAGCATGGAGGAGCAGCCCCGGAGGTCGACGCACTTAGAGATGGGGCAGTCTAGTATCGGAGTTTAGACTACAGGGACCGTGAGTCCCGATTGTTACTAGGTTGTTTTAGTTTTGCTTTCGCTATGAGAGACATGTAGTGAGGATATTGATGTACCGGGCTTAAGCCCAAGATTCCATATATTTTCTATTATTTCTGTGGACACTCACTTCGTGGAGATTATTTACTTTATCATATATATGATTCTGTGTGGACTTACTTATCTTTTATTACTTGCTACAGATATGATCGATTTTGGCCGGCAGGATTGGCGTTTTGTAGTGATGACCTTCCCGGGCATGAAGGTGTCACCGCAAAGCGGCAGTTTTGGGCCTAAGACCCCGGAGTTTCAAAAAAATGGGGTGGGGGGGGGCTTACACAAATTAAGTGTCAGAAAGCTACAGAACATGACGAATACTGTTGGAGGTCTACTGTACATCTTCTTTCGTTAAAGCAAGGTACAACTGTCAACTGCAGGTGGTCCCCACTACTTCATGGAGCCGTTGATCAGCGGAAGATATAAAGGGATAGCTTTGGATGTTGAACTCAACTTTTATGGTTGTACTCAAAAAGAAAAAGTGCGACTAAAGTTCATCTTCCTCACCGTTGCTGCCAAGAAAATGCTTGAAGTCATCCAATAGAACAAAATTTTCAGTTAGTTGTAGCATTCTCTTTTGCTAAAACAATATCAGAAATACTTTTGATAAAGAAAGAGAGGAGAGCCTTCAGTCTTCTGCAGGATCAATTAACTATTTGAAGAACCCAAGACCTAGCAGATCTTTAGTCTTCTACAACAAGTTCAGAAACAAAATTCTGAGTTACTTCCAGCATAGGGAACCTTTTATTGAAGGACATCTTCCTACTGATTGAAGACAGATAGAGCTGAGATAACTCAGCTCTAGTAGTTGACACAGAGAAATTTCACTTTGTTAAATAAATTAAAACCACTTTATTTATATAGGATCCTTTTGGATCTGAGCTATAGGGCTTTTGATCCTGAGGTAGGAGAGTCATTCTCTCTGAGTTGTAGGGCACTTGTGCCTGAGCTGTAGGATCCTTTGGATCTGTGGTAGGGCCTTTGTACTAGAGTTATAGGAGAGTCATTCTCTCTGAGGTACGAGCAAGTTTGATCTAAGGTAGGGCTAAGTGCCTGAGTTGTAAGTCTTGGAGGAGACTGAGAGATCCTGAGGAATCTGAGGTGTAAGCTCTTTGAGTAGAGTTTTGGAGAAGTGCCTTGTCTAACTGGAAGTTAGAAAGGTGGGAGGAGAGTGGACGTACCTATAATCTGGGGAACAACTATATATTATGTGTTTGCTTTTCTATGCTGTTTCTTTATTATAGGTTCTTAAAAGTTGATAACTGATAACACATTAAGCACTTAAAGAAGAAACTTAAAGAAAGTCACAAGATACCAACAAACCTATTCACCCCCCTCTAGGTTACAAGCTACCTTGACAACAAAGACTTTCAGTAACCTTGACATTGGACCACTTATTTTTAATTTGAATAAGTCATGTTAAAAGGAACCGGTACAGATGGTCAGTTGACACATATCCCGAAATCTGATTCAGCCCGTATGTACAAGCCAGCGAATCCAGCCAGACCGCAAAATGCACCTTGTAAAATTCGTCGAGTATCCTCATTTATACTCGAAGAATACGCGAATGTACACATATAAATTCGACAAACCCTTCACTAATATCGCTGAATTGTCTAAGTGATTCTCGACGAATTCGTCGGATATCCTTAATGATATCCGACGAATTTCACTTAGCCAAATTTTCCATGTTTTATCCCGCCAAATACTTCCAAGCCATATTTGATGGATTCGTCGGATATAATCGATGATATCCAACAAATCTCACTTAGATGAATCTACCCAAGTTTGGCATCAAGTGCATCGAGTATCACTCGACAATTTCTGATGAATAATACTTATCTTCCATGAAGTATCAAAGTAATACTCGATGAATTCGTAGGATATCTTTGGCGATATCCGACGTATTTTACTTGTCTTATCTCAGACCACTTGACACTCGTCGAAAGATATCTTGATCACCCGATGATACTCGACAAATTCCCTTTCAGCTGAAAGTATATTAAGTCCATTCCTCCATGATTCGTTGTATACCACTCAACCCTAGGCCACCAGCCAATAATCTTAGAGCCTGTTGCCGGTGCGCCCCGAGCTTTTGTCAAGTATCTTGACAGAAAACACGTACGAGGGGTCTAGCGCGAGATGGGATGTTGCAAATCCTATAAACAAAATAAAAGATTTCGTCCCCAAAATCAGGCCAAGTCTATAAGGGAGGTAAAGCATGAACAATATAAGTATGCTTTAAGGGTACCTTGGGGAAATAACTCCGGGTAGCACTTCTACATCAAGTCCACCAGCTTGCAAGTGTACTCCTCTTTCCCATGATTAGACCATAAGACCTTCACCAAAGGAACACTCTTCGGATGCAAGTTCCTTGTCTCGGTGTCTACTATCGGCACCGGCTCTAGTCGAACAAATATATAAATTGACACGGCTCCATCTGTGGTGTAAACATGTTGATCAGGTCGTAATAGTTCCTTTCGAAGCAACGACACATGGAAGAAGTTGTGCAAATTTTCTAGCTCTTTGGTTGCTCCAGCCAATAGGCGAATGGGCCAATTCTTTCGAATATAGCATAGGGCCCCACATATCTCGGGCTAAGCTTCTTCATACCACGCACTTGTGAAACTCCATGCATCGGCCTGAACTTCAAGAACACCTTGTCTCCCACTTGAAACTCCACCATCTAGTGTTTTGCATTGTAGTATTTTGCCTGTCGACTTTGAGCTTCCAACATGCACTCTCGTATCATCCTAACTATCGCATCGGTGTCATCAATATACTCTATCCCCAAAATCTTTGGATCTTCATCCTGTGCCCACGACAATGGAATTCTACACCTCTTCACATAAAGTGCTTCATGGGGTGCCATCCTGATGCTAGCTCGATGAATATTATTGTATGAAAATTCTACCAATGGCAAGAGCCTTTCCCATGGCTCCCCTCTATCTAATACACACAATCTCAACAAATCTTCAATTATTCTGATGGTCCGCTCAGACTGACCGTCCGTCTGAGGTTGGAAGGCCATGCTAAAGGTAAGCCAAGTGCCCAAATATTCTTGTACCGCCTTCCGCTCCTTGGAGGTAAATTGACCATCACGGTCGGAGATTATCATCTTATGCATGCCATGGTACCGTACAAATTACTCCACAAAGATACTTACCAATACATCCACATGCGCCTCCTTCCTCATTGGTATTAATCGGGCAACCTTCGTTAAGAGATCCACAATTGCCCAAATCGATTCATTCCATGACTCTGATCGGGGAAGGCCTTGAATAAAATCCATGGAAATATCTTCAAACATCCATTTTGGAATGGGTAACAGCTATAACAATCCTCCAGGGCTCTTACACTCCGCCTTCATCTTCTGGCAAGCCTCACAGTGTGTAACATAGTACTTAACAACACTCTTCATTCCCGACCAGAACATGATCTTTCGGAAGTCGCTATACATTTTGGAAATCCCGGGATGCACCGAATACTTAGAGTAGTGTGCCTCTCTGAATATATCTTCCTGGATTTCACCGCCCTTAAGAATGCATAGTCTGCTACAGAAATGAATGAGGCCATCCTTTAGAGTATACTCTTTAGTAGATCTATCTTTAATTGACTTAATCACAAGGTCTAGAGCAACATCCTTCCCTTGCTCTGGCCGAATTCGATCTCGAATATCAGAAACTATAATCATAGAAGTTAAGTACTCAGTATATGTCTCAGAATGATATTTATACACCAACGTGATCTCCATCTCCTGGAGAATTCTTGGTAATTCCATACTCAGCAACCAGGATTCAGGGCTCGACTCCGGTACCTTTCTACTCAATGCATCTACTATAGAGTTTGCTTTTTCGGGATGGTAGTTTAATGTAAACTCATAATCACACAAGAATTCTATCCATCGCCATTATCTCAAATTCAACACCTTTTGGTTATGAACATACTTCAAATTTTTGTGATCCGAAAAGATCTCGCAGTGGAGGCCATATAAATTGTGTGTCCAAACCTTTAAGGCAAACACCACTTCTCCCAACTCTAAATCATGTAATGGATAATTAACTTCATGTTTCTTCAACTGTCTTGAAGCATAAGCGATCAAATGCCCGTGCTGCATTAACACCACTCCAATCCCTTGGTAGGACACATCGGTGTAAACTTGAAATCCCTCTTTCCCTAAGGGAAGAGCTAGGATGGGTGAGGTGGTAAGTCTATCTATCAGCTCTTGAAATGCAACCTCATATTGGGATGTCCACTCATAGTAAACACCTTTCTTTGTCAAAGTAGTGGTGGGAAGGGCTATCTTCGAGAATCCTTTCACGAACTTGTGATAATACCCAGCAAGTCCCAGGAAGCTCCGTGCATCAGCCTCTAACTTCAAAAGCAACCATTCCTTCCTGGCATGCACCTTGGCTGGGTCCACGGCTACTGCAGCTCCACTATTCACATGGCCCAAGAAGGCAACTACTCGGAGCCAAAATTCACAATTGCTGAACTTGGAAAACAGGGCATGCTCTTTTAGTTTCTTCAAAATTTGGGCCATGTGCTCAATATGCTCTTCTTTCGTCTTCGAATAGACCAAAATATCATCGATGAAGATGATGACGAAGACATCTAAGTATGGCTTGAACACTCAATTCATCAAACTCATGATTGCAGAAGGGGCGTTCGTGGGTCCAAACGGCATTACCGTGAACTCATAGAAATCATATCTCGAGCTAAACACCATCTTCGGGATATCTTCCTCTTGTATCCTCAACTGGTAATACCCCGAGCACAGATCCAGTTTGGAAAACCAATGCGCTCCTCCCAGCTGATCGAATAACTCATCAATTTGGTGTAGGGGATATGTGTTCCACACCGTTTATCGATTGAGTTCTTGATAGTCTATGCACAATCTTAGTGTTCCGTCCTTCTTCTTAACAAATAGAACAGGGGATCCCCAAGGTGATGAACTGAGACAAACAAACCCTGACTCAACTAATTTTTGCAACTGAACTCTAAACCCGGCGAGTTCCTTTGGGGCCATTCTGTAAGAGGTCTAAGAGACGGGTTTGGCACCCAGTACTAATTAAATCTGAAAGTACACCTCTCTATGTGGCGGTAATCCTTGCAACTTCTCAGGAAATACCTCAGGGAAGTCCCGTACTTCCCGTATATTTTTCACACTTGACGCCATCTCTTTTAATTCAAAGAATATCATATATACTTCATCCCCTCCCATCTGGGCCTTAAGGGGCTGAATTGAAGACAATAATATACGAGGTGCAAATTTGATACCTTGGAAAATGACCTCCGATTTTCCATGCCTCAAGGTGATTTGCTTCGCTGCACAATCAATCCTGACATGATGTTAATCCAACCACGTCATCCCCAAAATAAGATTGAATTATGGTATTCTCAATACCATTATGGGGTTTCAAAGATCTTTTCTGCAATACATACTTCCAAGTCACACATGGCAGACGAGGTCATCTCGGAGCCATCTGGAAGGCATACTCTCCAAGTGATGCCATTGAAGCATTGCACTACTTATAAGTGTTTAACAAAGTCCGTCAAAACAAACGAGTGAGTCACTTCAGTATCAAACAGTGTATGAGGGGGTTTCTCACTAACCATCACGGTGCCTAAGTATCAATTATAAAGACTCAAAGCTAGACTCCTAGCATATCATAGGCAATTGGGGAGAAATACTTATAACATATTAACCAAATAACTACATACCTGCGATCACATCCTGAGCATTCCGCTCCTCCACCATATCCAATGTGAACATCTTTTCTTGAGCGGGTCTAGGATTCCTTCCTCATGGTCCTCGTCCTTGACCATGCACATGTCCCCGTACTCGTTGAGCTGCAAGAGGAAGAGAAGGGGGCATCTCCACCTAGTTGTGGGCAAAAGTGCTGGATGTGGCCCGACTTATTGCACTAGAAGCAAACTTGCTCATGTTGCTCCCTAGGCTGCAAATATAGTTGTTGCGGTGGAGGTAGTGCTGGCTGTGGGGCCGAATGCTCCATTATAAAATTCTGACAGAAGCGACCTCCGCCTTTATTGTTTCCTATTCCTTTTTTGTCTTGCCTACTTCTATTACTGGGGTCTGCTTCCATTACACCCTCGGCTGGTCTCTTACCACTTCCCCAGTGATCCGCCTCCAGCCTTTTCGCCATATCGATGATCTTAGTCAAACTCGAGTCCTCTATAAACAAAAGGGCTTGCCTTAGGCGATCTATCAAGCCTTTGTAGAAGTGCTTTGCATAACCTCGGTCATCCAACTCGTAGGAGTCAGCAAATCTAGCGAGATGTTGAATCTCCCGCTGATATTCTATAACTGACTTGTATGCATGTTCCAGCTGCAGGAATATTTCTTCAAGTTCGTCTCTAGTGGTCGAGGGAATGAAGTGCTCCAAGAAAGCTCTAGAAAATGCATTCCAACAAATCTTCGTATATACTCATCCTTGGAAGGTGGAACCCATGTGGGACGTGCACCACCTCTTCGCATGCAGTTCCAAGAGTGTCACTGTTAAGGTCACAGCCGTATTGTCTAGACATCTGATTCCAGCCATTAATTCTTGCACAGTGTCGAACCACTCTTTTGTACAAACAGCCAACTCTATCTCAAGATAAGCAGGCGGGGAGACGGCTCGAAAGGTGCTCAACCAGTTAGAGCCAGGGGCTTGTTGCTACATAGGGGCTTGTTGAGACCTGAAGACGTCTAAGATCGTCATAATTGTCTGTCCCAACTCAGACTGCTGGAACTGGGTAGGTACTAAAGGGGCACGAGTGCCCGCTACTAGCTCTATACGTGCTGGAATTTACACATAAAGGTACAAACCTAAGGTCAGGTTGGCTAAATGTTGGTTAACGATTGGACATACTGAAAGCCTTTGATTTCAAGGATAGTTAAATCACCTGGGGGTGAATAGGTTTCTTAGTCCTTAGTGACTTTCTTTTATTTTCCTTTTGTTGTATGCTTTATTAGTTCATTATATTATGCTTTCAAGACATGTAACCTGCAGTAAAGCCAACACAAAAAAGCACACACAAGATTTATAGTGGATCCCATAAGAAGGGTAAATCCAGTTTCTGTCCCACCTATCCAACTATCTTGTTGGACAAGGTACTTCTCCAATGTAACACACCCTATCTGTCACATAGCATATATCAGTATGTCAGGCCGGGGCCCGACGCCATATACCACAGACAGACCGGAAGGCTATGCAATGGAAACCATCATGCCAATAACCAACGTCCTACACAATGTACATTCTAGCGGAAGCAATTTAAGAATTGCAAATTAAGAACCCTGCCAAAAAGCATGAATGTCCACTACAATAAACCCACCAGGAATGAACGTACAAATACACAAGTACTTGGCCTTAAGGCCTTACAATAGTTTTCTCAAATTTAAGTGTCTTCCAAACCTCGGCACGCAGGCCGGTCATAAATGAGAATAAAAGAAAACACTCAAAATTAGGCCTTGGAGGGCCGGCTCAACAACAAGTGCTTTTGCCCGCTATTTACCACTCGGCTCCGCAGCACCTGCAGGCAACAATCCACCGAGCGGTGGCAAACAAAAGCAACGGTCAGCTATGCTGACCAAATTATAACGATCCCGCACCTAAACTCGGGGCGGCGATGCTACTTCCCTGTTCTTTATTAGCATTGCCATAATATAGAGAAATTACACAACATCACAGGAGTAGGCTCGCACGGCCACACACCCCGTGCTCACAGGGCACATTCTCGGTGAACCCGATCAAAGTCTGCGGTCTCACCACCGCCCCTTGGATGACAAATACTCGTGAGCATTACGGTATTTCTGGCCACTTCCTAAGACCCTCCATCTATGCCAATGGCGAGTACCACGCACCTTAGCTCTCTCTAACCGAACCACATAGAGCGGGTATGGTTCCTCCTAACCCGTTGCTCATACCGCAACGTCAATTTAAGCCATCTGCGCGGGTCAAGCTTCCCCGAGTCCCAATTTGATCACACACTTTACATAACCCGGTTATGTACAAGTTGGCTCCCAGGCCACCAAGTTGGTAGAATCACGCATCCATACAGTTTTTCGGGTGCACCTTGGAGTTAGTCCCTACGGCTCCCTGTTGCAATCTACCACGTAGAAAACTCGGAAAACAATCAATTGCGTGGAGTCTTATCCGACCATTCATGCAATGCAACATCACCGATCTAGACCAACTTGTTTGGGTAGGGTTCACACATCATGCCTATGTCCGTTTCTCGATTACAGACTCTACATGCTAAACAACGGGAACAATTCATGTCTACCCGAAGGAACACCTCACACTCACTGCAAACTCATGAGAGCGGGCTTCCTATGCAAGAGAAAAGAGGACTTCACATGTCCAAGATGAGAATCGTTACCCAAGCATTCCACTTTGACGCCATGAAGATCTATGCGGATGAAAAGAACCGCAACATCCTCGCCTCCGTAGATCCGAAATCGGCTTGCGATTTGGGGCTCCGAAGCTCCACCGATGGCCGGATCTCTCTTCCTTCTTCTTCCCTGCTCTTCCCTCTCTCTAGAACTTTAGAAAGAGAAAACCCAAATAGAATGAGGGTTTATAAGCCCTATTCCCGAGTATATCCCAGCAAGAACAGCCCTGAGCCATTGGATCCCAAAATAAGGAAACGGACGGCCACGATTCGGACTTAAAATCCAAAACTTGGGCCGAACATGGCTTGTGACACGCCCGTGTCCAAGGCCGTGTGCCCCATTCGACGCCAAAACTATCGCATCCCAAAAAGCACAGGGGCTCTCGACAAGCATGTGTCAGGTTTGACACGCCCGTATCATCCAGTACATGCCCGTGTAGCTGGGCATTTTCCTCCTTTGACTCAGGACCAACACCAACCCAAGAAGAACACAGATATGCGACACGCCCATGTCGAATCGGACATGCCCGTGTTAGGTTGAACATGCCTGGGCTCTAGGCCGTGTTTCACCCCCGACATAACTCGACCAACTACCCGAGTAGGACATGGCCTGGGACACGCCCGTGTCTCAGGCCGTGTTCGCTGTTTGACGATCGTCGACTCCAACTTCGTCTACCACACGGCCTTCGTCGAACCCGAGCACGATATGTAACGCCCCGAAACTCAAAGGAGCAAAGGGGGACGTTTTGGGCCAGTTTGGGTTCTGGCAGCAGGCACACGGCCTGGGACACGGGCGTGTCCCAGGGCATGTCAAGCGTGTGTCGACACTTAGCCGCGAAGTCGTCGTGTTTTACTCGACGATTCGTCGAGAGTGGGCACACGGCCTGCGACACGGGCGTGTCGCAGGGCGTGTCGACCCGTGTCGACACTTAGCCGTGAAGTCGTCGAGTTATACTCGACGATTCGTCGAGAATGGGCACACGGCCTGCGACACGGGCGTGTCGCAGGGCGTGTCGACCCGTGTCGACGATCGTCCCGGGGAGTCGTCGAGATTCACTCGACGATCGTCGAGACAAGGAACACGGCCTAGGACACGGGCGTGTCCAAGGCCGTGGCATCAAGTCGTCGATCTTCCCTCGACGAAATGTCCCGTGTACACGGCCTGGGGTCCAGGCGTGTCAATGTGACACGGGCAAGGACACGGGCGTGTCCTAGAACCCGTGCAGTGCTCGGGTTGAAAATGGGGGAAAATCATGGGGTACACGGCCGGCTACACGGCCGTGTCAGGTGGAACACGGGCGTGTCAACTCGAACACGGGCATGTTCGATACCCGTGTGAGGTTCCAGGTGATTCAATTTTGACGGCGAATGCGGCACACGGCCCTGGACACGGGCGTGTGCCAGGCCGTGTTCGGTCCAGATTGGGCATTTCAGCCCCGAATCAAAGCCGTTCGTTTCCTTAGGTTGAGATCCAACGGCTGGGGGTTGTTCCTGAGAGTATATACCCGTGAGTTGACTTGGAAAACCTCACTTTTCATACCTTATCATCTCTCCAAGTCCTTGGAGAAAGAGGAGAGCCATTGGAGGAAGAAGAACTAGATCCCGCCATTGGAGGAGCTTCGGAGCTCCGAATCGCGAGCCGACTCTGAATCCACGGAGGCAATGCAAGTGCGGTGATTTCTATCCGATTACTTTTCGATGGCGCCAAAGAGGAACTCAAGGGTAACGATCCTCATCTTGAGCACGAATAGCTCTCTTTCCTAGCATAGGAAGCCCGCTCTCGTGAGTTTGCGGAGAGTTGGAGGCGTTCCTTCGGGTAGATATGTGAAGTCCCCGTTGTTTAGAGTCCGTATGCGAGAACGGACATAGGCATGATGTGTGAAGCCTACCCGGACATTTTAGTCTGGATCGGTGATGTTGCATTGCATAAGGCCGGAGAAGACTCTGTGCTATTGGTTGTTTTCGAGTTTTCTACGCGGTAGATTGCAGCAGGGAGCCTTGGGGACTAACCCAAAGGTGCACTCGGAAAACTGGGCGGATACGAGATCTTGCCAACTTGGTGGCCTGAGAGCCAACTTGAACATAACCGAGTTATGTGACTTGCGATAGAATGGGACTCGGCAAAAGTTTGACCCGCGCAAATGGCTTAAATTGTCGTTGCGATGTGAGCACGGGTTAGATGGAACCGTACCCGCTCTATGTCGTTCGGGTTAGAGAGACCTAAGGTTACGTGGCACTCGCCGTTGGCATAGATGTGAGTCTTCGGCGGTCAATGGCTTAAACTGACGTGACCCATGCCAAGAAGACAAATTGCTCATAGGTTTGGCCGTCTAAGTGGCGGTGGTGAGTCCGGAATGTTAATGGCTTTAATTGACGTGACATCGACCGGTTCACCGAGAATGTGCCCTGAGTGCACGGGGCGTGTGGCCGTGCGAGCCAACGTCTGTGTTGAATTGGCTATGGATATATACATTGCTCGCTTATGCTAATGAAATGCAGGGAAGGAGCATCGCCGCCCCGAGTTGGGGGCGGGATCGTTATAATTTGGTCAGCATTGCTGACCGTTGCCTTGTTTTGCCACCGTGCGGTGGTTTATTGCTTGCAGGTGCAGCTGGACCAAGCGGTCAATAGCGGGCTAAAGCCCTTTTTGCGAAGCTGGCCCTCGAAGGCCCAAGTAGAAGTGTTTACGGCTTTATTCATGTATGACCGGCCTGCGTGCCGTGGTTTGTAAAACATGTAATTTTCAAGGGAAACACTTTGTAAGGCCTTAAGGCCGGTTTTGGGTATTTTTGTATAACATTCCTTTTGGTATTAGTGGACATTCATGCTCCTATGCTGGGTTCTTGTTTACAACTCTTTTAAACTGCTTCCGCTAGAATGCTCTGTGTAGGACGTTGAGATTGGTTGGATGGTTTCCATACATAACCACCCGGTCTGTCTGTGGTATATGGCGTCGGGCCCCGGCCGGACCTACTGCTATATGACATGCGACGGATAGGGGGTGTTACAATTTGGTATCAGACTACTGGTTTCGGTCGGGCTTAAAGTGAATTCGTGGGCGAATTCTTTTTAAGGGGTGGTGGGCACATTGTGTGCGTCATCGTTATAATGGTAAAAAGAACCCATGAATGTCCACTTAGGAATGAAAATACTCGTATTTGAGGAATCTGCGTGTTCCTATAATTGCTGTTTGTAATTTATTTGGTCGCTTAACGGTGTTTTGTACCACTATAGGTGACCAGAAGTGGTGTTGGGCCGTCAGAACGCCGAGTTTCTGAGACTTGTAGTGCACCGGATGTTGCTCCTGCAACACCTTTGTCGGCTGAAAATATACGATTGGTGGCTGAAGCAGTGTTGGCCGTGATTAATGCGCAGCCTGGAAGGCAAGCGCAGCAGCCCGCTCCCGTGATGGAGCAAGAACCTCTGCGAGAGGCTGAGCCGAGGAGGGTGGAGCAAGTGGTTGTAGAACCGGTAGTGCCAAGGAGGGCAACTGAGAGGCAGCTAAAGCATGTAATGAGCTTTAACGCTCCGTTATTCTCGGGGTTGGGAACCCCATCTCAGGCTGAAGACTGGCTCTCCAGGGTGAAGAGAGTCATGACAGTGACGGAGACGGAGGAATGACAAATGACCACCATCGCTACGTTCCTGCTGGATGGTGAAGCGAGGATGTGGTGGGAAGGATTGGAGCTGCATCATTTGAGAGGTAGACAACTGATAGATGTTCCGATAGAAGAGTTCTCGGGATTGTTCTTAGCAAGATACCTCCCTTCTACTCAGAGGATTTCGATGGAGAATGAGTTCCTGAAGTTGGTTCAGGGCAAGAGAAGCGTGGATGAATATCTCCACGAGTTTACTCGGTTAAGTCGATATGCTAGCTCCACCATCATGGATGAGGAGCGCAAGACTAATCGCTTCTACGAAGGGTTGAGAGACGAGTTGAGGTTGCTACTCTCGGGGCCGATGACGCAGGGTTTCTTAACCTTGGTCAATACTGCCCGGTCCTTGGAGAAGGACATGAAAAATGTACAAGCGAAGAAAAGCTTGGGTGAGAAGAAATCTGAGTTTAAAGTGCCGACTACTTCAAAGTCCGGCTATCGGAGGGCTTTCAAGAAGCATAGGACTTCGGGTCCAGCTCCTTCTGGTGCTTCTGGGGAGACAACGGGTCGGACCCCGGGTGCGTGTTTTACTTGTGGCAAGACGGGGCACTTTGCCCGTGATTGTTGGAGCGGACGTCCTAAGTCCGAGAGGAGGCCGGGAGCCACTTATGAAGAGAAGGGAAAGGCAGTGGAGTCGACCGCATCCCACTATGCTCCGGCCCAACAAAGGGTCTATAATCTTGGCCAACAGGAGGCCATTAAACAAGCTGATGTGGTGACAGGTACGGTTTAATTATAGCAAGTCAATTTATTTAAATACTTGTTATGCACGTGTTACCTTACCACTACTTGTTTAGGATTTGTATTGATTTGTGAAAATCCGGCACGAGCACTCTTCGATACAGGAGCCTCACACTCCTTCTTGTCCGAAGGATTTATATTACGCATCGGGGTCCCTTCCTCGATGGCGAAGGATAAGTTGGATGTGTTGTTGCCCAATGGGTGTTCGATGCGAGCGGATAGGATCTGCGATGTTAAGATTCGTATTGGGGAGCAGGAGTTCGACCTGCGAGCGTCTTTACTTCCGTTAGTGGAGTTCGATGTCATATTTGGCATGGACTGGCTCTCGGAGCAGCAGGCCCATATAGATTGCGGTAGCAAGGAAGTTAAGCTGGGAGCGAGTCGTGAGACGACTTTTACGGGCTTAAAGGGGTCGAGCAAGACATTGATGTCTGCTCTTCAGGTGGTGAAGGCGGTTCGTGCTGGAGCAGAACTGTTCTTTACACTAGTGGAGGTTGCAAAGCCAAAGCCCGCGTTGGATTGTATTTCAGTGGTATCGGAATACCCTGATGTGTTCCCTGCAGATCTTCCTGGAGCCCCGCCTCAACGGGAGATAGATTTCACGATCGAGCTAGTGCCAGGTGCAAAGCCTGTGTCACGATCTCCGTATCGGCTAGCGCCTAAGGAAATGGCGGAGCTGAAAGTTCAACTGCAAGAGTTGTTGGAGCAAGGGTATGTGCGCCCGAGTTCTTCGCCTTGGAGCGCACCGGTCCTCTTTGTTAAGAAGAAGGACGGAAGCTTGAGATTATGTATTGATTATCGGGAGCTAAACAAGCTGACTGAGAAGAACAAGTACCCGATCCCTAGGATTGATGATCTCTTTGATCAGTTAGTCGGGTCGACGGTGTACTCGAAGTTGGATCTCAAGGCTGGGTACTATCAGCTGCGAATAAGGGAGAGTGATATCCCGAAGACAGCGTTTAGTACGAGATACGGGCATTATGAGTTTACGGTCATACCGTTTGGGCTGACTAATGCGCCGTCAGTATTCATGGATTTGATGAACAGGACGTTCAGGGAGTACTTGGACCATTTCGTGATCGTCTTCATCGACGATATTTTGTTGTACTCGCAAAGTGAGGAAGATCACTTCAAGCATCTTCATTTGGTGTTGGAGACGCTAAGGAGAAATCAGTTGTATGCCAAGTTCTCGAAATGCGAGTTTTGGCTATCCTCAGTAGCGTTCCTCGGGCATATAGTGAGTGGAGAGGGTATCGCGGTGGATCCGGCGAAGATTGTTGCGATACGGGAGTGGCCTGAGCTTGCTACGGTAGCAGAAGTCCAGAGCTTTTTGGGGCTTGCCGGCTATTATAGGCGCTTCGTAGAGAACTTCTCGCGGATAGCGTTACCTCTCACTACTTTGACGAGGAAGGAGCATAAGTTCGTTTGGATGCCGGAGTGCGCGCGAGCTTTTGAGGAATTGAAGTGTCGGTTGACCACGACGCCTGTGCTGAGTTCGCCATGTGGAACCGAAGGCTACGAGATATATAGCGATGCCTCGGGCAGTGGTTTGGGTTGCGTGCTACTGCAGCACGGAAGCGTGATAGCTTATGGCTCGAGACAGCTAAAAGTGCACGAGAGGAATTATCCGGTCCATGACTTGGAGTTGGCGGCCGTGATTTTTGCCTTGAAGCTGTGGAGACACTATTTGTACGGTGTGAAGATTGATATCTACACCGATCACAAGAGCCTAAAGTACCTGATAGATCAGAAGGATCTGAATATGCGGCAGCGTAGATGGATGGAGTTCCTGGGGGACTATACATTCAAGATCCACTACGTGCCTGGCAAAGGGAATGCGGTTGCGGACGCGTTGAGTCGCCGAGCCCCAGCTCAAGCAAATTGGCTATCAATGCATGATGAGCGGTTGGTGCAGGAGTTGGAGGCGTTGGAGATTGTTTGTGTGGACAGACAATCAAGTGCTGAAGCAATGCTGAATTGGACTGAAGTCCAATATGACCTGGTTGATCGGATTCGGCAGTCTTTGGATATGGATGCTCATATGAAGCAGTTCATGATAGAGGCTCTGGATGGGTCAAATTCCCAATTTGTCGTGGAGGACGGATTGCTTTGGAGAGACGGTCGTTTGTGCGTCCCAAGTGTGGGCAATTTACGGGTGGAGTTGTTGTACGAGGCGCACCATACCAAGTACTCGATTCACCCGGGGAGCACAAAGATGTACCGTGATGTAAAGAAACTATTTTGGTGGCCGGGTTTGAAAAAGGATGTAGCGCTCTACGTAGCGAAGTGTCAAACTTGCGCCTTGGTAAAGGCGGAGTGCCAAAAGCCGGGAGGATTTCTTAAGTCCTTGCCTATTCCGGAGTGGAAATTTGACGACATCTCTATGGACTTTGTGCACGGTTTGCCAAGGTCGCAAAAGGGGAACGACACCATTTGGGTGGTCGTGGATCGATTAACGAAGGTGTCGCATTTTATTCCGCATAGGAAGGACGATCCGGTGGAGAAGCTGGCAAAGCTTTATGTGGATAATATAGTACGGCTTCATGGTGTGCCCCGCAGCATCGTGAGTGACTGAGATGGGCGGTTCACGTCCAATGATTGGAGGCTGGTGCAGCAAATGTTGGGAACAAAGCTGAAGTTTAGCACAGCCTTCCACCCACAAACGGATGGGCAAACCGAGAGGGTGAATAGAACCATGGAAGACATGCTTCGCATGTGTGTCTTGGATTTTGGAAAGCAATGGGAAGACCACCTTTATTTGGTGGAGTTCGAATACAACAACAGCTACCAAGCAAGTATTCAGATGGCGCCTTTCGAGGCCCTATATGGTAGAAGATGTCGCTCGCCGTTGTCTTGGATAGAAACGGGTGAGTCAAAGTTGTATAAGCGATCGGAAGTAGAGGGTGCTACTTCTTTGGTGAGAACCATTCGGGAGAGGTTGCTTATCGCTCAGGACTGGCAAGCAAAGTACTATAATGCCAAGCACAGGAACGTGGAGTTCGCTGTGGGCGATTATGTATACTTGAAAATCAAGCCGTTCAAGGGTGTCTCGCGGGTGCGGCGATTGAAAAAGCTAAGCCCAAGATACCTTGGACCATTTGAGGTTCAGGAGCGAGTTGGGGAAGCGGCCTATCGGCTGAAGATTTCAGTGGAGCTAAGTGGTTTACATGATGTATTCCATATTTCGGTGCTTCGGAAGGCGGTGCAAGAGCCTACGCAAGTGATCGCGGTTGATCAAGTGTCGGTGGATAGTGGGCTAACGACAAAGGTCAAGCCCGTGCGGATTGAGGACTCGGAGGTCAAGCGACTACGAAATAAAGAGATCAGGATGGTCAAGGTCCGGTGGGACAATTGCGGTCGTGAGGAGCTCTCTTGGGAGCGAGAGCAGACTATGCTTGACGAGTATCCGGAGTTGTTCCGCTCAGGTACAAATTTTGGTTTTGTATGTCTTTCCTTTATGTAATTTCGTGGGCGAAATTCTTTTAAGAGGGGGAGAGTTGTAACGCCCCGAAACTCAAAGGAGCAAAGGGGGACGTTTTGGGCCAGTTTGGGTTCTGGCAGCAGGCACACGGCCTGGGACACGGGCGTGTCCCAGGGCGTGTCAAGCGTGTGTCGACACTTAGGCGCGAAGTCGTCGTGTTTTACTCGACGATTCGTCGAGAGTGGGCACACGGCCTGTGACACGGGCGTGTCGTAGGGCGTGTCGACCCGTGTCGACACTTAGCCGTGAAGTCGTCGAGTTATACTCGACGATTCGTCGAGAATGGGCACACGGCCTGCGACACGGGCGTGTCGCAGGGCGTGTCGACCCGTGTCGACGATCATCCCGGGGAGTCGTCGAGATTCACTCGACGATCGTCGAGACAAGGAACACGGCCTAGGACACGGGTGTGTCCAAGGCCGTGTCATCAAGTCATCGATCTTCCCTCGACGAAATGTCCCGTGTACACGGCCTGGGGTCCAGGCGTGTCAATGTGACACGGGCAAGGACACGGGCGTGTCCTAGAACCCGTGCAGTGCTCGGGTTGAAAATGGGGGAAAATCATGGGGTACACGGCCGGCTACACGGCCGTGTTAGGTGGAACACGGGCGTGTCAGCTCGAACACGAGCGTGTTCGATACCCGTGTGAGGTTCCAGGTGATTCGATTTTGACGGCGAATGCGGCACACGGCCCTGGACACGGGCGTGTGCCAGGCCGTGTTCGGTCCAGATTGGGCATTTCAGCACCGAATCAAAGCCATTCGTTTCCTTAGGTTGAGATCCAACGGCTGGGGGTTGTTCATGAGAGGATATACCCGTGAGTTGACTTGGAAAACCTCACTTTTCATACCTTATCATCTCTCCAAGTCCTTGGAGAAAGAGGAGAGCCATTGGAGGAAGAAGAACTAGATCCCGCCATTGGAGGAGCTTCGGAGCTCCGAATCGCGAGCCGACTCCGGATCCACGGAGGCAACGCAAGTGCGGTGATTTCTATCCGATTACTTTTCGATGCCGCCAAAGAGGAACTCAAGGGTAACGATACTCATCTTGAGCATGAATAGCTCTCTTTCCTAGCATAGGAAGCCCGCTCTCGCGAGTTTGCGGAGAGTTGGAGGCGTTCCTTCGGGTAGATATGTGAAATCCCCGTTGTTTAGAGTCCGTATGCAAGAACGGACATAGGCATGATGTGTGAAGCCTACCCGGACATTTTAGTCTGGATCGGTGATGTTGCATTGCATAAGGCCAGAGAAGACTCCGTGCTATTGGTTGTTTTCGGGTTTTCTACGCGGTAGATTGCAGCAGGGAGCCTTGGGGACTAACCCAAAGGTGCACCCGGAAAACTGGGCGGATACGAGATCTTGCCAACTTGGTGGCCTGAGAGCCAACTTGAACATAACCGAGTTATGTGACTTGCGATAGAATGGGACTTGGCGAAAGTTTGACCCGCGCAAATGGCTTAAATTGTCGTTGCGATGTGAGCACGGGTTAGATGGAACCGTACCCGCTCTATGTCGTTCGGGTTAGAGAGACCTAAGGTTACGTGGCACTCGCCGTTGGCATAGATGTGAGTCTTCAGCGGTCAATGGCTTAAACTGACGTGACCCATGCCAAGAAGACAAATTGCTCATAGGTTTGGCCGTCTAAGTGGCGGTGGTGAGTCCGGAATGTTAATGGCTTTAATTGACGTGACATCGACCGGTTCACCGAGAATGTGCCCTGAGTGCACGGGGCGTTTGGCTGTGCGAGCCAACGTCTGTGTTGAAATGGCTATGGATATATACATTGCTAGCTTATGCTAATGAAATGCAGGGAAGGAGCATCGCCGCCCCGAGTTGGGGGCGGGATCGTTATAATTTGGTCAGCATTGCTGACCGTTGCCTTGTTTTGCCACCGTGCGGTGGTTTATTGCTTGCAGGTGCAGCTGGACGAAGCGGTCAATAGCGGGCTAAAGCCCTTTTTGCGAAGCTGGCCCTCGAAGGCCCAAGTAGAAGTGTTTACGGCTTTATTCATGTATGACCGACCTGCGTGCCGTGGTTTGTAAAACATGTAATTTTCAAGTGAAACACTTTGTAAGGCCTTAAGGCCGATTTTGGGTATTTTTGTATAACATTCCTTTTGGTATTAGTGGACATTCATGCTCCTATGCTGGGTTCTTGTTTACAACTCTTTTAAACTGCTTCCGCTAGAATGCTCTGTGTAGGACGTTGAGATTGGTTGGATGGTTTCCATACGTAACCACCCGGTCTGTATGTGGTGTATGGCGTCGGGCCCCGGCCGGACCTACTGCTATATGCCATGCGACGGATAGCGGGTGTTACACGATACGTCCTGGGGATACGCCCGTGTCCTAGGCCTTGTGACCCCTACTAAGTTCCAAACTTGGCTCAAAATGCTGCCCATCTCTCTTTTGAGTTTCAGGGCGTTACAAATCTCTCCCTCTTAAAAGAATTTCGTCCCGAAATTACATAAAGGAAAAGATATAAACAAAACTTAAATGGTACCTGAGTGGAATAACTCCGGGTACTCCTCAAGCATGGTCTGCTCTCGCTCCCACGAGAGCTCCTCCCGACCGCAGTTGTCCCAATGGACCTTGAACATCTTGATTTCCTTGTTACGCAATCACTTAACTTCTGAGTCCTCAATGCGAACGGGGTTGACCTTCGTCGTCAACCCATTATCGACCGGCACTTGATCGGCCGCAACCACAAGTGAAGGCTCTTTCACCGCCTTCCGCATCACCGATATATGGAATACATCGTGTAGACCACTTAGCTCCACTGATAGCTTCAATCGATAAGCTGCTTCACCAATCCGCTCCAGAACCTCAAACGGTCCAAGTTACCTCGGGCTTAGCTTCTTCAAGCGCCGTACCTGCGAGACACCATTGAACGGCTTGATCTTCATGTACACCTAGTCGCCAAGAGAGAACTCCACGTTCTTATTCTTGGCGTTATAGTACTTAGCTTGCCGGTCCTGAGCGATTAGCAATCTTTCTCGAATCGTTCGAACCAATGACATTGTATCTTCCACATCTTGCCGCTTGTACAACTTTGACTCATCCGTTTCCAACCATGATAACGGTGTGCGACATCTTCTACTATAAAGGGCCTCGAAGGGCGCCATTTGTATGCTTGCCTAATAGCTATTGCTGTAAGCGAATTCCACCAAGTATATATTATCTTCCCACTGCTTCCTGAAATCTAGAACGCACATGCGAAGCATGTCTTCCATCGTCCTGTTGACCCTCTCGGTCTAACATCCGTCTACGGATGGAAGGCTGTGTTGAACCTCATCTTTGTTCCCAATATCTGCTACACTAACCTCCAATCATTGGACGTGAACAACCTATCTCGGTCACTCACGATACTATGGGGCACACCGCGAAGCCGCACAATATTATCCACATATAACTTTGCCAATTTCTCCACAGAATCATGCTTCCTATGCCGAATGAAGTGCGACACTTTCATGAAACAATCTACGACCACCCAAATGGCGTCGTTACCCTTCTGTGACCTTGGCAAACCATGCACAAAGTCCATAGTAATGTCGTCTAACTTCCACTCCGGAATAGGCAAGGATTTCAAGAAACCTCCAGGCTTCTGGCTCTCCGCCTTCACAAAGGCGCATGTTTGACACTTCGCCATATAGAGTGCCACATCCTTCTTAAGTCCTGGCCACCAGAACAATTTCTTCATATCACGGTACATCTTCGTGCTCCCCAGGTGAATCTAGTACTTGGTATGATGAGCCTCGTACATCAATTCCACCCGCAAATTGCCCACATTTGGGATGCACAGACGACCGTCCTTCCATAACAAGCCATCCACAACCTCAAATTGGGAATTTGACCCATCCAAAGCCTCAACCATGATTTGATTCATGTGGCCATCCATATCCAAAGCCTCCCGAATTCGATCAGACAGGTCACACTGAACTTCTGCAAAGTTCAATAACGCTTCAACACTTGTCTGCTTGTCTACGCAAGTGATCTCCAACGCCTCCAACTACCGAACCAAACGCTCATCATGAAATGACAGCCAGTTTGTTTGATCTGGGGCCCTGCGACTCAATGCATTCGCAACTTCATTTCCTTTCCCAGGCACATAATGAATTTTGAATGTGTAGTCCCCCAAGAACTCCATCCATATCCGCTGTCGCATGTTTAGACAAAGTTTGATGTAGAGGGGCCTTCCCCTTAGTTTAGGCTAGAGCTTTCTTAGCAGCCTTATTTTTTCTTTGAGCCTTATTTATCCTAGAGGATTTACTAGGAGTAGCCTCATGGCCTAAGCCAGCTCCTTTAGCCTGAGGAGAGAATTCAGCAACAAATGGAAGGACTGTCATGGGCTTGGAGAAACTTTCAATGAGTTTCTTTTCAACTGCAAGCTGTTCTTCCAATTTCTCAATGATTTTCTCTTTCAGTTTGTGGTGCTCGAGAGCTTTTTTGTATACTTCGACCGCAGTGTCGAATTCCTTTCTGAGTGAGTCCATACTTGCGACTTCCTCCCTCAGAATGATCTCCTTAGCCTTAAGTAATTTGATTTCCTTGGCCTGAGTTCTAACAACTTTTCTGCATCCATCACAGAACTTGATTAACTCTGTATATTGACCCATGAGTTTTGATTCATTATCAGAGGAACTGTCCTCAGGGTCATTGTTAGGAACATCAGATTAAGAAAAAATAGTGTGAGAAAATACCTCCCCATTAAATTGGGGGACTTCTTCTTCTTCGCCGGAGGCAGCCATGAGCCCGAAGTAGGTTTCTTCATCCTCACTTAACTCAGACGAGTCAGAGTCACTGAGAGTCTTCTGCTTCTTTGTTATGAAGCACTTCTCCTTCATTTTTCTCTTGGAGGACTTGTGCTCTTCTCTTCTTCCACCCTCCTTCTTGTGAGGGTAGTCGGCGATCAAAAATGTTTGTTCGGTTTTGATTTATACCTGTCGGATGTGTGATTTTTTTTATAATCACTACCATGTCGTGATCTTCTGAATGAGGAATCATTTCCTCTCATCTATTTCTTCTTACTAAGAAACTTCTTGAATTGCTGGGAGAGTAGAGAGAACACTCCATCAGATAATTCTGAGCCTGAGGTGCTTGGATTAGAATCTTCTTCTTCACTCTCTTTGTGAGAGGGAGCAAGAGATGTATCTTTAGCCTTCTTTGAGATGTTTGCCTTCAGTGCAACAGACTTCTCTTTTGATGAGGATCTGCTGCCCTCTTCTTCAGCTTTTCTTGTGCTGATTTGAAGCTCAGAGGATATAAGCTTGCTGAAGAGATTCTAGGGGTCAGTGCGAGCCAGTCACCCAAACTCCCTGATAGCATAGATCTTATTATCCCATTCCTTAGTTAAGGATCGTAGGAACTTGTCATTTAGTTCTCCATTAGTGAAAACCGGACTGTAGCTCTTTAGGCCATTGGCGATCTTGAAGAAGTTTTCAAATGTATCAACTATTGTGTCCTTGGGGCCTTACTTGAAGGCCTCATACTTCTGGTTCAGAAGGCATCTTATGTCATCCCTTACTTCTTCGGTACCTTCCAGCAAAATAATCAAGAACTGCCACATTTCCTTAGCAGATTGGCAGTGAATGAGGTTCTGCAACATGGAGTCATCAACTGCACTTGCGATGATATTTTTTGCTTTCTTATCTAGAGAGACAAGTGCAATCTCATCTTTATCGAGATCCATGAGTTTCTTTGGTATCTTTCAAGTAGGATCAATAGTGGAGATCGTCATGGGTACATAGGGGCCTTCTTCCACAATCATCATGATGCGGGGATCAACAGCTTCCTTGAAGAATCTTATCATTTCTCTACACATGGGAAAGTTGGTCTTGGTGCACACCGGAAGCTTTCCAAAATCTTGGATTTGTCCATGCTTGATTATCTCAAAGACGACTAGAACTAGATCTGTTCAAGGTGTGAACCTTTTGAGAACAACCTCCCTCTAATACCAATTGAAAAGTATCTAGTTGTCTACCTAAATCACCTAGAGGGTGGCGAATGGGTGAGATATGCATCTTCTGCGGAATAAAAATTTGAGAAGTTTAGCACAAGTAATCAAGCACAAAACAGACGACACAAGGAATTATAGTGGTTCCCAAATCTTGGGTATGTCCACTCTCCACCTCACCAATCTAGCACCATAGATAGCCTTGGCTACTTCATTATATCTCGGATTAAACAATCCTACACCTCGGAGCAACTCTCCTACAACTCGGACTAAACACACTCCTACAAACTCGAAGCCCCAAAATGGGATCTGCACTCGAAAGATAAATCTTCCTACAAGATCAGAGATGAAGCTCCTACAAAAGTTGAAATAAGATTTTACAACAGCAATAAAAAAAATTCACTTCAGATTTGAAATGTACAGAGTTCTTCCTTCTTGAAAACTAAGTGCTCTGTGAAGAAGTTGAGGAAGAAATATAGAGAACACGATCTGAAATTCTTTGGATTTGAGACAATCAAGTGAATGAATAGAGAATCTTCAATCTTGTGATCAGTCAAATATTTCCTTAGTGAATCACTGGATCGCAGGATGAACGTAGAGAAGAGTGTCGAAGAAGACATACCGTGTGGCTTATCCCGATCTTAGAAATTACGGCGATTCAGACTTTTGATAAGTTTAGCAATTAGGATTAGTGTTGACGAATCCATCAACAAGACCTTATATAGAACTTCTTCTAATAGTCTGGAATCTTTAAGAAAAGATCCACATGGATCAATCATGCAGAATTAAGGTTTAAAAGAAATCCAGCTCGACGAATGAATTTTGAATTATTCTGCACTGCGTTCTTCAAAAGGATCAAAATTCTTCGAAAGCATCTTGGTTTTTCGAAAACTATCTCAGCCTATTTTGAAAAAGACTTCATGCAGAATTTCCTTTGAGCTAGAAACTTATTGTTCGAAAGGAATAAAACTTATCGAAAAAACTCTTCTTTTTTGAAGAATGAAATCGATTTTTCGAAAACTAGTTTATGACTTTTCGAAAACTAGTTGCTCTTTCGAAAACACGACTTGGTTTTTGAGAACTCTTCAGGGTATTTTTCGAGAAGGAAAACTTAGAAAGTTTTGAGAGTTTTTCGAAACATCATAATGTTTCTCGAGAACAACTTGGCTTTCTAAAAAAATGAAGTTTAGACTTTTCAAAAAACACTAACCTTTTCGAAAAATTTACTTAGGAAAATATCAAGGAAAATTTCTTTTCTTCTTTAATCAAAAGTTAGCAACCTTTCCTTTCTTCCATTCCTTTAGTACTTGAAAATGAAGTGCATTCCAATAGAGAGGTGACACATGAGCCAACACCATGGATGACATAATGAGGGATTACATTGTATGGTCCTGTTTTTGGTGACTCACTATAAACTGACATTGGTCTACACTTAGCAATAAAGAGCTACAAGCATTAAATTAAATAAATGAATCAAATACACACATAATTCATCTTAGTTCAAGGGTGACTTCACACAAATCTAGATTTTTATGGATACAAAACCCAACAACAGGCGCATTATTTGGTGCACTGCTATCCACAGAGTGTAGACGTTCCGACTATCCAGTATGAAAGTGAGGGATTGATCTAACTAACTCTACTAGGTGGGGTGATACATATATATAAATAAATAATAATAATAAAAAATCACTGCACAAAAAATAAAAAGGTAAAGCACAACCAGACGATACAAAGAGTTTAGAGTGGATACCCAATAAACCTGGGTACATCCACTCTTCTACCACGCTGGTATGAATCCACTATAGGTTTTTGATCAAGTGCCCTGCCACCACAGGTTTTTGATCAGGTTCCCTGTCAACACAAGGTGTATTTTCTAATGGAGATCGAGCAACACTTTAAGTTTTTGATCAGATGCCCAAAAACCAAACCAAGTCTTTTGATCAGGTGACTTATAAACCTATGAGTTTAAATTTTGAAGGGAGTTATAACCCTATACATAGTGAAAGAAAATAAAAGATGTTGTTGATGTTGTCAAAGCTCCCCCTGAGTTATAGAAATCTGATGAGGAGTGGAAGCTTTGCTTCAGGGTGTAGGCCTTCAAAGATGAAAACTTCTTCTTCTAGTAAATGATTCCGAGAGATTGAGCTTTTGGTCTCAGATTGAATATGTGTTGCTAGAAGAAAGGGCTTGAAGAAGAATATGTTGAACAAGATGTTTCTTTGTCTCTTTCTCTTGTTCTCTGATTGTAGATTTTTCTCTTTCTTCATCTTGTTCTTCTTAAAAAAATTTCTCTGTATCTCTCCAACAATCTTCTAAAAAATTTCTTTATATATTGATTGCTTATTCAAATCCATTTGAATTTCAAATTCCTTGAAATCTTCTTCATAAATTTTGGGAGTTGGAACGACTGATGTTTTTTTTAATGTATTTCCCACACTATCCCAGTAAAAATGGTAGAGTAATAACTTTGTGAAATCCATAATTAATACTGTCATAAAACGACTATATTTTTGAGAATATTGAGCATTAATTATCAAAGTATTACTGTCTTATTATTTGAAATCAAACTACTTTAGTCGATCTGAGAAACTGCAGAGAAATTTAGTCGAACAGATCCTGGAAGGAGTTAGTCAATCTCAGTAAAGCTTTTGTCGACCCGAACTCCAAGTTCGTCGAACTGATAATTATCCTTTGTCGAGCTGAGCTCAAAGATCGTCGAATAGAAAATATACTTGCCAATCTGAGATCCAAGTTCGTCGAATAGAGAAGGCACATCGTCGAGCTGAGATTTTGAGAAAGGATCACAGTCGTCGACCTCAGCTAGACTTTTGACGAGCTCAACTCAGAGAAGGAACTCTGAGTTCGTCGATCTGAGATCGATGATCGTCGAGCTGAGTTCAGATGTCATCGAACACCTTCTTTGCAATCTTTAAACTTCCTTGTCTATAAAGACTTCTATCTCTGAGGTCTTTAGAAGGCATGTTTTCAACAATTTAACCTAATGTGATAGACCTTAACCCTGGAACTAACTTATGACCCTAGACTATACATGATGGGTCATCAATCCTAATAGTGAAGCTAGCCCAAATCACAAGTAGGGTTCCAATAATATCCCCTTATTTCGGTAAGGTCACTATAAAAATAAAAAATAACGAAAATCATAAAGCAATAAAAATATTTGACAAAATTATAGAACTTCAGCAGATATAAACAAACGTGTCTTTTGAGTGTACATATAGCAAAAAAATAAAATTCAAAATGCATAATCAGAAAATTATGAGTTTTGCTTTGAAGCATCTGAAGAAGGAGCAGGTTTTGTGAAGACCCTCTGCTTCTCTTTGAGTCATCTTCATGTCTTCAGCACCCAGAATCTTTACTGATGCAGTTTTAGGCACTACATCCTCTGGATGAAAACTCATATAAGTATCAATATTAAAAAGATTTTTCTTTTCATACCTTTCTATCTCTTTCTTCCTGTAGGAAGATATGGTTGAGTACTGAGAAGTGTCTTTTCATTCTTCCCTGGCTTTCCTTATCTGTGAAAGTGTTATAACCTCCTTGAATCTGGCCATTCTAAAATTAGGATCCATTTCAGGATAATATACTAGAGATAGTGGCATTTCTGGACATAGATGTTTATTCCTGATTATCTTCAGATGTCTGGTGTTGACTGCTTTGCCTTCTTTGTTATTGTTTGCTGCCCTGGGAACTGTGTTGCTGCCTGTTGCTACTTGATATGGTCTGGAATGATGAGAAGTTGTAGACCTTTGAGCGTGTGGAACATTTCCTACTAATCCTACTACAGGAGGAGGAGGACCTCCCCTAAATTATGGTGGTGGTGAGTATCTCCTGCTCTTCTTCCTTGCTTTCATCTCATTCTTTGAATACGCCATCCAGTGAGGAGTGTCTGGAGTGAGAGTAATGTTGTGTAGGATATAGTAAGGAGTGTCTGCAATACGAGAGGGTCTAAGAGCAGCCCTGGATGTAACCTTCTTCTTAAGTTTTCTCTTTTTATAAGCAAAGACTTCTGAGTCACTGACTCATCATCTTCATCATCAGATTCATTGGCAGGATTATCATAGAGGACATTAATCTGTTTGAGCATTTCAACAGAGACTACAGGATGAGCCTATGGCTGTATACTTGTATCTATTATCTCAGCCGGTGGCTGTTCAGCTATATTTTCGTCTTTAGCCTGAGTCTGTGCTTGAACTTCTGGCTCAATATCTTTAATACCTTGAGCCTTAACACTGTCTGTCTCTGGTTCCATATCTTGAAACATAAATTCATCAAGATTGGATATGGGGGATTTAGCCCAGCCAAAAGTTGGAGATGAGAAAGCCTTTGGCTATGTATAACTTTCTTGTTCTGTAATATTCTCATTAACTGTAATACTTCTCCTTAGTTATTCCAAAACTACATGACTTATTGGTACTGTGTAGCAGACTATAGCTTTAGAATAATTGACAAAAATTGGTAAGGTGGTGCTATAGACTGTATCAAAAGAATAAAGTAATAAAGAAATATCAACTGTGGGATTAAGGATAAAATCACCAACAGTGATGATTTCTGGAATTGAAAACTCTGTTGCTTCTTTTTCTTTACAAACTGGAAGTATTTCTGTATCTGCTACTTCTTCATTAACTACTGCTGTTGGGGTTGTTGCTGGAGCTTCTTCATGAATTAATGGAGCTTCTTCATTGAACATCTCCCTCTACCTGGATTTAGAGAGTCCTGAACCCTGGCCCCCAGAAGAAGGGACAGTGGAGAAGGCAGCAAGCTGTGAAGAAAGAATATTGATGGAAGCAGCAAGTGGGGCAATGACCTCATCTATGAGTTTCTTGAGTGTAGGGGTAATAAACTCAAGAATGTTAGCTTATATAGAAGAGAAATCAACATACATGTAATCATTTGGATTAGTAGATGTTGAAGGTTGGCTGGCAGTAGGAGAGGATGGTATGGAGCAGGTTGGACAAATAGTGAATCCCTGTGGAATGGAGGGTGTTGGAATGTCAGTTGGAATGTTGGAGGTGGAGACATCAGGGAGGATAATATCTTCCTGAATACATGAATGGGATGGAGATGTATGAATTTGCGGTGAAAGAGGTGGATGTGTTGTGGAGACAGAGATGAAAGTAGATCAAAATTTAGTGATGACAGTATTGGATTTGTATCATCAATATGTGATGGTAGATGTAATTGAATATGTGAAGTTGTTGTATCCTCAGGAATGTGGATTGGTGAGTGTGGAGATGGTGGTCTGGATGGTGAGATAGGAGGGATTAAAGTAGAAGGTCTGTCTGTAATGATTGTGGATGGTTGTTGAATAATAGAAACATCAATAAATGGTGTTGATGAAGGAAATATAGAATGATGTGGAGATGGAGGAGGAGCAGGAGCTTCTTTAGGGGTTGAGAGAGTGGCTGTTTCAGTCCTTGTATCCTCTGAAGCTATCCTGAAGTGGAAGCCCTGGAGGGCTTTGGGATAACCCTCTCCCATCTGCCAAAGAGGGCAGAGGTAAGCCTCTTAGAGGTATTGATGAAAATAGTCTGGGAGACTAAAAGTTCTGGAACCTTTTCCTGTAAGAAGTTTCCCAGAACTCTACCAAAACTAACATCCTTCTTATAATTCTTCTTCTTAATCAAATCAAACACAATTTCACCCCAGTTCACTAATTTTTTACTAAATAAGACACTTATCAGAAAGAATTGGTGTCTGGTTATGTAGTCATGGGCAGAGTGCTTGCCCAAGATTACCTTACCAACAACATATACCAAGAACTTGTATTCAAATGACAAGTCCTTCTTCAGCAATTTATTAGGGTTTCCCTGTGATTGACCCATTATAACTAGCATATCATCAAACTCAGTGCTAGATAGTTCAATATCATCTTCCTCATTGATAAATCCAAAAATATCAATTAGAATAGCAGTGGTAAGAGATACCTGGTGTCCAGAAATCAATCCAGAAATGGAGGTTTGATCTGGAAATGTCGCTGTAAATACCCATTCCTTGATTTCTTGCACTGGAAGATTGATCCTTAAGGTCATGAACTTTCCCAACTGTGGTTCCTCAAACAACTGAAGGATGTTCCTGAAGATTTGATCTGAATGGCTGAATGAATCGATGTCAATGTCAAACCCTGCATCAAATTTCATGACAGAAAGGGTCGTCGCCTAAATCGTCATGCCTGAAAAACAAGAGATCAAGTGTAAAAGAACTAGAAAGCGCGGGATGAAGTTCGATGAAAACACAATTATAAGTTTTCAGAAGATGAAAAGACGAACTCCGTCTGACGAGAAATTAAAAACCTCAACTCAGTTCGACGAAAACTCTCATAAAGAAAAAAAGCGTCGATCTAAGTCTGAAGAGGGAGAAAACAATTCGTCGTTCTCTGTTCGATTTTAAAAAAAAAAATCTGAAAAAAATTCGTCGATCTTCGTTTGACGAAAAATTTCACAAAGGAAGGTTAGTCGATCTCCCGTCGATGAACATTCCACGAAGTGTTTGTAGTTAGTCGATCTTCGTTCGACGAATCATGAACAATTCGTCGATCACAGACAAAAATCAAATTAAAGCTTCTCCATTAATCATACCTAGCTGATTTAGGCAGAAGAGATGCTTCTTTTCATCTAATTCTTTGGTGAAAATGTCTGCCCTTTGTAAATCAGTAGAGATAAAGACAAGTTTAATTTTTTTTATTCACACAATCTCTAATGAAATGATGTCTAATCTCTATATGTTTTGTCCTACTATGACGCACTGGATTTTGTGCACTGGTATTATCACAATAGATAGTTGAATTATTTAAGTTAAAACCATAATCCATGAGCTTATTTTGAATCCACAAAATTTATTAACATCAACTACCTTCTGCTATGTATTCAGCTTCAGCAGTTGATCTTGACACAGAAGTTTGCTTTTTGCAAAACCAGGACACAAGCATATAACCAAGGAATTGACAAGTTCCTGATGTACTTTTCATGTCCACTCTGCATCCAACAAAGTCAGCATATGAGAATCCAAATAATTCAAATTCTAACTTAGTAGGATATCAGAGTCCTAAATTAGGATAATCCTTTATATATCTTAAAATCTTTTTTAATAAAATAATGTGTGATTCTTTACGATTGACTTGAAATCTAGCACAAATGTAAGTAACGAACATAATATCAGCCCTACTAGCTGTAATATACAATAAGGACCCAACAATAGCCCTATTGTTTTTTGATCAATTGTCTTGCCTTGTTCATCAGATTCAACTACAACATTGGATGACATGGGTGTTTTCCTGGCTGAGGCATCTATCATCCCAAATTTTTTAAGTAGCTCTTTAGAATATTTTGACTGGGATATAAAGATTCCATCAGGGGTTTGATTCACTTGGAGACCAAGGAAGTAGGATAGTTCACCCATACTACTCATTTTAAACTTTGAATGTTTCAGGTCAGAAAACCTTTTGCAAAGTTTGGAATCAATAGAGCCAAATATTATATCATCTACATAGATTTGGACTAACAAGATTATTAACTTATGATGTCTAATAAATAAAGTCCTATCTACAATGCCTCTGACAAACTTATGCTCTAAAAGGAAGCAAGCTAAGGTCTCATACCAAGCTCTTGGAGCTTGCTTTACACCATAAAAAGCTTTATGAAGCTTAAAAATATAAGAGGGATGAGTTGAGGAGTTAAAACCTGGATGTTGTTCAACATAAACTTCCTCTTTTAGTTTTCCACTTAGGAATGCACTTTTGACATCCATCTGATAGATCTTGAACTTCTTGAATGCTGCATATACAAGAAAAATTATGATGGCTTCAAGTCTTACAACAGGAGCAAAGGTTTGATCATAATCAATGCCTTCTTCTTGTGAATAACCTTAGGTTACCAGCCTAGCTTTATTTCTCACAATTAATCCTTGAGCATCCAATTTGTTCCTGAAGACCCATTTAGTTCCAATGACTGGGTAGTCCTTGTGTCTTGGAACTAAATCTCAAACTCTCTCAAATTGATTGAGCTCCTCTTGTATTGCAATAATCCAGTGGGGATCTTCCTCTGCATATTTTATGGATTGAGCCTCAAATTGAGAAATAAAGCAAGCATGCATCAGATCTTAGTTGAGTTGATGCCTTGTTTGCACACCAGCTGATATGTCTCCAATCACTTGAGATATGGTATGATCTCTAATTGTGACAAGATTAGCAGGAGGAATTGGTTCATCAATAGCTTGTGGAATTAATTCCTCTTATGGAATTATATTTGTTGTTGAGGGTTTAACTACTTCAACAGCTTCTTCCTCACTGTCTTTATCAATCTGTGGAGAAGGATGCAATGTAGCCTCTTGGGTAAGGTTTAAATCATCCAACTTCTCACACAGATAGGGTACCTACAAAGTGTCTTTGGTAGAAGAATCCTTCTCCTTATAAAACATGTTAGCTTCATCAAAGGATATATGTACAGATCCTTCTATTTTTAATGTTGATTTGTTAAATACCCTATAAGCTTTACTAACTTGGGAATATTCAAGGAAATATCCCTCTGCAGCCTTGGCTTCAAATTTTCTCAGGTGTTTCTTGTTATTATTATGAATATAAAATTTTCATCCAAATACTTTAAAGTAATCTACTTTAGGTTGCTTCCCTTTAAGTAATTCATAGGGAGTCTTAACCTTAAGTTTATGTATTAAACTTCTGTTCAGAACATAATTTGATGTGCTTACAGCCTCTGCGCAAAAGGATAGGGGCAAATAAGCATTTGTAAATAATGTCCCAGTAGTTCTAGGAGCAGAAAAACAATGCTCGATACCTTCCTTCTCACAAAATTCTTGTATGAGAAGAGATTCAAACTCGGTGCCATGATCACTTCTGATCAATGCAACCCAAGTAGAGTACTCAATCTGTATGTTATTAAAAAAATTTGTAAGAACTTTAAAGTTATCTGACTTGTTTCTCAGAAAGAACAACCGAGTGAATCTAGAGAAGTCATCAACAATAAATAAAGTGTATGACTATCCTCCCAAACTTTGTACAACAATGGGACCAAAAAGGTCCATATGTAGCAAGTACAAAATCCTGAGTGAATCACTTTTGTTGATGGATTTGAATTATTTTTAGTTTGTTTGCTTAATTGACAAGCCCTGCAGAGTCCTTCCTTCTTGTAAGAACCAGAAGGCATTCCTCTAATAAGGTTGTCCCTTGATAATTTAGCAATGTTCCTAAGGTTTACATGACCTAGTCTCTTTTGCCATAAATCATTAGTTGGATTAATTTGATTAAATTAGCAAATTTTTGTATTTGCAGATTTGAAATTAACTATATATATGTTTCCTTGTCTAATTCCAGTTAAAACAGTTTTGTCTTTATTAGAAGTAATGATGCAAGATGACTGATTAAATGATACGTGATAACCTTCATCACACAGTTGGCTATGGATATTAGGTTATGCTTGATGAGTCTACATTTTACACTGATTTTTGGACTCATCTGGGCTAGTTTTATTGTCTTAGCACTACACTTGAGAGCCTTTATTGCTTATATGTGCTTATGTACCTATTTCACGATTAAGTGCACTGTAGGCCCATTTCTGTGTGCTTTCTGTGTTTCTATTTTGTTGTTATTCTTTAGCCCTATCTCGGGGATGTGGTGTGCACGTTCTGGTGGCCTATCTGCCCCTTCTGCTGGTATAGGGGTCATGTGCATGCTCCGGAACAGCTCGGGAGACACCGACGTTGCAGGAATACTGCGCACGACCACTGGACTTATTGCGCACGACCACTGGTCGTGTGCCACTGATCGTGCACACTACATTCCTTTTTTCCTAATCCTGTCTCGGTAATCGCACAAGCACTGGCCATAGTGTGCACGACCACTGGTCGTACGCCACTGCTCGTGCGCATATATGCTGATGCTTCTTGTCCAGGTTGCAGGTTTTTTTGGAAAAGGCACACGATCATCGACCTACAGTGCGCACGACCAATGGTCGTGCGCCACTGATCGTGTGCACTGCTTCTGCTGCCTCTGTATTTAAGGCCCTACTCCGCTATTTAGGTCAACGCCTGTCATTTGCTGCGATCGGAGAGTGTGCGGGAATCGCCATTTCACTTCTCCAGCTGCTCCATCACCTCCACCTTTGTCAGGAAGCCATTGACAACTACTCCGAAGCTTTTCAACTCTCCGGCAAAGCCCTCGGCCATTGATGACTTCAACTCCAAGCTTTCCTGCGGAGTTGGTGAAGTAGATAACCTAGAGAACGGACTTAAAGGCCTTCGAGGTGACAGCTCGTTGGTACCGGAAGCCTCCTTGGACTGAGCCCGGAAGCGGATTGACAACTCGCTACTACGGCCACGACCCACGGTGGATCTTCACTCTCTTTTGGTTTACTCCTCTTCCCCTTCCTATGTAGTATGAATGTTTTGAGCAGTGTAATGAACATTTACATCCATGAACATCAAGTTTATTTTATAGCTAATGGAATGTTAGTATTTTCTTCTGCTTGTGAGTATTGTCTGTGAATGTTCTTCGCTCACCCCACATCCACTCCATTCCTGTGTCTTATCCGATTGCACTCCACATAAGAACACTTCAATCCATTAGCTTCCCTTCCACTCGCCCAACTGAAGTTCGGCATCGCGGCCGACAAACCCACTCCACCTTGCGAAGCGGTGCCTTCGACCCGCATAGCTTTTACTAGTTCAGTAGATCAAACATCCACATTCTCTCAAGTCCTCTATTTCCTTTTTGTTCTATTTATAACTCTCATAATGATGTTCTCGGTATTGTTGCCATTCTACGCTAATTGCATTCCTTAAGAGACCGACACTCGGGGATTTATTCCCAAAACTTTATTACTTGTGCGACCGGTGCGCTTGCCGATTTACACGCATCAAGTTTTTGGCGCCGTTGCCGGGGAATGCAACTGTAGAGCGACTTCGGATGAATTCAAATATTGTTATAAGAGTTAGTATTGTTTTGTTTTGACTGTTGTTTCATTCTAGTGTGTAGTTTTTGCCACAGTGAATGCAGGGTCGAGGCACAGGAGATCTAGTAGCCTACTACCCCTTTTCATTCAAGCCTCTCTCAATGACTACAATACAGCAGCAGACTTATAAAGCAAGTCTTATCAACATCACATACTGAGCAAAAACGGGAAATAACAGTTTCGAGATCTCGCCTGAACTCATCGAATACATCATCGAAAACTGTCAATTCAGCGGAGACGGAAAAATAGATGCACTATGCCACGTGCAGCGGTTCTTAGAAATTTCCAACACTTGTACGCCAAATGCTGCCAACAACGAGCAGCAGAGGATCCGACTCTTCTCCTTCTCCCTGAAAGACGAAGCAAAGCGATGGTATCAAGATATCCGAAAGGGCATATCCTCATCCTGGAAACAACTCGAAGGGAAATTTTTGGCCAAATTCCGACAACCGATGCTAGCAATAGACAATTACAAGGAGCTCATCACTTTCAGCCAAAGAAATGAAGAGACCTTGTTCGATACATGGGAGCGTTTCCAGTCCCTGCGAAGGGAATGCTGCAGAGTGGAAATGTCAGACATCCTCCTAATCCAAACTTTTTACTTCGGCGTCGCAGATAGATTCCGGCCATTACTTGACGTCGCAGCTGGTGGAAGTCTGTTTAACAAATCCAGCAAGGATGCCTGGGAAGTTATAGACAACATTGCCCAAACTAGTAGGAATTGAAACTCTACGCCTTCTCCCGACTTTCCGGTAGAGATAAATTCAGTCGTCTCTGATGAAGCCACCGACCACAATCTCTCGTCAAAGACAGAGCAATTTTTTGCTTACACGTGCAAAATGATGGAGATGTTCAATGACCAAGCCACCACCATTCAGCGCCTACAAACCGCCATAGGGATTCTCACGGAAACGTTACTTTGTTCAGTCAATCAGAAACAGGAAACGGTACAGACTATTAAATTGAGAAGTGGAAAAAGCCTAGAGAGGGCCTCGCCTCCTGACTCTCCCGCACAATCACTCCGCGAGCCCATCGTCGATTTGATAAAGGAACCCCCGTCCTCACCTACTGCACAAGAACCCATGGCAGTACTATAACCTGTGAAGAATGTCGTGAAGCCGCCATTTCCCCACCGACTGCAAAACGACAAGGCTGAAAAACAATTTCATAAATTCCTCGAGATCATGAAAGGAGTACAAATAAGTATACCTCTGATAGAGGCTATCACTCAGATCCCAGGATATTCCAAGTTCCTAAAGAATCTTATCTCACGGTGTAAATCTTTAGAAGGACTGAAAATGATCAATCTCACTGAAGAATGCTCAACTCTCCTCGCCAACTATTCCCCAACCAAACGAAGAGATCCAGGCAGTTTTACCATCCCCTGCAGAATTGGCCTCCACCGATTTGGACGCGCATTATGTGATTTGGGAGCTTCAATAAATCTAATGCCGCTCTCCGTCTTCCGCGAGCTAAGAGTTGGGATTTTACAGCCCACCCTCCTGAGGTTGCAATTAGCTGACAGATCGGTAAAACAACCGGCCGGAATAGTCGAAGATCTTACTGTGATGGTCAACAACCTCGCCTTCCCAGCAGATTTCATCATTCTCGACATGATGGCCGATCCCAAAGTGCCTATAATACTAGGACGACCCTTCCTTGCCACGACCCGTGCCATTATTAACGTTGACCAAGGAGAGCTCACCCTAAGTCTGGTGGAAGAACCGATTTCTTTCAACGTCCATGAACCTTCCCAACATCTCAAAATCACTAATTGCGAAGAAGCAGATTTGATCGACGAACCAGACATGTACAACGAGATGATTCTTTACCCAGCCGAGCCAATGTGGGAAGAGGAGGATGCTACCATCACAACCACTGCCACAACTCTGAAGCCACTTCCCGAATCCCTGAAATACGCTTTACTAGAGGAAGGCATAGCGTGCCCAGTCATTATCTCTGCATCCCTCTCTGTCGACAACGAACTCGCCTTGGTCAATGTATTAAGAAATATAAAAATGTGTTTGGACGTTCATTAGCCGACATAAAAGGGATCAGCCCGGTGTTCTGCATGCACAAAATTCTGCTTGAAGATTAATACAAGCCGTTGGCACAACCTCAAAGGCGACGAAACCCCAAGATGCATGAAGTGTTACAGGCAGAAGTAATAAAATTACTTGATGCGGGTATCATTTACCCCATCAGCGACATCAAATGGGTCAGCCCAGTACAAGTGGTGCCCAAAAAGGGCAGGATTACTGTGGTGGCCAATGAAAAGAATGAATTATTACCCACCCGCGTGGTCACCGGGTGGAGAGTCTGCATAGACTACCAGAAACTGAATGAGGCCACCCGCAAAGATCATTTCCCACTACCCTTCATCGACCAAATGCTGGAAAAATTGGCCGGTCAGGAATACTATTGTTTCCTCGACGGGTACTCAGGATACAATCAAATCACAGTTGACCCCGTTGACCAAGACAAAACGACGTTTACATGCCCTTCCGGCACCTTCGCTTTCAGGAGAATGCCATTCGGCTTGTACAACGGCCCAGCAACCTTCCAGAGATGCGTGATTGCCATCTTCGGTGATATGATTGGAGACTTTCTCGAAGTCTTCATGGACGATTTTTCCCTTTTCGGTAACAGCTTCGATTCCTGCCTTGTGAATCTAGACAAAGCTCTGAAGCGTTGTGAGGATACAAATCTTGTCTTGAATTGGGAAAAATGTCATTTCATGGTTCGCGAGGGCATTGTCTTAGGCCACAAAGTCTCTCATAGGGGGCTCGAAGTCGACCAAGCAAAAGTCAGTATCATCAAAAATCATCCTCCTCCATCTTCCGCCAAGGGGATCCGCAGCTTCTTGGGACATGCCAGTTTCTACAGAAGATTCATCAGTGATTTCTCATCCATATCCAAACCCCTCACAAATTTGCTGGGCAAGGACACCCCGTTTGACATCGAAAAAAAATGTATGCAGGCCTTCGAGACTCTCAAAGATCGACTCATCTCTGCTCCAATCTTGGTGGCACCAGATTGGACTTTGCCTTTCGAAGTCATGTGCGATGCAAGCGATGTTGCAGTCGGAGCAGTGCTCGGTCAAAGGAAAAACAACTCTTTCATACTATCTCCTACGCCAGCCGGACTCTCAACGATGCTCAACTGAATTATACCACTACGGAAAAGGAGCTATTGGCAGTAATCTTCGCTTTCGAAAAATTCCATTCATATCTAGTGTTATCTAAGGTCATTGTGTACACTGACCATGCCGCACTAAGGTATTTATTCAAAAAAAAAAGTCGCCAAGCCCCGACTAATCCGTTGGATTCTTCTACTACAGGAATATGACATCGGGATCCGAGATAAGAAAGGGGTCGAAAACGTCATCGCCGATCACCTATCAAGATTGGAGAGCAACACCGAAGGAGTTGTACCCATCTGCTACTGCAACGAGATTGCCGACTGCTTCCCGGACGAAAGACTATTTGCCATCTGTTCACTCACTTCGACAATCCCGTGGTACGCATATATGGCCAATTACCTCACTTGCAAATCTGTCTCCCCTCACCTGTCATCGCAGCAAAAGCGAAAACTACTGTCCGATGCCAAATATTATTTCTGGGAAGACCCGTTATTATTCCGTACTGGCAACGACAGCATCATCAGGCGTTGTGTACCCGAGACCGAATTTCAATCCGTCTTAACACACTGCCATGATCGGGAGGCCGACAGTCATTTCGGAGCCACCCGAACGGCACGCAAGATACTGCAATGTGGCCTATTTTTGCCAACCCTTTTTAGAGACACACAAGCTTACGTTGCAAAATGCAATGAATGCCAAAGGATAGTAAATATCTCCAAACGGGATGAAATGCCTCTCAACAATATGCTCGTCTGCGAACCATTCGACGTTTGGGGAATCGACTTCATGGGAGCCTTCCCAATGTCGCATGGAAAACTATATATTATTGTCGTAGTAGAATATGTTTCCAAATGGGTCGAAGCAGAGGCTGTCGCAGCAAATGATGCCCGCACCGTTTTGAATTTCATACACAAGAACATTTTCTCTCGATTCGGCGCCCCACGCACCATCATCAGCGACGGCGGGAGCCATTTTTGCAACAAGTCATTCTTGCAACTCATGAAGAAATTGGGAGTCCACCACAAAATCTCTCTTGCCTACCATCCCCAAACATGTGGACAATTCGAGGTCTCCAACAGCGAGCTCAAAAGAATCATCGAAAAATCCATCCATTCTAACAGAAAAGAGTGGGCCAAGAAGGTTGACTACGCCTTATGGGCGTACAGAACCGCCTTCAAAACCCCTATAGGTATGACTCCTTTTCAACTCGTCTACGGAAAATCTTGCCACTTACCAGTCGAGCTGGAACACAAAGCGCTATGGGCAACCAAATTGCTAAACATGGACCTCGAAGCCGCAGCCGATAAGCGCCGCACTCAACTGAACGAATTAGAGGAGCTCCGACATTTTGCATACGAAAATGCACGGCTATACAAAGAAAGAACAAAAAAAATGGCATGACCGTCACATCATCCCCAAAGACTTCCAACCAGGAGACCAAGTCCTGCTGTATAATTCCCGCCTCCGCTTATTTCCCAGCAAGCTCAAATCGCGGTGGAGCGGACCTTTCACAGTGATCGGAGTCTCCAATTTTGGCGCCATCGAAATAGTCGGGAAAAGCGGAGACAATTTCAAAGTCAATGGGCACCGGTTAAAATTATATGATGGCGACGCAACCACCAGCGACTCTCAAAGCCTGCAGCTCACCGACCCCCTACAAAGCAATAGCAACACTCCTTGATCAACCATGGCAGCATCACCATAGAGCTAGTCTACCACGCCTTCTGTTTGTTTTCTTTTGTTAGTATTTTCTGAGCAAGCAACTTCTATATTTTTGTGAGCGCCCATCTGGGAGCCGACTGTTGTCTTTTCTTTTTTATATGTATCGATATTCTATTTGAACTGCTAATACAGGTATTTCGTCCACCTTAAGGACGGTAAACAAAAGGGCTTTCGGGAGACAACCCAAGTTGGACCGTTTGGTCCTATGCTGTGTTTTGATTTCTTTTTATATATTCATATATTCCTGTTTCCATATTTTGTTTGGTTGGCATCCTTTAATCGCAGGTGCAGGAATATTTGAGGCGCGACAACTTGGCCACACTTGGACATCTCATTGCACGACTGGTATGCTCAATTTTGAGCATAGGTACTTCCTACCCTAGCTGTTTATCAAATATGACTTGCTGATTTTTACTAGTTGTTGACTTTAAGTCTGGGGGGGAGCATGCCTGTGGTCACTACACAACACTTTCTGTTGCATTCCAGTTTCTTGTTTACTTATTTCTTGCTTTATGTTGCACACACTGAATCACCCACACGAGTGCGCTCTTACCCACGCGCACAACCCGAGTCAAATTTATTGCTTTTGTGTAAACTTTAAAATAGTGGTACTGGCTTAGTATTTCAGGATTGAGTAGTTCGAAACTCATGCAGTGCTCCTAATCGAATACTCATGGTTTGCGTAGAGTTAGGATAGAATTAATTTTTCTTTATGCTCGTAGATTTATTTTTTTTCTGCACACGTAAATATTATTTGTACTGCTCAAAAATTTGAATCTGGGATAATCGAACGATAGTGTAGGAATGTGTGTAGCCGCCACTAGACTCGTATTGCTCGAGTCGGGAGGAAGGATCATCTTTCTCGGTGGCTAAGAACTTGCCCTAAGCTACTCTCGAAGCATTGGTGCATGGTTAGTTAAGCGTGAGCATGACGTAGGCCTTCATTTTGGCTAGTTTGAGCCTTGTTTAACCGTTCCTACCTGTTAACCGTTGTATGCCAAATTTGTGCCTACCCTTCCTTTGATCCAGCTCCACTCACTTTCACCAAGTCCTGAAGCTAAACCCACCATCACAATCAAATGTTTGAGCTGATTTGTATTTACTGTTTTGCCAAGGTTGTGATAAGTGGACATTGTTTTTGGGGGTGCTGAATTTATTCACGTTGTGATTGCTCCATTTGGGGATTGCTAGCGCAGAAAATAAAACAAAATTTACGAAAATAAAAAGCTGATTCGCGCAAAAGAGAGAAAAATATGAAAGAATTGCTTTGAGATTTTGATCCCCATCCTCTTTATTGATTTTGGTCGGGTTCAGCCGTATTCACACCCAGATTTCAAGATAAGTCTGGGGGCGTGTGCCCCATTCATTTCTAAGTGGCTGTTTTGGTTTGGGTTATTTTCGCTCGCTATGGTTGCATAAAGCCTTCATGTTTATCTTTGACTACCAAGCCGTCGCCTAAGCCCCATTTCCTCCTACAAGTCCTACTGATTCACGCTCGCGTCTAACCCGCGCCGTGGAGAGAGTGTGAACGTGCAAGCATATGGTCCCCGACATTGGTGGATTCCTTTGGAGGTTTTCCTGAGTCCCGAACTTTGGCAATGCTCACCTTAGTGGCCTGCCTACTTTCTTCCTCCACATGATCGCAAGATTCTCCAGAATTCTAATTCTGAGCAATTACAATATTTCTATATGTCTGTCGAATAGTTTAAACTATGTTGTATAATTAAAAAGTTTTTTATTATATCTTCTATACCCATGATATATTTGATTTCTCGTCTTACTTCTTTTTGAAATTTCTGAGCCAGTTAGATATCTTCTTGTCCACGGAGTAATGATTTGCTCGAGACGTGCAAATGGTTAAGTCTGGGGGTGTGATGAGTCCACATTTTACATTGATTTTTGGACTCATCTGGGCTAGTTTTATCGTCTTAGCACTACACTTGAGAGCCTTTATTGCTTATACGTGCTTATGTAGCTATTTCACGATTAAGTGCACTGTAGGCCCGTTTCTGTGTACTTTCTGTGTTTCTATTTTGTTGTTATTCTTTAGCCCTATCTCGGGGATGTGGTGTGCACGTTCTGGTGGCCTATCTACCCCTTCTGCTGGTATAGGGGTCGTGTGCGTGCTCCGGAACCGCTCGGGAGACACCGACGTTGTACGAATACTGCGCACGACCACTGGACTTATTGCGCATGACCACTGGTCGTGCGCCACTGATCATGCACACTACATTCCCTTTTTCCTAATCCTGTCTCGGTAATCGCACGAGCACTGCCATAGTACGCACGACCACTGGTCGTGCGCCACTGCTCGTGCGCATATATGCTGATGCTTCTTGTCCAGGTTGCAGGTCTATTTGGTAAAGGCGCACGATCATCGACCTACAGTGCGCACGACCACTGGTCGTGCGCCACTGATCGTGCGCACTGCTTCTGCTGCCTCTGTATTTAAGGCCCTGCTCCGCATTTTAGGTCAACGCCTGTCATTTGCTGCGATCGGAGAGTGTGCGGGAATCGCCATTTCACTTCTCCAGCTGCTCCATCACCTCCACCTTCGTCGGGAAGCCATTGCCAACAACTCCGAAGCTTTTCAACTCTCCGGCGAAGCCCTCGGCCATTGATGACTTCAACTCCAAGCTTTCCTGCAGAGTTGGTGAAGTTGATAACCTAGAGAACGGACTTAAAGGCCTTCGAGGTGACAGCTCCTTGGTACCAGAAGCCTCCTTGGACTGAGCCCGGAAGCGGATTGACAACTCGCTACTCCGGCCACGACCCGCGGTGGATCTTCACTCTCTTTTGGTTTACTCCTCTTCCCCTTCCTCTATAGTATGAATGTTTTGAGCAGTGTAATGAACATTTCCATCTATGAACATCAAGTTTATTTTATAGCTAATGGAATGTTAGTATTTTCTTCTGCTTGTGAGTATTGTCTGTGAATGTGCGTCGCTCATCCCACATCCACTCCATTCCCGTGTCTTATCCAATTGCACTCCACACAAGAACACTTCAATCCATTAGCTTCCCTTCCACTCGCCCAACTGAAGTTCGGCATCGCGGCCGACAAACCCACTCCACCTTGCGAAGCGGTGCCTTCGACCCGCATAGCTTTTACTAGTTCAGTAGATCAAACATCCACATTCTCTCAAGTCCTCTATTTCCTTTTTGTTCTATTTATAACTCTCATAACGATATTCTCGGTACTGTTGCCGTTCTACGCTAATTGCATTCCTCAAGAGACCGACACTCGGGGATTTATTCCCAAAACTTTATTACTTGTGCGACCGGTGCGCTTGCCGATTTACATGCATCAATGCTTGACACCACTTACATATGCTACCTTCTTGAAGGTAACAGCTTCAACCTTTACATTTCCATATCCTTTTGTATGTCCACAGTTGGAGTCTCCAAATATCACCTTTGGTCCAAGGTTTGCTTTGAAATCAGTCAGGTTGTCTTTACTTCCTGTCATGTGTTTTGAACATACATTATCCAAATACAACTGTTGCTCTGTGGTAGGATAGTTCTTTACCTATAGAAAAAAAGATTAGTTTATTTTGACCCAGGTAACCTTGGGTCCTTGATTTCTTTCAAATTTATAACTAAAAATGTAAGAAAATTCAGGTTGATCCTTATAACCTAGTGGATGATATCTCCTAGGGACAATAATCCACTGAGTAAAAGGATTAACAAAGGTTTTAGTTTGATAAAATTTTTGAAAAGAATGTAAGTTTCTGTTATAAGAAACTGGGTTTGAAGAATTGTAATATGTTCGTCGATCATCTTTCGATGAGTACGGATGAGTTCGTCGAGCGCAGTTCACAGAATGAAAGTGTTCGTTCTTTGAGCCCCACGTTCGTCGATCGCGGTTCAACGAACCATATTGAGTTCATTGAGCAAAGTTAGATGAATAGTTATGCCTAAAATCTGCATTCATAGTTCGTCGATCTGAGTTCGACGAACCACCTTCATTTCGTCGAGCTTGGTTCGCCGAAATAAGTTGAACATAATTTTTGTTAAAATTTTTCTTTTTCTTAAGTTCAGTTTTATGTAAAATTTCTGTCTCATTATTATTGACTTCTACCTTTTCTTTACCTTTTTCAGAAACAAATTTTATGGGAGTAGACAAGATATTTTTCTGTAAAAGAGGAGGCTGATTAGATGAAGCTCCCAAGCTCAGGTTGTCGTTAAGCCTGACATTCACTGTGCTTGTGATATCCATCAATTTGATACTTCTCCCATTAAGGGATTCTTCAAATTGCTTAGCCTTATTTAGTTTATCTTCTAAATAATTATTTTTAAGTTTTCTGAGGACAAACTGTCAAATTCAATTATTTTCTCTGAGGAGTTTGATTTCCTTCTCAGATTTAATCAAATCAGTGCATAGTAATTTGAAATCAATTTTAAATTGATCAAAAGTAAAATCAAAAGAGGAGATTACCTGATCTTCTTCTGACATAGATTCATCTTCTGAGTGGTCAGCTTCTGAATCAGCAGCATCAGAGTTGCTTCAAGATGCAATGATTGACATCAAGTAGATTTCTCTGGCCTTAGCCTCTTTTTCTTCCTCACTGAAGCTGGATGAAGATTCTGACACAAATTCACTCCAAGTCTCAGCAACACATCCTTTCTCCTTCTTTTTGTACTTGTTGGAGGAGGGCTTGCTGGAATGCTTCCTGGAGTGTTTCTCTTTTCTCTTGTCTTTCTTCTGTGTTTTTGGACATTCTAGTAGTATGTGTCCAGGTTTCCTGCATCCATAGCAAACTATTTCTTTAGTAGGGGTTTTATCATACCTTTGATTGTCATCTTTTCTGTAAGATCTTCTCCTAAAATCCTTCCTTTCCATCTTGTAGAATCTCTTAGCCAAGAGACTAAATAGATCTTCATTGTCTAGAGTGGCTTCAGCTTCTTTACTTGATTTTAAAGCAATGCTCTACTCTTTCCATCCTGATGATGAAGTAGTCCTTTGCTCAGCTTCTCTATTCTTGATGAGCTGCTCATAATACTTGAGCTTGCCTAATAAGGTTTCAGTAGAGATCTCATTTAAGCTTCTGACTTCCTTGATTGGCCAGATCCTGGAGTCCCATGTGCTAGGGAAGCATATAAGGATTTGTCATTTATCTCTGTTAAAGAGATGTCCTTGTCCAGAGTTTTCAGCTCATTTATTATGAGGTTGAGTCTATTGTACATGTCTATAACTGACTCTGCCTCTTCCTTCCTGAAGTTTTCATACTGAGATATTAAGTGTGGTCTCCTATCTTTCCTTTTAGCAGCAGATCCCGCTAACATAACAATCAGTGAGTCCCAAATGGCCTTTGTTGAAGTACATTCACCAACCTTCTGGAATATATCATCAGACATGGTTTGGGCCAGAATATTCATTGCTTTAGCATTAGCAATCTTGGCCTTTTTTGTGTTTCAGTCCACTCAGGTGGTGGAATAGTACTTCTGCTTGTAGTTGCCACAGGTAGTGGGGGACCTGTCAAAATAGAATTATATATGTCTTCATCAATGGAATTCATATAAAGCCTAATCCTTGCCTTCCAAAGTGCAAATTTATTAAGATTGCACACTGGAGGTGTTGTGCTTGAATACTCCTTATTTTGTGCCATGATTTGAAAGACAAAGTAGAGTAGATAAGATCAATCAAAGATCTTTTAGTTTAGTTGTTAGCATGTACAACCAAGTAACCTGCATCTGATACTAATTGAAAGTGAGAGATTGATCTAACTAACTCTAGAGTGGGGGGGGGGGGGGGGCGGGGTGAATTGAGTATTTTAAAATTTTATGTTTGTTTTTACAATAGATTAAAACAGGTGATATATATATATATATATATATATATATATATATATATATATATATATATATATATATATATAATATCACAACACAAAAATAAAATGGTAAAGCACGACTAGATGACACAACAAGTTTATAGTGGTTCCCCAATAAACCTGGGTACATCCACTCTTCTACCACCCTGGTAGGAATCCACAATAGGTTCTTGATCAGGTGCCATGCCACCATAAGTTTTTGATTAGGTGCCATGTCACCACAAGATCTATTTTCTAAATGAGATCTAGCAACCCTTTGAGCATTTGATCAGGTGCCAAAACCCAAACTAAGTCTTTCGATCAGGTGACTTGTGAACCAAAGAGTTTAACTTTTGAAGGGAGTTATAACACTGTACACAGTGAAAGAAAATAAAACATGTTGTCTTCTCTGGCTCAAATCTCTAAGAAGACTAGTGAATTTTGTTGCTGTTGTTAAAGCTCCCCCTGAGTTATAGAAATCAGATCAGGAGTGGAAGCTTTGCTTCAGGGTGTAAGCCTTCAAAGATGAAAACTTCTTCTTCCAGTAAATGAGTCTGAGAGATTGAGCTTTTGGTCTCAAATTGAATATTTGTTGTTGGAAGAAGGGCTTGAAGAAAAAGACGATGAACAAGATGGTTCTTTATCTCTATCTCTTGTTCTGTGATTGCAGATTTTTCTCTTTCTTCTTCTTATTCTTTTTAAAAACTTTTCTCTGTATCTCTATAGCAATCTTTTGAAAAATTTGTTTATATATTGATTGTTAATTCAAACTCATTTGAATTTAAAATTCCTTGAAATCTTCTGCATAATTTTTGGGAGTTGGAACGACTGATATTTTTTGTTAATGTATTTCCCCAACTGTCCCAGTAAAAATGGTAGAGTAATAACTCTATGAAATCCATAATTAATGCTGACAGAAAACGGCTATATTCTTGAAAATATTGAGCATTAATTATCAGAGTATTACATGTTTAATATTTGAAATCAAACTGCTTTAGTCGATCTGAGAAACTGCAGAGAAGTTTAGTCGAACAGAACCTGAAAGGAGTTAGTCGATCTCAGCAAAGATTTCATCGACCTGGACTCCAAGTTCGTCGAACTGATAATTCTCCTTCATCGAGCTAAGCTCCAAGATCGTCGAACAAAAAATATACTTGCCAATCTGAGCTCCAAGTTCGTCAAATAGAGAAGTCACATCGTCGAGCTGAGATTCTGAGGAAGGATAAGAGTTTGCCGACCTCAGCTAGACTTTCGGCGAGCTCAACTCAGAGAAGGAACTCTAAGTTCATCGATCTAAGATCGACGATCGTCGAGCTGAGTTCACCTATCGTCGAACACCTTTTCTACTATCTTTAAACTGTCTTGTCTCTAAAGTCATCTGTCTCTTAGGTCTTCTGAAGGTAGGTTTTCAACAATATAAGCTAATGTGACTGACCTTAACCCTATAACTATCTTATCACCCTAGACTATACATGTTGGGTCATCAATCCTAATAGTGAAGCTAGCCCAAATATCAAGTATGGTTCCAACACAACACCACTCCTGGTCACCTATTATTTTAGGACACACCAATAAGTGACCAAACAACATTGCAAAAAGCAAGCATAGGAACACGCAGGTTTCTCAAACAGTTGTATTTTCCATTCCTAAGTGGATATTCATTGGTTCTTTTCATGTTATAACGATGACATCTGATACTGTGCACACCATCTCTTAAAAAGAATTCATCCACAAATTCTCCTAAGATAGATCGAAACCGTGGTCTGATACCAAATTGTAACACCCCCTTCAATTACATGGGAAATAACAGACGGTCTAGCCGGGGCCCCACGCCATATTCCACGAACAGTCAACAAAGTTACATATTAATACCAAAACACCATAATACCATATCAAACCTAACACAGAGCAATCTAGCGGAAGCTTTTAAATATGTTATAAGAACCCATCACAAAACATGAATGTCCACTAAAAACCCATAGAAGCAATGAAAAATAAATACACAACGAGCCTTTGCCTTATGGCCTTACAATGTTTTCTTAAACAATAAGTATTTTACATACTTCGGCATGCAGGCCGACCATACATGAAAATAGTAAAAGTAAACACTTCGCTTGGGCCTTCAAGGGCCAGCACAGCATCAAGGAATTTAATCTGCTACTTGTCACTAGGCTCACCTGTTCCTGTAAGATAATCCACCAAGTGGTGGCAAAACAAGGCAACGGTCTGCAAAGGCTGACCAAATTATAATGACGCCACCACTCTCTCGGGGCGTAGGAGCTCCTTCCCTGCAAAGTATTAGTAAAGCCAAACATAGCAATGAAAGTGCAATTTAAACACACTTCACTACATGTGTATGCATGACGACCACACTCCTCGTGCACTCAGGGCACATTATCAGTGTCCGAACAATAACCAAGCATGCACCACCATTCTCCATATGACAACAACATGAGCATTTTGGTAGTCTTTACGGCCTGCGCATGACCTAAGACCCATATCTATAGCAGCGACAGGTAAACCTACCCACAGATGCCAGACAAAGCTACTGGGTAGAGTTCAACCCTTTCTTATTGCTCACATCGCCGGGCGAAGACTACCACGACGATGGTCGGCCTCCCTATTCCCATTTCTCCAATCTTTACATAACCTTATTATGTTACACAAGTGGCTCTCAGGCCACCAAGCTGGGCTCTCAAAGCTCTCTGCTCCAAATCATAGGCCCCAGATGTCTCCACGACATAGGCCACAATCACTGGCCCCAGCTGTCTCCATGACACAAGATACAATCACTTCTCTCAACGAGCTACAACCTATGATATCACTACCACCATACAGTATCTAGCAGAAATGCGATTCTACCCAGTTTTCCGGGTGCTCCTTGGAGTTACTCCCTAAGGTTCCCTACTGCAATCTACCGTGTAGAAACCCCAAAAACAGACCTCACAGAGTATTCTCCAACCAATACAAACATAATGAAACATCACCAATCCAGACCAACCTATCTAGATGGGCTTCACATACCATGCCTATGTTCGTACTTCAATTCAGAACTCTACATGAAAAACTACAGGGATATACCGTATCTACCCAAAGTAAAACTTCATACTCACCGCACACTCGCGGGACATGGTTTCCTATGCAAAAGGAAGAGGACTTCACATGTTCAAGTTGAGAATTGTTACCCTTTGTGCTCTCTTTGGTGCCATGCCAAAGGTTTAGGTGGATGAAAGTGACCGTAACAGTCTTGCCTCCATAGATCCGGACTCGGCTTGCGAATCAGGGCTTTGGAATTAAAAGTTCTTGTTTTCAAGATAGTTAGCAACCTAAAGGGGGGTGAATAGGTTTATCCAGGTCTTTTGAGTTCCTTTTTGATTCTTCTTGAGTTATTATGTGATTGAATAAATGTGAGCTTTTTATGAACCTGGAAATAGAAAACAATCACAGAAAAGCACACAAGTATTTTTATAGTGGTTCCCCAAAATTATGGGTACATCCACTCTCCTCCCACCTTGCTAACCTCCTATTAGTCAAGGAACGTCTCCACAATGCCACGTGCCTTAACCACATTCTGCAATTTAGGCGTTGAGAGCGTTGAGTGAACATGTCTCACTCAACACTTTCTGCCTTAGCCATTTCTACTTCTTCAACATCTTAAGTGTTGAGAGCATTGAGTGAGCATGCCCCACTCAACGCTTTCTACCTTAGCCAGATTTTCTGTTTCAAAATTCAATTTGTGTTCGACGAACACAGAACTCAGTTCGACGAACTCTGAGCTCAGCTCTACGAATAAGTAATAGGTTAGTTCGACGAATTTAGAGCTCAGTTCGACGAACTCTGAGCTTAGCTCGATGAATAAGTAAGAGCTCAGTGTGACGGATTTACAGTTCAGTTGGACGAACTCTGAGCTCAGCAATTCAACAATTGTGAAGCTAAGGCATTGAGTGAGTGAGCTACACTCAACGCACATGGACTTAGCCACTTTTCAGCTCATTTCTCTTTAGGCTTTGACTGTATTGGCCTGACTCTCTGTAACACCTCCCCTGTAATGACCGTATAATATGGGTCCGGCCGGGGCCCCACAACATACAAACGCCACAACTTTAGTATTATAAGATGATATAACTACCCAATCTCAAAACTCAAGACACAACAAAGCGGAAACAACAAAGAGACTAGAAGATATCCACACATATAGGAGATTAGAGATGGCCTTAAGGCCTTACAACAAAAGTGAGTCTGATCTCAAATAATAAAAACAGTCAAGAACGTGCATCAGCACCCATAAACTACCTCGGCATGCAAGCTGCAATACAGGAGCATCAAACATATAATGTCAAATAAGTAAAGCTAAAGCAAAGCGGTACTCTTCATGAGGCTTAGGCCTTTTTGGCCGGCGAGCTAGCTCCTGCTTGCGATCCTTGTCCTGTAAAAATTGGTGGTAACGTGGGTCACCAAAGGCTGACCTCAAACTGTGTAACAAACACATCTCCTCCTGGCCGCCCCTAACGGACCCCGGGGTACTCCTCCAACCTGCAAGTTAGCACTTCGTATGCAATATTCATAAGCAAGAAAAGCAACTAAGGAAATAGGCTTGGATGTCTCAAACATCATACATGTTCTCTACTGTTGAGCATATAATAGAAGGGCCTACTATGCAACATGAATGCAACACCCGGGCTTCACCCAAGGCACCCTATAGTGTATGCATCTAGCACAACATCACATCATTTGGGTACTCATCATTTCCCCATTGGCATAAAGCTGCAAACAAAAGGGGAACCACAATCCCCCAACGACATACAAGCCGCCACACAGAACTCTTGCCAAGGCCCCACCCGCTCACGGTCGTAGACCCGGGCTTGCCGGCAAACTCTGACTTCTCATATCAGGATTCCATCCAATACACTGACCGATTCTAAGAACCCTTGCTGGACACCACCCGCTCAAGGCCTCATTGCCCGGGCTTGCCCCATGCTCGGCGTTCTCACCAGTCTCACAAAAAGGGGACTAGTCTTTCCGGGACACTTTCCACACATGACTTGCATGTCACGGGATAGCCAGCCAACCATAGAGACACAGCCACGCCTTGGCACATCACAAACCAAGCCAGTTCCACCATAATCCCTCATTCATACTGCAGTGTTCCCGCGCACCAAGGAAACCATCTACCTCCAATGGGGAGCTAACCTTGTCCACCAAGGAAACCATCTACCGCCAATGCGGAGCTAACCTTGTCTGGTTCCGGCTACACGTACTCACACGAGAAAACGGGGAAAGCATCACAAACATCATAAATGGCCTCTTGCCGCAACGGGTTTCTACCAAAATCCTAAAGCTCGTATGCAACATCACCAGATCGGACTAACGGTCGCGACCACGGCTTCACCCACCCTGCCTAATCCGCTAACGGAGCGGATATCTAATGCAAAATCATGTAGGGGACGGACTCAATCGACCCGGAGGTTTCTCTTGAACCTTGGCGACCAAAACCCCTCTCATATGAGAGATTGGTGCCCAAAAACCATGGAAATAAGAGATGCAAAACACGCATCTCAAAACCAAGAGGAGAAGTGTCATTACCTTCCGACCCCTCTTCCTAGCCATGGAAACTTAGCCGGATGAAAACCTTCGCAACGATCTTGCCTCCACGGATCCGAACTCGGCTCACGATTTGGAGCACCGAAGCCTCTCTAATGGCCGGATGTCCTTCACCGTCTTCCGCGCTCTCCCTTCTCTCTAGATCTTAGACTGAGAAAAGCGACTAAAACAATCCGGATTTTGAAACCCCACTCTCGGGTATATCCCAAACAGAAAAACCCCAAGCCTTAGGATCCCACATAAAGGAATGGACGGCTGCGATACAGGTCTAACCTGGAAAAATAAAATGTCGAACACTCTGCGTCAAACCAATCCGCCAAGATCGCCGCTCGACGATCGTCGAACCAAGATTGTCGAACGCACAAATCGACGAGCGTAAAATCGTCGAGCGCAAGCCAGATCGTCGAACGCAGATTTCGATCGCTGGCCAGATGGTCGACCCAAGATCGTCGACCGCTGGACGGATCGACGATCTCTGGCGAGATCGACGATCGCTGGAGAGATCGACGATCTCTGGCGAGATCAACGATCTCTGGCGAGATCGATGATCTCTGTCGAGATCGTCAAACCAAAATCGTCGAATGTAGATTCGACACGGATCGTCGAGAGCAGACTCGACCACACTTCGTTGACTTCAAATCGACGACCTCCCGGGCTCTTTGCCGAACCCTACCGAGACACGGCCTTGGACACGCCCGTGTCCTTGGCCGTGTCACCCCTTACCAAGACACAATCCTGGCCAGAAATGTTGATCGTCCCTCTTACGGAAATTGGGGCGTTACAACTCTCTCTCCCTTAAAAGAATTTCATCCCGAAATTACAGAAAATAAAAGGGGACAAAAGCTTAAATGCTACCTGAATGGAAAAACTCGGGATACTCCTCCAGCATGGTTTGCTCTCGCTCCCAAGAGAGCTCCTCACGACCACAGTTGTCCCATCGGACTTTAATGAGTTTCACCTCTTTGTTTCGCAACTACCAAATCTCTGAATCCTCTATGGCAACAGGACGTACTCGCATCCTCAAACCTTCCTCTATCGGCACCGATGCCGGCTCGATCACCACACTAGCCTCTACCAAGGATTTACTCAAGACGGAGACATGGAAGACGTCGTGTAATCCACTCAGCTCTGCGAGCAATGCCAACCGGTACGCTGCTTCTCCCACCCGTTCAACAACTTTGAAAGGTCCCAAAAACCTTGGAATCAACTTCTTGAGTCATTAAACCCGTGAAATGCCCCTGAACGACTTGATTTTTAAATAGACCCAATCGCCTACCACAAACTACAACTTCCTATGGCGAGCATTAAAATACTTTGCTTGCCGATCTTGCGCCACCTTCATACGCTCTTGAATTGTCCGCACCATCTCACAAGCGTCAGCTACCACCTCTTTTCCCAACAGTTTGGTGTCTCCCGCCTCTGCACAAGACATCGGCGTTTGACACCGCCTCCCATACAAGGCTTCGTACGGCGCCATTTTTATACTTGCTTGGTAAGTGTTGTTGTACGCGAACTCCACCATGAAGAGGTGATCTTCCCACTTCTTGCCGAAATCAAGAATGCACATTCTCAGCATGTCTTCCATAGTACAGTTCGTTCTTTCGGTTTGCCCGTCAGTTTGGGGATGGAAAGATGTACTAAACTTGAGCTTCGTGCCCAAACTATTTTTAACCAATCTCCAGTCCTTGGACGTAAACCGTCCATCTCGATCGCTGACTATGCTCTTAGTAATCCCATGTAGTCGCACAATGTTGCGAACATACAACTCCACCAGCTTCTCCACGCTGTCCTCCTTCCGATTTGGGATGAAGAGGGCCACCTTGGTTAAGCAATCCACGATCACCCAAATAGCGTCATTAACCTGCTGCGATCTACGTAACCTATGCACAAAATCCATAGAGATATCATCGAATTTCCACTCGGGGATTGGAAGAGGCTTCAGGAACTCGCCCGGCTTCTGACACTCGGCCTTCACCAAGGCACAAGTTTGGCATCAATTCACATACAAAGCAATGTCCAGCTTCAGTCCAGTCCACCAAAAGGATTTCTTCATATCCAAGTACATCTTTGTACTACCCAGGTGAACGGAGTACATTGAGAAGTGAGCCTCAAACATCAACTCCTCACGGAGCTTGCCGAACTGCGGTACACAAATCCGTCCTCCCTTCCTCAAGATCCCATCAATCATCTCTCAGGCGATGCTCTCGCCCTTTTGAGCCTCCACAACGAACGGTTGAAACTCCACATCCAAATGGGTCGCTTCCCGAATACGATCGGACAAGTCATTCTGGATTTCAATCCAGTTCAACCAAGCCATGCTAGACTCGCCTCTCGCTACGCATTCCATGCCAATGGAAACCCAGTCCCGTACCAACTGCTCATCATGAGCTTCGATCCAATTCCTTTGCCCCGAGTACTTTCTACTCAAGGCATCCGCCACCACATTGGCTTTACCTAGCGTATACTGAATCGCCACCTCGTAGTCTCCAAGGAACTCAACCCACCTGCGTTGTCGCATGTTCAAGTCCTTTTGATCCAAGAGATACTTCAGGCTTTTATGATCCGTGAAGATCTCCACCTATGCACCATAAACATAGTGTCGCCATATTTTCAACGGAAAAATTACAGCCGCCAACTCCAAGTCATGGACGTGGTAATTCCACTCATGAAGCTTCGGCTGCCTAGACCCAAAAGATATCACCTTGCCATGTTGCACCAAAATGCAACCCAAACCGCATCCCGATGCGTCACTGAAGATCTGAAATCCCTCGGTCCCTTGCGGTAGACTTAGGATTGGAGCCATCATCAGTCTCTCATTCAGTGCCTCAAATTCTTGAATGCACTCTTGAGTCCACACAAACTTATGATCTTTATGAGTGAGTGAGGTGAGGGATAGAGCTATCCGCGAAAAATTCTCCACGAATCTCCTATAGTACCCGGCTACTCCAAGAAAACTTCGGACTTCCTCCACGGTCCTCAAAACCGACCAATCTCTGATGGCTTCCACTTTTGTTGGATCCACTGCCACCCCATCCCCACTAATCACGTGGCCCAAAAATGACACCTTCGCTAACCAGAACTCGCACTTTGAGAACTTTGCATACATCAGATTCTTTCTCAAGACCTGCAAGACCACTCTCAAGTGGGTCTCATGCTCCACTTCCGATTTGGAATACACCAAGATGTCGTCAATAAAGACAACCACAAAAGAATCCAAGTATTCCCGAAATACTCGATTCATAAGATCCATGAACACAGATGGCGCGTTCGTCAGCCCGAACGGCATCATCGAGAACTCAAAGTGACCATACCTCGTACCAAACGCTGTATTGTGTATGTCCTTGTCCCGAATTCGCAATTGGTAGTATCCCGACTTTAAGTCCAACTTTGAATACACCACCGACCACACCAAGTGGTCGTCTATCCGAGGAATCAGATACTTATTCTTAACGGTCAATTTATCCTGCTCTCGGTAGTCTATACACAGCCGCATACTACCATCTTTCTTCTTCACAAACAACACCAGCGCGCTCCACGGTGAAGAACTGGGTCGGATATACCCCTGTTCCAACAGTTCCTGCGAATGTACTTTGAGCTCACCCAACTCTTTTGGTGCCATTCTAAACGGAGGCCGTGACACCGGCCTAGCCTCTAGCACTAACTCAATCGAGAAGTCGATCTCCCACCGAGGAGGCGCTCCAGGAAGATCATCAGGAAACACGTCCTCGAATTCTGCCACCACTGGCAGTTCCCCAATTGATAACTTGGAGAGGCGAACCTCCAATAATGCTACAAGCGCTATTCCACCTTGGTTAACTGCCCGCACCAACTGCAAGGCCGAAATCAGGGAACAGGCCACTCCGCTAAGGCCCTCAAACTTGACTTGCGCCTGCCCCTTGCTCCTTAGGGTCACCACTTTGGATAGGCAATCAATACTGGCACGCTGCTCTGCAAGCCAATCCATGCCCAAAATCACATCAAACTCAACCAATGGTAAAACCGCTGCTACCAATACGAAGTTAACTCCGTCCAGCTCCCAACAAATACGCCCTTTGGCCCCGATGGTCATGGATGACCCATTGGGCATGCGCACTTTCAGCTCCGTGTCCACCGAAAATGACTCAACTCCTATTCTCCGGATGAAGCTCTCTTCAAGAATGGAGTGTGATGCTCCCGTATCGAACAATACCCTAGCGGGGTATCCAGAAACAAATACGAAGCTTATAGCATAGACATCACACATAAAGGTCTAATAGTATGAAGCACAAAGTTAAACTTAAATTTCCTCATACCTGTCACCACATCGGTTTGGCGGATCGCTTTCTGCTGTCTAAGGTTGTAGGCCCTTAGTTGCACCGGTTGGAACCGAGAATCACTAGACTCCGCCATCTTCCCTTTCTCTGCAGCACTGGGGCCGGAGCGCACAGTCTGCTCCTGCCTTGCCTCTTACTCCACTCCTCCTTGAGGACAAACACAAGCGATGTGCCCCACCTTACCGAAGTTGTAGCACGTCGGTGGTCCCCTAGAGTGAGAACCTCCAGACGTCCACTTGCTCTTCTCACCGGACTTGGAAGTGTGAGGCATTTTCCTCCACCTATTCCCTTCATACTTTCCCTGGGATTGGGAAGGCTTCCCTTCCCTTTGCTTGGGAGTGAAACCCTTACGACGTTGGGTTCGCTCTAGATCACTCTCCAATGTCCTGGCAGCCTCAACTAGCTCATTAAAACCAGCTCACTTCATGGAAATGAGGGGTTGCCTCAGATTCTCCCTCAGCCCCTAGTAGAAGAGGTTATCCCTCTCTACATCATCTTCCATCGTTGTTCCTGCGTAACGACCCAAACGGGTGAAATCTTGCACATACTCGTCCACCGTCTTATCTCGCTGCACCAAGTGCAGAAACTGCCTCTTAAGGGCCAACCTCATTGAAACGGGAATGCACTTCTTTAGAAAAGAATCCCCAAACTCTTCTATGGATGGGGTGCGTCCAGGAAATTGGCGGCCTCTATGGCTCACCCACCACAGCTTTGTATCTCCTTCTAACAAGAAGGCCGCAAACTCAGATTTCTAATCTTCTGGCGTCTCCGCCACCCTCAGAAGTTCTTGCATCCTTGCCCACCAATCCTCCACATCAGTCAGGGTACCGACTCCCTTGAATGTCGGTGGAAGGAAGCTTAGAAAATACTTCATGTGCCGGTCTCCATGTCCGACAACCACCATTTTCGCCAAAGGCTCCACTCGTCTGGCTTCTCCGCCTGGAACGGCCGTCGCCGTATCCAGTGTAGCAGGGGTTGCTACTTGAGCTGTTGCTGCAGCTTGGGCTGCCACCATTGCTTCCTCAAGCATGTGAGAGAAATCGGCCGGGTTTACACCCGTGCCCAAAAGACCCGGAGTAGTGGCACTGCTCGCCGAAAGCTCTTCTCTTGGTCTCGACGTACCCGCCTCGTTGCTTGCACTCTTCAGAAAAGCAAGAAAACAAGGAATCAGTCTCTAATCACAAGACTCAAACATAAGGACACTCCTGGTCCCGCATTACTCCTATGTGGATATCTTCTATACGCACTGACCTTGGATCTAACCTGGCTCTGATACCAAATTATAACACCTCCCCTGTAATGACCGTATAATATGGGTCCGGCCGGGGCCCCACAACATACAGACGCCACAGCTTTAGTATTATAAGATGATATAACTACCCAATCTCAAAACTCAAGACACAACACAGCGGAAACAACAAAGAGACTAGAAGATATCCACACATATAGGATATTAGAGATGGACTTATAACAAAAGTGAGTCTGAAGCTCAAATAATAAAAACAGTCAAGAGCGTGCATCAGCACCCCTAAACTACCTTGGCATGCAAGCCAGAATACAGGAGCATCAAACATACAATGTCAAATAAGTAAAGCTAAAGCGAAGTGGTACTCTTCATGAGGCTTAGGCCTTTTTGGCCGGCGAGCTAGCTCCTGCTTGCGATCCTTGTCCTGTAAAAATTGGTGGTAACGTGGGTCGGTAAAGGCTGACCTCAAACTGTGTAACAAACACATCTCCTCCCGGCCACCCCTAACGGACCCCGGGGTACTCCTCCAACCTGCAAGTTAGCACTTCGTATGCAATATTCATAAGCAAGAAAAGCAACTAAGGAAATAGGCTTGGATGTCTCAAACATCATACATGTTCTCTACTGTTGAGTATATAATAAAAGTGTCTACTATGCAACATGAATGCAATACCCGGGCTTCACCCAAGGCACCCTATAGCGTATGCATCTAGCACAACATCACATCATTTGGGTACTCATTATTTCCCCATTGGCATAAAGCCATAAACAAAAGGGGAACCACAATCCCCCAACGGCATACAAGCCGCCACACGGAACTCTTGCCAAGGCCCAACCCGCTCACGATCGTAGACCCGGCCTTGCCGACAAACTCTGACTTTTCATGTCAGGATTCCGTCCAACAAACTGACCGATTCTAAGAACCCTTCCTGGACCCCACCCACTCATGGCCTCATTGCCCGGGCTTGCCCCATGCTCGGTGTTCTCGTCAGTCTCACAAAAAGGGGACTAGTCTCTCCGGGACACTTTCCACACATGACTTGCACGTCACTGGATAGCCAGCCGACCACAAAATCACAACCATGCCTTGGCACATCACAAACCAAGCCAGTTCCACCATAATCCCTCATTCGTACTGCAGCATTCCCTCGCACCAAGGAAACCATCTACCGCCAATGGGGAGCTAACCTTGTCCACTAAGGAAACCATCTACCGCCAATGCGGAGCTAACCTTGTCCGGTTCCGGCTACACGTACTCACACGAGAAAACGGGGAAATCATCACAAACATCATAAACGGCCTCTTGTCGTAACGGTTTTCTACCGAACCATAAAGCTCGTATGCAACATCACCGGGTCGGACTAACGGTCGCGACCACAACTTCACCCACCATGCCTAGTCCACTAACAGAGCGGATCGCTAATGCAAAATCATGCCGAGTACGGACTCAATCGACCTGGAGGTTTATCTTGAACCTTGGCGACCAAAACCCCTCTCATATGAGAGATTGGTGCCCAAACACAATGGAAATAAGAGATGCAAGACACGCATCCGAAAACTAAGAGGAGACATGTCGTTACCTTCCGACCCCTCTTCCTAGCCATGGAAACTTAGCTGGATGAAACCATCGCAATGATCTTGCATCCACGGATCTGAACTCGGCTCGCGATTTAGAGCACCGAAGCCTCTCTAAATGTCGGATCTCCTTCACCATCTTCTGCGCTCTCCCTTCTCTCTAGATCTTAGATGGAGAAACAACAACTGAAACAATCCGAATTTTGAAACCCTACTCTCGGGTATATCCCAAATAGAAAAGCCCCCAGCCTTCGGATCCCACACAAAGGAATGCACGGCTGTGATACGGGTCTGACCTAAAAAAACAGAATGTCGAACACTCTGCATCAAACCAATCCGCCAAGATCATCGCTCAACGATCTTCGAACCAAGATCGTCGAACGCACAAATCGACGAGCGCAAAATCGTCGAGCACAAGCCTGATCGTCGAACGCAGATCGTCAATCGCTGGCCAGATCGTCGACCCAAGATCATCGACCGCTGGCCGGATCGACGATCGCTAGCGTGATCGACGATCGCTAGCGTGGTCGACGATCGCTGGAGAGATCGACGATCTCTGGCGAGATTGACGATCTCTGGCGAGATCGTCGAACCAAAATCGTCGAACGCAGATTCGACACGGATCGTCAAGCGCAGGCTCGACCATACTTCGTCAACTTCAAATCGACGACCACTCGTGCTCTTTGTCGAACCCGACCGAGACACGGCCTTGGACACGCCCGTGTCCTTGGCCGTGTCACCCCTTACCAAGACCTAATCCTGGCCTAAAACGTTGATCGTCCCTCTTACAGAAATTGGGGCGTTACACTGTCAGCCTTTTGCTGCATGGCATTGAGTGAGTTGACTTCACTCAACGCCTATGGACTTAGCCATATTCTAAGCTTTCCACTTAGAAGGAATCACAAGGTCGATATATTGTTCTCGGAATTCCAATGCTCTGTGGTTAATCACGCAATTCGTTCACGCACGGGCACAAGTGCTCGTGTGCGAGTAAAACACACGGTTCCAACTGCTTACCGGGATTTCCAGCTCTCCGGGGTTAATCATGCGTGTTCCTTCGCGTACATGCATACACACCCGTGGGTGAGTAAAACATACGGTTCCACTTTGTTATCTTATTTTCTAGCGCTCTGTGGTTACCTGTGCGTTTTCCTTCACACACGGGCATACGCGCCCGTGTGTAAGTAAAACTCACTGATCAATGCATCTTCCTCGCAAGCAATTTTCTACGTCTTAATAATGCACGGTTAACGCACGGTCGTTCGCCAAACCGTGCGTGACCATTTTTCTGACCTGCTTTTATTTAAGCACAGGTTTTCTTCCAAACGTGGATTTCCGCTTTCCTGCAATTCCCGCCGCCATTTTAGGGCAAAACTTTGCCTTTCCTCCTCTGCCCTTCATCTTCCACTAAGGAGAGAAGCTTCGGCCATGCTTGTGAAGCTTACCTCTCATCGGTGCTTGATCTCGGACTGCTCCTTCACTTCCTATCTCTATTGCAAGTTTTGACGCCATATCCATCAAGCAAAGGGAAGCTTGCAACCTTCTTTCGGATCATGACACGAAGAAGACGGGTCCATTGGAGGGTAGTGACAGCCTTCTCTACCTCGGACGTAGTTGAGGACCGAACTTGGATGCGGATTGACAACCCGGTGATTCCTTCCGCGACTCCTTGGCGAGCCTTTGGATTCGGTCGATTTCTTGACTTGTTCTTGCTTTATTGTTGTATATGCGCTAATAAATCTTTATATGTAGTTTATGTGGCACTTTAGTTGTAAGCTTTATTAGTTTCATGTCTATGTGAAACTTTATCATTTTACTACTTTAGTTGCTTGTGCAGCGCCCATATTTCCACCAGCGACCATAGTTGGTATTGCCGCTCTAGCGATCGCTAGGGGCGCGCATTGCGATGAGGTGTTGGCGACCCTTAATCCGTTGTTCTACTTTTTCCCTTCACCTGCATTTTCCTCCATTCCGCCGAGTGAAGCAGCGCATAGCGGCCTGCATAGGAGTAGATTTAATTATCTTTTATTTTCTTTCTTCTAAAACGAAACCCCTTAGTGAACTCGACCTAAGGACTTCAATCTCAAGTCCTCCTTGAATGGCAACTCCACCTTGCGGTGTTTCTTGAGAGATTTGATACTTGGGAAAGCCTCCCCATTTTATATTACTTATGCCAGTGGTACACTTGCCGTAAGCACATCAGGTAAGAGTTCCCAAGAATCCGACACAGCTTCAGCGAAAAGAAGAAAGGAGATATGCAGTTTCTGTGGCCGGTCGGGCCATCCATTTGAACGATGTTACCAGAGATTAGGAGCTCAGAAGAAGGAGCTAGTTCATGCGATTCAGGGTGCTCCTAAAGGACATTTAGTTTGTGCTGTATGTAAGCGGACGGGGCACGACGCTGCCCGTTGTTTGCATAAGGATAAGACCTGCTCCCAGTGTAGGGAGAAGGGATATATTAAGTCGAAGTGCCCGCAGGCTCAGGCCCCGTTGCAACCAGTCCACTTCAGGACTTGCAGCCACTGTAGCTATTGGGCAAGGAGAAGGGCAAGCTGAATGTGATGTCTTTGGAGGAATCTTAGACATCTGCGCAAGTGATATCTGGTTAGATCCTAACCTATTTCCAGCTTTTAGTTTGTAGCTATAGTTTCACGTTGTTTTATTAGTTGTGTATGCAATTTTTATAGGAAGGTTTAAGGTAAACAACCGCTGGGCTCGTGTTCTGTTCAATTCCGGCGCTACCAACTCATTTGTGGGTAGGGATTTCGTGGAGCATCATCGTTTAACTCTCGATCAGGTTGGTGACGTGTTTACTGTCAAGTTTCCTTCTGGTGATTCTGTTGTATCGGACTAAGGTATTCAGAGTTGTCTGATTCTGTTAGGTGATTTTCTAGCTGTTGTGGATTTGAAGGTGATAGACCTGGAAGATTTTGATGTGATCTTGGGCATGGACTGGTTGTCCAGATATGATGTTGTTATCGAGTGCAAGGTTTAGGGCTTGGACTTCAAGATGGACAACAGTCAACCCAGGAGTGTTTATGGCTATCCACTCCAGAGTTCTCCAATTATTTCTACGGTACGTGATCGGAAGCTGGTAAATTCTTGATGTTTTTCTTGTTTGGTTTCGGTAATGGCTACCGATAGTAATTTACTGTAAGTGGAGGAGATTACTGTTGTGCGCGAGTTTCCAGATGTATTTCCTGAAAATCTTCCTAGTCTTTTGCCCGAGAGAGACGTGGAGTTCGTCATAGATCTAGAGTCGGGTACTCATCATATCGCTAAGGCGCCGTACCGTATGGCCCCGCGTGAGCTGGAGGAGTTGCGTATCCAGTTGGATCAGTCACTTCAGATTGGTTTTATCAGGCCGAGTTCTTCACCTTAGGGTGCTCCCATTTTGTTTGTAAAGAAAAAGGATGGATCAATGAGGCTTTTCATCGATTATAGAGAGCTGAATAAGGTAACCATCAAGAATAGATATCCCATGATATGGATTGATGACATGTTTGATCAGTTCCATGGTAGCTCTGTGTTTTCAAAGATTGATCTTCATTCAAGCTACCACCAGTTGAGGATTCGTGAGGCAGATATTCCTTGAGCTGCTTTCCGTTCGTGGCATGGGAATTTTGAGTTTTTGGTTATGTCTTTTGGATTGACTAATGTGCCCTCTGGCTTTATGGATATGATGAACAGGGTATTTAAGGATTTCCTGGACTGTTTTGTGGTTGTTTTTATAGATGATGTTTTGGTTTACTCCCATAGTGCTGATGAGCATGCCCAACACTTGCGTCTAGTTTTGTCTACCTTGAGAGAGAATAAGTTATATGCCAAGATAACTAAGTGCGAGTTTTTCCTTCCTCAGGTTTCTTTTCTGGGTCATGTAGTTAATAAGGATGGAATTTCTGTGGAACCTAAGAATATAGTTGTTATCTTGGATTGGAATAGGCCTGCCACTCCCAAAGAAATAAGGAGCTTTCTAGGGATGGCTGGCTATTATAGAAGCTTTGTTGAGTGTTTCTCTACGTTGTCTGTGCCATTGACTAAGCTTATATGCTGAAGAACACAGCTTTTGTGTGGAGCGATAAGTGCAAGGAAGCTTTTCTGGAATTGAAGAGGAGATTGTGCACTGCTCCGGTGTTGACCTTACCTACTGAAGGGATAGAATATGCAGTTTACGTGGACACATTACACATGGGACTTGGTTGCGTGTTTAATCAATAAGGCAAAGTGATAGCGTATGGGTCGATGCAGTTAAAGACTCACGAGAAGAATTACCCTACGCATGATCTAGAATTTATAGCTATGTTTTATGCCTTGAAGTTATGGAGACATCTTTTATATGGTGCTTTGTGCAAAATTTATACCGATCATAAGAGTTTGAAGTACGACTTCACTCAAAAGGAATTGAATTTGCGCGGGCGGAGGTGGTTAAAGTATGTGGTAGATTATGATGTTGAGATCCAATATCATCAGGGCAAAGCAAATGTGGTAGCCGACGCCCTGAGTAGGAAGTCATCGAAGATTTTTAATCTTTCTGTGGATTCGCAGGTGGAAGAATTTCTTTCGATGGATATAACGGTGGGGAGTAGCGACTCGACCTATAATTTGGAAGTATTAGAGCCTTCATGGATTACACTTACGAGGCTACATCAAATGAATGATCCTGATTTTATGCACCTTTATAATAGAACTGCGAAAGGGGAATCGCCGGACTTTTCGATTAATGAAGCGGTACTTTGAAGCACCGCTGTAGATTTTGTGACCCCAATGTTAAAGATATTCGAGTTAAGTTGTGCGAAGAGGCGAATGGTTCTATTGTTGCCTACCACCTTGGTTCTACTAAAATGTATAAGGATCTGAAGCAGATTGCCTGGTGGTATGGAATGAAGGGCGATATAGCTAAGTATGTATCAGAATGTTTTACTTGCAAGCGAGTGAAGGCCGATCATGGTATGCCTGGAGGCAAGTTGACGCCCTTAGAGATTCCAAGTTGGAAGTGGGAGAGTATTTCAATGGATTTTATTACTGAATTGTCAAGATCTCCCCGAGGACATGATTCAGTTTGGGTTATCGTAGACAGATTCACGAAGTGTGCTCACTTCGTACTATTTAAGATTGATTATTCCATGAAGAAAATAACTGAATTATATTTGGATGAGGTCATCAGGTTACATGCAGTACCAATCAGTATTGTATCAGATCGTGACTCCCAGTTTACGTCTCGCTTTAGGAAGAGTTTACAGGAAGGATTAAGTACCGATCTGCGGTATTCCAACGCTTATCATCCGTAGACTAATGGTCAAACGGAAAAAGTCAATCAGATCGTGGAATATATGATCAGATGTTATATTTTGGACCATGGAGGAGCGTGGGATGAGCGTTTGAGACTGATGGAGTTTGCATACAATAACAGTTATCATAAATTTACAGATGACCCCGTTTGATGCTTTGTATGGGAGGCGTTGCAGAACTCCCTTATTTTGGGCCAAGGTTGGTGAGAGACCATTGTTGGGTCCTGAAGCGTTAGAGGAAATGTATGTTTTAGTAAAGCATATTTGAAAGAAGCTTCGTTTAGCACAAGAGAGATATGAGAAGATTGCCAATCAGCATAGGACCGATTTGGAGTTTGTTGTTGTGGATATGGTGTTTCTTAAGGTTTCCACTGTGTCTGGAGTTAAAATGTTCACTAAGAATCATAAGTTGGACCCGAGGTACGTCGGACCTTTTAAAATTGTTGAACGGATTGGTGTGTCAGCATACAGACGGGATTTGACCGAAAGTTTTCCCGGTGTGCACGATGTTTTTCATGTGAGACAATTGCGGAAGTGTGTGCTAAGAGACAGGAAAGTTCTTGATTCTGTGCTCCAGTTGGAGCCCAACCTTTCATATGCGGAAGTGCCTGTTTGTGTTTTGGATACTAAAGATCGGGTATTGCGAAGGAAGATAATACCGATGGTTAAAGTTTTGCGGTGGAACCAAGACGTGGAGAGCGCGACTTTGGAATTGGAGTCGGCTATGAGGGAGGCATATCCTCATCTATTCTCCTGATATTTTTGGTAAGTGATTTCCTTGTTAGCCTATGATTTCTTTTATTTTGTATTGGATTTGATCCGATTTATCTTAAGTTTCAGGACGAAATTACTTTTTAGGAGGGGTGGTTGTAACGCCCCTGATTTTTCGGTATTTATTTTTACCATAGTGGTGTAATTTGGCGTCAGGGCGCTACGTTGATGTGTGTTAGGCATGTGTGATGGTTAGAGCGTGGTTTTTTCTCTTTGAGTTTTCTGTGTGGCTAGGTTTAGCCTGTTTGCAAGATTCCCTTGTGAGCCGGGTCTGTTTTAATGACTCGATGGAGCCTTTTTAGGAATTCTTGTGTTTTGGCTTCGGGAGGTGTTTGCTCGAGTTTGGTTTGTCGGATTTTAGTTTCAATTTTGCCGTTGGATTCGTAGCGTCAGTATTTAGCTATGGTGCGAATTTCGTAAAATTTCGAGTTGTTATGAACTTCGGATAATTTGGGATTTATTAATAGAAAGTGTAATGTGATGTTTTATTATAAATAAATTAATAATAATTATTATAATATAATATTTATGTATATATATACGCGTAATAAGGTAAACCCATCTCTTTCTTTCACTTATTACCTGATTATTTTCCTTTTCCACTTGAATTTTCTTGCTGAGATGTTCTTATTTTGAATGCCTTATGTTCAGGGTAGTAGCCGGTACATCGGCTAGGTTGGTGTTTCTAGCTGACTATTGTGTTGTAGAGGTATACCTCACCATTGTGAGGTAGTTTTTGGTTGTTCTCTTGTTAGTGAAAACATACATTACCACCAGTGGGTTCGTGTCTAGTTGTTGACGCTCACTGGTGGTTTTCTTTTGAAATGACTAATTACTTTGCTAAGCTGCTGAGTTGCTTGTTTTCTGTGGCTATTTATACTTGCTCTCTGGGAAGGTTTTATGCTAGGTTGAATGTTAGATATTTTAACTTATAAAAATATTATTATTAGTATTTCATACTTGCCATCACTTTCAAAACTAAAACACAATTTTCTAGTCAGCGCAAAGACATTTCCTATACTTATTATAAATCTAGAGTATTGCATAGCATGAGTTGTCCTTCAGGGACGTTTATACTCATGTAGGATGTTAAAATCAAGTTAATCAAAGTATTTTTCTGCAGCGTATAACTATATTTTTACTCGTGGACTAGTTGATTCCACTAAGCCGAGGGGTACGGCTAACTGCTTAACTTAAAACTGGATTTCCCTTAAATAACTTACAAATCTCTCTAAAAGGTGTTTGGTTGTGGTCTCTCCTGAACGTCTAGAGTTATCCCCTGCTGACGTGGCATCATGATGCGTGTTTCTCCTTACTCTGATATATCCTTTAATGTGGAGAAAATGTGGGTTGTGATATCTACCTTTACTTGAACTAAGATACACTCAGTCCTAACTTCTTCTTCATAGCACTTGGAATTTTTCTTGCTGGATCATTGAAGTGACTGCAGCAAAACTTGCAGCTATCTGAGCTGAAGGATTCTGAGCTCAACTTCTTCACAACAACAAGGATATAGATCTTTCTTTGGCTTGTGCGGGAAGTAACTAGTAGAAAATAGTTCTCCTTCTTCTTTCTTGCGCTGAGGAGATTCAGTCCTGACTTCTTCTTCGTAGACTCCAGTAATTGTTCTTCAGTGTTATACTGCTGGATCTATAAAGACCTTGCTGGTTCATTCACTACAACAATGACGATGAAGAAGAACTACCGTGACTGCTACTTTTTCCGTAAAAGGCTTCTCCTTTTATTGATTGCAACCCAACAGCTCTTTTAGCATTGGGCCCCACACCATTGATGGCCAGCTGCTATGTTGCTTTAACATTAACCATCGTTCAGTAGCTCTACGGCGCAGTTTGTATTGTACTATAGCTTTGCCACTAGCAATTTGAATAAGGTTAACTTGTTGACTTGCTGACGTCAGCGCCTATGGACTTAGTTAAATATCAAGCATCAGTAGAATAGGCATTGAGTGAATGAGATTCACTCAACGCCTGTCAGAACCCGCATTTTCTCAATATTTAAGTTATATCAGAGTACGAGAAAATACGTGTTTTGATGCCACGTCGTGCAGGGGATAACTGTAGGCGCTCAGGCAAAACTCCAAACTCTGCAGTTTATATAAAATTCATAAGTTATTGATTCAAACCCAGTTTAAGTTTAGATGGCTATATCCCTCGGCACAGTGGATCAGCTAGCCCACGAGTAAAAGTATAGTTATACGCTACATAAATACTTTGATTATGTTGGATTAACATCCTACACGAGCATAAACATCACCGAAGGACAACTCGCGGTATGCAAGACTCTAGATTTATTATAAGTATAGCAATAGTCTTTACCTTAGTTAGAAAATAACATTTTAGTTTTAGAAAGATGACATGTATGAAATACTAATAGTATTGTTTTTATAAGTTAAAATACCTAACATGCAACCTAGAATAAACATTCCTAGAGGGTAAGTAAACACAACCACAAAAAAGGCCAATTAGGCAGTTTAGCAAAGTAATTAGCATTTCAAAAGAAAACCCCGAGTGGGCGTCAACAACCTGACACAAACCCACTAGAGAGCATGTATGTTTATACTAACATGAAAGTAACAAAACACTACCTCACTATTGTGAGGAATACCTCTACAGAATGGCATTCCACTAGCAAAACTTCCAAACTTAGTCGCTTGCCTTGCTACTGCCGTGAACCTGAGGCATTCAAAAAAAAGAACATCTCAGCAAGAAAATACAAGTGGCAATAGAATTCAATCAATAGACAACAAAATTTCAAAAGGGTTACCAACCCATGACTAAATGATTATAAGCAATCATCAACATTTAAGCCCAAGGTAAAAGGAAAGAAGGATCTCACAAGGGTAAAACATCCCAAATTGCTCCAAGTACTATAAAGATCAAAGCTTAAATAACATAAGCATAAATGCGTGCATAAATGAAAGAAAAATTGGTCAATTCACCATTATAGAGCAAAAACGAACACCATCAAAGTCCGGCACAAGCAGTGGAAGGGACCTATCAAACACACCGCGATGGAAGTAACCTACCCAACACACCAATAATAAAACTTCACTGGGACCAAGAAAAGGTGGTATCATGCCTCGACTCACCCAAAATTGGGGAAAAACCGGTACCTGCAATGGAAGGGACCTACCCAACACACCAGCAGTCACAAACCCACAGTGGAAGGTACCTGCCCAACACACCAGCAGTCACCAACCCATATAGGGTAAAGATACACAGATGCACAAAATCAGGCACCAAAGGCCCCAACATCCATGAACCGGCAAATCTTCAACCAACACTAGTTTATTCTGCAAACATGAGGAAGAAAACACCAAACTCACCCTAAGGCCCATACTAAATGAATCAGACTAGACTTGGCGAGATAAATCAAGCCTATGGGAAAATCATCGAGTGAACTCGACGCCACGTCGAGTGAAGTCAACACACTTGATGTCATGTCAAGTGCAGTCAATGCAATCGATGCCATTCAGTTACACTCAGCGAAATACCACTCCACTCAACGTAGCATTGATTCCACTCAATGTTGCGCTGAGTCCACTCAACGCTTTCAATGCGCGTTGACTTAAGATAGAATTTTCATTAGAGGCGTTGAGTGTAATCAGCTCACTCAACAACGTATTGAGTGCACCCCACGCACTCAATGGTTTTTAACTTGGCTTCTCGAACCACACAGCAAGGCATTGAGTGCATTCAACACACTCAACGCTTTTGGACTTAGGCTGAAAACTGGGTTTTAGTACTAAGGCTACACTCAACGCAAAACCTGCCCGATGAATTTGCTAAATTAAAACGCTCAGCTCGACAAATTTGCCCATTCGAAGAATTCCATTCAAAGAATTAGCCTTCTGGTTGGCGAACTTCGTTCGACGAAAAGCCCTCTGTTCGACGAACTCCATTCAACGGATTAGCCTACTATTCGAAAAACTCTGTTTGATGAATTGCCATTTGTTCGACGAACTTCGTTCGAAGAATTCCATTCGACGAACTCCGTTTGACGAAAAGCCCTCTATTCGACGAACTCTGTTCCACGAATTAGCCTACTGTTCGACAAACTTCGTTCGACGAATAGCCTTCGGTTCGACGAAATACGTAAGAAAAATTTATTCTACAAAGAAACAAAATTGACGACAACTTGCCCATCATATACAATGAATTAAACCCGGTTTCACTGATATAAATCAATCAATTATCTTGTCTACAGTCATATAATCGACCAACTATCTTGTCCAGATTATTCCCAAATTTAGAAATAACTCGACAATCTCCTATAGGATGTATTATGTTGAACTTGGCCGGAAAAACTACACCTTAAAGCTAATCCGAAATGACCAGATCTAACCCTACTCCCAAAAACTACAAAGGGAAGAACTGTACGAAAAATATACAAGGAAAAGAAAGCTTGGCATGGGGAAGAAGTCACCATTTGTCTTAAATCTCCGAATCTGGCCACGTAAACACTCCTCCTCAACTCCTCAAGGATTTGGCAGCACGAACACCTAAGCAACACCTTCGTTGAAATGTAGATCCAAGTGAGAGCCATCCGGATCTACTCTCCAAAGATGATTTCGAACAACAACACTGTAGAAATGGGTGGCCGAAAGCTTAGAATAAATCGTCGCTCTCTCTCTCTCTCTCTCTCTCTCTCTCTCTCTCTTCCTGTAACAGCCGACAAATTCAAGAAGAAGATGATGAATACGGTTTGTCTATTCACAAGGGTATTTATACTTAGAAATTTAAGTATTATAATAAAAGTTTATTATTAAATGATGGTCCAAATGACCCAAAATTCACGCCAACACAGATTTCAACAAAAATCACACTGTAGCTAAGTACCTATGCCACGAACCCAACGACGCCGTCAAAATTAAGATTCTACTAACCAAACTAGGACAAACACCTCCAAAAGGCAAAACACAAGCATTCACAAAGAGGTTCCACAGAGTCACCAAAATAGACCCGGCTCGCTAGGGAATCCTGCAAACATGATAAACCCGGCCACACATAGAGAAACCTAAGAGCTAAACCGCGTTCTAACAACGACATATGCCAAAAATGCATCAATGTAACTCCATGACGTCATAAACGCGCCAGATAATGAATTAAACCAAATATCAAAAAATCGGGGGCATTACAGCCACTCCCCCTAAAAAAAGTTTCATCTCAAAACTTTACGCTCAAAACCTCTATTACAAAAGGAAAAGAAATAACCAAGGGTTATTGAAAAGATTACATACCAATCAACAAGATGAACAAGTGAGGATGAGCCTCCTTCATAACTGACTCCAACTCCCAAGTGGCGCTTTTCACGTCTTGGTTTCGCCACAAAACATTAACCATTGGTATGGTTTTCCTCTGCAACACTCGATCTTGAGTATCCAGAATGCAGGCAGACATCTCGACATAAGAATGATTAGGCTCCAACTACGGCACAACATCAAGAATCTATCGATCGCTGAGGACACATTTCCTAACTAGCTCACGTGAAACATGTCATGCACACCAGGAAAATTTGTGGGCAAATCCATCCTATAAGCTGATACTCCAATACGCACAATAATCCTAAAAGGTCGCACATACCTCGGGTCGAACTTATGATTCTTTCCAAATCGTTTAACACCGGACATTCGGAAAAAGTTCAAAAAACCAAGTCACCAACAATAAACTCCAAATCTATCCTACACCGATTAACATTCTTCTCATAGCATTCCTGGGCTAACCGAAGCTTCTCTCGTATAAGCTTTACAGATATTTCCATCTCATCTAGCGCTTCAGTACCTAATAATGGTCTCTCACCGACCTCAGCCCAAAACAAGGGAGTTCTGCATCGTCTCACGTACATGGCCTCAAACGAGGCCATCTACAAACTTTCTTGATACCTATTATTTACTCTCTCCGTTTGACCATTAGTCTACGGATGATAAGCGGTGGAATACCTCAGATCGGTACCCAACTCTTCTTGTAAGCTTTTCCAAAAGTGAGACGGAAACCTAGAGTCTCGATCTGTTATAATACTAACTGGTACTCCAAGTAATTTGATGACTTCATCTAAATATAATTCGGATATCTTCTTCATGGAGAAGCCAATATTAAATGGCACGAAGTGAGCACACTTTGTTAGTCGATCCAATATCACCCAAATAAAATCGTGACCTCGGAGAGATCTCGGTAAACCCGTAATGAAGTCCATGGAAATACTTTCTCATTTCCATCTTGGAATATCCAAAAGAGTCAACTTGCCACTAGGCCTTCTATGATCGGCCTTAACACTCTTGCATGTAAAACATTCAGACACAAACCTGGCTATATCACCCTTCATTCCAAACCACCACACAATCTGCTTTAGGTCTTGAGACATCTTTGTAGAACCTAGGTGGTAGGCAACACTAGAGCCGTGCACCTCACTACACATCTTTAGTCGAATGTCCTCAACAGCAGGGATACAAAATCTGTCGCGGTACTTCAAGGTACCCGCGTCATCGGTCGAAAAATCTGGTAACTCCCCGTTCTTAGTTCTCTTATAAAGGTGCAATAATTTAGGATATTCCATCCTATGAAGTCTTGTGAGTGCAATCCATGAAGGCTTAGTTACCTCCAAACTACTTAACGTGTTACATCTTTCAACAAAAATGTTCATCATTAAAAACTCCTCAACCAGAGAATCCACAGAAAGATTAAAAATCTTAGCAGTCTTCCTGCTCAAGACATCAGCTACAACATCAGCTCTGCTCGGATGGTGTTGAATCTCGACATCATAATCAGCAACATACTCTAACCATCTCCACTGGCGCATATTCAACTTCCTTTGACTGAAAACGTATTTTAAACTTTTATGATCAGTGTAAATCTTGCATAATGCACCATACAATAAGTGCCTCCACAACTTCAAGTCATTTATCACAGCTGCAAACTCTAGATCATGTGTAGGGTAATTCCTTTCATGAATCTTAACTTCCTAGATCCATACGCAATTACCTCTCCCTCTTACATCAGCACGCAACCAAGTTTAACGTGCGATGAATCCACATATACGACATATTCTATACCTTCCATAGGTAAGGTCAACACCGGAGCAGTGCACAGTCTTCTCTTCAATTCCAGAAAAGCTTCCTCGCACCTATCGCTCTAAAGAAAAGCTGCATTCTTCTGCATCAGTTTAGTCAGTGGCGCAGATAACGTAGATAAACCCTCTACAAACCTTCTATAATAGCTAGCCAACCCTAAGAAACTCCTTATCTCCGTAGGTATCGTCGGCCTATTCTAATCAATAATAGTAGCTATCTTCTCAAGGTCAACTGAAATTCCATCTTTATTTACCACATGACCCAAGAAAGAGACCCGAGACAACCAAAATCCACACTTGCTTAGCTTAGCAAATAGCTTATTGTCCCTCAAAGCAAACAAAACTAAACGCAAGTGTTGGGCATGCTCACCAACACTGCATGAATGAACTAGAACATTATCTATAAATACGACTACAAAACGGTCTAGAAAATTCTTGAACACTCTGTTCATCATATCCATAAAGGTTGATGGTGCATAAGTCAAACTAGGAGACATCACCTAGAACACAAAATCTCCGTGCCGGGAACAAAAGGCAGTCCGTGGGATATCCGTCTCACGAATCCTCAACTGGTGGTAGCTTGAACGAAGGTCAATCTTCAAAAACACAGAATAGCCACACAAATGATCAAACAAATCATCAATTCTCGAAAAAGGATATCTGTTCTTGATGGTGACCTTGTTCAATTCTCTATGTTGAAACCAAAACTCGGTCGCTTGTGTTCACCCATGGGGAAGGGGTGATCATGCACCTACTTCTCGCCTGCAAGTTAAATATAAAAAAGAAATGGGAACTGACACATGGTCTCGGTGTGGAGGTGTAATGACTCAATCCGTTCATATAGCATATAATAGAAGGTCCGGCCGGGGCTCCACAACATATGATATACAACAGGTGGGGAAGTTACAGGTATTTACCACAACACAATCGCATCCTAACTCAGAGAATACTAGCGGAAGATTTTAACAATAATATAGAACCCCAACCTTGAATGTCCACTATATATATATAAACAACCACATTTATATATTTACTCTCCAAGGAGTGAACAACAAATACAACATCGTTTGGCCTTATGACCTTACAACAATTTTTACAACAGTGGATTTCAAACATCGGCGCGCAGGCCGGCCACACATGAACAAAACACAATATTCTTTGCTTAGCCTTCAAGTGCTAGCAGCAACAGCAGCAGCAGTAGGGACTTAGCCCTTATATGTCCCACTTGGTTATCCAGCACCTGTACAAGGATAGCCCACCAAACGGTGGCAAACAATGCAACGATCACCATCCTGCTGACCAATTTATAACGTCCCTACCCCTTTCTCGGGGCAGTGGTATTCCTTCCCTGTAGGATGTAGCAATATATGTATATTACTCATTGTGCTCTTACGCACAAACAATCCATCACAACCGTCAGCTACGCGGCCCGACGATCCGTGCACTCATGGCACATTCTTGGTGTACCGGAAAAACCAGTCACCCACCGACATTCAAGGCCCGAAGACAACGACAAACTTGAGCATTTTGCTCCATGGCGTGCAGCCAGATACTTTAGTCTTAAAATGACCCGGGATTGGCCCATAGCCCACCATGGTGTCATAGCGCGCATGTCTAAGACTTCTGCCGAGTTCTAGGCGCCCAGGAACTCATGGAAGATAACCCCGATATAGTTCAGCTCATGCCCGTTGCTCAAACTGTTAGTTCAATGCAAAGACTAACGTGGGTCGGCATCCCCTTTTCCGTTCGGCACGAGGATTTTTAAAGAGCTCATCAAGCTCACAAATAGCCTTGATGTCCTCAGAGGACTGCTTCACAATCACAGGTTAACTAGGAGCTATTGCTAGTGCTCATTATTTCACGTCGTTAGTGACATAACTCACTTTCCATCCCTAGCCCAACCTTATCATTCATAGAATACAGTACAAGCACTGAGTATGCCTAGTCCGTACTTCATGTTTCCGGAACTACATACAAGACATCTTGGGAATCTTCAAAATCAACCAAAGGAAACCCCTTACTTAGTCACCATTTGGTGGGGGAAAACATATGCATATGCCAAATCAAGGACTGCACATGTCCAAGGAAGAAAGATCGTTACCCTTGACGACCTCTTTGGAGCCATGAAATTCTAGCCGGTTGGAAAGCACCGCAGAAGCTTTTCCCCCACAAATCTATCCTCGGATCTTTACTCAGAACTCTAAAGCTCTACCAGCGGCCGAATCCGTTCTCCTGCTCCTCCTCCTTGCTCTCTCTTCTCTCTAGCTCTTTTAGAAAGAGAATGGCCAAGTAAAAATGAGAGTTATCTTCCCAGTTTTGGCCTTAAAGCAGCAAGGAGAAACCTGGGCCATCAGATCCTCAATGGAAGGAAATGAACGGCTACAAAATTCTTTGAAATGACTCTTTCGGGTCTGACACGCCCTGTGACACGCCCGTGTCACAGGACGTGGCCCTTAAGCGGCGCACAAACTGACTTGAATAGGACACGGCGAAGTGACACGCCCGTATCATATAGCTGACACGCCCGTATCACATGGTTGACACGCTGGTGTCATATGGTTGACACGCCCGTGTCATATGGCTGACACGCCCGTGTCTAGCTCTCGATACCCACTCGAGACCTACTCGAGAGCACCACTCAAGTAATTGGACATGACATGCCTGTGTCACATATCTGACATGCCCGTGTCAAGCTCTCGAGATCCACTCGAGTCCTACTCGAGAGCATCACTCGAGTAATTGGACATGACATGCCTGTGTCACATGGCTGACATGCCCGTATCTCGCCCGAACTCGAGACATTTGAGACCTAATCGAGACACCCCCTCGAGAACCACGCGAGTAGACACAGAGCAGGACACGGCCCTGTGACATGCCCGTGTCACAGTCCGTGTGCCCTCTCTCTCAAGAATTCATCGAGCGCATCGACTTGAGTTTAGCTCGTCGAACATGCATCGAACACGCCCTTAGACATGCCCGTGTCACAGGGCGTGTTCCCTCTCTAAAACTTCGTCGAGTGCATTTTGTCGAGCACTCGACAAGCTGCTCAACCCGAGCAGGACCCGCCCTGGGCCACGCCCGTTTCCCAGACCGTGTCGCCCACCCTGAAGCCAAATTTGGGATTTGGGGTGTTACAACCCTCCCCTCCTTACAATAAATTTCATCCCGAAATTTGCACACAGTAAGGAAACAAAAACATAAGTAATAAATCCAAATTGTATGTTACAACAAGGGGACACTATATCTCTGTTTACACAAATAGCTCAAGAATCTCCGCTCGCATGGTGTGCTCTCGCTCCCATGTTAGCTCTTCACGGCTACAGTTGTGCCGTCAGACCTTGACCATCCTGATTATCTTGTCCCGCAACTATTTATCGGCTCGATCCTCGATCCGAATGGGCCTAACCATCGTCGTTAGCCCATACTCAACCGGCGCACGATCGTTCTCGATCATTTGAGCTGGATCTTTGACAGCTTTCCGAAGCACAGATATGTGAAACACATCGTGTCATCTACTCACTTCTGCTGAAAGAGCTAGCCGATATGCAACTTCCCCAACTCGCTCGACCAGTTCAAACGGACCAAGATAACTCGGACTTAGCTTTTTCAGACGCCGAATCCTGGACAAGCATTTGAAGTGTTTAATCTTTAAATATTCCCAATCGCCCACCGCGAACTCCACGTTCTGGTGCTTGGCGTTGTTGTATTTTGCTTGACGATCCTGGGCTATCAATATCCATAGAGCGTATCGTCAAGTTAACTTCATCGAACTCTTTACGTTTATATAGTTTGGATTCGCCTACTTCTTCCCAAGCAAACGATGTACGACACTTACGACCATACAAATCTTCAAACGGTGCCATACCGATGCTCGCTTGGTAGCTATTGTTTAAGGCAAACTCCACCATATAGAGATGATCTTCCCATCTCTTACCAAAATCTAGGGCGCACATTCGGAGCATATCCTCCATTGTTCTGTTGGTCCTCTCAGTCTGGCCATTTGTTTGCGGATGAAAGGCCGTACTGAAAGTCAATTTCGTTCCCAACAATTTATGTATTAGCCTCCAAACGTTATACGTGAATCGCCCATCACAGTCACTCACGATGCTATGAGGAACACCATGTAACCGTACGATCTGATCCACATAGAGTTTTGCCAAACTTTCCACTGAATTGTCCCGCTTGTTTGGAAGGAAGTGAGCCACTTCTGTCAACCGGTGTACAATCACCCAGATTGAATCATTCCCGCGACGAGGTCACGGTAACCCGTGCACGAACTCCATTGAAATATCATCAAACTTCCATTCCGGAATCGGTAACGACTTTAAGAAACCTCCAGGCTTCTGGCATTCCGTTTTCACCAAAGCACAAGTTTGACATTTAGCCACATAATGTGCTATGTCTTTCTTTAGTCCTGGTCACCAGAACAAATTTTTCATATCCTTGAACATCTTTGTGCTCCCAGGGTGAATTGAGTATTTGGTAAAATATGCTTCGTACGTCAATTCTTCTCTCAACTTACCCCTACTCGGGACGCACAAACGGCCCTCTTTCCACAAAAGGCCGTCATCCCAGGAGAATTGGCCATTTATCCTATCCTTTGCATAACATTGGAGACTTTCATCCAGCTCCGTTGCTTGTCAAATCCTATCCGCAAGGTCATATTGCCCCTCCGTCCAGTTTAAGCACACATCGGCTGTGGAATTTGTTCAACACAAGAAATTTCTAATGCTTCCAACTCCTGGATTAGACGCTCATCATGCATCTGCAACCAATTTGCCCTTTCCGGAGTTCTACGACTCAAGGTATCAGCGACCATATTTCCCTTCCCGGGAGTATAATGAATGTCAAAGGTGTAGTCCCCAAGGAACTCCATCCACCTTTGTTGTCGCATTTTAATATCCTTCTGATCCAAGAAGTACTTGAGGCTCTTATAGTCCGTAAAGATATCCACTTTTACACCATAAAAACAATGTCGTCATAACTTCAGTGCAAAGATTACCGCCGCAGACTCTAAGTCGTGGACGTGATAATTTCGCTCATGCACTTTTAACTGGCGTGAGCCATAAGCAATCACCTTTTCGAACTGCAGAAGAACGCAGCATAAACCGCTCCTTGAAGCATCACTATAAGTCTCATAGCCGTCTGTACCACATGGCGATGTTAACATAGGCGCCGTGGTCAAACGACATTTTAGCTTGTCAAAAGCTCGTGCACACACTGGCGTCCAAATGAACTTCTGATCTTTCCTTGTCAATGTGGTCAAAGGAAAAGCGATCCGATAGAAGTTTTCTACAAAACGTAAATCGTAGCCTGCCTGTCCAAGGAAACTCCTGACTTCGGCCACCGAAGACAACACCGGCCACTCCTGTATGGCTTTTATCTTTGCCAGATCCACTACTATGCCTTCTCCACTTACCACATGACCAAGAAAAGCCACCGACGACAGCCAGAATTCACACTTTGAGAACTTGGCATAGAGCTCATTCCTCTACAAGGTATGCAACACCAACCGCAAGTCGTGTGCCTAATCCGCTTCAGACTGAGAGTACACCAAAATATCATCAATAAATCCAATCACAAACAGGTCCAAGTACGCTCGGCATGTTCGGTGAATTTGAGCAATAAACACCGATGGCACATTCCATAGTCCAAACGGCATTACAGTAGACTTGTACTGACCGTAGCGTGTTCCAAACGCTGTCTTGGGAAGGTCACCTACCTGAATCCACGACTGGTCGTCGCCCGATTCCACATTCAGCTTTGAGTATACTTTCGATCCCACCAACTGATCAAACAACTTAGCTACCCGTGGAATAAGATATTTATTCTTCTCTGTCAGTGTATTTAATTCATAGGCTACCGCCCTTCGTTTTCACACAAAGAACAGACGTTCTCCAAGGTGATATACTTGGACGTATATACACCTGTGCCAACAACTCTTGCTGTTGCACTTTTAGATCGGCCATCTTCTTTGGTGCTACTGGATATGGCGAGCGGGCCATAGGTTTTACACCTGCCACGCAGCTCTGAGAACCAGTCCATATCAAAGATCGCGTCCAACCCTGATATCGGCAGCACCACTGCCTCCAATCCGAACTCCTGACTTCCTATTTGTACCTTCACAAAATAAGACCTATTCACAAATTCAATACTCATCCATGTGGTAGTGACACCGTCACACGATCTGCTATTAAACGAATCGATACAACGGTCTGTGACATGAGGTCCATATAGAAATGCATGAGAAGCAACAGTAGCACACAGTACTCTCGCCGGATAGGCTCAAATCAGGACAAAGCCGAATACAAACACATCATACACAAACTATAAAAGAGCAAACACAGCAATTACAGATGTCACCGCATATCTGTGACTACGTCACTTTACTTCATGGCCTCCTGCTGTCAAAGATTAGATACTCGGGGTTGCGCTTGGGTGGTAGTGGACTCCACCACTGCCTTTCCCTTGTCAGCATATGACGCTCCTGTCTTCTTTTCAACCTTTTGGTTGACCAACCTGACAGTTCCGGGCGAACTGCCCCACGTTACCCCTTGTATTCACACAGGAACTTTCCATTCATGGTCACGACTACGGAGCAAGCACATTTAGGCCAATCGTAAGTATTAGCACAAAAGAAATATTTGAAACTTCCCTTCAAAGACTAATAACATGTTTGTACACACAAAACATGCACAGTATAAGAGCACAGTTATTTATGTATATAACTGCAACATGACCATCTTGTTTATTGCCATGTAAGGGCCACATCGACAATCTCGGGCTTTATGTCCTTCTCTACCATAGGAGTAGCACTTGTATTGCTTCTTTGGCCTCTGGTCACCATCCCAACACTCTCGGGCAAGGTGTCCTTACTTGCCACAAGTATAACATGCACGAGTCTCGTGTTTCCTTCTCCTGCGGTGAGCAGGCTTTCCAACCCGTGGAGAACTCAATTCCTTGATCGCAGGCATTTGATGGTCTCTTGTCAAGTCCATCTCTAATCATCGAGCGGACTCCACCAATTTTTGGCATCCCATTAACTTCGAACCCATCAAAAGAAAACGTAATTCCTGACGTAGCCCATCATAAAACCTGTTGATTTTCGTCTCCTCTGTTTCAAACACAAACTCTGTATGTTGTCTCAGCACAACAAATGCATGAAAATATTCCTCCATTGTGCCCACTCCTTGGCTCAGGCACATGTCCAACGACGAAGCAAATGCTCTTCCCCTTATCGTCTGCTCGAGTACACCGACCGATATGGGACGCACCACCAGAATTGAGGGTTGTACCCGTCCCTCAAGTTGGGTCGTGATCATTTTAAAGACCACATCAGCGATAAATCGAACCATCTCTACCAAAGGAGGAGGTATTGGTACCACAGTTGGTGTCATCCTTCCCATCGAATACTGGGGTGCCTGCCGCCCAACATGCGCGCTAGTCTCATACAGTCGGGAAACACAAAAGTAAGCAATAACCATATCGCCCAAGAAATACTAGGGAACGCACTGGTTCCCCAAACAGGTGTATCGTGGACATTCAAGAGTTCATTTGTGTTATAGCGGTTCACACTTACACGTGCTTGCCACCCCACAAAAGATTTCGACCACGAATTCGAAAGGGAAGACAAAAACAGGATGATACCAAAATGTAACGACTCCATCCTTTCATATAGCATATAATAGAAGGTCCGGCCGGGGCCCCCACACCATATGCTATAAAACAGGCGGGGAAGTTACAGGTATTTACCACAACAAAATCGCATCCTAAATCAGAGCATGCTAGAGGAGGATTTTAACAATAATATAGAACCCCAACCTTGAATGTCCACTATATATATAAACAACCACATTTATATATCAACTCTCCAAGGAGTGAACAACAAATACAACATCGTTTGGACTTATGGCCTTACAGCTATTCTTTACAATAGTGGATTTCAAACATCGGTGCGCAGGCCGACCACACATGATCAAAACACAATATTCTTTGCTTAGCCTTCAATGGCTAGCATCAGCAGCAGGGACTTCAACCCTTATATGTCCCACTTGGTTCTCCAGCACCTATACAAGGACAGCCCACAAAACGGTGGCAAACATGGCAACGGCCAGCATCCAGTTGACCAATTTATAACGACCCTACCCCTTTCCCGGGGCAGTGGTATTCATTCCCTGCAGGCAGTAGCAATATATGTATATAACACATTGTACTCTCACTCACAAACAATCATTCACAACCGTCAGCCATGCGGCCCGACGATTTGTGCACTCAGGGCACATTCTTGGTGTACCTGATAAACGAGTCGCCCACTGCCATTCAAGGTCGAAGCCAACGACAAACTTGAGCATTTTTCTCCATGGCATGCAGCCGAAAACTTTAGTCTTATAACATCCCGAGATTGGCTCGTAGCCCCCCATGGTGTCGTAGCGCGCAGGCCTAAGACTTCTGTCGAGTTCTAGGTGCCCAGGAACTCATGGCAGATAACACGGATACAATTCAGCCCTTGCCTGTTGCACAAACTGTTAGTTCAATGCAAAGACTAACGCGGGTCGGCATCCCCTTTTCCGTTCGGCATGAGGCCTTTTAAAGAGCTCGTCAAGCTCACAAATAGTCATGCTGCCCCGAAGGACTGGGTTCACAATCACAGGTTAACTAGGAGCTATTGCCAGTGCTCATTCTTGCCCGACATTAGTGACAGAACTCACTTTCCATCCCTAGACCAACCATATCATTCATAGCATACATCACAAGCACTGAGTATGCCTAGTCCGTACTTCACGTTTCCGGATCTACATGCAACACATCTTGGGGATCTTCAAAATCAACCCAAGGAAACCCCTTACTAAGTCACCATTGGGGGGGGGGGAACATATGCATAAGCCAAATCAAGGACTTCACATGTCCAAGGAATAAAGATCGTTACCCTTGATGACCTCTTCGGAGCCATGGAATTCTAGCCAGTTGGAAAGAACCGCAGCAGCTTTGCCCCCACAAATCTGGCCTCGGATCTTCGTTCGGAACTCTAAAGCTCTACCAGCGGTCTGATCCCTTCTCCTCCTCCTCCTTGATCTCCCTTCTCTCTAGCTCTTTTTGAAAGAGAATGGCCAAGTTAAAATGAGACTTATCTTCTCAATTTTGGCATTAAAGAAACAAGGAGAAACCTGGTCCCTCAGATCCCTAAAGGAAGGAAATGAACGGCTATATAATTCTCTGAAATGGCTCTTTCGGGTCTGACACTCCCTGTGACATGCCCGTATCACAGGCAGTGTCCCTTAAGCTACGCACAAACTGACTATCTAGAACAGGACATGGTCATGTGACACGCCCGTGTCACATGGCTGACACGGACGTGTCTAGCTCTCGTTACCCACTTAAGACCTACTCGTGAGTCCCACTAGAGTAATTGGACATGACACGCCTGTGTCACATGTCTGACACACCCGTGTCTAGCTCTCGAGACCCACTCGAGAACTACTCTAGAGCATCACTTGAGTAATTGGACATGACACGCCCGTGTCACATGGCTGACACGCTCATGTCTCGCCCGAACTCGAGACATTTGACACCTACTCGAGACACCCCCTCGAGACCCACTCGAGTAGACATAGAGAAGGACACGGCCCTGTGGCATGACCGTAGGCCGTGTTCCCTCTCTCTCGAGAATTGGTCGAGCGCATCGACTCGAGTGAAGTTCGTCGAACACGCCTCGGACACGCCCTCGGACATGCCCGTGTCACATGGCGTGTTCCCTCTCGTAAACTTCATCGAGTGCATTTCGTCGAGCACTCGACAAGCTGCTCAACCCGAGCAAGATACGCCCTGGGACACGCCCGTGTCCCAGGCCGTGTCGCCCACACTGATCCCAAAATTGGGATTTGGGGTGTTACAGAAGGTCCCACCACACACCTGGAAGATCTTAGAGCGCTTCCACTCCTTAGCCAAAGGCCGAGCTAATGCTACCTCAAAAAGCGCAAAAAGATCTGAACACTAGTCAACGTACCTTCTGAGGTGCCCCTTGTAACACCTCCCCTGTAATGACTGTATAATATGTGTCCGGCCAGGGCCCCACAACATACAGACGCCACAGCTTAAGCATTATAAGATGATATAAACTACCCAACTCAAAACTCATACTAAAATAGCATAAACAAAAGAGCAAAACCAAAAGTTATCCACTAGTACATGAGTATAAACACGGCCTTACGGCCTTACAACATTTTAGAGTCCAACATTCAACCATAACATTAAGTGTCAATGTGCATAAGTACTCCTAGGTTATCTCGGTGTGCAAGACGGAAAATATAGTACATATAACATTACATTCCACAAAACAGAGTTATAACACTCATGAGGCTTAGGCCTTTTTGGCCGGGGAGCATGCTCCCGCTTGCGATCCTTGCCCTGTAAACATTTGGTTGAAACGCGGGTCAGCAAAGGCTGACCTCAATTATATAACCAACACATCTCCTCTCGGTCATCCCTAGCGGACCCCGGGGAACTCGATCAACCTGCAGGTCAGCACTTCATATGTAAAATACAATAACATGTAAAGCTATAAAAAAAGTTTGGATGTCTCATACAACAAACGCGTTTCTATGTTGAGTATATAATAAAAGGGGCCTACAATGCAACATGAATGCAATCCCGGGTTTCACCCAAGGCACCCTAATGCGCATGCTTATAACATATCATCACATCGGGTACTTCTAATTTCCCCATCGGCATTCAAGCCGCAAACACAAGGCTACTCTAAATTCCCCCAAATGACATACAAAGCGCAAACACAAGGATACTCTAAATTCCCCAAAACGGCATACAAGCCGCCACACAAACAAACCGATAAGACACCTTACTAGATGCCACCCATTCACAATGTCCCAGGCCCGGCTCCCATATCAAGATCAAGTCCACCGAAGGAGACCCAGCGGGAGCCAGCTCGAATCGTCCGGGCCTGCCCAAAGCTCGACATTCTCATCAGTTCCACAGAAGGGGTACTTGTCTCGCCAGGACACTCTCCACCATGACTTTGCAATGTCACGGGTTTGCCAGCCAACTGCAAAGACAAATCACCCCTTAGCATATCACAATCCCACGCCTTTCCCACCCAAATCCACCGTTCATAATGTAATGTTCCCGTGCCCCAAGGAAACCATCTAGCGTCACAACGGAGCTAATCTTGTCTGGTTGCGATTAACGTTACCGTGCCCCAAGGAAACCGTCTACTGTCACAATGGAGCTAACCTTGTCCGGTTCCACATATGTGTACTCACGCAAAATGAGGGGGGGACATACAACATCACAAACGATGTCTTGCCAGTATGCATCATCACCAAGTCGGACTAACGGTCTGGACAGCGACTTCACCCACAATGCTTAATCCCCTAACGGAGCGAATTTCTAGTGCAATAACATGTCATGGACGGAAGCAATTGATCCAGTGGCTCTTCTTGAACCATGGCAACCCGAATCCCTCTCATTTGAGAGATCCGGTGCCTAGAATGCTTAATGGAAAATAAAAATAGAGTAGATGCCACGCACGCATCCTAAAACCGTGAGGAGAAGTGTAGTTATCTTACGACTCCTCATCTTAGCCATGAAACCCTTGTCTTGCATGGATGAAAACGAGCGCCTTCTCGTCCTCTTCACGAATCTAGCCTCGGAATGACGATTGGAGGTCTAAAGCTCTATCAATGGCAGAAGAAAGCTCTATTCTTCCTCCTCCCTCCTTTCTTCTCAAAACCCTAACTCTCCCTTCCCAAATGAGAAAGATGAGGAGAAAAAATGGTTCAGCCCTATATAAGCACTCTATAGGAGAGTCTTGGGACTTAGGATAAAATCCTAGAAGAAATCGGACGGCCAAAAAGCCAAACGACGGAATTGCTTCCATCCGCTCCTGCCGGGTGGTAACTATCTACCGCCGAGCAGTAATTTCCCGAGCACTCGGCAAGAAAATAATGTTGCGCTAACGCCGGCGAAAAGACTAATGCCGCATGATAGCGTCTTTCTCGAGAACTCTATGCTCGACGAACGGGGTCCTACGTTCGACGTTCGACGAATCAGGGCTATCTCCATGCGATACTGTTGGAACATCCTATTACTAATTTGGGTCAGGATCACTATGTCTCTAGGAAACCTTTGTTTGACCTCCTGTATAGCTCAAAAGGTCAATTAGAATTGAGTCTAAGGGTTAGAAGTCTAAGTTTGGAAGCTGCCCTCAAGACCAAGACTTGTTCAGTTTGAGACTAAGTCATGTCGTCGAGCTCAGCACGACGATTCGTCGAACTCCGATCGACGATCGTCTAGCTCAACTTCGACAGATCGTCGAACGCCATTCGACGATCGCTGAGCTCAATTTCTTCATATCGTCAAACTCCATTCGACGATCGGTGAGCTCAATTCGACGATCTTGACTCAGCTTTGGATCTCTATCTCTGAGCTCAGTTCGACGATCTTTGAGCTCAGATCGACGATATTTTGCTGCTGTATATATCCATATCGCTGAGCTCAGTTCAACGATAACAGAGCTCAGTTCGACGTTTTCAGATGACTTCAAGGATGTTTCTAGATTCAAATTCAAATCAGTTAAGGAGTTATTCTGCAATTAATTCTGAAGATTTTCTAGCCGTTTTCATTCATTTCTAGACTAAGTTTCAAGGGATTTTTCAAGGAATATTTCTGTGGACTTTCCTCCAGAAGACTTTTTGCAATTAAGGATGCAATTAATAAAGGCCAACGGTTATTCTTGACAGAGGATGTTTTTCCATTCTATACCAGAGAATAAAAGAGAAGAATTCTTGAATCTCACATATACACACATATTACAGATACACAGACACACACAGACAGACATCAGTAATCTTCAGAACAAGAACAAAAATATTCTGTCTCAAAGAATTCTGAAGAAGACACATTCAAGGAGATCAAACTTTCTCAAATCTTCAGATCTCTCTTGTCTCAAGTGTTCAAGTCCAACATCTTTCAAGACTCCAAACATCCAACATTTCAGCTGTTGCTGAAATCATCTTTTGCTGGAGCTCAACTTATGAAGGCCTATCACCCTACAGCAAAGCTTCTTTTCCTGAAGATCTCAAGGACTCAGGGGGAGCTTTGACACCATCAATCCACATAGTCTTCTCAGTTGTTTGAGAAAGAGAAGACTTCCATCACTCTCTCACCCCCATCTCTGTAAAGGGTTTCTCAAACTCCCTTCAAAAGTTTGAGTTTGGTTTTTGAGCACCTTGTCAAAAGCTCATTGGTGGCAAGACACATGATCAAAAAATCTGATTTGGTTTTTGAGCACCTTATCAAAAGCTCATTGGTGCCCAGGACACCTGATCAACTCATCCTACAGTGGATTCCTACCTAGGGTGGTAGAAGAGTGGATGTACCCAAGTTTAGGGGAACCACTATATTTTCTTGTGTCATCTGGTTTTGCTTGTCTTTATTTTTATTTCTGGCTGTGATTGTTTTGTGATTAGCTTATGTATAGTTTTGTTCTGTGATTAGATTTATTACTGCTTCCCTGCTCACTCATATTACAACAATTGCTGTAAAAAGTTTTTAAAGCACCATATACTCTATTCACCCCTCTCTAGAGTATATCAGATCTAGCTGCACTTTCAATTGGTATCAGAGGCAGGTTCGTTAAACATACCACACCTTGGTGGTTGCACAGGCTAACACCTGAACCCAAAAGATCCCTAGTTAGATCTGTTTTCTTTTATAGTTTATTATTATATTTTGTTTTCACAAATTATGGCCCAAAACAAAGATTATGCTAGCACCAGACCTCCAGTGTGCAATATATCCAAGTTTGCACTTTGGAAAGCAAGGATCAGACTGTACATGAATTCTATTGACGAAGATATTTTTAACTCTGTTTTGACAGTATGTCCAAGACCTCCAGAGAACTCAAGTACAAATGCTGTTCCACCTCCATCAGGAACAGATGCTGACATCAAGAGATGGAAGGTAGCTGATGCCAAGGCTATGAACATCTTAGCCCAGATAATGTCTGATGACATATTTCAAAAGGTGGCTGAATGCAATTCAGCAAAGGAAATTTGGGACAAACTCTCTGAAATAGTCTCAGTCTCAGCTGATAAGAGAAAGGATAGGAGATCCCACCTCATATCTCAATATAAGAATTTCAAGAAGGGAGAAACTGAGTCAGTGGGAGATATATACAACAGGCTCAGTCTAATTATCAGTGAACTCAGGACATTGGATAAAGAGATCTCACTAACTGAACTCAATGACAAAATTCTAATGTGCTTCCCTAGCACTTGGGATTCAAGAATCTGGCCAATCAAGGATGCCAGAAGTTTGAATGAGATCACCACTGAAGCTCTATTGGGTAAGCTCAAATCTTATGAGCTACTCATCAAGAATAGAGAAGAAGAACAGAAGGCTGCCTCACCAGCTACAAGAAAAGAGAAGACCATAGCCTTCAAGGCAACTGAAGATTTGCCTGAAGACAAAGTCACAGGAAATGATGAACTGCTCAGTCTGTTGGCCAAAAGATTTTACAAGATGGCCAGAAAGGACTTCAGAAGGAGATCATACAAGGAGCATGATAAGCCAAGGTATGACAAGTCCATTAATAATAATAAAGAAATTGTTTGCTTTGGTTGCAGGAAACCAGGGCACATAGTTCCTGACTGTCCAGAAAACAAAAACAAGGACAGAAGGGACAAGAAAGAAAGAAGAAAGGAGAAAGAATCCAAGAGGAATGGCAATGGCAAACCCTCATCAAGCAAAAACAAACATACAAGAAAGGGGTTTGTTGCTGAATCCTGGAGTGAGACTGAAGAGGAGTCAGAAGCCTCATCCAGCTCCAGTGATGATGAGGATGATGTAGAAGAGAAAGAGTTCTGCATGATGGAAATCAATGCCTCACAACATAATTCAGAAGAAGAGGAGTCAGAGTCAGACTCAGAGACTCAACCTGAAGAAGATCAGGTAATCAGTTCTTTTGATTTTAACTCAGAGGACTTCAAATCTGAATTTAAAGCATTGTGTTTAGACCTGCTAAACTCTGAGAAAGAAATTATCTCTCTCAGAAATCATCTATCTGAACATAATACTTTAAAGTCAGAAAACCTCAAACTCTCTCAGGAGTTGGAGTGTTGTAGGGAGCAGATAGCTTCACTGAAAAGTGAGCTGTCTGAGGCCAAGAAGCTTGAATAATCCCTTAATGGGAGAAGCATCAAGCTGATGGACATCATAAGCACAGTGAACTCCAGATTTAATAGTACACTGGGCTTGGGTGCTTCATCCAGCCAACCCATAGTTCTAACAACTCCAATCAAATTCATTTCTGACAAAGGAAAGGGAGTTATAGAGGTAGCTAGGAAAAATTCTGATCTTCCCCAGAAAACTAAGTCCCAGCAGAAATCGTCGAACGGAGGTCGACGATCGCCAAACGAAGATCGACGATCGCCGAATGCAGATCGACGATCTCAAGCAAAATCGTCGAACGCAGGTCGACGGTCTCAAGTTCCTGAACTCTGCTATAGTCGACCGTCGAACGGAGCTTGACGATCTGACCCAAGATCGTCGAACGCAGCTCCAAGATCGTCGAACAGAGGTCAGAGCTCTGGAAATGTTTTCAAGGGCAAATCAAAATCCAATCCTAAGGGTCCTACATCCTAAATCTTTAACCCTTATACTGAATGGATTATACCTCCAAGGAGATATCATCTTGAAGGATATAAGAGTCAACCTGGGATGTCTTTTATTTCAGAATTTAAAGGTTATCAACCTAGGCCCAAGGTAAACTGGGTCAAAAACAACTGAATTATTTCATGTGCAGGTGAAGACCTATCCAACATCTAACCAGCAATGGTACTTGGATAGTGGGTGCTCTAAGCACATGACAGGAAACAAGGACAACCTCACATCCTTTAGAGCCAAGCTTGGACCCAAAGTTATCTTTGGTGATTCAAACTTTGGACAGACTAAAGGATATGGTGCAGTCCAGATTGGATCAGTAACTTTCAAGAAGGTAGCTTATGTGGAAGGACTGAAGCACAACTTAATAAGCATCAGTCAGCTGTGTGATGAAGGCTACCAGGTGACCTTCAGCAAAGCATTATGCAAAATCAAGTCAGAGGACAACACAACTGTGTTGACAGGTGAAAGGAAAGGTAACATCTATCTAGTAGATTTTCTTTCAACTGATGTAGACATTTGTCTGTTTAATTCTGTCTGTAGACCAAATATCTTATGGCATAAGAGACTAGGACACCTAAACCTTAGAACTATTACTAGGCTATCCAAGGACAACCTTGTTAGAGGACTACCTTCTGGCCCCTACAAGAAGGAAGGACTCTGCAGGGCTTGTCAATTAGGCAAGCAAACTAAAAACAGCTTTAAGTCACTTAATATGAGTGATTCACCTAGGATATTGTATCTGTTACACATGGATCTTTTTGGACCCATCACAGTACAAAGCCTAGGAGGGAAATCTTACACTTTAGTAGTTGTAGATGACTTCTCTAGATTCACTTGGGTGTTCTTTCTAAGGAAGAAGTCTGATAACTTTAAGTGTCTGACAGAGTTTCTCAAATGTATACAGATTGAGTTCAATACTCACATTTCCCTGATCAGAAGTGATCATGGGATAGATTTTGATTCTCTTCTTATGCAAGAGTTCTGTCAGAGTGAACGGATCAGGCATACTTTCTCAGCTCCTAGAACTCCTCAACAAAATTGGGTAGCTGAAAGGAAAAATAGAACCCTTATTAAATCTGCCACTACATTGTTGTCAGATGCTCATCTACCTCTATCCTTTTGGGCAGAGGCAGTGAACACCTCCAACTATGTGCTGAATAGAAGTTTGATATATAAACTAAAGGGAAAGACTCCCTATGAATTACTCAAAGGGAAGAAACCTAAAGTTGATTATTTTAGAGTTTTTGGTTGTATTTGCTACATACATAATAATGACAAGAAATACTTAGCAAAATTTCAAGCTAAAGCTGATGAAGGAGTGTTTCTGGGATACTCTATGATCAACAAGGCTTATAGGGTTTATAATAAATCATCTCTAAAAATTGAGAAATCTGTTCATATATCATTTGTGAATCTAACATGTCTTTCAAGGAGAAGATTCCTTCTACCATAGAACCTTTGCAGGAACATTCTCTAGTTGAAGACTTGAACAAGTTACAGGTTACTCAAGGGGATGAAAGCAGTGAAGATGAAGACAGTGCTCAACATATTGAAGAACAACTTGAAGAGCCAGTTGTTGTACCACAAGAGGAAATAACAATACAGGTTGGTGAACAATCAACACCCCCTGTTGATTTAGTAACATCAAGAGACCATCCAATTTCCCAAATAATTGGAGACATCTCAGCTGGTGTGCAAACCAGAAATCAGGTCAACCAAAACCTATTGCACACCTGCTTCCTATCTCAAATTGAACCTCAGTCCATTCAAGATGCAGAGCAAGATCCACACTGGATCATTGCAATGCAAGAGGAGTTGCATCAATTTGAAAGAAACAAAGTGTGGGAACTAGTGCCAAAGCCTAAGGATCACTCCATTGTTGGAACAAAGTGGGTATTCAGAAACAAACTGGATGATCAAGGAGTAATTGTAAGAAACAAGGCAAGGCTAGTTGCTCAGGGATATTCTCAAGAAGAAGGGATAGACTACGACCAGAATTTTGCACCCGTTGCAAGATTAGAAGCCATCAGAATATTTTTAGCTTATGCAGCACATAAAGGCTTCAAGGTATATCAGATGGATGTCAAAAGTGCATTTCTAAATGGAGACATCAAAGAGGAAGTATATGTTAGACAACCTCCAGGTTTTATCTCTCCAACTTATCCTGATTATGTTTTTAGATTGTACAAAGCATTATATGGTCTCAAGCAAGCTCCTAGAGCATGGTATGAGACCCTAGCATGCTTTCTCTTGGAAAATGGATTTATAAGGGGTAGAGTAGACCAAACTCTTTTCATTAGAACCCATAAGTCCCATACCCTACTAGTGCAGATTTATGTAGACGATATTATTTTTGGCTCTACTGACTCCAAATTGTGCCGAAGGTTTTCCAACCTAATGCATTCTAAATTTGAAATGAGTTGCATGGGTGAGCTATCCTTCTTCCTAGGATTGCAAGTCAAGCAACATGTTGAAGGCATCTTTATTTCTCAAACCAAATATGCAAATGAATTGGTTAAGAAATTTTGCATGTCTGAAGCATCTTGTATGAAAACACCCATGCCTACTAATGTTGTATTGGATGCTGATGAACATGGGAAACCTGTTGATCAGACAACATACAGAGCAATGATTGGCTCTTTACTGTACCTTACAGCTAGTAGACCAGATATAATGTTTGCTACATGTATATGTGCTAGGTTCCAAGTAAGCCCTAGAGAGTCACACCTAACACTAGTAAAGAGGAATCTCAGGTATGTTAAAAGTTGTCCAAATCTAGGTCTCTGGTATCCAAAAGACTCAGCATTTGATTTAACTGGATTTTCTGATGCTGATTATGCTGGATGCAAAATTGACAGGAAAAGCACCAGTGGAACTTGTCAGTTCCTTGGTGACAGACTTGTCTCTTGGTTTTGTAAGAAACAAACTTCTGTGTCAACTTCAACTGCTGAAGCTGAATATATGGCTATAGGCAGTTGTTGTTCACAAATCTTGTGGATTCAAAACCAACTCCTAGACTATGGCTACAACTTAGAGAAGTCTAAAATCTTTTGTGATAACACCAGTGCTATTTCTATAGCTTAAAATCCAGTCCTCCATAGTAGGACAAAACACATAGAGATTAGGCATCATTTCTTAAGGGATAATGTTGAAAAGAACAAAATTGAACTACAATATATCACAACTGATTTACAAAGGGGAGATATTTTCACCAAGCCCTTGGATGAAAAGAAACACACCTTCTTCCTAAATCAGTTAGGAATGTTAGATGGAGGAAGTCTTAAATAATATCCAAGATTTTGAAAGCTTAAAAATTGACCAAGACTAGGCAAACATCTTGATTTTTCTTAGTGTCTAGAGTGTTTTTCTGGTCTCTGAACTGCGCTCGACGATTTTCCCCCAGATCGTCGAACGGAGATCGACGATTTCTGAAATCGTCGACCTGAGTTCAGCGTTTCTCAGATAGTATGAACTATCTCTTCCGGTCAACGATCGTCGAACGACGCTCGACGATTTTGTTCTCTGAACGATCGTCGAACAGAGCTCGACGCTATCCAATATCGTCGAATGGAGATCGACGATGTTGAAGACTCTTCAGATTCCTTTAGAAGCCTCGATCGTCGAACTTAGTTCAAAGATCTTTCCAATTTTGCGTCGAACCCTAATATAAAATTCATTTTTCGCCGTCGTTCTCCTTTGCGCTTTCGATTTCTCTGCAAGAACTTTCTTTCCCTCCAAACATTTCTGCACTTGGTCATTTTGTTTGTTGAATCTTTGCAGGTAACTATGGCTGTGTCTGTTGCTATTCTCGCCGCCATGAAATTTGATGCTGGCTTCGACATAGACATGGAATCCTTCAGCACAACCGACCAGGTTTTTCAGGATATCTTGGGGTTATTCAAAGAGCAGAACCTGACTGCAATCATGACCACAAGGATTAAGCTTGCATCTGATGAGATTAAGGAATGGGTCTACACTGCCCACAATCAAGACAACAACACCATTGTTGGATCAATATCTGGCACTCAGGTACCCTTAACCCCAGCAATTTTAACAGAGGTTTTTGAGTTAAGAACTGGTGGAGATACTGCTGACTTGTCTGGAGAAGAGTATACTGACTTGCTTGCCAGAATGGGTCATTCAGAGGCTAACCCTAGCAAGTTATTGAAAAAGAACCTTTCTGTGGAATACAGATTCCTAGCTGATGTAGTTGGGAAAGTGCTACTGGCTAAGCACTCTGCTCATGATACAATCTCAAGGTATCAGCTCTGCCTCATGGGAGCCCTAGTAGTCAGGAAGAATTTGAATTGGGGAGAGGTATTCTTTGACCTCATTAAGAAGAAGATAAACAAAAGTTTTGTAAACTTTGGAAGAATTCTAGGGGTGTTTCTGCAGCATAGGTGCCCTGCATTGTTGGTCTCTTCTGGAATCCACATCAATGCATCCAAGAGACTGTCTTGTGCCCTGTTTGGTAAATGGGACAGACAAATCATCAAGCCCAGCAGGCCCTCCTCCAGCACTCCTTCAGGCACTAGGACTCTCAGAGTCACTTCCCCACAGGTCTCTGCCCCTACAGATGACCTGCCTACTGATGCTCCTCCTCCTCCTCCAATTCCATCTCTTCCCATTCCATCTACCATTCCAACTCCATCGACCATCATCATCTCCAGCCCCTCTCCAACATCTACACCATCTCCAGTCCCTACTCTTCCCCTCACAGAAGACCAATTCCATCCATTATTCTCCTACCCTCAACCAGATGCCACTTCATCACCCTCCATTCCCTCCTTCACCCTCATTGATGATTCCTTTATGGATGACTCACCATCCTCTCCTCCTGAGCTACCCTCATCCTCAACTTCCTATCAAGCTCTTCTGCAAGACATCATTGACCAACCCATCTTCAACCCATCTATCTCCATCCCACTGTCCTCCATATCCACTTTACCCACACCTCAACCATCCCTGCCCCACTACTCCAGCTCTCCACTACCCTCACCAACAACTACTCCTCCATCCTCTACCTCTGCTCCAGTCACTACTAAGCAAGTAGACATTCCAGCCCTTGTTGACAGGCTGTATGAATTGCTAGCCCCCAGGCTATCTCTTCTTTTGGAGACCTCCTTGGCTCAATTACTCCTGTCAGTGGCAGCCCTTTCTGCCAGGCTCTCCACTCTCTTCCCTCAGGCAGCCCCTTCAGCAGTGTGCCTTGATCTAGCCATGTCTGAATCTAGGCAGGGGGAGATGCCCTATGAAGTGAGTCTGTCTGCTGCTGCTGCTGCTGCTGCTGTTATTGCTGTTTCAGTGAGTCTGCCTGCTGCTGTTTCTTCAGCTCTTGAATCTGCTCCTACTACTATGACTCAAGATCCTGCTGCAGTCTTTGCAATAGATCTCAGGTCTTTGCTTTCAAATTTTGATTCTATATATTTCAGATGTCTGCCAGAGACAGTTGCTGTCTAGCCCCTAGAGGATCTGTCCAAGGCCCTTGTGCCATTCTCTTGCTGTGACCCCAGCATCATCACCTCATTTGTCCAATCAGTATATGCTGCTGCCTCTTCTGATGAAAGCATTGCTGTTGTTTCTTATGTTGCTGCCCCTACTGCTGCTGAAAATTTTGATACTGTTGCTGATATTTCTGTTACTGCTGATGAACCAACTTCTAAGGAGATCCTTATGACAGAGGCACATGAGTTTGAGCCTTCTGAATTTTCTGCTGATATTTCTACTACTGATATTGTTGTTATTGAATCTGTTGCTGCTGCTGTTGTTACTGTTTCTACTTCAATTGCAACACCTTCTGTATCTGCTGCTGTCACTACTGTTACTGCTTCAACCTCTACTGCTACACCCTCTGCTGCCTCATCTGCTTCTATACAGCTCAAGAAAGATTTGATGAAGAAAATTGATGCCCTTTATGATGATCAGAGTTCTGAAAGTGATGAGTTCAGAACAGACTCTGATGATTCTTCTGCTACCATTGCCAGGAAAAGAAAGGCAAGGAGCAAAGCCATGAAGAGAGTACCTCCTGGCAAGGTCAAAGATAACAATGATATACCATACTATATTCTTCATGATTGCCCTATCACTGAGCACTGGATGCAGTACTCTAAGAATCAACTGAAAGCAATGAAAAAGAAAAGGAAATATGAAAAGGGTTCTTCACAATTCCAACACTCTCATCCTCCTCCACCACCTCCTCCTGATGCAGGTGCAGGTGGAAGTTCTGCTGCTCAACCCCCTGCTAGAAGTCAAGCTCCCTATCAGCCACATGCTAGATCCTATAATAGGGGAAGTCAATCCAGGGGTTCTCAATCAAGGAGAGGAGGATACAGAGGCAATCAAAGAGATCTCCAGGTCTACTCCAAAGGATACTCAAGGCAACATCCATATTCCAGGAAAGGACAAATTTCAACTGATACTACCTCTGGTCCTTTTCCCTATAAATTAAAGGAAACTGTGTCATCCAGGCCTCCTCAGGACAATCCTTCTAACAGATATGAGCCACCAGTACCTTTTGAGGACACTGAGAACAATCCAGCTGCTTGGACTGCAAGGATGAAGGAACTTGCTGCACTAGATCAAATCAAAAAGGCTAAAGAGCAAGGAAGAGATTCCTCTAACATCTCTACAATGTCTAAACAGAGAAAGAAAGAACTAGAAAGATATGCATCAAGCAAATTTTTTGATTCTAACAGGTACATGGAACTGCATCCTAAAGCTGTAGTTCCCAGGCCTAAGCAACAAACCACTTTAGGTGCAGCAGATGATACTAGATCAAAGAAGGAAGCCCTCAATCCCAACAGAGAAATCAAACTTGTTAAGGGCAAGGAAATGAAATGATTATGTAAGGTGACAATCTTTCTAATTATTATCTGGGATGATATATATATCTCTGTGGTTCTGCTGTCCAGCTTCTCTTTTTGTTTTTCTGTATTGCTGCTTGTATGTTATTTAATTTTTCCAAACTTTGTAAATAGTAATCCTAACCCAAATAGGGGGATATTGTTGGAACACCCTATTACTAATTTGGGTCAGGATCACTATGTCTCTAGGAAACCTTTGTTTGACCTCCTGTATAGCTCAAAAGGTCAATTAGAATTGAGTCTAAGGGTTAGAAGTCTAAGTTTGGAAGCTGCCCTCAAGACCAAGACTTGTTCAGTTTGTGACTAAGTCATGTCGTCGAGCTCAGCACGATGACTCGTCGAACTCCGATCGACGATCGTCTAGCTCAACTTTGACAGATCGTCGAACTCCATTCGACGATCGCTGAGCTCAACTTCTTCATATCGTCGAACTCCATTCGACGATCGGTGAGCTCAGTTCGACGATCTTGACTCAGCTTTGGATCTCTATCTCTGAGCTCAGTTCGACGATCTTTGAGCTCAGATCGACGATATTTTGCTGCTGTATATATCCATATCGCTGAGCTCAGTTCAACGATAACAGAGCTCAGTTTGACGTTTTCAGATGACTTCAAGGATGTTTCTAGATTCAAATTCAAATCAGTTAAGGAGTTATTCTGCAATTAATTCTGAAGATTTTCTAGCCGTTTTCATTCATTTCTGGACCAAGTTTCAAGGGATTTTTCAAGGAATATTTCTGTGGACTTTCCTCTAGAAGACTTTTTGCAATTAAGGATGCAATTAATGCAGGCCAACGGCTATTGTTGACAGAGGATGTTTTTCCATTCTGTAACAGAGAATAAAAGAGAAGAATTCTTGAATCTCACATATACGCACAGATTATAGATACATAGACACAGACAGACAGACATCAGTAATCTTCAGAACAAGAACAAAAATATTCTGTCTCAAAGAATTCTGAAGAAGACACATTCAAGGAGATCAAACTTTCTCAAATATTCAGATCTCTCTTGTCTCAAGTGTTCAAGGCCAACATCTTTCAAGACTCCAGACATCCAACATTTCAGCTGTTGATGAAATCATCTTTTACTGGAGCTCAACTTGTGAAGGCCTATCACCCTACAGCAAAGCTTTTTTTCCTGAAGATCTCAAGGACTCAGGGGGAGCTTTGACACCATCAATCCACATAGTCTTCTCAGTTGTTTGAGAAAGAGAAGACTTCCATCACTCTCTCACCCCCATCTTTGTAAAGGGTTTCTCAAACTCCCTTTAAAAGTTTGAGTTTGGTTTTTGAGCACCTTGTCAAAAGCTCATTGGTGGCAAGACACCTAATCAAAAAATCTGATTTGGTTTTTGAGCACCTTATCAAAAGCTCATTGGTGCCCAGGACACCTAATCAACTCATCCTGCAGTGGATTCCTACCTAGGGTGGTAGAAGAGTGGATGTACCCAAGTTTAGGGGAACCACTATATTTCCTTGTGTCATCTGGTTTTGCTTGTCTTTATTTTTGTTTCTGGCTGTGATTGTTTTGTGATTAGCTTATGTATAGTTTAGTTCTGTGATTAGATTTATTACTGCTTCCCTGCTCACTCATATTACAACAATTGTTGTAAAAAGTTTTTAAAGCACCATATACTCTATTCACCCCCCTCTAGAGTATATCAGATCTAGCTGCACTTTCAGATACCTACTATCATCGGGCGGTAAACTTCTAGCGCTCGACAAACATGACTTTCATTCGACAGTCGACAAAATGGGGCTAACGCCGAGCAGTACCTAGCAGATGTCGCACGGTAGCATTCAATGCTCTCAACACCTGGAGACTCAATGCTCTCAACGCCTAGCCACTCAACACTAAGCTACCGTCGGGCGATACCTTCTACCGTCGGACGATAGATTTCAGAGACTCTTTCTAAGAAATGGGGTGTTACAACTCCTCCCCCTTAATATAATATCATCCTCGAAATTAGTCTTCAGACCGGAAGACAGCAAGAAAATTATTGCAACAAATTTAAATATTTTTACAACAACCAAACAGCAAGAATATTGTTGCAACGCCTTAAAATACAGTCACAACATACCTAACACAAACAACTCGGGAAACTCTTCGCACATGGTTTGTTCTCGCTCCCAAGAGAACTCGTCCCGCCCGCAGTTGTCCCAATATACCTTTACGAGCTTCACCTCTTTGTTCCGTAACTGTCGAACTTCTAAATCCTCTAAGACCACCGAACGGACTTTCATCCTCAATTCCTCTTCTATCAGCACTGTGGCCGGTTCGATCACCACACTAGCCTCCACAAAGGCTTTCCTCAAGACAGAGACATGGTAGACATCGTGTAATCCACTCAATTCTATGGATGACACCGACTGGTAAGCTGCATCTCTGATGGGTTTTATAACCTCGAACGGTCCCAAAAACCTCGTACTCAACTTTTTGATTTGGCGAATGCGCGAAACTCCTTTGAAAGGCTTGATATTAAGATGGACCCAGTCTCCTACCACAAAATCCACATTCCTATGGCGAGCATTAAAATCTTTGCTTGCTAGTCCGGGGCAATCTTCATGTGCTCCTGAATGGTTCACACCAACTAGCATGCATCGACCACCACTTCTTTTCCCAAACGTTTGGTGCCTCCCGCCTCTATCCAGGACATTGGCGTTTGACACTGCCTTCTGTACAAAGCTTTGTATGGCGCTATCTTTATACTTTCTTGATAACCGTTGTTATAGACAAACTCTATCATGAAGAGGTGATCTTCCCACTTCTTCCCAAAGTCAAGTGTACACATCCTCAGCATATCCTCCATTGTTCTTTCTGTTTGTTCATTAGTTTGAGGATGGAACACCGTATTGAACTTACGCTTCGTGCCCAGACTTTTCTGAACAAACCTCTAGACTTTGGATGTGAATCGTCCATCGCGATCTCTAATTATACTCTTAGGAATCTCATATAGTCGCACAATGTTGCGATCATACAACTGTACCAGCTTCTCCACGCTGTCTTCTTTACGGTTTGGGAAGAAATGAGCCTCTTTGGTCAAGCTGTCCACAATCACCCAAATAGCGTCGTTTTCATACTGCGATCGAGGTAAGCCATGCACAAAATCCATGGAGATGTCATCAAACTTTCATTCGGGAATCGGAAGAGGCTTCAGGAACCCACCCATCTTCTGACACTCGGCCTTCACTAAGGTGCAGGTTTGACACCGACACACGTACAATGCTATATTACGCTTCAAACAAGGCCACCAAAAGTATTTCTTCATATCCAAGTACATCTTTGTACTGCCCAGGTGAATGGAGTACTTCGTAAAGTTAGCCTTAAACATCAACTCCTCGTGGAGCTTGCCAAACTGCAATACACATATCCTTCTGTCCTTCCTCAAGCCTCCATCAATCATATCCCAGGTGCTACCCTCGCCCATTTGAGCTTCCACCATGAATTGCTGTAACTCTTCATCCAAACTAGTCGCTTCTCATATGCGATCGGATAAGTAGTTTTGTAACTCGATCCAGTTCAATGGAGCTATGCTTGACTTGAATCTTGCTATGCACTTAATGCCAATAGTCTCACAGTCTCGCATCAACCGCTCATCATGAGCTTCGATCTAACTCAATTGACCAGAGTATTTCCTATGCAAGGCATCCGCCACCACGTTGGGTTTGTCAGGTGTATAATGAATCGCCACTTTGTAGTTACTGAGGAATTAGACCCATATGCACTGCCGCATATTCAAGTCCTTTTGGTCTAGAAGATACTTCTGGCTCTTGTGATCCGTGAAGATCTCCACCTTTGCACCTTACACATAGTGCCACCACAACTTTAGTGCAAAAATTACCGCCGCCAATTCCAAGTCATGGACAGGGTAATTTCTCTTGTGAGGCTTCAAATGCCTAGACCCAGACGCTATGACACTGCCATGTTGCACCAACACGCAACCCAGCCCACATCCTGATGCGTCACTGAAAATCTGGAATCCTTCACTCCCTTTAGGCAGACTTAGGATTGGAGCTGTCATCAGTCTTTCCTTCAGGGTGTCAAACGCCTGATTGCCCTTTTGAGTCCACACAAACTTCTGATCCTTATGAGTTAGAGAAGTTAGTGGTAGAGCTATATGGGAAAAGTTTTCCACAAACCTTCTATAGTACCCGACTAGTCTAAGGAAACTTCGGACTTCCGCCACGGTTCTCAAAACTAGCCAATCTCTGATGGCCTCCACTTTTGCAGGATCCACCGCCAACCCATCACCACTAATCACATGGCCCAGAAATGCCACCTTCTCTGACTAGAACTCGCACTTTGAGAACTATGCATAAAGCTGGTTCTCTCTCAACACTTGCAACACCAATCACAAAGGAGTCTCATGCTCTGCCTCCGATTTGGAGTATACCAAGATATCGTCAATAAATATGACAACAAAAGAGTCCAAGTACTCAGGAAATACTCGATTCATAAGATCCATGAATACTGATGGTGCGTTTGTCATCCCGAACGACATCTCCGAGAACTTGAAATGACCATACCTTGTTCCAAAAGCCATCTTGGGTATCTCCTCATCTCGAATCCACAACTCATAGTATCCTGACTTCAAGTCCAACTTAAAATACACCACTGACCCCAACAACTGGTCGAACAGGTCATCTATCCGAGCAATCAGATACTTATTCTTGATAGTCAGTTTATTCAGTACTCTGTAGTCTATGCACAAAAGCATACTACCGTCTTTCTTCTTCACAAACAACACTGGCGCGCTCCAAGGTGAAGAAAAGGGTCTAATATACCCATGCTCCAACAGTTCTTACAACTGAACTTTGAGTTCGGCCAACTCTTTTGGTGTCATCCTAAAAGGAGAACGTGACACCGGCCTAGACTCTGGCACTAACTCAATCGAGAAATCGATCTCCTGTCGAGGAGGTGCTCTAAGAAGCTTATCAGGAAATACATCCTCGAACTCTGCCACTATAGGCACATCTCCAAGTGACATCCTGGAAAGGCGAACCTCCAATAACGCTATAATAGCTACTCCTCCTTGGTTAACTGCCCGCACCAATTACATGGACGAAATCAAGGAGCATGCCACTCCACCAAGGCCCGTGAACTTAACTTCTGTCTACCCTTCACATCTCAGGGTAACCACCTTAGATAAGCAGTCGATACTGGCACATTGCTCTACAAGCCAATTCATTCCCAATATCTGATCGAACACAAACAACGGTAGAACCGCCACTACCAAGTGAAGTCAACTCTGTCCAAACTCCAACAAATGCGCCACTTCGCCCTGGTAGTCATGGATGACCCATTAGGCATGCTCACCTTGAGCTCTGCGTACGTCAAGAATGGCTCAACTCCAATCCTCCGGATAAAGCTTTATGCAAGGAAGGAGTGAGCCACTCCCGTATCAAACAATACCCTAGTGCGGTACCCAGAGACTAACACAAAGCCTAAAACATAGGCGCATGCATAAATGATCTTGAAAGTCTAAGATAAAAGATTAATTCAAACTTTCATACCTGTCACAACATCGGGTGGGCGGATCGCTTCCTTCTGCCCAAGGTTATACGCCCTTGTCTGCACGGGTTGGAAACGAGAAGCGCTAGACTCCATCATCTTTCCTTTATCCGTTGCGCTGGGTCCGAAGCGCACCGACTGTTCTTGTCTCTGCTCCTGCTCCGCACCACCCTTAGTACAAAAACGAGCTTTGCGGCTCGGTTTGCCACAGTTGTAGCACGATCGTGGTCCCTTGAAGCGAGACCCCCCCCCCCCCCACCCGACGTCGCACTATCCTTCTCCCAATTCTTATAGGGATGAGACTTCTACTTCCACTTACTCCCATCAGTTCTTCCTTGAGATTTAGAAGACTTTCCTTCTCCCTGCTTGGCCGTAAAACCATTTCGACGTTGAGTTCGTTCCAAATTGCTCTCCAATTTTCTGGTAGCCTCAACCAGCTCATTGAAAACAACATTCTTCATAGATATGAGGGGTGGCCTCAGATTCTCCCTCAGTCCGTGGTAGAAGAGGTTGTCCCTCTCCACATCATCGGCCATAGTCGTTCCAGCATAACGACCCAACCGAGTAAAGTCCCGAACATACCCGTCCAACAATTTTTCCCACTGCACCAAGTGCAGAAATTGCCTCTGAAGGGCTAGCCTTGTCAACACAGGAATGTACTTCTTCAAGAAAGCATTCCCAAATTCTTTAATGGATGGGCTGCGTCTAGGAAAATGGCAACCACTATAGCTCACCCACCACAACTTAGCATCTCCTGCCAACATGAAGGTTGCAAACTCAAATTTATTTTCCTCTAGCGTCTCTGTCGCCCTCAGAAGTTCTTGAATACTTGCTCACCAATCCTCCGCATAGGTTAGCATGCCGACTCCATTAAACGTTGGAGGGTGGCAGCTTAAGAAATACTTCATTTGTCGGTCTCCTTGCTGGACAACAACTCGTTCAACTAACGACTCTGCGTGCCTTGCTCCTCCACCTGGCACGACTATTGCAGCATCCGGGGTAGCAATGGTTGCTACCTGTGCAACAGGGGTCACAACTTGGGCTGCTGAGGCAACTTGGGCTGCAACCAATGCTTCTGAGATCATGCGACAGAAATCGGTCGGGGTTACCCCACTACACAACAGACCTGGAGCAGTAGCTCTGCTTGCTGAAGGCTCTTCCCATGTCCTCGACGTCCCCACCTCATCACTTGCACCCTTAGCAAAAGAAAGGTAAAACAAGAATCAGCCTCTATTCGCAAGACTTAGACATTCGGACACTTACGGTCCCACGATACTCCTATGTGGATAACTTCTTAACGCAATTCGTTTAGGACACATTTGTCCACGAAGACATACCTTGGACATGAACCTCCATCTGATACAAAATTATAACACCTCCCCTGTAATGATTGTATAATATGTGTCTGATCGGGGCCCCACAACATACAGATGCCACAGCTTAAGATTATAAGATGATATAAACTACCTAAATCAAAACTCAGACAAAAACAGCAGAAACAAAAGAGCAAAACCAGAAGTTATCCACTAACACATGAGTATCAACACGGCCTTATGACCTTACAACATTTTAGAGTCCAACATTCAACCATAACACTAAATATTAATGTGCATAAACACTCCTAGTATACCTCGGCTTGAGAGATGGAAAATATAGTACCTAAAGCATTACATTCGACAAAATAGATCTATAACACTTCATGAGGCTTAGGCCTTTTGGCCGGCGAGCTTGCTCCCGCTTGCGGTCCTTGTCATGTAAAAATTTGGTTGTAACGTGGGTCAGCAAAGGCTAACCTTAATTGTGTAACCAACACATCTCCTCTCGGTCATCCCTAGAGGACCCCGGGGCACTCCATCACCCTGTAGGTCAGTACTTCGTATGCAAAATACAATAACATGTAAAGTTATAAAATAGGTTTGGATGTTTCATACAGCAAACACGTTTCTATGTTGAGCATATAATAAAAGGGGCCTACAATGCAGCATGAATGCAATCTCGGGTTTCACCCAAGGTACCCTAAAGCGCATGCTTCTAACACATCATCACATCGGGTACTTCCAATTTCCGCATCGGCATTCAAGCCGCAAACACAAGGCTACTCTAAATACCCCCAAACGACATACAAACCGCAAACACAAGGGTACTCTAAATTCCCCCAAACATCTTACAAGCTGCTACACAAACAAACCGATAAGAAACCTTACTAGACCCCACCCATTCGCAACGACCCAGGCCCGACTCCAATATCAAGAGCAATGTCCACTGAAGGAGATCCAACGGGACCAAGCTGGAATCGGCCGGGCTTTCCTAAAGCTTGGAATTCTCGTCAGTTCCATAGAAGGGGGACTTGTATCGCCGGGACACTCTCCACACATGACTTTGCAACGTCACGGGCTAGCCAGCCGACCGCAGAGAAAAATCACGCCTTAGCACATCGCAATCCCACACCTTTCTTACCCAAATCCACCGTTTGTACTGTAACATTCCCGTGCACCAAGGAAACTCTCTACCGTCACAACAGAGCTAACCTTGTCTGGTTTCCATTAACGTTACTATGCCCCAAGGAAACCATCTACTATCACAACGGAGATAAACATGTCCGGTTCCACATACGTGTACTGACACGAAATGAGGGGGGGACATACAATATCACAAACGACATCTTGACGCTATGCATCATCACCGAGTCGGACTAACGGTCGTGACTGCACTTCATCCCCAATGCCTAATCCACTAAAAGAGCGGATTTCTAGTACAATAACATGTCGGGGACAAACAAAATCGACCTGGTGGCTCTTCTTGAACCATTGCCACACGAATCCCTCTCATTTGAGAGATCTGGTGCCTAGAATGCTTAAACGAAAATAAAAATAGTGTAGATGCCACGCACGCATCCTAAAACTGAGAGGAGAAGTGTCGTTACCTTATGACTCCTCTTCTAGGCCATGAAACCCTTTTCTTGTACGGATGAAAATGAGCGCATTCCCTTCCTATTCATAGATCTGGCCTCGGAACGACGATCAGAGGTCTAATGCTCTGTCAATGGCGGAAGAACGCTCTCTTCTTCCTCCTCCCTCCTCTCTCCTCAAAACCCTAACTATCCCTTCCCAAATGAGAAAGTTGAGGAGAAATAAAGCTTTAGCTCTATATTAAAACTCTGGAGGAGAGTCTTGGGCCTTAGGATCAAATCCTAGAAGAAATCAGACGGCTAAAAAGCCAAAGGACGGAACTGCTTCCGTCCGCTACTGTCGGGCGATAATTTTCTACCGCCAAGCGGTAATTTCCCATGCACTCGGACAGAAAATAATGTCGCGCTAATGCCGACGATAAGACTATCATCGCGCGGTAGCGTCTTTCTCGAGAACTTTACACTCAACGAACGGGGTCCTTCATTCGATGTTCGATAAATCAGGGCTATCGCCACGCGATACCTACTATTGTCGTGCGGTAAACTTCCAGCGCTCGATGAACAGGACTTCCATTCGACGATCGACGAAATGGAGCTAACGCCGAGCGATATGTAACGGCCTCCCCAGCCCACGGCTCGAAAGGACGGCCGCCGGCACCCCCAGCACCACGATCGAAAGGGTTAAGCCTAACCAGGTCTGCAGACCATGCATTCCAACCCCTCCCCATGCACAGGAGTGTTGTTGAGGTCGGGGATCGAACCCGAGACCTCAGTGATAAGGAGTTTTCAAACCACTCCTCATCACCAACTGAGCTGCAGCTCAGTTGGTGATGAGGAGTGGTTTGAAAACACCTTATCAAGGAGGTCTCGGGATCCATACCCGGACTCAACAACCCGCATGTGCATGGGGAGGGGTTGGACTGCATGGTTTGCAGTTCTGGTTAGGCTTAACCATTTCGAGCGTGGTGCTGGGGGTTCCTGCGGATGTCCTTTCGAGCCGTGGGCTGGGGAGGCCGTTACAAAAAGTGCACTTTTTACCTAAATACCCTTTATTAGGGAAAAGCTAGGGTTTGCCCATTCCCCAACCAAATCAACTCAAAATGAGGTGAAAATCTATTCAAAACCTCCTGATAACCCTAGGGACCACTCACCAAAATTTGGCAGTGTTTGGAGGTCTTTAGGTCCCTAAATTAATTTACCCTAGGATATTTAAATGATTTCAAAAATTATAGAAACATTGTCCCCAAAAATTCTCATTTTTGTGCAGGACCTGGGTACAGATTAGTGTGACTCCTTGTCCAAATTTCAGGTCATTTGGATAAGGAATGAAGTGGGGGCACCCATTTTAACCTTTGTCTAACCCTAAGTATAGACCCCACCAACATGAGTGCCCTGGTCAAACCAGGCACCCAAATTGGTTCAACTAATTTTAACTTAAATGGACTCGTAGGGCTACAATTTTGATATTCATCACTTTTCTAGATTTTGCCTCTAGGTACTTTTAATAATTAGAAACATTAAATACAAATAGTGTGACAGAAATGAAATGATATGAAAATATATATCCTATAGTTTGATTGATCGCCAGCACGAATCTTAAAGCGCATCCAGCGGCTCTGGCTCGTCTTCTTCCTCTAGCCGACGGTTAGGATTGACAAGTCCTGGAGCTACTTCCAGCCACCATAGCCGGCCATCCGGCCACCTCCCTGGCCGGCCACCGCCACCACCAGCTCCGTTGAGGTGGTGGCTATCGCCAGGCGGCGGCACAGCCGCCGGAGGGTCCTATTCCGACGAACCCGACAAGTTAAAAATTGCAGAAAAACCAGGAGAAAGCTTCTCCCGATCGGGCTCAATTGAGCCCGATTCTTGTTCCTAATTAGTCCTATGATCTACCCATGGATGAAGGAGAAGGGGAGGACATTGCTTGCGGCCTGGAGATGCGTTGATCGCCGGGATGCCATTGCTAGTGGAGGTGTTGCCGGCGCTCTGTATCAGCATAGTCAACTCGCTTGTCTCCTTCGGGTAAGGTGTGGAAAAGCTTGCCCTGGATCCAGGGATGCTTTTAGGTGATTAAAAAGGGGGTAGGGAGGGGCCAAGCTGGAAGTGGCCATTAATGGACCCTTAACGTAACTTTCGGCCATGGTATTTGGGGGAGGGGTGAATTTGGGATCAATCCAACCAGGAAACGGCTGGAAACTTCTCCTCTCCCTCAAAGGAGTTGAATCCAGCCCTAAATAGGGGTGAGGAGAAGGGCCTTCCTTCATGGCACAATTAATGGCCAAGAAACTCATTTCTCGATCGTGGTAGTTCTCCTCCCCTAGCCCTGATCAGCCACCAGGATGACCCCTGGCCTTCTCCACACTGAATGGGGGAATGAATCAAGCAATAAAAGGGGTGGTCTTTGGCTTCCCCAAGCCATGAAGGTACTAACTCCTTTTCTCTCTCGTCCATTAAAGAGAAATTGAAGCTTTCTCTCTCCTACCCCTCATGGCCGGTTTTGTTCATGGCCCTAGCCTAAATGCAGCCCACTAAGCTAATACAAAGTGGTTAGGAGGTGGTTAGCCCAAGTGGCTAGGGGCTTGAGCTTGAGTTAGCCTTTTGAACAAAGTTGACTTGACCTTAGCTTAGGGTTGACTTTGGTCAAATTGACCTTTTGTGTCACCATCAATGGGTCCTTGGTGACCCATTGGACTCCCCTAAGGTCTAGGTAGGGATGGTTAGGGTTGACTTGGCACCTTGGAGGTCACATGACCCTTAGTAAGGGCACTTTGACCACTTTGAGGCTAGAGTTGACTTGGGTCAACTAGCCACTAAGGTTGACCCCAATGGGTCCTTGGTGACTCATTGACCTCACTTTAGGGGTAGGAGGGCATGAGTGGGGTCCACTTGGCTAAGGGAATGTCAATTGACCCTAAGTAGGCTAGTTTGACCCATTTAGGGTTAGGGTTGACTTAGGTGCTCTTAACCACTTTGACTGCCCACAGTGGATCTCTAGTGGACCTATGGACTACCCAAGGTGTTAGGGGTATTGTGGTAGGGTCATGGGATCAAGTTGTGTTGGGTACATTGGAAAATGTGTACCAGATTTGAAGAAGCCTCACCTTACTCAATGATATGCATCAAGGTGTATTTGATGTTATTTTGAGTTTATATGTGCAGGTTAACTAAATGCAGGAATGCAGAAAAATTTCTAAGTCCATGTGTTGACACCTGGAGAAGCTGTGTCGACACTTATGAAGGCTTGTGTCGACACTTGGAGTTGATTATGTCGACACTTGGAAAGGCTGTGTCGACACTAGAAGAAACTGTGTCGACATGCAGAGGAAGTGTCGACACACAGTGAAGCATTATCGACATCAACTGTGTCGATACCGAGAGGCAGTGTCGACACACAGGAATACTTAGTCGACATCAATTGTGTCGACACCAAGAGGTAGTGTCAACACACTGAAGACTTTGTCGACATCAACTGTGTCGACACACAGGACTTGTGTCGACATACAACAAAGTTTCAACTAAGTTAAAGAAGAGAAGTATTTGTGTCGACACACAGAATCATTGTCGACACATTCTAAAGAATATGTGTCGAGAAGCAGTATCAACAACAAAGGAGTTGTGTCGACACTACCAAGGCTTGTGTCGACACTTAATTCACTTGTGTCGACACTTAGTCTACTTGTGTCGACACATGATGAAGATCAGTCTCAACACTTTCAGACAGAGACAGTATTTCAAGAAGTGACTAGATGACTTGACAGCTGCCATTTCTAACCGGTCTACTGGAACTGTCAAAGCTGTCAGAAGTTTGTTAGAAACAGGGTCAGCCGGTTACCATGGAGGAAGACTATATAAAGGCTTTCTCCTTCAACAGAAGAAATAGTTAAGAATAAGAACATACACAGAGAACTAACAACACAAAAAGAAGAAGACCTTCGACAGAAGATCTAAGTAGTTGGAGAGAGAGAGCTCCATCTAAGAAGTGCAGTTGCTGAACCAGGCTGTCAAGAAAGATTCAGATTGAGATCTGAATCTCAAGTTAGAAGCTGATTGAAGATCAACCTCTCAATAGTTCAACCCTACTGAGTTCAGATTCAAGAAGCTTTGAAGAAAGCTAAGAGAGGTTGTGCTCTTCCATCAGTTTCTTCTAAGAACTGATCAAGAAATCATCCATCCCTTCTCTCTCTACTTGGGTGGTGGTAAAACACTTTGTAAACACTATTTTCTGTAGGATCTATTCTAGATCTGAGCTGTAAGCCTATTTTATAAAGGCTGAGTGTGGGAGAGTAATTTCTCTGAGTGGTAGGCCTTGTTGAAGGCTGAGGTAGGGCTGCGAGCCTGAGTTGTAGGAGATTGATATCTCTGAGTTGTAGGCCTTGTATAGGCTGAGGTAGGGCAGATTGCCTGAGTTGTAGGAGCCTTGTTTGGGGTTCTGAGTTGTAAGATCTGAGGATCTGAGGTGAAGAGAAGAAGTTAGGCCGAATCTAGCACTCTGCTAGATAGGCGAATGGGGAAAGTGGATGTACCCAAACCTTGGGGAACCACTATAAAAATCTGTATGCAATCTGTGTTGTGATAATTCTGTGAATCTGTGTTGTGTTAACTATAGAATTATCTGTTGTTAAGTAATTAATTTAATAGATTGGTTGCCTTAAAAATAAAAAGGAATTACACCTATTCACCCCCCCCCCCCTCTAGGTGGTTAGGCACTAATTCTTTCAAGTGGTATCAGAGGGAGGTTCCTCAAAGAAGGACTTAACAGTCTGAGTTAGATCCTTAATGCAGATTCAAGATCAAGAAAATGGGTTCAGGAGAAAATCATAAGAAACTAGGTTCTATGAAATTACCCATATGCAGAAAGGAGATATTTGGCATCTGGAAAGAAAGGGTCAGGCTGTTTATGGGGTCTTCTGGTCCAAGAATCTACATTACAGTGAAGGAAGGTCCTTATATTCCTATGAAGATTTCAGTTCTTGATGTCAACCAAAGAATTCCCAAAGATTTTTCAGAGATGACTAAGGATGAGATCATCCTGGCAACTATGGATAAAAGAGCACAGAATATCATAGTAAGTGTCATAGATGATGCAACTTTTCAAAATATGATTCACTGCAAGACCTCCAAGGAAATGTGGGAAACTTTGATAGTCTACATGGAGGATTATGAAGATGTCATACAAGATAGAAAATTTATGCTGAACCAGGAATATGAGAGTTTCAGACAAGGAAAGTCTGACAGTATAACTGAGTGTTATAAAAAGTTCTATAGAATAGTAAATGAGTTGATGTCCTATGGAAGAATCTTCAGTACCTATGAACTGAATGATAAATTCCTAAGATCCTTGACAAAGGATTGGGACACTAAGATTTGTGCCATTAGGGAAGTGGCCAAACTTGCAGATATCTCTCCTCCAACCTTATTTGGAAAGTTGTTGTCATATGAGATGCAACTGATGGCTAGGAAAGAGGAAGACAAAAGTGCAAAAGGTGAGCATAGAGAAAAGTCTGTGGCCTTCAAGGTTGAAGCCACTAAGAAAAATAGGAGGATGTCTTCATCATCTCCTAAGATAGTTGCTGAAATTGCTTCAAATAATTCAGACAACCAGAATTCAGACAGCAGTGACTCAGATGAAGATTTTGCAGCATTTACAAGATAGTTTCAGAGATTCCTGAAGAAGAAGCAGTGGAAGTCTAAGCCTTCCACATCTCAGTCTAAGGATGAGTATTATCAAAAGAGGAAGTCATCCAGGAAGGACAGGAGCAGGTCTAAGCCAAGCAAATCTACAACATCAAAGATAGTTTGCTACTACTGTAATAGGCCTGGACATGTTGTGGCTGAGTGTCCAGATAAAAGAAAAAAGACTGCAGATAAAAAGAAGAGTCAAAACCAGAGCAAGAAGGAGAAATCCTTTGTTGCTAAGAAGGAGAAGAGCTTGACAGACCAATCTACTTAAGAGTCAGAATCTAAAGTTGAGGCCTACATTGGTCTATATGCAGCATATGAAGAAGAAGAGTTTCTCCAGGTGCTGAACTCTATATATGAACAAGAAGACCATCAGTGCTAGGGACTGATGGTTGTGTCAGAAGAAGACAAGTGCCAGGATCAGCCTGGTCCTATTAAGGTACAATGTATTACTAGAAATTCAGATTGTAGTACTGAGTCAGAGTCAGCAACATCTGCATCAAGTGATGTGGATGGGTCTGAGTCTGAAAGTGATATTCATCAGCTGATAGATGAATATGGAGATTTATTGCAGGCACTTAAGAAGAGCAAAAACCTGGCCAAATCTTAGGCTAAGGAAATTGCAGATCTTAAGATGGCTGCATCTGATTTAGAGAAGTTGCTCGATCAAAAGCTAAATGAGATTGCCAGATTGAAAAACATAACTGTTATTCAAATGGGCACAATCATATTCAAGAATGATCAGATTAAGAATCTGGAGATTAGACTTCAGAAAGAGAAAGAGATTGTGGCTTGTTTTTCTAAGCCAAAATCTGTATTATCCTTAATAGATGACTTTGTGTCACAAAAGGGTAAGGCTGGATTAGGGTTTAAGAGAACAACATGGGCTGCTAAGTCCAATAAGAAAGACAAAGCTCCAGCACAAAATAAGAGACCTGATGTAAATAATTCAGTAAAGGTTGTACCTAAACAAAGGTATAACAAGTTTGAGTGCTGGTGATGTGGCAAGGTAGGCCACTTTGCCTTAGATTGTTGGCACAATTCCAGTGTCAAAGAGAATAGCAATCCGCCTGTTAGAAGAGCTGCAGGCAGATTTGTCAAATTTCAGACTAACATGAACCAAGGACCCAAAACTTATTTGGGTTCTAAGGTTAAGTAGTCTTTATTGCAGGTGAGTCCAAGTGGCCATGCCCTTATATGGTACTTGGACAGTGGATGTTCCAGGCACATGACTGGAACAAGGGGGTTGCTGAAGGACTACACACCTATCATGGATGGCCCTAAAGTAACCTTTGGTGGTTCATAAAAAGGAATCATCAAAGGATTTGGTAATATTTCTAATAACCAGATTATCTCTCAAGTGGCCTATGTGAAGGGTTTGAAACACAACATTATAAGCATAAGTCAGTTGAGTGATTTAGGTTATGACATTTCATTTATTAAGAAAGGATGTCATATCAAAAGGTCAAGTGATCAAAAGGTCATATTTACAGGATATAGAAAAAGAAATGTGTACTGTCTTAACTTTGAGTGTGAGAACAATGTTTCTCCTATTTGTCTTGTAGCAGATGAGAGAGCCTCTTATTATGTTAAATGGCACAAGAGGCTGTCTCATCTTAACTACAAGACTATTGGCCAACTCTTTAGCAAAGAGTTAGTGAGGAATGATCCTCAAGTTAAGTGTATAAAGGATGGGATATGCTCAACTTGTCAAAATGGCAAGCAGAGCAAATCCTCCTTTCATAGCCTTGAAAACAAGGATTCAGTGAGGTGTCTATACCTCTTGTATATTGATCTATTTGGTCCTATGGCAGTTCATAGTCTAGGTAGGAAGGTCTACACTTTTGTGGTGGTAGATGACTATTCTAGATATTCTTGGGTGTTCTTTCTGAGACAAAAATCTGAAACCCCCAGTGTCTTATATAGTTTTGTCAAATAAATTCAGAATGAGATGTACAGTACTGTGGTCAAATTCAGAAGTGACCATGGAACTGAATTTCAATCTGAGAGTATGACAAGACTGTGTGAAGAATTTGGGATTTTCCAAGAATTTTCCTCACCTAGAACACCACAGCAAAATGGAATTGCTGAAAGGAAGAATTTAACACTGATTGAGGCTGGTAGAACTCTATTGAGTGACACTTCTCTCCCAGAATATTTCTGGGCTGAGGTAGTAAACACTGCATGTCATATGATCAATAGGGCTTCTATCACCAAAAGCCACAAAAAGACTCCCTATAAGATTATGAAGGGCAGAAAACCAAACTTATCCTATTTTAGGATCTTTGATTGCAAGTGTTATGTCCTTAACAATGGCAAGTCTCATCTAACTAAGTTTACTGCCAAGTCCCAAGAGGGGATATTTGTTGGGTACAACAACAATAGTAAGGCTTATAGGATCTATAATTTGACTACTCAAGTTGTAGAAGAATCTGTACATGTTGTCTTTGATGAAACAAGACTGATTAACTGTGAGTTGCCAAGTAGTGCTTGCAGTTCTACATGTATAAATGAGAGAATGGACAAACTTACTATTACAGAAGATTCAACTACAAATCAGGAAGTGGAAAATGGAGGCTGCTGTCCAGGGGGAGTACAAGACTCTCCAGATGCTGATGAAAACCAAGAGGTGCAGCATAATGAAGAGACTGGAGGTGTTCAACCAGAAGAAAGACTACCTCCAGCTATTAGACACCTAAAAGATCATCCAACAAATCAGATAATTGGTGATCCAAGACAAGGAGTACAAACAAGGAGCAGGAATCTGAACACAGTTCTGTGCTCTAGCTTCTTATCACAAGTGGAACCCAAGAAATTTGAAGAAGCTATTCTAGACCCACATTGGATTGATTCCATGCAAGAGGAGCTGAATAAGTTCAGAAGGTGCAAGGTCTGGAAATTATTTCCTAAACCAAAAGACCACAACATCATTGGGACAAAGTGGATCTTTAGGAACAAACTGGATGAGAATGAGATTATTGTGAAGAACAAAACAAGACTTGTTGCAAAAGGATACAGGCAGGAAGAGGGTATTGATTTTGATCAAACCTTTGCCCCAGTTGCAAGACTGAAAGCAATTAGGATGTTCCTTGCTTATGCAACATATCAAGGCTTTAAGGTATTCCAAATGGATGTAAAATCAGCTTTCTTAAATGGAAATCTAAAAGAAGAAGTCTATGTAGAGAAGCCCTCAGGTTTTGTTGATGCTCTCAAACCTGATTATGTTCATAGACTTAGGAAAGCATTGTATGTGTTAAAGCAAGCCCCAAGGGCCTGCTATGAAACCCTGTCTAATTTCCTCATAGAGAACAAATTCTTAAGGGGGAAAATAGACAAAACTCTATTTCTTAGGGAGTCCAAAGGAAAGATAATCCTAGTCCAAATATATATTGATGACATAATATTTGGGTCTACTGAAAGTAACATTTGTAAAAAGTTTGCAAAACTTATGCAAGGGAAATTTGAAATAAGCAGTATGGGAGAACTTAAGTCCTTCTTGGGTATCCAAGTAAGACAGACTGAAGATGGCTTGTCCATATCCCAGTCTAAGTTCACCCTGGAGTTAATTAAGAAGTATGGTATAGGATCATCCACTACCATGAGAACTCCAATGGGGACAAGTGTATCTTTTAGCAAAGATGATGTAGGGAAACCTGCAGATGAAACTTTGTATAGAGGTATAGTTGGCTCCCTCCTATATCTGACTGCTAGTAGACCAGATATCATGTATGCTACATGTGTCTATGCTAGGTACCAATCCTGCCCTATAGAATCTCATCTGACTGCAAAAAAAAGGATTTTGAGATATCTTAAGGGCACACCTAATCTAGGCCTTTGGTACCCTTGGAATGGAGATTTTCTACTGACAGGCTATTCAGATGAAGATTTTGCAGGTTACAAAGAAGATAGAAAAAGTACTACAGGCACCTGTCAATTTCTAGGAGGAAGACTGGTGTCTTGGAGCAGTAAGAAGCAGACTAGTGTGGCAATATCCACAGCTGAGTTTGAATATGTGGCAGCAGGAAGTTGTTGTGCACAGCTATTGTGGATTCAGCACCAGCTAGAAGACTATGGTATTCAGGTAAGTAGAACACCTTTGCATTGTGATTCTACAAGTGCTATTTCTATTACTAATAATCCTGTTTCACATAGTAGGACTAAGCATATAGAAATTAGATACCATTTTCTTAGAGAACATGTAGAGAAAGAGGACATCTCACTAGAATTTGTCAAAACAGATCATCAAATTGCAGATATGTTTACTAAGCCTCTAGATGAAACTAAATTCAATAAGTTTAAAATTGAATTAGGAATGTTGAACATAGATTTGTTTAACAAAATTGACTAAGTAAAATGGTGTCGACACAAGGAGTTGTCTATATCGACACATATAAGTGGTGTAGACATTCCAGAGAAATGATGTCGACACATCTAGAAAATTGTTGTTGACACTTCAGAGAAGTAGTGTCGACACATCTAGAGTAGTTGTCGACACATCCAGAAGTGGTGTCGACACTTAGGTTCAACACAGATTTCGTCAATTAGAGTATCGACTAATCGTCGAGCGCAAATATATAAGTGTCGACACATAGAAGTCAACACTTATGTCGAGACATTAGAAGTCTGTGTCGACACTTTTCAACAATGTCGACACATTAAGAGGATTATGACGTGCCTTCTCACCTTCGTTTTTAGAAAGGTATAAATAGGTCCACAACATTGTCTGTCGACACGCTCTCCATAGTTTCGAGACCAAAACCTTGTGTCGACAAATTCTCTCATCTAAATTCAAGATTTCTCTCAACCCTAATGGCTCCCAAGCTTGAAGACAATGTCAATGAAGGATATGAGCTGGTATGCAACGCATTTGATGGAGCGAAATCTAAAATTAAAGCTGTAGTAACCCTAATTGCTGAGAATGAGTTGGAGTTTCTAGTTTCTGAACCAACTAAGATCTGGAAGAAATAAACACTAAAATTCTTTGGTGCTGCTACCCTAGATCAAACTGGACTCAAGATTAGATCCACAGTCCATAGAGTAATGGTGAAAATCACCCAGAAGAGTCTCAGGAAAGTTCTACACCTGCCAAGAACACAGGAAGAAGTAGATGTCCCTGCATCTAAGCTAAGGGAAGCACTTCAATGGTGTGGACTGGATTCCACTATAAAGATTGGCTCAGCTTTGAACAGGAAGGGCATGAATATGCAAGGGAAATTTTTGTCTGAAGTTGTAGGCAAAGTGATTCTGTGTAAGCCAGGGGGCATGATAGGATATCAGCCCATATATTCAGCTTAATGACCAGGATCATCTATAAACTAAACACTGATTGGTCAGCAGTCATTTTTGAGAAGATTAAGGAAAGCATTAAGAAACCAAATCTAGGATGGATTATGAGTCTCTACTTGTCTGGAATGATTCCAGAAGTAATGACACAAGCTGCTGGTTCTAAAATTAATCATATGAGAAGGATGGACATCAGGATCATCTCCAGGTGGGAAAGAGTATTAACTAAGGACATGCCTACTCCAGAGAAGGAAGCTCCACCATAGAGGAAGCAGAAGAAAACCAAAATGGTTCCGGAACCTTCCAGTAGTTCAGAGGAGCAAGCAGCTTCCAGTTCTAATGAGGAAGAGGCTGTAAATGTTGGACAATCACCAGTAATAACAGTAAGAAATGAAGATGCACAGAGGCAGGAGGAGCAAACATCTGTTAGCTCCATCCACCTAGATCCACTCCAGGGGGAGCCTCATCATGAGGAAGTGCCAACTCACCCGGAGAGTGAGATGGCTACACAAACAATCCTTGAGGTAATTCAAGAGGTGAATCAATCAATTCTTAATGATAAAGATGAGATACTAACTGAATTTTTGATTGATGTTGACCAGCCAACACAACTAAACAATCAAGCACAAGATGTTATCTTGGAAGATACATTTGATGCTGCTAATGCTCCAGAGATTACAGTGCCTCAAGTCCCTACTCAACAAGAATTTACCTTAGAAGAGTTGTTTCCTGATTTAGTGCAAGCTAATATTGAGGGAGAGCATGCTGGTTTTGAGGTGGAGAAAACTGATTTTGAGGGGGAGCAAGCTAATCTTGAGGGGGAGCAAGCAGGATCTCAGAGACAGAAAGCAAGAGTTGAGGAGGAGCAAGGGACTCACGGAGAGCTTCCTAAGACTCCTAGTCCAAAGGATAGAGTAAATGTAGCAAGTACCTCAGATTCTGAGGATGCAGCTGATGTTCAAGCTAAGAAGAGGAAGCTAATGGTCTTTAAAAGGAGAAGCCAAAGCTACAAGAAGGAACTACAAACTGTTGCTCCACATTCAGCCCCAACAGCAGATTTTAGCTCCTTGTTGGTCTCTCTACAAGTTAAGCTAGATGAGCAAAGGATTGCCATGGAGAAGTATATGGATGAAACTCACAAAGATCTACAACTCTCCTTGGCTACAGATATAAAATCTATAAGGTTTGAAGTTAATCAGCATAAGAAAGAAAAGACTGATTGTTTCCACAAGGGTAGAAATGCTGTGGTCTTTCTAGCCACACATCAAGAAAAGATCAAGACTCAAGTTGATGATATAGCTGTGAAGAAAGGCTATGTCTTAGAGAATCAGATTAGAATGAATGATAATCTAACAGAATCACATAATGTGATTGTCACTGAGATGAAGAATCTTGCTACTGCCCAGACTGAGGAAAAGGCTACAGCCCAGGCAGAGTTTGATAAGCACTTCTAAGAAGGAATAGCTGTTGTAACAACAACTATTCAGGACTCTCAAAAGACTATTTCTGCACAGCTCCTAAACTTAAAGTCTTTTTACAAAGATGGTGTAAATTATATGGATGAACAAGTCAGATTTCAGAAAGATGATCTTAGAGATCATGTTGCCAGAGAAGTCATAAAGGGGGAGAGAGTATTAGTCAAAGCTGGATATGACCATGCTAAATGGATTTCCAATAGCATCAGAGCCACACTTGGATATTCACCCATATGTGATGATGACAATGTGGCTGAGTCTGGAATACACCCTGCTTCTTTTAGAGGTGAACAAGCTGAAGTTGCTCAAGTAATTTATTCTCCAGCAGATTTTGAGATGATACATCAAGAAGTACAGTCTATGTACAGCCCTCCAGTAGGTGCTCAGAATGTTATCATAGAGAAAGTAGACAAGCCAGTGTTAGAGGCAGTTTTGAAAGAGCAAGAAGCTCTATTATCTAAGAAAAGATTCAGAGAGCAGACTGAGTTAAAGCCTGATTTTGAGTAGTGGAGTCCAACCTCCAGGAACATTATACTGACTGCTTGGAAAGCTGTAAAGGACAAGACCCAAGAGAGGGGTAAATGGTACTCTGCACAAGAATGGCAAAAGCATGAAGCCAGGCAAGAAGCCATAGTTCAGTACAGAAGAAAGGCAAAACTAGGGAAGCTACCTCCTAATGCTCAGGATCCTAGCAAATATTTCCCTAAGCCCTTTCACTACTTTGAAAGACAAAAAATAAGGGCTGAAGAACTTAAGAAGAAAGATCTAAAGGGCAAGAAGCCTGCTGATGATACTGATCCTCCTGTACAAGCCAAGGTCCAATCAGGCAAAGGCATTATCATCAAGGAGCCAGAGGAGCCTTAGAATAAATTTACTTGATTTTATAACATTATAAACCTTAGTGTTCAAAATCTTTGTAAACTTTTATTAAAGAAACTTTTGAAGTTTAAACAAAACTAGAATGAATGCACATTGAGTTAGCATTATTATTCTGAGATAATATATTGCTATGTTTTGTTTAGAAGTTAACTATTATGAATGCTCATTGAGTTAGCATTATTATTCTGAGATAACATATTATATATGTTTTGTTTAAAAAATTACCCTGACATATAATGTTGTTATACATCATAATGTGTATTTGTTATGAATGATGTATATCATTGACTAAGGGTTATGACTTCTCCAAATAGGGGGAGATTGTTGGGTACGTTGGAAAATGTGTACCAGATTTGAGGAAGCCTCACCGTACTCAATGATATGCATCAAGGTGTATTTGATGTTATTTTGAGTTTATATGTGCAGGTTAAGTAAATGCAGGAATGCAAAAAAAATTCTAAGTCCATGTGTCGACACCTGGAGAAGTTGTGTCGACACTTATGAAGGCTTGTGTAGACACTGGAGAAAAGCTGTGTCGATACTTGGAGTTGATTATGTCGATACTTGAAAAGGCTGTGTCGACACCAGAATAAACTGTGTCGACATGCAGAGGCAGTGTCGATACACAGTGAAGCATTGTCGATATCAACTGTGTCGACACCGAGAGGCAGTGTCGACACACAGGAATACTTAGTCGACATCAATTGTGTCGACACCAAGAGGCAGTGTCGACACACTGAAGACTTTGTCGACATAAACTGTGTCGACACACAGGACTTGTGTCGACACACAGTAAAGTTTCAACTAAGTTAAAGATGAGAAGTATTTGTGTCGACACACAGAATCAGTGTCGACATATTCTAAAGAAGTTGTGTCGAGAAGAAGTATCAACAACAAAGGAGTTGTGTCGACACTACAAGGCTTGTGTCGACACTTAGTTCACTTGTGTCGACACTTAGTCTACTTGTGTCGACACTTAGTCTACTTGTGTCGACACATGATGAAGTACAGTCTCGACACTTTCAGACAGAGACAGTATTTCAAGAAGTGACTGGATGACTTGACAGGTGTCATTTCTAACCGGTCTACTGCAACTGTCAAAGCTGTCAGAAGTTTGTTAGAAACCGGGTCAGCTGGTTACCATGGAGGAAGACTATATAAAGGCTTTCTCCTTCAACAGAAGAAACAGTTAAGAAGAAGAACATACACAGAGAACTAACAACACAAAAAGAAGAAGACCTTCGACAGAAGATCTAAGTAGTTGGAGAGAGAGAGCTCCATCTAAAAAGTGCAGTTGCTGAACCAGGCTGCCAAGAAAGATTCAGATTGAGATCTGAATCTCAAGTTAGAAGCTGATTGAAACTTCTCAAGAGTTCAACCCTACTGAGTTCAGATTCAAGAAGCTTTGAAGAAAGCTAAGAGAGGTTGTGCTCTGCCATAAGTTTCTTCCAAGAACTGATCAAGAAATCATCCATCCCTTCTCTCTCTACTTGGGTGGTGGTAAAACACTTTGTAAACACTATTTTCTGTAGGATCTATTCTAGATCTGAGCTGTAAGCCTATTTTATAAAGGCTGAGTGTAGAAGAGTAATTTCTCTGAGTGGTAGGCCTTATAGAAGGCTGAGGTAGGGCTGTGAGCCTGAGTTGTAGGAGATTGATATCTCTGAGTTGTAGGCCTTGTGTAGGCTGAGGTAGGGCAGATTTCCTGAGTTGTAGGAGCATTGTTTGGGGTTCTGAGTTGTAAGATCCGAGGATCTGAGGTGAAGAGAAGAAGTTAGGCCGAATCTTGCACACTACTAGATAGGCGAAGGGGGAAAGTGGATGTACCCAAACCTTGGGGAACTACTATAAAAATTTGTGTGCAATCTGTGTTGTGTTAATTCTGTGAATCTGTGCTGTGTTAACTATAGAATTATCTGTTGTTAAGTAATTAATTGAATAGATTGGCTGCCTTAAAAAGAAAAAGGAATTACACCTATTCACCCCCCTTTAGGTGGTTAGGCACTAATTCTTTCAAGTTGTAGCCCTGAGGTCGTCCTAAGCTAGTGTTTAGAATTTTGCTATTTGCAAACCATGTTGGCCTTCACCTTCCTACCTAAGTCAAGTTGTAGCCCTGAGGTCGTCCTAAGCTAGTGTTTAGAATTTTGCTATTTGCAAACCATGTTGGCCTTCACCTTCCTACCTAAGTTCACCTAGTCTACTTGGACTTCCTAGGGTTTTGTCATGAACTAGTCATGACAAAACCACACTTACGGGTCTAGTTGTTTGAGGGATGTTATAAATCCCATTATATAAAAATAAAAATTTCGTCCCCGAAACTAAAGTTAAGCCTACGGGGGTTTCTACTAAAATAAATGAAACTTGTAACATCCCTAAGGTTTAAGGTATACCTGACTTGAAGAGCTCCGGGTACTTTTGATGCATCAAGTCTTGTGGCTCCCATGTATGCTCCTCCTGCCCATGGTTTCTCCACAGAACCTTCACTTGCAGAACCTTCTTGCATCGCAAGGACCGCACTATCGTGTCGTCGATCGTGATCGACTCCAAGCTGATTGATCGATCTGAGGCCATCAGACCGTCGGCTGTGGAAGTCAGCTACTCAGGGCGTAGTAGAGCCCTCCATAGTGAGGAGACGTGGAAGACGTCATGTAATCCCGCTAACTCTGGCAGTAGCTATAGTCTATAAGCCAATGGGCCAATCCGCTCCAGGATCCTGTAAGGCCCCATATATCTCGGACTGAGCTTCCTCCGCCCGCGAACCCGCAAGACTCCATGCATCGGCCGTATCTTCAAGAAAAATCGGTCTCCCACCTGGAATTCCACCTGATGATGCCTCGCATCGTAATATTTGGCCTGCCTGCTCTGGGCTTCCAACATCCTGTCTTGAATCAATCTAACCTGAGCATCAGTATCCTCCACAAACTCCGAGCCGAGTGCCTGTGGATCTTCATCCTGAATCCATGATAGTGGGTCCTGCAACTCCATCCATATAATTCCTCGTAAGGGGCCATGATTATGCTGGACTGATGGCTGTTGTTGTACAAAAACTCGATCAGCGACAACAATATCTCCCAAGGCTCGTCACTATCCAAAATACATAGGTGCAGGAGATCTTCCAATTTACGTTTGGTGCGCTCTGTTTGTCCATCGGTCTGAGGGTGAAAAGACGTGTTGAATGTCAACCGAGAACCAAGATGAGCCTGAACTGACCTCCACTCCTTGGACGTAAACCGCCCATCCCGATCTGAAATAATGGTCCTAGGTACTCCATGATAGCGCACAAATGCTCGATGAATCTCCATACTAATACACTGACCGGAGAGTCCTTCGCCACTGGAATAAATCTGTCCACCTTCGTTAGTCTGTCCACTATCACCCAGATCGAGTCATTCCTCGCACTAGACCGGGGTAGCCCATGTACGAAATCCATGGATATGTCATCAAACTTCCACTCTGGCACCGGAAGTGGCTGTATTAAACCAGCCGGATTCTTGCACTCTGCCTTTACGATTTGGCAAGCCTCGCAATGCGTCAAAAAATACGTGATGTCCTTCTTCATACCTGGCCAATACATCGTCTTTTTCAGGTCCGTTGCCATCTTAGTGATCCCCGGGTGCACTGAGTATCTACTACAGTGTGCCTCTAACATGATATCCTCCCAAATATGGCCTCCTGCCGGTATGTAGACCCTGTCTCTGAAACATAGGAGCCAGTACCTCAAGGAGTAATCCCCTATCGTGCCTTCCTCCAAGGCTCTGAATATCAGCTCTGCCCTCGCATCCAGCCTCTGCCCGTCTCTAATGCAATCCTGAATGTCATCGGTGGCAGTCATTGATACTAGGTACTTCGTAAATAGCTAAGGATCATCCTCGGACACAAGTGATATTTACATCTTCTTAAACGATTCTACCAACTCGAAGGCCATCAGCTCCGGGCCTACTCCTGATGTACTCGCTCTCCAGCTCAGAGCGTCTGCCACCACATTTGCTTTCTCGGGATGGTAGTGCATGGTGCACTGGAAGTCTGACAGAAACTCCACCCAGCATCTCTGTCTGATGTTCAGCTCCTTCTGTGTGTCTACGTACTTCAAGTTCTTGTGGTCTGAGAATATATCGCAGTGGACCTTGTAGAGGTAGTGTCACCTGATCTTTAGAGCAACTATAACTGCCACCATCTCCAAGTCATGTACCGGGTAATTTCGCTCATGTTTCTTCAACTGACAGGAGGCATAGGCTATCACTTGCCCGTTCTGCATCAGAACGACACCCATCCCATGGTAGGAAGCATCCATGTACACCTGACATCCTTCCTTCCCTGACAGATGAGCAAGGATAGGGGCCGAGGTAAGCCGACCCTTTAGCTCTAGAAAGGCAGCCTCGCACCTTGGCGTCGAAACAAAAGGAGACTCCTTCTTCATCAAGGATGTGAGAGGTAGAGCAATTTGCCAGAATCCCTTCACAAACTTCCGGTAGTATCCTGCTAGTCGTAAGAAACTCCGAACATCCATGGCCGTCTTCAGCGGTGGCCAATCTCGTACTGCCTAGACCTTCGTCGGATCTACTAACAAACCTGCTCCACTAATGGCATGGCCCAAAAGGCCACCTCCTTTAGCCAGAATTGGCACTTGCTGAACTTAGCGTACATCTTATGCTCTCGAAGCTTCTCCAAAGTCAAAGCTAGATGCGTCGCATGCTCCTCTTCAGTCCTCAAATAAATAAGTATGTCATCAATGAATACGATGACGAAAACATCCAGATATTCTTCGAACACCAGGTTCATCAAGGCCATGAACGCGCAGGGTGCATTCGTGAGCCCGAAGCGCATCACGGTAACCTTGTACAGTCCATATCTACTACTAAAGGTCGTCTTCGGGATGTCCTCCTCCTGAATGCGTAGCTGGTAGTTCCCCGATCTCAGTTCCAGCTTTGACAACCAATGAGCTCCCTCCAGCTGGTCAAATAGCTCGTCTATCCTTGGCAAGGGATACATATTCCGGACCGTCAGCCTGTTCAGGGCCCGGTAATCAATACACAGCCGAAGTGTCCTGTCCTTCTTTTTGACGAATAGCACCGGAGCTCCCAATGGTGAAGAGCTAGGACGGATGAACCTGGCTTCCACTAACTCTTGAAGCTGGCTTTGAAATTCCACCAACTCCTTCGGGGCCATTCAGTAACGAGCTCTGTATACCGGCTTATCCCCTGGCACGAGATGAATCTGGAAGTCCTTCTTCCGGTGCGGGGGTAGCCCTGATAGCTTCTCTGGAAATACATCGACAAAGTCCCGCACCACTGGAATATCTGAAATAGAATCCTTGGCCACACCCATCTCGAAACGGACTTGGTAAACTTTGTCTCCCTGCAGTTGGGCCTTGACGGCATGCACAGACGATAATAATATGTGGGGGGCTATTATAATACCTTCAATAACAATAAAGGAGTCCCCGTGCCTCGCGGTGATCCTCTTTGCCAAGCAGTCAATCTAGGTATGGTTCCAGTATAACCATGTCATGCCCAAGATCAGATCATAGTCTGGCATACTCAGGATCGTCGCTGGTGCCTCAAATTCCTTCCCACCGATCTCCGCCTCCATTTTGCAATGAGAAGAGGTCATGAGCTCTGATCCATCGGGTAGACGCACCCTCATCATCCTTCCTGTGAATTGCTCCATGCCTGCAAGTCCTTTCATGAAATCTTCTGACACAAACGAGTGTGAAGCACCGGTGTAAAAGAGTGTGTGAGCGGGCTTGCCGCTGATGAAAACCACGCCTGAGGTAATTAAGTGTCTTAGTGTTCTAGTTATAGTTTTTCTTTTATTGATTTCTATGTCTATGAAAACTAGTTCTTAGGAAGGAAGGAATTTAAATGTACTGGCATACCTGCTATAACCTGCACCGGGTTCTGGGGTTGTACCAGATCTAGAGCATACACCTGCTCCCTTTCTGGCCTATGGCTCTACCCTGATATCCCCGTCCTCGGTCGTGTCCTCAGCCACCGAAGTGTCGAGTAGGTGGGGCATCCTGAAGTGTTGGTGGGGGTGCTCGCCTCATAGTATAATTCATCTTGAAATGTCCCGGCTGATTGCACTGGAAGCATACCGGTGCTTGCTCTGCTGTCCTCGGTATCTCCAGCATCCATAAGGGCTGGGGAGCCAATACCCCCTGGTTCCTCTGCTCCTGTCCAATATCCTGATGGGGTTGATCCATGTTCCTTCTTTCCCCAATGGCCTGGCTTCGAAGACGGTCTCTACGTCCTCTAATCACTGCATCGTCAGCCGGTCTCTTTCGGCTCTTGATTGTAAGCTGATCTGCTTCCCTTTTCTTGGCCATTTCCAGAATTCTAGCCAAGCTTCCCTCGGAGACAAAGTAGAGGGCCTGTCTCATATCGTCGTGCAGTCCCTTGTAGAACCTCCTGGCGTAGCCAGCATCGTTCAACTGATAAGAGTCCGCATAGTGGGCTAGGTGAGTAAAATCCTGGTAATACTCCAGTACTATCCTGTTTCCCTGCCTCAACTGCAGGAACCTATCCTCCAACTCGTCCCTTTCCGACTGAGGTACGAAATGTCCCAGAAGTGCCGCTCTTAACTCTCCCCAAGAGATATCTGCACAATCCATATCGGCAAAAGTGGTGTCCAGCTGTGACTTCCACCACCTCTTTTCGTGTGACTCCAGGAAGGAGACTGCCAAAGCAAATGCCTCCTCAGTGGGGCATAGAATCCCCGCAAGCATCTCATAGATGGTATCTAAACATTCCTCCGTATGAGATGCCGACTCCGTCCCCTGGTAGGATGGAGGGGAAGTGCCTGGAAGGCTCTCATCCAGTTGGCCCCTGGATTTGGCTGTGGAGTCGGGGCTTGCTGAGCTCTGAAGGCCTCCAGGATGGCCATCAATGTTTGCCCCATCTCCGTCTGCTGAAACGGAGCTGGAGCCGGTGGAGGTGGAACTATATTTGGAGCCTGAGGTGTCCCATGCTGTGGATTAGGGTTCGTCGCAGTCTACAAGGAAAAATTTCCAATTGTTAGATAGCGTATGAATGGAATTAAAGGATGAGAAAAAATGGACTTTTACATGTGATTTCCCTTATGAACACACCACTACTTCCGCTGCTAGTTTTTCCGCAAACTAAGCTCGTGCGGGGGTGGCCTAAGGTTTTTATGGACTACTTCTCTTTCGTTCGAGGTTTGCTCTTATACCACTCGTAAGACCCCATTTTTTTATCTTCTAAACCCGGGGGTCTTATGCACAGAATCGCCGTTTTGCGGTGGCCCTGACACTCGGGAAGGCCGCCACTACAAAACACTGATTCTGCCGGCCTTTTCGATCATCAAAGATAGCGCAGTAATCATAAACTGAAATATGAGTGAGTCCACAAACATCATATATAAATGAGAAACCACATCAAGTCCATACATATAAAGAGAGTACTACAAAAGAACAGTACATATGAAAGATAAACGGGCTTAAACCTGGTACATCACATCCTCACTACAATCTCTTGCAGAAGCTATAATAAAGACTAATCACTCACAGAGCTGGTCATCGGTGCTCCGGTACTAGACTGGCCCACCTCCATGCACACCGTAGTCTGCTGGTGCGGGTCCCTGAGCTGCTGGTCCCTGTCTCCCATCCGGAGCCCCTGTAATATTGTGGTCTGAAAAACATTAGTCATAAGTACTAAGTCCTATCATCCCCTACCCCTCCACCATGGCTCCTAGGCACCGAGCGGGGAGGAGAAAAGGAAAGCTACAATGGTGGAGAGTAAGCAAAGCAGTTGACAGTGGAAATAGTCTAGCAGTTATTTATATAGTAAGAAGTAAAGTAAGCTAGTAGAATAAGCAGCATATGTAAGGAAGGCAAGGTAAGAAGTAAGTAAACTTAACTTATATGAATGAACATAAAAACTTATAAGTTAAGGGGTCTTCTGCAAGGCTCCCATCGTATAAAAAGTCTCATACCAATTTATACGTTGGGGTGTCAGTTGTATGCAAGTATGAGTGTAGTGATATGCTATGCCATGATTCATGCAAGTGCAACTCACGCACGCGACTCTATGCGCACAGACCTTTAGTTCCCCATATTTGGGCAGCTAGCTTCACTCCCAGGAACCTCCTGTTGGAGCATGCATTCCACGCTTCCTAGTTTGCTAATAACAAATCTTTTTTATATTTGATATTTGGATGTTAATGGTGTGCATGTAACATAGGTTAATATCTCATATCTTTTTGATGATGAATCGGATCAGAATTGAGCTCGGGAGATATCGCCAAGCGATAGTGGGTATCGCCAACAGGCGATAGCGCCACTCGACACTCAACACTCGACAAAATTCCGCTCGACGCTCGACGAAATCGTGGCTTGGAGATATCGCTAGGAAATATTGGGTATCGCCACAGGCGATAGCTCCACTTGATGCATTTCCGCTCGACGCTCGACGAAATTGTGGCCACCGTTATTTCGCTATCACCAGATGGCGATATCCGGTATCGTGTGGCGATAGTGCACGATTCAGCGCTCAATGTTTTTGTGATGTGAAAATGAGGAGTTTATGGGACACGTGGCAGTAGTTACCGCTATCGCCAGATAGCGACACCCAGTATCACCCGGCGAAAGCGCCAGAATATAAAAGTCTCTCATTTTCTGAGAAAGTTACGAATTTCATTACCTGGAGTGCACTTACCTTCAAAGACGATCCAGAGAGCTCCAGAACTCAGAGATACTCCATACTCCTAAGAAGGCCAAATAGCGCAGAAGATTGACGACACGTGTGAAGCATTCAAAGCATCTCTTGCAAGGATTCATCGACATCTTCAGCGCTTCATTTGAAGGGAGTGCCTGGCCTAAAGTGCTCAATTTGTTTTTGTTATTTTTCATTTATTTTCTCATTGTAATCTAAAGGGAAATCGCTGCCTTGTGCATGGCGTCTAGGTTCTTGTGTGCCTTAGGGGAAAATTTCCGCCTTATGAGTGGCATCTAAGTGATTGTGTGGCTTAGGGAGAAATCATTGCATTGTGTGCAGCGTCTAGATCGTGGTTAGATCTAGGGGGAGGCTAGTAGCAAGGTCTAGGGAGAGATACGCTTTATCCTGCTGGTTCTTGGTAGAAGAACCTGCGAATACACTAGAAAATTATTTATTTCATGATCCTTTGTCTCTAGCACTATAGAGACACTTTGTATGCAATTTAACTCTTTTGAAATATATCATTATTGTTTCTAGCTAGTATTTGTTTGTAATCTTCCATTACTTTGTTGTTATTCATTTTGTAAAGGTTGCTTAGGTTGTTTAAGAAAAATTAAAAAGTACCCTTATTCACCCCCCCCCCCCCTCTAAGGGCACCGTAGGATCCAGCACTTGGTATTAGAGCGAGGTTACTACAAAAATGGTTTCACCACCGGGAGTAATGGCGCAAAACACGCATGCATTTTCTGAGGGGCAAGGTATTAGAAGACTTCCCTTATTCACGGGCACTTACTACAACTATTGGAAAGCTCGAATGCGATGCTTCCTAATAACACTAGATATTGATGTTTGGCGCATGGTAGAAACATGCTACACTACCCCTATTACTGTTGTAGGAAATGTCTCTATGGAGAAACCCAAGGACAAATGGGATGAAGCTGATAAGCTTCGTTGTAAAAATAATGTTATGGCAATGAACGCTTTATTTTCTGCGTTAGATAGGACTGATTTTAATCGTGTTTGTGCATGTGATACTGCATATGATATTTGGAATCTTCTTGAAGTTACTCATGAAGGTACATCGCAGGTAAAGGACTCGAAGCTTTTCAATCTAGAATCGGAGTTTGAGAAGTTCAAGATGGAGGTTGATGAAGATATAGACTCCATGTATACGACGTTTAGCAAGATAGTAAACGACTTGAGGATTCTATGGAAGAATTTCTCAAATGGAGATTTGGTGAGCAAAATACTTAGATTGCTTCCCCCGAAGTTTAATCCTAAAGTGACTGCTATCTCGGAGTCACACGATCTAAAGTCTCTCCAAATTGAGAATCTCATAGGAAACTTGAAAACTCATGAAGTAGAGTTGAGGATTCAACAACAAGAATATAGCTTGGAGCCAAGAAAGAAAGACTTGGTGTTGAAGTCCAAGAAGGAGAAGGAAAGCGAGTCTGATGAAAGTGATGATGAAGATGAAGAGAGTTTGTTTATGAAGAAATTCAGGAGATTTATGAGAAATCCTGAAAGAAGAAATTCTTTCAAGAAGAAAGAATATGGGAATAGGTAAGGAAAATCCCAAGCTGGAGAAGAGGATGATGAAGATAGACCACCACCTGAATGCAATCATTGCAGGAAGATTGGTCACATAAAGAGCAAGTTCCCAAAGTATCTGAAAGAGCTGAAGGAGAAGCGGCAAAGAAAGAAAGATAGGAAGAAGGTTCTAAAGGCTGAAACATGGGTTGAAGACACTTCTGAGGAGTCGAGCAGTTCAGGGTCAAAAACTGAAGAGGAGGCCTACATGTGCTTGATGGGAAAGAGCGCTTCATCTTATGATGAAGGAAGCAGTATCCAGAGCGACACTAAGGTAACTCCTGAAACTTATGATGATTTATTTTCAGAATTTTTAAGTACTTGCGAGTATTTAGATAAAAAACTGCATGAAATTAAGTTGATCAAATATGAAAATAAAGTTTTAGTTAAAGAAAATAAAAAAACTAAAAAATGAAGTAAAAATTCTTGGAAAAGAGAAAGCGTCTTGTAAAGAGGATTGTCAATCTTTGACAAAGTTAGTGGAACTTGAGAAAGACCTCTCTAAGACTCAGACTCGGGTTGAAACTATTACAAAAGAGAAAGAGGCCTTAGAGAGATCTCTAAAATTCTCTCAATCTCAAGTGGAACGCAGCAAGAAGTCCTTCGCTAATCGTTGCGGCACCATAGTTGCCGAAAATAATGCACTAAGGGGACAAGTCCGAAATTTAGAAATGGCCACTAACAAATTTGGAGTGGGCCAAAAATCTCTAAATATGATTTTGGGAAACCAGTATGATTGTTCTGGAAAATTCCGACTTGGATACTCTCCTGAATGCTATCGCCCAGCGACAACCACTGTTGCCGACGATAAGAAAAATTCTAGGAATGTTAATTTCTAGGTTAAAAACAATAAATCACATGTACCTGTAGCTTCCAACAAAGGGTCAAAATTTTTTTTGAAAAACCCGTCAACTTCTTTCATCAAGTGTGCCAAATGTTATAAGTTTGGTCACACAACACATACTTGTAAGAAGACAAGATACTGCTTAGTCAAACAAATCTGGGTGCCTAAGGATTCCACCTATTCTATGGGAGGAACCACTTGGGTAGCCGGATCTTTACTCTCATCCTCTTTCTAGGTGTGTTGGCAGGCTAAGGACAAAGAAGACGTGTGGTACTTTTACTCAGGGTGTTCCAAGCACATGACAGCCAAAAAATCAAAGTTCCTTAGCCTGGAGATGAATAAAGGTGGATTAGTTACTTTTGGTAACAATGGAAAGGGGAAAATCATCGACATTGGAGTAGTAGGTAACAAATCATTTTCTATGTCAAATGTTTTATATGTTAAAGGTTTGAAGCATAATTTAATTTCAATAAGTCAACTATGTGATATTGGCTTAAATGTCTTGTTTGATTCATCTTCAAACCTATGCAAAATTATTAACTCTAAAACAAATGATATTGTTATTACTGCTCCTAGATTTCAAAATGTTTACATGGTTAGGTTTAATGATTTATCACATTCTTCATTAAAATATTTTATTTCTAAAAATGAGAAATTAGATTTGTGACATATACGTCTTGGACATTCTAGTTCAAAACTTATCATAAAATTGTCTCAAAATAAACTTGTTAAAGGTTTACTGATGTAGACGTATGCGTTAGAGCCGAATTATAACTACGTACGCGCACGAATATCTCTTCACGATGAATTCTACGCTCACACAATTATTCTACGCCGCTCCACGCTATCACATTCATTCAATTTCACGCTAGCGTACGGGTAGCCAAACCATTTCGAGATCAAATAAGGGCGATAGGCCGGTATCCGATCGAGGTAAAAAGGACCAATATTGGATCCGGACGAGCGAAGGTTGTACCCAAAGAGATCTACCGAAAATAATCACGAATTTGGAAAAGGTAGATCTCTCCCAACAAAAGACAACGAGGGCTTGCCAAACCCTTTACGAAATTAAGTCGATCAAGAAAATAACGCAAAACAATTAAAGCTAATCACGAAATTTCAAATGATTTCAAAATTTAATGCCAGAAATTCCACCACAAGATTATTTAAGGAAAGAGACACACGAAAGTGGAAAGGTTCATTATCCAACCGGAATGGGTGATTCCGATTCACTCGGCGAGGATCGTTCTTCAACGGCTCCACCAGAATCACGCCAGTAAGAGTGAAATTCATCCGCCTTCGTTGCGTTACGCTGGAAATGGAGAGTCCCGTCGAAATCTTCTTGATATGGAAGTAAATATCTTCAAGTAGCAAGAGAGAAATAAGGTGACGGTTGTCTTGGTGGAGGCGGAGGTAGCTTGGGTTGGCCCTGATGGTGGTGTTTCGGGTAGGAGGAAGGAGGAGGGTAGTCGGCTCTTGTTGGAGGGAAAAAGGAAGAGGTGGCGGCCTTGGGAGTTGTTGATGGTGGCTCGGGTAGGAGAGGAGTGGTGGCCGGGTTGGAGAAAGAGGGAGGGAGGAGGAAAAGCCGAGATTTGAGAGAGGGGATGAGAGGTGGCCGGCGGCCAAGGAGAGAGAAGGGGGAGCAAGAGAAAGATCGGCCAAGAGATGAGGAAGGAGGGAGCTTCAAGAGGTAAGGAATTTCAAATTTCTTTTCATTCAATCTCCTCCAAATAGAGGGGGACATGACTATATATAGACTACAACAACAACAACACTCCAACTGGCTACATGCAGCCCAAACATGAAAACATGAAAATAAAACACACACATACATCATGATTTTATATTATAACCATAATGTACATATTACATGAAATAAAAGTGCAATTATTAAAAATAAAACACACAAAGCATGGATTAATAATTAATAATAATTTGATAACAATTGTTATTAATTATTAATAAATCGGCTTGCGATCCGGACGCTTATTATGGCGAGACTCTTCACGGTCATTTGTCAGTGCGCCGTCTTCAAGGTGTTGCGCTCCATAGTCTCCATCATTTACCTTATTTGTATGGAAATTTATCATCTTTATGCTCACCATGTCAAAAAGGAAAATTTACAAAGTCTTCTTTTAAAAGCAAAAATATTATTTCCACCACTAGGCCTTTATAATTAATACATATGGATTTGTTTCGTCCTGTTAATACACTAAGCCTAGGAGGCAGAAAGTATACTTTTGTTTTGATTGATGATTTCTTTCATTTTAGTTAGAAAATTTTCTTATCGTCTAAATCTGATGTATTTTTAGAATTTTCCAAATTATGTTTACGTGTTCAAAATGAAAAAGATTTAAAAATAAAATACATGCATTCAGATCATGGAGGTGAATTTGATAATGAGAAATTTGTTTCTTTTTGCAATGAGTTAGGAATTAAACATGAATTTTCTGCTCCTCGTACACCTCAACAAAATGGTGTGGTGGAAAGGAAAAATAGAATTTTGCAAGAACTAGCTCGCACTATGCTATCTGAATACAAAATACCTCGATCATTTTGGGCTGAAACTGTTAGTACTTCATGTTATGTTATTAATCGTGTTATGCTTCGACCCATCTTAAAATTAACACCTTATGAGTTATATTTTCTAAAGAAACCAAATGTGTCTTATTTTAAAGTTTTTGGATGTAAATGTTTTGTTTTGAACACTAATGATAATTTAGGCAAATTTGATGAGAAGTGTGATGAAGGCATTTTTATTGGTTATTCTTCTACAAGTAAAGCTTATAGAGTTTACAATAAGAGGACAAAATTAGTTGAAGAATCAATGCGTATTAAATTTGATGAGTTTTCTCCTTTGTAGAAGCTAATAATATAGGTAAAAATGAATAGCTCTCTCCTCTACAAAGGGTGGATGACGATGAAAATCTTGGAGACAAAGATGAAGAAAAAGGACTCCAACAAGAAGAAGAAGATCAAAGATATGTGCCTCCAAGCGAACTAAGATTTTCAAAAGATCATCCCCAAGATTTGGTTATTGGAGAACCATCAAGAGGGGTAAGTACTCGTTCATCCGTACGTGAATTATTTTCAAATATGTGCTTTATTTCTGATATAGAACATAAAAGCGTTGAAGCTGCTTTAAATGATAATTCTTGGTTTTTAGCTATGAATGATGAGCTTAATCAATTTAAACGTAATAAAGTTTGGAAGTTAGTAGAAAGACTGTCAAATCATCCTGTTGTAGGGGTTAAATGGATTTTTAAAAATAAACTTGATAGTGAATCTAGGGTCACTAGGAACAAAGCTAGACTCGTAGCAAAAGGTTATTCACAAATAGAAGGAATATATTTTGATGAAACTTTTGCACCTGTAGCACGTTTAGAAGCAGTTTGAATATTTCTTTCATTTGCTATTTTCAAAAAGTTTAAATTATTTCAAATGGATGTTAAAACTGCTTTTCTTAACGGGTATATTAAGGAGGAGGTTTATGTAGAACAACCTCCAGGCTTTGTTGATGTTAGATTTCCTGATCATGTTTATAAATTAGAAAAAGCCTTGTATGGTTTGAAACAAGCACCCCGAGCATGGTATGATAGATTGACTATTTATTTATTAAAAAATAATTATAAAATGGGCAGTGCTGATTGTACTTTATTTGTTAAACATATCCATGATGATCTTATCATTTTACAAATATATGTTGATGATATTATTTTTGGATCCACAAATGAAAAATTATGTGATAGTGTTATTGAAATTATGAAGAATGAATTTGAAATGAGCATGGTAGGCGAACTCACTTATTTTCTTGGTTTTTAATTCACTCAAAAGCATGATGGAATTTTTATTTGCCAATCTAAATATATTCATAATGTTTTAAAAAGATTTGTGTTTGAAAATCTAAAAACAGCAAATACCCCCATGAGTTTCTCATTAAAGTTAGGAAAAGATGAAAGTGGAATATCCATAGATCAAACACTTTATAGAGGAATGATAGGATCACTATTATATCTGACTGCCTCTAGGCCTGATATTATGTTTGTTGTATGTTTATATGCTAGATTTCAAGCTAATCCCAAAGAGTCTCATTTAAAAGCAGTTAAACGCATTTTTAAATATCTTATTGGCACATCTAAATTAAGATTATGGTATCCACATAACGATACATTTATATTACATGTCTTCTCTGATTCAGATTATGTTGGATGTTCATTAGATCGTAAAAGTACCAGTGACACCTATCATTTTCTTGGCCCTTCACTTATCTTTTGGTCGAGTAGGAAACAGAATTCTGTTGCCTTAACTACCACTGAGGCCGAGTACATAGCACTAGGCAGTTTTTGTGCACAAGCTTTATGGATGAAGCAAACATTAGAAGATTTTGGAATAGTTCATGAAACCATTGAATTAAAATGTGATAATAAAAGTGCAATTGACTTAAAGTATAATCCAGTTCATCATTCTAGATCCAAACACATTGATGTACGTCACCATTTCATAAGAGATCACATAAAACAAAATACGATCAAAGTTAATTTTATAAGCACTGATTCATAGCTTGCGGATATTTTCACTAAACCACTTCCAGATTCCCGTTTTTCGTTCTTACGATTAGAACTAGGAATTGTAGACTTGTCAAATTAATAAATTACCATCGCAAGCCACATAAAAAAATTAACATAATTCCATTATTAACATCATGAACATTAAACCAAAATAAGCATTCCATACATCATAAGTGGAAACACCATAATTTTAACATTCTATACTAAGTCTTACATTCTTCAAAAAAAATACCACATACCATTATAGAATAGATAATATTATAGCATGAAATCAAAATCTAAGCAATTAACGAAATTTCACTATCGCCGACGATAGTGACTGTCGCCCGGCGATAGTGGCAAAATGTCGAGCCTTCCAGAAATCTTCAAAAATTTCTGCCGTCAACTCCACTGGTCTCTCCTTGATCATCTGTCGAACTGTACTCGTTGCTTCGCATCCGACGTGCTTGGCGGGTCGATGTACGGGGCGGCTCCATGAACGGATCTTCCCATTCTGCTGCTTCGGCTGGAGTGGGCTTCAACTTCAAACTTTTGGTCAGATGTAATGTTGACTCAGTTTAAGGCCAGGTGTAATGTTTTTTTTTTGAGTTTTATACTAACTTGGTTCTCAAGTTCACCACTCTTATATATGTTATACATATTTCAGTACTAGTGTTCTTAACCTCGTGAAATTGTTTTCTCATGCCTCTAAGTATGAGAAATCTTTTAGTTATGATAATGTTATTTTACTCACGGTTGTGCAACTCTTTGTATTCATCCATCTTACAAAATGTGAATTGTGACTGTGTTTACCATAACCACTTGTGATGCATGTTTTCGGCTTCTTCTTTATCCGAGTTTAGTATCGTGCACCATAATATTAAATTATTCTGTATGCTCTCACAAGTGAATTCGGACTCCTTTGTTCAGCTAAAGAAAAAATATATATATAATTACAAAAGTGTATCATCCCAAAAGTACAAACCTTTGGTGATCGTTTCACACACAAAGAAAACACAAAAAACACTCTAATAATAAAGGGCTGACAAGGAATCTCCACCAAGCACTACTTACCCTCCTGATAAGTTTTCATGAGCATTGTGAGGTTGAGCACCTTGGCAAGAATTGTAAAGTGTCTTGTGCGAATTTTACATGAATAATTTATTTCTTATGTGCATTAACCTCTTGGGGTACAAGTATAGCTCTGCATGTAACCACTATGTTATGTTGTTTTTTAACATTCGCATGTTCATGTTTTTTTTGTAAGACTAAGCATCAGTTTCGCCACACCACCTCACGTGTACACAACATTATCGTCTCTAAACGTTCTTCTTATGAGAATTGGCCTAAAAACTATTTCACCAACACCTTTTCACTAGAACATGTGTTTCTGATATAGTTTGTTAAACATTGCCATAGTTACTATTTACTCATTTTATTTATACTACATTGCTCACCTACCCTCTCCGAGTCTCCATTTTATGTTTTTTTCCTTCTTTCGCTTCCGCCATACTCTTCGATATCTTTTGACAATACCAAAAGGGGAGAAACTTTACAAAAGCAATCATTCACCGAAGTCTGTTCTTATATCTTTGTGCACACTTGGAAGACTCATTATTTATTTTAATTATTTTTCACATCTTTAATTAAAAATACACGAATTTCCAATATGCTTCCATTTAGGGGGAGATCATATTTAGGGGGAGTGTTTCATCCAAGAGCAATTTGTGCACATACACTTGTTTCGTCTTGATACTCAAATTGGGTGGATTTTTTTTAACAATCATGATCTCTTTCTTAATGGATTTGTTATTATCAAAAGGGGTAGATTATTGGAGCATGTATTCCACACTTCATAGTTTGCTAATAACAAATCTTGTTTGTATTTGATATTTGGATGTTATTGGTGTGCAGGTAACACAGGTTAATATCTCATATCTTTTTGATGATGAATCAGATCAGAATTGAGCTCGAGAGATATCGCCAGGCGATATTGGGTTTCGCCAATAGGCGATAGCGCCACTCGACACTAGACACTCGACACTCAACGCAATTACGCTCGACGCTCGATGAAATCGTGGCTTGGAAATATCGCCGGGCGATAGTGGGTATCGCCACAGGCGAAAGCGCCACTCGACGCATTTCCGCTCGATGCTCGACAAAATCGTGGCCACCATTATTTCGCTATCGCCAGATGGCGATATCCGGTATCTCATGGCGATAGTGCACGATTCAGCGCTTAATGTTTGTGCGATGCGAAAATGAGGAGTTCGTGGGACACATGACAGCGGTTACCGCTATCGCCAGATGGCGATACCCAGTATCACCCGGCGATAGCGCCAGAATATAAAAGTCTCTCATTTTCTGAGAAAGTTATGAATTTCATTACATGGAGTGCACTTACCTTCAAAGACGATCTAGAGAGCTCCAGAACTCAGAGATACTCCATACTCCTAAGAAGGCCAAATAGCGCGGAAGATTGACGGCACGTGCGAAGCATTCAAAGAATCTCTTGCAAGGATTCATCGGTATCTTCAGCGCTTTGTTTGAAGGGAGTGTCTAGCCTAAAGTGCTCAATTTGTTTTTGTTATTTTTCATTTATTTTCTCATTGTAATCGGAAGGGAAATCGCCGCCTTGTGCGTTGTGTCTAGTTCCTTGTGTGGCTTAGGGGAAAATCACCGCCTTGTGAGTGGAGTCCAAGTCCTTATGTGGCTTAGGGTGAAATCGTTGCCTTGTGTGCAGCGTCTAGATCGTGGTTAGGTCTAGTGGGAGGCTAGTAGCAAGATCTAGGGAGATATACGCTTTAGTCTGCCAGTTCTTGGTAGAAGAACCGGCGAATACACTAGAAAATTATTTATTTCATGAGCCTTTGTCTCTAGCTCTATAGAGACACTTTGTATGCAATTTAACTCTTTTGAAATATATCATTATTGTTTCTATCTAGTATTCATTTGCACTCTTCCATTACTTTGTTGTTATTCATTTTGTAAAGGTTGCTTAGGTTATTTAAGAAAAATTTAAAAGTACCCTTATTCACCCCCTCCTCTAAGGGCGCCGTAAGATCCAACATCTCCGTACTGGCAAACAGAGACAGTGGGTCGGGCCCCCCACTCCTAGTCGGTTATCCACACTATCAGGTCAAGCCCTTACGTACGCCTCTAGAATGACACAACCTAGAGTCTCCATGTACTAATGCTGGCCATATCTACCAGACTTTCTTTGGCTAAGTGTCCCACACCTGCCGAGTCTGCGTATCGACGTCAGCGTGAACGAGCGTCCAATACCAAAGACCCACCACCTTATTTGTATCCAAATCCTTCCGAGCCACCGGCTCCCCGGGGTATCCTGTCTGTTACACCTACCTTCCGAACCTACCGTTCGGATGGCTAACCAAACTAACCTAACCAACCTCCCGAGCTACCCGGGGGTGTGAATGTGAAACTCTAGTTATACTAGTTGCTCTTGTAGTTTATTATTCCTACTGTTTAGGTTAGCCCAGGAATGCCCAAGGTATTCCCTGTGAAGGGCTCTCGAGGGCACTAGGAACTACGATGGGCTGAAGCCCAAAGCTCCCTTTCGCTAGACAATTTTTATTATTGGTTATTACCCAACTCAAATCCCTTTAATGTTGTACTGGATCTAACCCTATTGTATTTTGACTCTTTATCTCCCCATGGGGAAGACGATGTTTTGTCGACCCCAATCACCTCTTAACATTGGCCAAACCTCCCACTTCTCATCACGACACCCAATGATAATCAAATTTCACTTCCAGCTCAACACACAAATATCCCAACTCCCTAGGTTCATTTTGGACCATATTATGATTTGTACAGCTTTTACTAAGCGCAGACCATCCTAAGCTATATGATGTATACAATGGGTGGTACTCCAAATTATCATCCAAAATCAATATAATATTTATTGGAGGTCTATTATGGTATGATTAGCCTAAATCCAGAAATTTATAATTTTCCTAATTTATTTGATAATTTATTTAATTTCCAAAGAGATCCAAGTACCTTAGTTTGAACATGAAGTACTATTTTAAGGAATGCAAAGTGTTTCACAAAATTGTGATAAATAAAACACAACTATTTAGTAGCAAATTCAAGGTCCCATAATTTTCCGTAAGATTTAAACCTCTAAGCATAATTTTTGAACATAACCCACATTAACCAAATTAAAGAGACAAGTACTGCCAATATATTTCTAAAAATTCTGAGAAAATTCAAGTATGGATATAAGGACATAAAAACACTCGAGGGCAAGTTTCACAATTTATCTCAGGATAATGAACTCTAAACTTGATTTTCTCATAATATTCCAAGTTAACAGGTTAATGAAATAAGTACAACAAGTATTCATCTAAAAATTGTAATGAAATTTCCATATGAGCATATTGACCAAGAAACACTACTGACAAAGTTTCATAATTTTCCAATAAAAAGGGAGCCCTAAATCTATTATTGATAATGTTCTTGTATTTATACACTTGTGAAGTGAGTACTGGAAATGTACATCTAAAAATTACAATGAAAGTCATGTATGATCATAATGGTCTAAAACTCACTCTGCCCCAATTTCATAGTCATCTAACGGATATTAATATCAAAATAAAAACATAATTAATTAGGGCTAATACTGGTATTACAAAGGTGATACTAAGATTATTAATCTATAATTATTGTGTCCTTGGTGACCAATTGGACTCCCCTAAGGTCTAGGTAGGGATGGGTATGGTTGACTTGGCACATTGGAGGTCTCATGACCCTTAGTAAGGGCACTTTGACCACTTTGAGGCTAGAGTTGACTTGGGTCAACTTAGCCACGAAGGTTGACCCCAATGGGTCCTTGGTGACACATTGACATCACTTTAGAGTTAGGAGGGCATGACTGGGGTCCACTTGGCTAAGGGAAGGTCAATTGACCCTAAGTAGGCTAGTTTGACCCATTTGGGTTAGGGTTGACTTAGGTCAACTTAACCACTTTGACTACCCACAGTGGATCCTTAGTGGCCCTATGGACTACCCAAGGTGTTAGGGGTGTTGTGGTAGTGTCATAGGATCAAGTTGTAATGTCCTGAATCACACTAGGCCCCTCATGCGTGTTTTTGAGTCAGGGGAGCTGACTTGGGTTCAGGGGGAGTGCTGATAATTGGGCAGCACATGTGAGTAGGAGGAGAAATCAATCAAGCATAGGACACTGGTAGGAACACTAGCGTGTCCCCACCTATGTGGGAGTGCCCAGCTCTTGAGTCGATGACTCGAGTATATCTAGAGAAGGACACGGGTAGTGACACGAGCATGTCACTACCCGTGTGAAGCATCACAGGTAGAGACACGGGCGTGTCCCTACCCGTGTGTGTGTCAAGTTGGACTCGACGAAGTGTGTCAAGATCGACGAAGTGTGTCGAGATCGACGTGGCAAGCAGGGGTACACGGCCTGTGACACAGGCATGTCACATGGTATGTCCCGCTATATCGAGAGGTCGACAATCTTCTCTCGACAAAGTGTCGAGTGGGTTACATGCTCTGGGTCACGGGCGTGACTGGACCAACACGGGTAAAGATACGGGCATGTCACTACCCGTGTGTGTCGAGTTGAACTCGACAGAGAGTGTCGAGATCGACAAAGTATGTCGAGATCGACGAAATGTATGACACGGGAAGAGACACGGGCGTGTCCCTACCCGTGTGACGGTGTGTCGAGTTGAGTTCGTCGAGATGTATCCAGAGAAGGACACGGCCAGGGAATACGTCCGTGGCATGTGGACACGGGTCGGGACACGGCCGTGTCCCCACCCGTGTCGAGTATTGAACTGACACGAAAACCATCGTTGACGCTTCGCCCAAGCAGGACACGGGTACGGACACGGGCGTGTCCCTACCCGTGTCACTTTTCATACATAAGGGGAAATGTAAACCCTAGCCATTTTCATGCTCATTTCATCCCCTATTTTCTGAGAGAAACTCCTGTTGAGAGAAGGAAGTTGTTGTAGCTAATTCTAGAGGAGGAGATCTGTCGCCGTCGTGAAGGAGAAGATGCCACCGAGAAGAGTTACATGATCCATGGCCGGAAATAGTGGAAACGCCGGTAATGAGGTGAGCTTCCTACCCTCTCCCTTGGTGCTAGATCTTTAGTTATTTTCTCAGGAGAGATATTGACTCAAGAGAGTCTTGATGGAGAGAAGGAGTTTTCTAGGGATGGCCATGCTAGGACATGTGTTCTAGCTTTTAGATCCCTTCAACCTCCCCTTTCTTCTATGTGATGAGGGGTGGATGGTTTCGTGAGGAGAAGTGCCCTCTTAAGGGTGAATATGGGAGGAAGAATTTCTGGAGAGATTTTGGAAGGTCGACTTGAAGAGGAAGATGAACCGATGTCGTTCATCCCGCTTTAAGATACGTGCAGAATCTGTGTTTTGCGTGCAGCGATCTTCTTCGACTAAACATGAAAGTTGAAGCCCTTGAAACTAACTTTCCAACGAATGGTTGCACGACTTCAGGCGAAGTCTGTAGCCACGGAAAAGCCTGAACACAAATGACGTCTGATAAAACCTACATGCAGAAATTGTGTTCTGTACGCAGCGGATTTGAAGCCGATTTCGAATAGGATACATTCGAAACTGGGTTGTGGGCTGAATAGGAAAGTTGTAACCCATGGAAAGACCTTTCAATCGAGGGGTTACACGGCTTCACCGCATTCTTGTAGCTTCGGGAATCTCCAGTTGAATTTGCTGTCCAGATTTATTCTGCACTTAAATTCTGGGGTTTTATATAATATGGATTTGGATTCGGTGGAATCGATGTTCCAAATTAACTCGAGATTTTGGTGAACTATTTTATGTTAACCACCGTAGTGCTATGAATGATAAATTTTACTAATTGGATTTCGTATAACTGAATTATGAAGCAAACTTACTTAAATAAAATGACTTGTTAGAAATTGGTAGACTATTATATATGCCTGTTATGTTATATTTTTTTGAAATCATTTGGAATGACATATAGAAGGATAAACAATGGCCATGAGTATGTTTGATGGTTGGAATGAAATTTAGTAGTCCAATACGTAGTGCGTAGTCTCCCTATGGGTAGTATTGTGAAAGGATGTAAGTGCTGTGTTGACCGTCACTAATTGGGTTACAGTTGAGATAAGGTATAGATGGATGGTTGGGTTGTGTCCTCGTGCATACTTCTGAGGCCCCTTCCACGCCATGGTGATGTGGAATTTGCATGCAGTGTGAGTCGACACGCGGTGTCATAATCCTGGGTTACCGATAGTATGGCAGGTCTACGGGCTCGGCGATCATCACACCGACGGGAGTTGACAGTTAGAATTTGGGCCGTTGGCCTGTGTCCTCGGTGTTCATATCCCGGGGCCCCTTCCATGCCAAGTGAATGGTTGGGCAGTGTCCTCATACTTTCTTCTGGGTCCCCTTCCGGGTCATATAAGGTCAGCTCGGGGTTGTGTTCTCGGGGCACATCTACCCGAGACCCCCGCTGGGCCATAGTATGCATGGGCTCCGCTGTTGTGTTCTTAGCATTGAGGCGTACGGAGGCCTAGGTGAAGGAGTGTGGATGCCCGCCTAGTAGTAGAGATGCCCGCTCTACTGTCACTGCCTGGCCACGGCGGTTGATGCCTGAGAGGTTAGCTACATGCTCGAATAGTGTGAACTTTAGTCTATGTCCACATAGTAATTGCATGTGTGTGATCATGGGTGAATCATTGCATAGCATACATACCATTTCATAATATTGCACAACAAGATTCTCATCGTATAAGCTTGTATGGGCACTCCTATACGATGATTTACTTTTTGTAAACTGATCATTAGCGTATATGATTGTATGAGCATCTTATAAGTTAAGTTAATTACCTGTTGTAGTTACATGTACTTGTTGAATTAATATTGCTCAAGTAGAACTGCTAGTTTATGATATTGTTATTCATGTACTATTACCACCTACTTGTACCTGTTTAATTACTTATACCTATTGTGCCTTTGTTCCTTTATCCACTCGGTGCCGAGGAGTCGCCGGGGGAGCGGATGTGAAGCCACTTAGTCTTTTTGACTAACGGTTGCTACGTCTTCCTTTTAGGAGGTCTCCCTGCAGGTAGAGTAGCCGCAGACTTTGCAGTAGGACAGCAGGGCTAGGACGATAGGGCCTGATGTGACGGTGTCGTCGCTACCGTTGGTTACGGATGTGAGTGTTGAGCGACTCTGATGTATCCCATTTGGGCAATTTTGTAGATGTACTCTGATATTGTAGAAGCATGTTTTAGCTTCTCTTATTTGTTGTATTTGGACTATATACTTAGTGTGGATTTGACTCCTCCTTGCTTATATTTTGCTTGGGTTGACATGTATATCTTGATATTGGTTGTAGCCGGCGGAATAGGCGTCTTGTGTTACAGGTTAGCCCGTGTGCTAATGCTACCGCAAGGCGGTTGTTCTGGGTATAAGACCCCCGTCGTACCGTGTTTTGCGATCCGAGAGGGGGTCTTACAAATGGTATCAGTTTGCCACGATCTTTAACTAAAGAAGTCATTCAACAATGGTACCACCCCCATTTGATTAGTCAGTTTGCAGCCAAACTGACTTAGCAGAAGCAGTGGTGTGCCCATATGTAATTCACACCAAGTTTGTCCAACTTTGACCTTAAGATTAGCCAACCTGACCATACGTTTGTGTTTTACGTGTAGATTCCAATGCACACTGGGCCGATGGGGGGTACTCCTGCCCCTTCCATACCCACTCAGTTCCAACAATCCGATTTGGGGAAGACGCTCACCGCCATCCTGGATGCCTTTAGGGTGCAGCAGCCTCCGGTGCAACAACAGGCTCCGGGCTCTAACTGGTTGAGCACCTTTCAGGCCCTTTCCCCTCCCGCCTACCTCGGGACGCAGTCGTCCGTGCGCACGGAGGAATGGCTTGACACGATGCAGGAGTTTTTGGCGGGGATCCGTTGCCTAGACAACATGGTTGTGACGTTGGTTGTGTCTGTCTTGGAACTACATGCTAAGAGGTGGTGGAAGTCCCTCATGGGCTCCACCTTCCAAGGCCGGGTTTATAGTGAGATAAGTCGGAGCGAGTTCTCGGATGTCTTCTTGGAGCACTTCATTCCCATATCCGCTCGAAATGAACTCGAAGAGAGGTTTCTTCTGCTGAAGCAAGGATCAAAATCAGTTACGGAATATCAGCAAGAATTTTAGCACCTCGCGAGTTTCGCGGCTTCTTATGATTTGGATGATAGAGGATATGCCAAGCGTTTCTACATAGGGCTGCGAGATCCCCTAAGGCAGGCCCTTTTGTTTATAGCGGACGCTAGCTTGGCGGAGATTATCGACATGGCGAATAGATTGGAGGCGGATCATTTGAGTAGTGGTAAGAGACCTACGGATGCTGTGATAGAAGCTGGCCCAAGCAATAAATGAAGGCGGGACTTTAGAGGAGGAAGAGGACATCAAAGAGTTGGAGGAAATTTCCATCGAGATTTTAGAGTGGAGCATCCGGTCGCACAGCCACCCGCGTTGCCTCCACTGCCACAGCCTCAACAATTTCAACAACCTAAAGGGCATCGTGGGCTGGTGTGTTTTGAATGCAACCAGCCGGGCCACATTCGACGTTTTTGCCCGCGGTTGTTTGGGAATTTCACTCCTGCTCTGCCACCGGCAGCTCCGCGGGGGCGAGGTTATATGCGTGGTCGAGGACGAGGACTTCATTAAATTTTCTTGAGACATACTAGACATCTAGCAATAAGTTTTGGTTATTGGTACTTAGGCACCGTGATAGTTGGTGGGAAGATGGCCTATGCGCTGTTCGATACCGGTGCCTTACACTCCTTTCTATCTGAGGACTTCATTAAGGACATTGACGGCATACAATACTTTACTGGTATAACACGACGAGAGCTCCTACCAGACATCTCGGAGATGATTTCAACCGCTAAGTGCGAGTTTGAGATATTTATTGAAGTAAAGGCCTTTGATACACCTGCCACGGTCTTGAGAATGCCAGAGTTTGACATCATTCTGGGCATGGCGTGGCTGGACTGGCATTTTGCAAGGATCGACTGCACGGAGAAGCGGATCTATTTGAGACATGGGGACTCTGACATCATCTTCCATGGTATTAGCTTCACACCTCGCTTGTCATTGTCTTCCGTTCAGGTTTTAAAAGCCCATATGAAGCGGATGAAGTCTTCATGATCTGGTTCGAGTAGAAGGAGATAGAATTGGATATAAAAGATGTACGGGTACTGCGGGACTTCCCCGAGGTATTTCCTTAGAAACTGCCAGGATTACCCCTGCATAGAGAGGTTGACATCTATATTAATCTAGTACCGGGTGCCAAGCCTGTATCCAAGGCCCCTTACCAAATGTCCCCAAAGGAACTCGCGGAGTTTAGAGTCCAACTGCAAGAACTGGTGGAGTCAGGGTTCGTTCGCCCTAGTTCGTCACCCTGGGGAGCCCCTGTATTGTTCGTGAAGAAGAAGGATGGAACCCTGCATTTGTGCATAGACTATCGGGAACTCAATCGGCTGACGGTGTGGAACACCTATCCGCTACCTCAGATCGACGAGTTGTTCGATCAACTAGTGCAAGCGCATTGGTTTTATAAGCTGGACTTGCGCTCAGGGTATTATCAATTGAGAATAAAAGAAGGGGACATCAAGAAAACGGCCTTTACTTTAAGATATGGGTTGTACAAGTTCACCGTAATGCCGTTTGCGCTCAAAAATGCCCCTTCGGCTTTCATGAGCCTGATCAACAAGGTATTTGAACCGTATTTGGACATCTTCATCATTGTTTTCATCGACGACATCTTGGTCTACTCAAAGATGTAGGAGAAGCATGTCAAGCACCTGACCTTGGTGTTGAATAAATTGAAGGAGCATGCCTTCTACGCCAAATTCAGCAAGTGCGAATTATAGCTTAAGGAGGTTGCTTTCTTGGGTCACGTGATCAGTGGTGCTGGGCTAGCGGTGGATCCGGCCAAGGTGCGTGCCGTGAAGGAGTGGTCTCCCTTGAAGTTGGCAGCCGATGTGCGGAGCTTCCTTGTTCTTGCCGGGTACTACCGCAAGTTCGTGAAAGGATTCTCCAAGATTGCCCTCCCACTTACATCATTGACGAAGAAAGGTGTGCCATTTGAGTGGACGCCCCAATGTGAAGCGGCGTTCCTGGAGCTGAAGGATAGACTTACCTCCGCCCCCATCCTTGCACTTCCATCTGGGAATGAAGGATTTTAAGTTTACACTAACGCATCATATCAAGGGATGGGAGCGGTATTGATGCAGCACGAGCATTTGATTGCTTGTGCTTCAAGACAACTGAAGAAGCATGAAATCAATTACCCGGTTCATGATTTGGAGCTGGGAGCAGTGGTGTTCGCCTTGAAGGTTTGGAGGCATTATCTATACGACATCTACTGGGAGATCTTTTCAGACCACAAAAACTTGAAGTACATTCAAACTCAGAAGGAGTTGAACTTGAGACAACGGCGGTGGTTACAATTTCTATGCGACTATGAGTTCACCATGAACTACCACCCCGGAAAAGCGAACTCGGTAGCCGATGCGTTGAGTAGAAAAGTATCAGGCTCTGTCCCAGAGTCTCGGTTGATGAGTATGGAGTTGGCTCGGATGATTGAGGAGATGGATATTATATTGATATTTAAGGCTACTTCAACAGAGTATATGGAGTACTTGGTAAGCATGAGCATAGTTTGTGATATCCGGGACCAAATCAGAGTGGAGCAAGGAATGGATGCAGCCCTCGCCCCGGCAATCAAGTCAATCAAAGATGGGACTACGGATGAGTATACGCTAAAAGATGGCCACGTTTATTTTCGTGGACGGCTCTACATTCCCAAGGGCGGTAAAATCTGGGAGGATATCTTGAGAGAGGCTCATTGTTCTTAATATTCAGTGCACCTGGGTATTGCTAAGATGTACGCCGGTTTGTGGAAGACCATGTGTTGGCCAATAATGAAGAAGGATGTCTGATATTTTGTTACACTTTGTGAAGCTTGCCAAAGGGTGAAGGCAGAATGCAAGAGTCCCGGTGGTATGCTACAATCGTTGCTCATTCCCGAGTGGAAGTTTGAGGATATCTCCTTGGACTTTGTCCATGGGTTACCTCGCTCACGCTCCGGGAATGATTCGGTGTGGGTGATAGTTGATCGCCTGACGAAAGTAGCCCGGTTTATCCCAATGAAGAAAGAAGCTCATGTGGATGTCTTAGTACGCCTTTTTTGTGGAGCAATTCGTACGGTATCATGACGTTCCTAAGACGATCGTGTTTGACCGTGATGGTCGGTTTACCTCCAAGGAGTGGAAAGCGGTTCAGGCGTATTTTGGTTCACGCCTCACCTTTAGCACCGTGTTTCATCCTCAGACGGACGGGCAATCTGAAAGGACCATCCGGACATTGGAAGACTTGTTAAGATTATGTGTGTTGGATAGAGGAGAGTCGTGGGAAAGGCTCTTATCGTTAGTAGAATTCTCCTACAACAACAACCACCAAGCTAGTATCGGCATGACTCCTCATGAAGCTCTTTATGGAAGGAGGTGTAGAACCCCCTTGTCTTGGGTGCAAGATGAAGACTCAAAGGCTTTTGGTGTTGAATACATTGATGATACCGATGTGGCAGTTAGACTGATACGGGATCGCATGTTGGAGGATCAAAGTCGGCAGGCGAAGTATTGTAATGCAAGGCACCGGATGATGGAGTTTCAAGTGGGTTATAAGGTGTTCCTGAAAATCCGACCGGTGCATGGAGTGTCACGTGTGCGTGGTGTGAAAAAGCTCAGCCCAAAGTATGTTGGGCCTTATACTATATTGGAGAGGATTGGCCCGTTGGCCTATCGGTTGGAGTTACCGCCCGAGATAGGGAACCTCCACGACGTGTTCCATGTGTCGTCGCTTCAGAAGGCGCTGTTGCAGCCTGATCAATACACCCCCACAACTGTTGGTGATGTGGCATCTGATAGGTCTGTGCGACTAGAGCCGTCGCGGATCGTAGATAACGAGACAAGAAAGTTGCACCGCAAAAGTGTTCCCTTGGTGAAGGTGCTATGGTCTAATAATGGGAAGGAGGAATATACATGGGATCCAATGGATTTGATGCAGAAACGCTATCCGGAGTTGTTTGCTCAAGGTAATCTTATTTAAAAGCATATTATATTTTTTGTTATGTTTTTCTCCCCATAGCCTAAGCCTGATTTCAGGAACGAAATCTTTTATTTTGTTTATAGGATTTGTAACATCCTGAATCGCACTAGGCCCCTCATGCATGTTTTTCAGTGAGGGGAGCTGACTTGGGTTCAGGGGGAGTGCTGGCAATTTGGCAGCACATGTGAGTAGGAGGAGCAATCAGTCAAGCATAGGATATGGGTAGGAACACGGGCGTGTCCCTACCCGTGTGGGAGTGGCCAGCTCTCGAGTCGATGACTCGAGTATGTCCAGAGAAGGACACGGGTAGTGACACGAGCGTGTCACTACACATGTGAAGCGGCACAGGTAGATACACGGGCGTGTCCCTACCCGTGTGTGTGTAGAGTTGGACTCGACGAAGTGTGTCGAGATCGACGAAGTGTGTCGAGATCGATGTGGCAAGCAGGGGTACACGGCCTGTGACACGGGCGTGTCACAGGGCGTGTCCCGCTATGTCGAGAGGTCGACAATCCGCTCTCGACAAAGTGTCGAGTGGGTTACACACCCTGGGTGTAACGCCCCAAAAATCATTATCGAGCTGGTCGCGTCCAAAAGAGATTTTGGGGCCTGTATATGGGTACACGGCCTAGGACACGGGCGTGTCCAAGGCCGTGTCTTGCTTGGTGTTTTGGCCAGCTGTATCCAGAGAAGGACACGGTAGGAAACACGGAAGACTGACACGGGCATGTCATCTGACACGGGCGTGTGCCTACCCATGTCAGTACCCGTGTTCCCGAGAGACGTGACAGTTATATGTGCCACGCCTCCGATCACGGGCGTTTCGAGGACCCAACATGGGCGTATCAGGTTGAGTCACGGGCGTGTCTTTGCCGTGTGGTTTTTCTGCTTTCGACGATCGTGCCTGGATCGAGGCACGCGGCCTGGGACACGGCCGTGTGCGAGGCCGTGTTCGGCCCAGGTTTGGGGATTTCTGTACAGATCTGAGCCGTTCGTTTTCTTTAAATAATATCCAACGGCCCAGATGAGTTCCTGTTCTGTTAAGGTCGGAAATAGAGGATCAATTCCTCATTTATCTCTTAAGCACACTATTTCAAGGAGTTAGAGAGAGGAGGAAGAAGGAGGAGGATTCCGGCCGCCGGCGGAGCATCGGAGCACCGTTTAGAGAACTAAGAGCGGATCCGTGGAGGAAATCCCGTTGCGAAGACTTCTATCCGTGTAATTTTCCATGGAGCAAAAGCGTACTACAAGGGTAACGATTCTCTACTTGAGCATGTGAAGCTCTCTTCCTTTTTGCATAGGGAAACCCGCTCCCACGAGTGTGCGGCGAGTGTGCGGTGTTCCTTGGGGTTGACGGGAATAGTCCCCCTTATGTTGCATATAGAGTCCGGAATCAAAGTACGGACATAGGCATTGTGTGTGAAGCCTACCCAAACATGTTTGTCTGGATCAGTGATGTTGCATTTGTTATGGTTTGACGGAGAAGACTCCGTGCTTTGGGTTTTCGACTTTCTACACGGTAGATTGCAGCAGGGATCTTTGCGGATTAACTCCAAGGAGCACCCGGAAAACTGAGCGGAATCGTTGTTATGCTAACTTGGCTGTCTGGGAACCGGCCATGAACATAACTGGGTTTTGTGATTGTTTGGAAATGTCAGGATCCGAGAGAAGCTTGGCTCGTGCGTACGTCTTAAGGTGTACTACGCGTTGTGAGCAACGAGCAAGTGGAATCGGACCTGGGCTATGTGGTTCGGTGCGAGAGACCCAAAAAGGGGACTGGCCGTTGGCATAGTCGGGAGCCTTAGACAGTTGTCAGAAAGGCTAAAATGCTCACGTTGTTGCCATCCCGTGGGTGGTGGTGAAGACGCTGAACTGTCAGGATTCACCAATAATGTGCCCTGAGTGCACAGGGAGTTTGGTCGTGCGAGCCTACACCTGTGGTGAAGCATGTTTGTACTATATTATTTAGCTGGGCTAATGAATTGCAGGGAAGGAGCACCGCTGTCCCGAGTTAGGGGCGGGGTCGTTATAATTTGGTCGGCTTTTGGCTGACCGTTGCTTTGTTTGCCACCGTACGGTGGAATGGTGCTTGCAGGTGATGCGGAGCCGAGTAACAAATAGCGAGTTGGAGCCCATGTTGCTGTGCTGGCCCTAGAAGGCCAAAGAGAATAGTTGTACTTTATTTTATCATGTGTGGCCGGCCTGCGAGCCGATGTATGGAAAACATTATATTATTAAGTGAACTCATGTAAGGCCATAAGGTTGTGTATCTTTCAGTGTATTTGTATTTCATTCCAGTGGTAGTGGTTGTGGACATTCATGCTTTTTTGGATTCAAGTTTGGGTTCTTTCAACTATTTAAAAGCTTCTGCTAGAATGCTCTGTGTTAGGACGAGTAGTCTTAATTGGATAGTTTGGTTATTCATACGTAACCCTTACAACTGTCTGTGGTATATGGTGTCGGGTTCCAGCTGGACCTTCTACTATATGATATACGACGGATGGGGTTGTTACATTGGGTCACGGGAGTGACTAGACTGACACGTGTAGAGACACGGGCGTGTCAGTACCCGTGTATGTCGAGTTGAACTTGACAGAGAGTGTCGAGATCAACAAAGTGTGTCGAGATCGACGAAATGTATGACACGATTAGAGATACGGCTGTGTCCCTACCCATGTGATGGTGTGTCGAGTTGAGTTCGTCGAGATGTATCTAGAGAAGGACACGGCCAAGGAACACGGTCGTGTCATGTGGACACGGGTCGGGACACGGGCGTGTCCCCACCCGTGTCGAGTATTGAACCGACATGAAAACTATCATTGACGCTTCGCCCAAGCAGGACACGGGTAAGGACACGGGCATGTCCCTACCCGTGTCACTTTTCATATATAAGGGGAAATGAAAACCCTAGCCGTTTTCATGCTCATTTCATCCCCTATTTTCTGAGAGAAACTCCTGTTGAGAGAAGGAATTTGCTGTAGCTAATTCTAGTGGAGGAGATTCGCCGCCGCCGTGAAGGAGAAGATGCCACCGAGAAGAGTTACACGATACATGGCTGGAAACAGTGGAAACACCGGAAATGAGGTGAGCTTTCTACCCTCTCCCTTGGTGCTAGATCTTTAGTTATTTTCTCAGGAGAGATATCGACTCAAGAGAGTCTTGATGGAGAGGAGGAGTTTTCTAAGGATGGCCATGCTAGGACATGTGTTCTAGGATTTAGATCTCTTCAACCTCCCCTTTCTTCTATGTGATGAGGTGTAAGACCCCCCCCCCCCCTCCCGGATCCCAAAACACGGCACGAATGGGGGTCTTATGCCCGAAACAGCCGCCTTGCGGTAGCAATAGCGCATGGGCTAACCTGTACCACAAGACGCCTATTCTGCCGACAACAACCAATATCAATATAAACATGCCAACCCAACCATAATATAAAAGAGAAGAAGTCAAATCCACACTAAGCAATAATATCCAAATAGTACAATAAATGGAGACAAGCTAAAACATGCTTCTACAAATATCAGAGTATAGCTAGTAATTGCCCAAACGGGCTCCATCAGAGTCGCTCAACACTCACATCCGTAACCGACGGTAGCGACGGCACCGTCACATCAGGCCCTGTCGTCCTGGCATGGTTGTCCTGCTGCAAAGTCTGCGGCAGCTCTACCTGCGGGGTGACCTCCTAAAAAGGAAGACGTAGCAACTGTTAGTCGAAAAGACTAAGTGGCTTCACATCCGCTCCCCCGGCGACTCCTCGGCACCGGGAGGAGAAAGGAACAAGGGTACAAGTATAATAAGCAGTAAAACATATACAAACAGGTGGTAATGGTACAACAAGATTAATAACATTATAATCTAGCAGCTCTATATAACTAAAACAAACTATCAAGTTCAAGTATCTACAGCAGGAAAGTAACTTAACTTATAAGGATGCCCATACAAGCTTATAAGTTAAGGATCGGGTTACATAAAAGTAACTCATCGCATAAGAGTGCCCATACAAACTTATACGATGAGGATCCTGTTGTGCAATGTTATGAAATGATATGTATGTTATGCAATGACTCACCCATGATCACACACATGCAATTGCTATGCTGACAAAAACTATAGTTCCCACTATTCGAGCAGGTAGCAAACCTCTCAGGCGTTAGCCGCCGTGGCCAGACGGTGACAGAAGAGCAGGAATCTCTACTACTAGGCAGGTATCCACACTACTTCTCCTAGGCCTTCGTATGCCTCAATGCTAAGAACACAACAATGGAGCCCATGCGCACTATGGCCCAGCGGGAGCCTCGGGTAGATGTGCACCGAGGACCAAGCCCCGAACTGACCTTGTGTGACCCGGAAGGAGCCTCGGAAGTAAGCATGAGGACCAAGCTCAATCGTTCACCTGGCACGGAAGGAGCCCCGTGACATAGACAACGAGGACCAAGCCCAACCGCCCAAAGTCTAACTATCAACTCCCGTCGGTGTGACGATCTGTGAGCCCGTAGACCTGCCACACTATCCTTAACCCAGGATTATGACACCGCGTGTCGACCCACACCACATGCAAATTCCACAACACTGTGGTATGGAAGGAGCCTCGGAAGTAAGCATGAGGACGTAGCCCAACCGTCCACTCGGCGCGGAAGGAGCCCCGAGACGTGAACATCGAGGACCAAACCCAACCGTCCATTTATACCTCATTTCAACATTAACTCAACTAGTGACGGCCAACGCCGCACTTACATCCCTCCACAATACTATCCGTAGGGAGACTACGCTCTAAGTATTACACTACTTCATTTCATTCTAACACTCATACATACTCATGATCATGGTTTATCCTTCTATTTGTCATTCCAGATGATTTCAACATATTACAAGCATGATGCGCATAAATAATAATCTTCCAATTTGTATCTAGTCATTTCATTTAAGTAAGCTTGCTTAACAATTCAGATATATGAAATCCAATTAATAATCTTCATCATTCATAGCACTACGGTGGTTAACATAAAATAGTTCTCCAAAATCTTGAGTTAGTTTGTAACATCGATTCCACCGAATCCAAATCCATATTATATAAAAATCCAGAATTTAAGTGCAGAATAAATGTTGACAGCAATTTCAACTGGCGATTCTTGGAGCTACATGAATTTGGTGAAGGCGTGTAACCCCTCTATGGAAAGGTCTTTCCATGAGCTACCACTTTTATGTTTGGACCACAACCAAAATTCAATGGTATCATACTTGAAATCAGCCTTGAAGTCCACTGCGTACAAAACACAATTTCTGCATGCATGATTTATCGGATGTCATATTCGTCCAGACTTTCCCATGGCTACAGACTTCGCATGAAGGCATGCAACCACTAGTTGGAAAGGTATTTTCAAGGGCTTCAACTTTTGTGTTTAGGCGAAAGCCCAGATCTGGGCATATCACATTAGAAAATGACCAAGGGGATCGCTGCGCGCAGAACACCGATTCTGCACGCATCTTAAAGAGGAATGAACGGCATCGGTTCATCTTCCCCCTCGAGTAGGTCATCCAAAATCAAACCAGAAATTCCTCCTCCCTTATTCACCCTCATGAGGCCTTCTCTATTCACGAAACCATCACCCATCTTCGCATAGAAGGTTGGAGAGGTTGAAGACACAACAAGCCTTAGAGCACATGCCCTAGGACAACCTCTTCCTAGAGAAATCACGATCTCGCAAGTCTAGACTCCTTTGAGTCGACATCTCGCCTAGATAACTACAGATCTAGCACCAAGGGAGAGGGGAGGAAGCTCACCTCATTTCCGGCGTTTCCACTATTTTCGGCCATGGATCGTGTAACTCTTCTCGGCGGCATATTCCCCTTCACGTCGACGGCGGATCTTCTCCTCTACAACTAGATCCAGCAACTTCCTTCTCTCAACGGGAGTTTCTCTTAGAAAATAAGGATGAAATGAGCATGAAAACGGCTAGGGTTTTTTCTTCCCCTTATATATGAAAATTGACACGGGTAGGGACACGCCCGTGTCCGTACCCGTGTCCTGCTTCATGCGAAGCGTCAACGACGGTTTCAGCATCGGTTCAACACTCGACACGGGTAGGGACACGCCCGTGTCCCGACCCGCGTTCACATGACACGTCCGTGTTCCCTGGCCGTGTCCTTCTTTGGATGCATTTCGACGAACTCAACTCAACACAACGTCACATGGGTAGGGACACGCCCGTGTCTCTACCCGTGTCATACAATTCGTCGATATCAACACGTAGTTCGTCGATCTTGACACGCTCTGTCGAGTTTAACTCGACACACACGGGGAGAGACACGCCCGTGTCGCTACCCGTTTCATACAATGTCGGCACACCTCGTCGATCTCGACACACCTCGTCGAGCTCAACTCGACACAACGACACATGGGTCGGGACACGCCCGTGTCTCTACCTGTATCATACAATTCGTCGATCTCGACACGAAGTTCGTCGATCACAACACGATGTGTCGAGTTCAACTCGACACACACGCATACGGTTAGGAACACGCTTGTGTCTCTACCTGTATCCCTTCACACGGGTAGTGACACGCCTGTGTCACTACCCGTGTCGTTCTTTGGACATACTCGAGTCATCGACTCGAGAGCTTGCACTCCCACACGGGTATGGACATGCCCGTGTCTCTACCCGTGTGCTATGCTTGACTGATTTCTCCTCCTTTTCACATGTGATGCCCTGTTGTCAGCACTCTCTGTTGGAACACCCTATTACTAATTTGGGTCAGGATCACTATGTCTCTAGGAAACCAATGTTTGACCTCCTGTATAGTTCTAAAGGTCAATTAGAATTGAGTTTAATGGATAGAAGTCTAGCTTTGGAAGCTGCTCTCAAGACCAAGAATTTTTCAGTTTGAGACTAAGTCATATCGTCGAGCTCAGCACGACGATTCGCCGAACTCCGATCGACGATCGTCTAGCTCAACTTCGACAGATCGTCGAACTCCATTCGACGATCGCTGAGCTCAACTTCCACATATCGTCGAACTCCATTCGACGATCTGTGAGCTTAGTTCGACGATCTTTGACTCAGCTTTGGATCTCTATCTCTGAGCTCAGTTCGACGATCTTTGAGCTCAGATCGACGATATTGTGTTGCTGTATAAGTTCATTTCGCTGAGCTCAGTTCGACGATAGCAGAGCTCAGTTCGACGTTTTCAGATAACTTCAAGGATGTTTCAAGATTCAAATTCAGATCAGTTAAGGAGTTATTCTGCAATTAATTCAGAAGATTTTTTAGCCGTTTTCATTTATTTCTGGACCAAGTTTCAAGGGATTTTCAAGGAATATTTCTGTGGACTTTCCTCCAGAAGATATTTTGCAATTAAGGATGCAATTAATGCTGGCCAACGGCTATTCTTGACAGAGGATGTTTTTCTATTCAGTACCAGAGAATAAAAGACAAGAATTTTTGAATCTCAAAATCACTGAGAACTCAGAACACAGACAAGAAGAAGAAGAAAAAAATATTCTCTGTCTAAAAAGAATTCTTTGAAGAACACACATCCAAGGAGATCAAACTTTCTGAAATCCTCTGATCTCTCTTGTCTCAAGTGTTCAAGGCCAACATCTTTCAAGACTTCAAACACCTAACATTTCAGCTGTTGCTGAAATCATCTTTTGCTGGAGCTCAACTTCTGAAGGCCTATCACCCTACAACAAAGCTTCTTTTCCTGAACATCTCAAGGACTCAGGGGGAGCTTTGACACCATCAAATCCACATAGTCTTCTCAGCTGCTTTGAGAAAGAGAAGACTTCCATGACTCTCTCACCCCCATCTCTCTAAAGGGTTTCTCAAACTCCCTTCAAAAGTTTGAGCTTGGATTTTGAGCACCTTGTCAAAAGCTCATTGGTGGCAAGACACCTGATCAAAAAATCTGATTTTGTTTTTGAGCACCTTATCAAAAGCTCATTGGTGCCCAGGACACCTGATCAACTCATCCTGCAGTGGATTCCTACCTAGGGTGGTAGAAGAGTGGATGTACCCAAGTTTAGGGGAACCACTATATTTCCTTGTGTCATCTGCTTTGCTTGTCTTTATTTTTGTTTCTGGCTGTGATTGTTCTGTGATTATTTTGTGATTAGTTTAGTTCTGTGATTAGTTATAATAATTGCTTCCCTGCTCACTCAGATTACAATAATTGTTGTAAAACGTTTTCAAGCACCATATACTCTATTCACCCCCCCCCCCCCCTCTAGAGTATATCAGATCTAGCTGCACTTTCAATTGGTATCAGAGGGAGGTTGGTTAAACATACCACACCTTGGTGGTTGTACAGGCTAACACCTGAACCCAAAGATTCCTAGTTAGATCTGCTTTCTTTTGAGTTTAGTATTAGATTTTGTTTTCACAAATCATGGCCCAAAACAAAGATTATGCTAGCACCAGACCACCAGTGTGCAATCTATCCAAGTTTGCACTTTGGAAAGCAAGGATCAGATTATACATGAATTCTATTGACGAGGATATTTTTAACTCTGTCTTAACAGTTTGTCCAAGACCTCCAGAGAGCTCAAGTACAAATGCTGTTCCACCTCTATCAGGAACAGATGCTGACATCAAGAAATGGAAGGTAGCTGATGCCAAGGCTATGAACATCTTAGCCCAGACAATGTCTGATGACATCTTTCAAAAGGTGGCTGAATGCAATTCAGCAAAGGAAATTTGGGACAAACTCTCTGAAATAGTCTCAGGCTCAGCTGATGAGAGAAAGGATAGGAGATCCCACCTCATATCTCAATATGAGAATTTCAAGAAGGGAGAAACTGAGTCAGTGGGAGATATGTACAACAGGCTCAGTCTAATAGTCAGTGAACTCAGGATATTGGATAAAGAGATCTCACTAACTGAACTCAATGACAAAATTCTAATGTGCTTCCCTAGCACTTGGGATTCCAGAATCTGGCCAATCAAGGATGCCAGAAGTTTGAATGAGATCACAACAGAAGCTCTATTGGGTAAGCTCAAATCTTATGAGCTACTCATCAAGAACAGAGAAGAAGAACAGAAGGCTGCCTCACCAGCCACAAGAAAAGAGAAAACAATTGCCTTCAAGGCAACTGAAGATCTGTCTGAAGACAAAGTCACATGTAATGATGAACTGCTCAGTCTGTTGGCCAAAAGATTTTACAAGACGGCCAGAAAGGATTTCAGAAGGAGATCATACAAGGATCATGATAAGCCAAGGTATGACAAGTCAATTAATAATAAAGAAATTGTTTGCTTTGGTTGCAGGAAACCAGGGCACATAGTTCCTGACTGTCCAGAAAACAAAAGCAAGGACAGAAGGGACAAGAAAGAAAGAAGAAAGGAGAAAGACTCCAAGAGGAATGGCAATGGCAAACCCTCCTCAAGCAAAAACAAACACACAAGAAAGGGGTTTGTTGCTGAATCCTGTAGTGAGACTGAAGAGGAGTCAGAAGCCTCATCCAGCTCCAGTGATGATGAAGATGATGCAGAAGAGAAAGAGTTCTGCATGATGGCAATCAATGCCTCACAACATAATTCAGATGAAGAGGAGTCAGAGTCAGATTTAGAGACTCAACCTGAAGAATATCAGGTAATTAGTTCATTTAATTTTAATTCAGAGGACTTTAAATCTGAATTTAAAGCATTATATTTAGACATGCTATAATCTGAGAAAGAAATTATCTCTCTCAGAAATCATTTATCTAAACATAATACCTTAAAGTCAGAAAACCTCAAACTCTCTCAGGAGTTAGAGTGCTGTATGGAGTAGATAGCTTCACTGAAAAGTGAGCTATCTGAGGCCAAGAAGCTTGAAGAATCCCTTAATGGGAGAAGTATCAAGCTGATGGACATCACAAGCACAGTGAACTCCAGATTTAATAGTACACTGTGCTTGGGTGCTTCATCCAGCCAACCCATCGTTCTAACAACTCCAATCAAGTTCATCTCTGATAAAGGAAAGTGAGTTGTAGAGGTAGCTAGGAAAAATTCTGGTCTGCCCAAGAAAACAAAGTCCCAGCAGAAATCGTCGAACGGAGATCGACGATCGCCGAACGCAGATCGACGATCTCAGGCAAAATCGTCGAACTCAGGTCGACGTTCTCAAGTTCCTGAAATCTGCCATAGTCGACCGTCGAACGGAGCTCGACGATCTGACCCAAGATCGTCGAACGCAGCTCTACGATCGTCGAACAGAGGTCAGGGCTCTGGAGAGTCTTTCAAGGGCAAATCAAAATTCAATCCTAAGGGTTCTTCATCTCAAATATTTAACCCTTATACTAAATGGATTATACCTCCAAGAAGATATCATCCTGAAGGATATAAGAGTCAACCTGGGATGTCTTTTATTTCAGAATTTAAAGGTTATCAACCTAGGCCCAAGGTAAACTGGGTCAAAAACAAATGAATTATTTTATGTGCAGGTGAAGACCTATCCAACATCTAACCAGCAATGGTACTTGGATAGTGGGTGCTCTAAGCACATGATAGGAAACAAGGACAACCTCACATCCTTTAGAGCCAAGCTTGGACCCAAAGTTATCTTTGGTGATTCAAACTTTGGACAAACCAAAGGATATGGTGCAGTCCAGATTGGATCAGTAACATTCAAGAAGGTAGCTTATGTGGAAGGACTGAAGCACAACTTAATAAGCATCAGTCAGCTGTGTTATGAAGGCTACCAGGTGACCTTCAGCAAAGTATTATGCAAAATCAAGTCAGAGGACAACACAACTGTGTTTACAGGTAAAAGGAAAGGTAACATCTATCTAGTAGATTTTCTTTCAACAGATGTAGATATTTGTCTGTTCAATTCTGTTTGTAGACCAAATATTTTATGGCATAAGAGACTAGGACATCTAAACCTTAGAACTATTGCTAGGCTATCCAAGGACAACCTTATTAGAGGACTACCTTCTGGCCCCTATAAGAAGGAAGGACTCTGCAGGGCCTGTCAATTAGGCAAACAAACTAAAAACAGCTTTAAGTCACTTAATAAGAGTGATTCACCTACGATATTGTATCTGTTACAGATGGATCTTTTTGGACCCATCACAGTACAAAGCCTAGGAGGGAAATCTTACACTTTAGTAGTTGTAGATGACTTCTCTAGATTCACTTGGGTGTTCTTTCTAAGGAAGAAGTCTGATAACTTTAAGTGTCTGACAGTGTTTCTCAAATGTATACAGATTGAGTTCAATACTCACATTACCCTGATCAGAAGTGATCATGAGACAGAGTTTGATTCTCTTCTTATGCAAGAGTTCTGTCAGAGTGAAGGGATCAGGCATACTTTCTCAGCTCCTAGAACTACTCAACAAAATGGGGTAGCTGAAAGGAAAAATAGAACCCTTATTGAATCTGCCACTACACTATTATCAGATGCTCATCTTCCTCCATCCTTTTGGGCAGAGGCAGTGAACACCTCCAACTATGTGCTGAATAGAAGTTTGATACATAAACTAAAGGGAAAGACTCCCTATGAACTACAAAGGGAAGAAACCTAAAGTTTATTATTTTAGAGTTTTTGGTTGTATTTGCTACATACATAATAATGACAAGAAATATTTAGCAAAATTTCAAGCTAAAGCTGATGAAGGAGTGTTTTTGGGATACTCCATGATTAACAAGGCTTATAGGGTTTATAATAAATCATCTCTAAAAATTGAGGAATCTGTTCATATATCATTTGATGAATCTAACATGTCTTTCAAAGAGAAGATCTCTTCTACCATAGCACCTTTGCAGGAACATTCTCTTGTTGAAGACTTGAACAAGTTACAGGTTACTCAAAAGGATGAAAGCAGTGAAGATGAAGAAAGTGTTCAACATATTTAAGAACAACTTGAAGAGCCGGTTGTTGTACCACAAGAGGAAACAACAACACAGGTTGGTGAACAATCAACACCCCCTGTTGATTTAGTAACATCAAGAGACCATCCAATTTCCCAAATAATTAGAGACATCTCAGCTGGTGTGCAAACCAGAAATCAGGTCAACCAAAACCTGTTGCACACCTGCTTCCTATCTCAAATTGAACCTCAGTCCATTCAAGATGCAGAGCAAGATCCACACTGGATCATTACAATGCAAGAAGAGTTGCATCAATTTGAAAGGAACAAAGTGTGGGAACTAGTGCCAAAGCCTAAGGATCACTCCATTGTTGGAACAAAGTGGGTGTTTAGAAACAAACTGGATGATCAAGGAGTTACTGTAAGGAACAAGGCAAGGCTAGTTGCTCAGGGATATTCTCAAGAAGAAGGAATAGACTACGACCAGACTTTTGCACCAGTTGCAAGATTGGAAGCCATTAGAATCTTTTTAGCTTATGCAGCACATAAAGGATTCAAGGTATATCAGATGGATGTCAAAAGTGCATTTCTAAATGGAGACATCAAAGAGGAAGTATATGTCAGATAACCTCCAGGTTTTATCTCTCCAACTTATCCTGATTATGTTTTTAAATTGAACAAAGCATTATATGGTCTCAAGCAAGCTCCTAGAGCATGATATGAGACCCTAGCATGCTTTCTTTTGGAAAATGGATTTATAAGGGGTAGAGTAGACCAAACTCTTTTCATTAGAACCCATAAGTCTCATACCCTACTAGTACAGATCTATGTAGATGATATTATTTTTGGTTCTACTCACTCAAAATTGTGCAGAAGGTTTTCCAACCTAATGCATTCTAAATTTGAAATGAGTAGCATGGGTGAGCTATCCTTCTTCCTAGGATTGTAAGTCAAACAGCATGCTGAAGGCATCTTTATTTCTCAAACCAAGTATACAAATGAATTGGTTAAGAAATTTGGCATGTCTGAAGCATCTTGTATGAAAACACCTATGCCTACTAATGTTGTATTGGATGCTCATGAACATGGGAAACCCGTTGATCAGACAACATATAGGCAATGATTGGCTCTTTACTGTACCTTACAGCTAGTAGACCAGCTATAATGTTTGCTACATGTATATGTGCTAGGTTCCAAGTAAGCCCTAGAGAGTCACACCTAACATTAGTAAAGAGGATTCTCAGGTATGTTAAAAGTTGTCCAAATCTAGGTCTCTGGTATCCAAAAGATTCAGCATTTGATTTAATTGGATTTTCTGATGTTGATTATGCTGGATGCAGAATTGACAGGAAAAGCACCAGTAGAACTTGTCAGTTCCTTGGTGACAGACTCGTCTCTTGGTTTTGTAAGAAACAAACTTCTGTGTCAACTTCAACTGCTGAAGATGAATATATGGCTGCAGGCAGTTGTTGTTCACAAATCTTGTGGATTCAAAACCAACTCCTACACTATGGCTACAACTTAGAGAAGTCTAAAATCCTTTGTGATAACACCAGTGCTATTTCTATAGCTCAAAATCCAGTCCTCCATAGTAGGACAAAACACATAGAGATTAGGCATCATTTCTTAAGGGATAATGTTGAAAAGAATAAAATTGAACTACAATATATCCCAACAAATTTACAAAGGGGAGATATTTTCACCAAGCCCTTGGATGAAAAGAAACACACCTTCTTCCTAAATCAGTTAGGAATGTTAGATGGAGGAAGTCTTAAATAATATCCAAGATTTTAAAAGCTTAAAAATTGACCAAGACTAGGCAAACATCTTGATTTTTCTCAGTGTCTAGAGCTTTTCTGGTCTCTGAACTGCGCTCGACGATTTTCCCCCAGATCGTCGAATGGAGATCGACGATTTCTGAAATCGTCGACCTGAGTTCAGCGTTTCTCAGATAGTATGAACTATCTCTTCCGGTCAACGATCGTCGAACGGCGCTCGACGATTTTGTTCTCTAAACGATCGTCGAACAGAGCTCGACGCTCTGCAATATCGTCGAACGGAGATCGACGATGTTGAAGACTCTTCAGATTCCTTTAGAAGCCCCGATCGTCGAACTGAGTTCAACGATCTTTCCATTTCTGCGTCGAACCCTAATATAAAATTCATTTTTCGCCGTCGTTCTCCTTTGCGCTTTCGATTTCTCTGCAAAAACTTTCTTTCCCTCCAAACATTTCTGCACTTGGTCGTTTTGTTTGTTGAATCTTTGCAGGTAACTATGGCTGTTTCTATTGCTGTTCTCGCCGCCATGAAATTTGATGCCGGCTTCAACATAGACATGGAATCCTTCAGCACAACAGATCAGGTTTTTCAGGATATCTTAGAGCTATTCAAAGAATAGAAACTTGCTGCAATCATGACTACAAGGATCAAGCTTGCTTCTAATGAAATTAAAGAGTGGGTCTACACTGCACACAATCAGGATCAAAACACCATTATTGGATCCATCTCTGGCACTCAGGTACCCGTGACCCCAGCAATTCTGACAGAGGTCTTTGAGTTAAGTACTGGTGGAGATTCTACTAATTTATCTGGAGAAGAATATGCTGATTTGTTTGCCAGAATGGGTCATTCTGAGGCTAACCCTAGCAAGCTATTGAAAAAGAATCTGTTTGTGGAATACAGATTCCTGGCTGATGTAGTTGGCAAAGTCCTCTTGGCTAAGCACTCTGCCTATGATATAATTTCAAGGTATCAGCTCTGCTTAATGGGAGCCATAGTGGACAGGAAGAATCTGAACTGAGGAGAGGTCTTCTTTGACCTAATTAAGAAGATAATTAACAAGAGTTTTGTCAATTTTGGAAGGATTTTAGGACTTTTTTTGCATAATAGGTGCCCTGCATTGCTGGTATCCTCTGGGATACACATAAATGCTTCCAAGAGACTGTCTTGTGCCCTCTTTGGTAAATGGGACAGGCAGATCATCAAGCCCAGCAGGTCCTCTTCCAGCACTCCTTCAGGCACCAGGACTGTCAGAGTCACTTCCCCACAGGTCTCTGCCCCTGCAGCTGACCTGCATGCTGATGCCTCTCCTCCTCCTCCTCCAATTCCATCTCTTCCAATTCCATCTACCATTCAAACTCCATCCACCATCATCATCTCCAGCCCCTCTCCAACATCCATACCATCTCGAATCCCTACTCTTCCAACCACAGAAGAACAATTTCATCCATTATACTCCTACCCTCCAAAAGACATTGCCACTTCATCACCCTCCATTCCATCCTTCAACCTCATTGATGATTCCTTCATGGATGACTGACCATCGTCTCCTCCTGAGCTACCCTCATCCTCAACATCTTACCAAGATCTTCTGCAAGAAATCATTGATCAACCCACCTTCACACCATCTATCTCCATCCCACTGTCCTCCATATCCACCTTACCCACACCTCAACCATCTCTTCCTCCCTACACTAGCTCTCCACTACCATCATCAACAGCTACACCTCCATCTTCTACCTCTGCTCCAGTCACTACTGAGCAAGTAGATATTCCAGCCCTTGCTGACAGGCTTTATGAATTGCTAGCCCCCAGGCTATCTCTTCTTTTGGAGACCTCCTTGGCTCCATTAATCCAGTCAGTGGCAGCTCTTTCTGCCAGGCTCTCCTCTTTATTCCCTCAGGAAGCCCCTTCAGCAGTGTGCCTTGATCCAACTCTGTCTGAATCTAGGCAGGGGGAGATGCCCTATGAAGTGAGCCTGTCTGCTGCTGTTCTTGCTGTTTCTTCAGCTTCTGTTACTGCTGTTGCTGCTGCTGTGTTTCAAGATCCAGTTTCACCTCCTGCTGCAGTCTTTGCAATAGACCTCAGGTCTTTGCTCTCAGAATTTGATTCTCTGTATTTCAGTTGTCTGCCAGAGAAAGCTTGTCTTCCAGAGACAGTTGCTATCCAGCCCCCAGAGGATTTGTCCAAGGCCCTTGTGCCCTTCTCTTGTTGTGACCCCAACATCATCACTTCCTTTGTTAACTCAGTTTATGCTGCTTCTACTCTTGCTGATAGCATTGCTGATGTCTCTGATGCTGCTGCCCCTCCTACTGCTGAAAGTTTTGATGATACTTCTGTTACTGCTACACATGCTGCTGTTTCTACTGATATCCTTATGACAGAGGCACATGATGTTGAGCCCTCTATACTGTTTGATGATATTTCTGCTGCTGATATTACTGTTTCTGTAAGAGAAACTGTTGCTGCCCCAACTGCTGCTGTTACTGCTCCAGAACCTTATATATCTGCTACTGCTTCAACTTCTGCAACTCCAACCTCTGCTGCCTCATCTGTTTCAATCCAGCTCAAGAAAGATTTGATGAAGAAGATTGATGCTCTTTATGATGATCAAAGTTCTGAAAGTGATGAGTTCAGGATAGATTCTGATGATTCTTCTGCTACCATTGCCAGGAAGAGAAAGGCAAGGAGAAAAGCCATGAAGAGAGTACCTCCTGCCAAGGTCAAGGACAACAATGACATACCATATTATATCCTTCATGATTGCCCCATAACTGAGCACTGGATGTAGTACTCAAAGAATCAACTCAAAGCAATGAAGAAGAAAAGGAAATATGAAAAAGGCTCTTCTCAATTCCAACATCCTCGTCCTCCTCCACCACCTCCTCCTGATGTAGGTGCAGGTGGAAGTTCAGCTGCTCAGCCCCCTGCTAGAAGTCAAACCCCCTATCAGCCACATGCTAGATCTTACCATAGGGGAAGCCAGTGCAGGGGCTCTCAATCCAGAAGAGGAGGCTATAGAGGCAATCAAAGAGAAGCCCAGGTTTACTCTAAAGGATATTCAAGGCAACATCCCTACTCCAGGGAAGGACAAATCTCATCTGACACCACCTCTGGTCCTTTTACCTATAAATTGAAGGAAACAGTTTCATCCAGGCCTCCTCAGGACAATCCTTCTAATAGATATGAGCCACCAGTGCCTTTTGAAGACCCCGAGAACAATCCAGCTGCTTGGACTGCAAGGATGAAAGAGCTTGCTGCACTGGATCAGATCAAGAAAGCTAGAGAGCAAGGCAAAGACTCATCCAACATCACTACAATGTCTGAACAGAGAAAGAAAGAGTTGGAAAGATATGGGTCAAGCAATTTCTTTGATTCTGATAGATACATGGAGTTGCATCCTGAAGCTGTAGTTCCCAGGCCCAAACAGCAAACCTCTTTAGGTGCAGCAGATGATACAAGATCAAAGAAGGAAGCTCTCAACCCCAACAGAGAAATCAAACACATTAAGAGCAAGGAAAAGAAATGATTATGTAAGGTGACAATCACTCTGATTTCTGATTATTATCTGGGATGATATATATCTGTGGTTCTGCAATGTCCAGCTTTTTGTTTTTCTGTATTGCTGCTTGTATGTTGTTATTTTAATTTTTCCAAATTCTGTAAATAGTAATCCTAACCCAAATAGGGGGAGATTGTTGGAACACCCTATTACTAATTTTGGTCAGGATCACTATGTCTCTAGGAAACCAATGTTTGACCTCCTGTATAGTTCTAAAGGTCAACTAGAATTGAGTCTAAGGGATAGAAGTCTAGGTTTGGAAGCTGCTCTCAAGACCAAGAATTTTTCACTTTGAGACTAAGTCATATCGTCGAGCTCAGCACGACGATTCGTCGAACTCCGATCGACGATCGTCGAGCTCAACTTCGACAGATCGTCGAACTCCATTCGACGATCGCTGAGCTCAACTTCCACATATCATCGAACTCCATTCGATGTTCTGTGAGCTCAGTTCGATGATCTTTGACTCAGCTTTGGATCTCTATCTCTGAGCTCAGTTCGACGATCTTTGAGCTCAGATCGACGATATTGTGTTGTTGTATAAGTTCATTTCGTTGAGCTCAGTTCGACGATAGCAGAGCTCAGTTCGACGTTTTTAGATAACTTCAAGGATGTTTCAAGATTCAAATTCAGATCAGTTAAGGAGTTATTCTGCAATTAATTCAGAAGATTTTCTAGCCGTTTTCATTTATTTCTGGACCAAGTTTCAAGGGATTTTCAAGGAATATTTCTGTGTACTTTCCTCCAGAAGACATTTTGCAATTAAGGATGCAATTAATGCTGGCCAACGGCTATTCTTGACAGAGGATGTTTTTCTATTCAGTACTAGAGAATAAAATACAAGAATTTTTGAATCTCAAAATCACTGAGAACTCAGAACACAGACAAGAAGAAGAAGAAGAAAAAAATATTCTCTGTCTAAAAAGAATTCTTTGAAGAACACACATCCAAGGAGATCAAACTTTCTGAAATCCTCTGATCTCTCTGGTATCAAGTGTTCAAGGCCAACATCTTTCAAGACTCCAGACACCTAACATTTCAGCTGTTACTGAAATCATCTTTTGCTGGAGCTCAACTTCTGAAGGCCTATCACCCTACAGCAAAGCTTCTTTTCCTGAACATCTCAAGGACTCAGGGGGAGCTTTGACACCATCAAATCCACATAGTCTTCTCAGCTACTTTGAGAAAGAGAAGACTTCCATCACTCTCTCACCCCCATCTCTATAAAGGGTTTCTCAAACTCCCTTCAAAAGTTTGAGCTTGGTTTTTGAGCACTTTGTCAAAAGCTCATTGGTGGCAAGACACCTAATGAAAAAATCTGATTTGGTTTTTGAGCACCTTATCAAAAGTTCATTGGTGCCCAAGACACCTGATCAACTCATCCTGCAGTGGATTCCTACCTATGGTGGTAGAAGAGTGGATGTAACCAAGTTTAGGGGAACCACTATATTTCCTTGTGTCATCTGGTTTGCTTGTCTTTATTTTTGTTTCTGGCTTTGATTGTTCTGTGATTATTTTGTGATTAGTTTAGTTATGTGATTAGTTATAATAATTACTTCCCTGCTCACTCAGATTACAACAATTGTTGTAAAAAGTTTTCAAGCACCATATACTTTATTCACCCCCCTCTAGAGTATATCAGATCTAGCTGCACTTTCACTCCCCCTGTACCCAAGTCAGCTCTCCTGACTCAAAAACATGTATGATAGGCCTAGTGCGATTCAGGACGTTACAAATCCTATAAACAAAATAAAAGATTTCATCCCCGAAATCAGGCTTAGGCTATGGGAAGAAAAGCATAACAGAAGATATAATATGCTTTTAAATAAAATTACCTTAAGCAAACAACTCCGGGTAGTGTTTTTGCATCAAATCAATTGGCTCCCATGTATATTCCACCCTCCCGTGATTAGACCATAGCACCTTCACCAAGGGAACAATTTTGTGGCGTAACTTTCTTGTCTCGCTATCTACGATCCGCACCAGCTCTAGTCGTACAGACCTATCAGACGCCACAACACCATCAGTTATGGGGATGTATTGATCGGGCCGCAGCAGCGCCTTCCGAAGCGACGACATATGGAACACGTCGTGGAGGTCCTCTAGCTCGGGCGGTAACTCCAACCGATAGGCCAGTGGGCCAATCCTTTCCAATATAGTATAAGGCCTAACATACCTTGGGCTGAGCTTTCTCACACCACGCACACGTGACACTCCATGCATCGGGCAGATTTTCAGGAACACCTTATCACCCACTTGGAACTCCACCATTCGGTGCGTTGCATTATAATTCTTCGCCTGCCGACTTTGAGCCTCCAACATGCGATCCTGTATCAGTCTAACTATCGCATCGGTATCATCAATATATTCAACACCCAAAGCCTGCGTGTCTTCATCTTGCACCCAAGACAAGGGGGTTCTACACCTTCTTCCATAAAGAGCTTCATGAGGAGCCATGCCGATAATAGCATGGTGGCTGTTATTGTAGGAGAATTCTACCAACGGTAAGATTCTTTCCCACGGATCTCCTCTATCCAACACACATAATCTCAACAAATCTTCCAATGTCCGGATGGTCCTTTCAGATTGCCCGTCCGTCTGAGGATGAAATGCGGTGCTGAAGGTAAGGTGCGAGCCCAAATACGCCTGTACCGCCTTCCACTCCTTGGAGGTAAAATGACCATTTCGGTCCGAAATAATTGTCTTAGGCACGCCATTATACCGTACGAACTGCTCCACAAATAGGCGTACTAAGACATCCACATGAGCTTCTTTCTTCATTGGGATAAACTGGGCTACTTTCATCAGGCGATCAACTATCACCCACACCGAATCATTTCCTGAGCGTGAGTGATGTAACCCATGGATAAAGTCCATGGAGATATCCTCAAACTTCCACTCGGGGATGAGCAACGATTGTAGCAAACCACCGGGACTCTTGCATTCCTCCTTCACCCTTTGACATGCTTCGCAATGTGTAACAAAATATCGGACATCCTTTTTCATTCCCGACCAACACATGGTCTTCTGTAAGCCGGCGTGCATTTTAGCAATGACCGTGTGCACTAAATATTGAGAGCAATGAGCCTCTCGCAAGATATCCTCCCGGATTTTACCTCCTTTGGGAATGTAAAGCCGGCCTCGAAAATAAACGAGGCCGCCTTTTAGCGTATACTCATCCGTAGTCCCATCTTCGATCGACTTGATTGTCGGGGACAGGGCCACATCCACTCCTTGCTCCACTCTTATTCGGTCCCAGATATCACAAACTATGCTCATGCTTGCCAAGTACTCTGTATACTCTGCCGAAGGAGCCTTAAACACCAAAGTAATATCCATCTCCTCAATCATCTGAGCCAACTCCATACTCATCAACCGAGAATCTGGACTAGAACCTAGTACCTTTCTACTCAATGCATCGGCCACCGAGTTTGCCTTTTCGGGGTGGTAGTTCATGGTGAACTCATAGTCGCATAGAAATTCTAACCACCGCTGTTGTCTCAAGTTCAACTCCTTCTGAGTATGAACGTACTTCAAGTTTTTGTGATCAGAAAAGATCTCGCAGTGGACGCCGTATAGATAATGCCTCCAAACCTTCAAGGCGAACACCACTGATCCCAATTCAAAATCATGAACCGGGTAATTGATTTCATGGTTCTTCAACTGTCTTGAAGCGTAGGCAATCACGTGTCCATGCTGCATCAACACCGCTCCCATCCCTTGATATGATGTGTCAGTGTAGACTTGAAATCATTACTTCCCAGATGGAAGTGCAATTATGGGAGCGGAGGTAAGTCTTTCCTTCATCTCCTGGAACGCCGCTTCACATTGGGGTGTCCACTCAAATGGCACACCTTTCTTCGTCAATGAAGTAAGAGGAAGAGCAATCTTTGAAAATCCTTTTACGAACTTGCGGTAGTACCCGACAAGTCCAAGGAAACTCCTCACATCGGCCGCTGACTTCAAAGGCGACCACTCCTTCACGACACGCACCTTGGCCGGATCCACTTCTAGTCCTGCTCCGCTGATCACATGCCGCAAGAAAGCGACCTCTTTAAACTAGAATTCGCACTTGCTGAACTTGGCGAACAAGGCGTGCTCTTTTAATTTCTTCAATACCAAGGTCAAGTGCTCAACATGCTCCTCCTCCATCTTTGAGTAGACCAAGATGTCGTCAATGAAGACAATGACGAAGACATCCAAATAAGGTTCAAACACCTTGTTCATCAGGCTCATGAAGGCCGAAGGTCCATTTGTGAGCCCAAACGGCATTACCGTGAACTCATACAGTCCATATCTTGAACTAAAGGCCATTTTCTGGATGTCACCTTCTTGTATTATCAATTGATAATACCCTGAGCGTAGGTCTAGCTTAGAAAACGAATGCGCTCCAACACGTTGGTCGAACAACTCGTCGATCTGAGGTAGCGGATAAGTGTTCTGCACTGTCAGCCGATTAAGTTCCCGATAGTCTATGCACAAATGCAGGGTCTCATCCTTCTTATTGACGAACAATAAGGGGCTCCCCAGGGTGACGAATTGGGGCGAACGAACCCTGACTCCACCAGTTCTTGCAGTTGAACTCTAAACTTCGCGAGTTCCTTCGGGGCCATTCGGTAAGGGGCCTTGGATACCGGCTTGGCACCCGGTACTAGATTAATCTGGAAGTCAACCTCTCTATGCGGGGGTAATCCTGGCAGTTTCTCAGGAAATACCTCGGGGAAGTCCCGCACTACCCGTACATCTTTTATATCCAATGCTATCTCCTTCAACTCGAACCAGATCATGTAGACTTCATCCCCCATCATATGGGCTTTTACTGTCTGCACTAAGGATAACAACATATGAGGTGCAAAGCTAATACCTTGGAAGATGACGTCGGAGTCTCCATGTCTCAAGTAGATTCGTTTCTCTGCACAATTAATCCTTGCAAAGTGCTAGTCCAACCACGCCATATCCAAAATGATGTCAAACTCCGGCATTCTCAAGACTGTGGCAGGCGTATCAAAGGCCTTTCCTTCAATAAATATCTCGAACTCGCACTTAGCGGTTGATGTCATCTCCGAGCCGTCCGATAGGCGCACTCGTCGGGGTATACCAGTGAAGTATTATACATCCTCCATGTCCTTAATGAAGTCCTTAGACACAAAGGAGTGTGAGGCAACGGTATCAAACAACTCATAGGATGTCTTCCCGCCAACTATCACGGTGCCTAAGTACCAATAACCAAAACTTATTGCTAGGTGTCTAGTATATCTCAAGAAACTTTAAGTTAGATAATGAAAACATGATAATCATTTAAATCATACCTACAATCACCTCTTGGGGATTCCGTTCTTGTGTCATGTCCATTGCGTACACTTGATCCAGAGCAGGGCCCGGGTTTCATCCTTGTGGTCCTCGTCCTCGACCACGCATGTAACCCCGCACCCGCGGAGCTGCCGGAGGTGGAGGAGGAGGGACATTCCCATACAACCGCGGGAAGAAACGTCGAATGTGGCCCGGCTGGTTGCATTCAAAACACACCAGACCATGACGCCCTTCATGTTGCTGAAACTGTTGAGGCTGCGGCGTTGGAGGCAATGCAGGCGGCTGTGGAACCGGATTCTCCACCCTAAGGTGTCGGTGGAAACGTCCTCCACCTCTTTGATGTCCTCTTCCTCCTCTGAAGTCCCACCTCCTCCTATTGCTTGGACAAGCTTCCATCACGTCCTCCGCAGGTCTCTTACCACATCCCAAGTGGTCTGCCTCCAATCTCTTTGCCATATCGATAATCTCTACCAAACTAGCATCCGCTATAAACAAAAGGGCCTGCCTTAGGGGATCTCGCAGCCCTTTGTAGAAGCGTTTGGAGTATCCTCTATCGTCCAAGTCATATGAGTCCGCGAACCTTGCGGGATGTTGGAACTCTCGTTGGTATTCCGTAACAGATTTTGATCCCTGCTTCAGTAGTAGAAACCTCTGCTCGAGCTCATCTCGAGCCGATGTTGGAATGAAGTGCTCCAAAAAGACACTCGAGAACTCGCTCCAACTTATCTCGGTATACACTCGTCCTTGGAACATGGAGCCCATGAGTGACTTCCACCACCTTTTAGCATGTAGATCCAAGACGGACACCGCCAACGATACAGTCATGTTGGTCGGGCAACGGATCCCCGCCAATAGCTCTTGCACCATGTCAAGCCATTCCTCCGTGCGTACGGCTGACTCCGTCCCGAGGTATGCGGGAGGGGAGAGAGCCCGAAAGGTGCTCAGCCAGTTAGAGCTCGGAGCCTGTTGTTGAACCGGAGGCTGTTGCGCCCTAAAGGCATCCAGGATGGCGGTGAGCGTCTGCCCCAACTCGGATTGTTGAAACTGAGTGGGTATGGAAGGGGCATGAGTTCCCCCCATCGGCTCAACGTGCACTGGAACTTACACATAAAACACAAACATATGGTCAGGCTGGCTAATCTTGCGGTCATAGTTGGACAACTTAGTGTGAATTACATATGGGCACACCACTGCTTCCGCTAAGTCAGTTTCTCCGCAAACTGACTAATCGAACGGGGGTGGTATCATTGTTGAATGACTTCTTTAGTTGAGGATCGTGGCAAACCGATACCATTTGTAAGACCCCCCCCCCCTCCCGGATCCCAAAACACGGCACGAAGGTGGGTCTTATGCCCGAAACAGCCGCCTTGCGGTAGCATTAGCGCACGGGCTAACCTATACCACAAGACGCCTATTCCGTCGGCTACAACCAATATTAATATAAACATGCCAACCCAACCATAATATAAAATAGAAGAAGTCAAATCCACACTAAGCAATAATGTCCAAATAGTACAACAAATGGAGAGAAGCAAAAACTTGCTTCTTCAAATATCAGAGTACACCTAGTAATTGCCCAAACAAGCTACATCAGAGTCGCTCAACACTCATATCCGTAACCGACGGTAGCGACGGCACCGTCACATATGGCCCTGTCGTCCTGGCCTAGTTGTCCTGCTGCGAAGTATGCGGCTGCTCTACCTGTGGGGTGACCTCCTAAAAAGGAAGACGTAGCAACCGTTAGTCGAAAAGATTAAGTGGCTTCACATCCGCTACCCCGGCGACTCCTCGGCACCGGCCAGAGAAAGGAACAAGGGTACAAGTATAATAAGCAGTAAAACTTGTACAAATAGGTGGTAATGGTACAATAAGATTAAAGCATTATAATCTAGAAGCTCTACATAACAATAACAAACTATCAAGTACAAGTATCTACAGCAGGAAAGTAACTTAACTTATAAGTATTCCCATACAAGCTTATAAGTTAAGGATAGGGTTACATAAACGTAACTCATCGCATAAGATTGCTCATACAAACTTATACGATGAGGATCTTGTTATGCAATGTTATGAAATGATATATATGCTATGCAATGACTCACCCATGATCACACACATGCAATTGCTATGCCGACATAGACTATAGTTCCCACTATTCGAGCAGGTAGCTAACCTCTCAGGCGTTAGCCGCCGTGGCCAGATGGTGACAGTAGAACGGGCATCTCTACTACTAGGCGGGTATCCACACTACTTCACTTAGGCTTCTGTATGCCTCAATGCTAAGAACACAACAGCGGAGCCCATGTGTACTGTGGCCCAGCGGGAGCCTCGGGTAGATGTGCACCGAGGACCAAGCCCCGAACTGGCCTTGTGTGACCCGGAAGGAGCCTCGGAAGTAAGCATGAGGAACAAGCCCAACCGTTCACCTGGCACGGAAGGAGCCCCGGGACGTAGACACCAAGGACCAAGCCCAACTGCCCAAATTCTAACTGTCAACTCCCGTCGGTGTAATGATTTGCGAGCCCGTAGACCTGCCACATTATCCTTAACCCAGGATTACGACACCGTGTGTCGACTCACACCACATGCAATTTCCACAACATTGTGGCATGGAAGAGGCCTCAAAAGTAAGCCTCAAAAGTAAACACGAGGACACAACCCAACCATCCACTCAGCACTGAAGGAGCCCTGGGACGTGAACACTGATGACCAAACCCAACCGTCCATCTATACCTCATTTCAACATTAACTCAACTAGTGACGGCCAACGCCGCACTTACATCCCTCCACAATACTGTCCGTAGGGAGACTACGGTCTAAGTATTGGACTACTACATTTCATTCTAACCCTCATACATACTCATGATCATGGTTTATCCTTCTATTTGTCATTCTAGATGATTTCAACATATTACAAGCATGATGCGCATAAATAATAATCTTCCAATTTGTATCTAGTCATTTCATTTAAGTAAGATTGCTTCACAATTCAGTTATATGAAATCCAATTAATAATCTTCATCATTCATAGCACTACAGTGGTTAACATAAAATAGTTCTCCAAAATCTTGAGTTAATTTGCAACATCGATTCCACCGAATCCAAATCCATATTATATTTAAATCCAGAATTCAAGTGCAGAATAAATCTTGACAGCAACTTCAACTGCGATTCCCGGAACTACATAAATCTGGTGAAGGCGTGTAACCCCTCTATGGAAAGGTCTTTCCATGATCTACAACCTTTATGTTCGGACCACAACCCAAATTCAGTGGTATCATACTTGAAATGAGCCTTGAAGTCCGCTGCGTACAAAACACAATTTCTGCATGCAGGATTTATCAGATGTCATATTCATCCAGACTTTCCTGTGGCTACACACTTCGCATGAAGGTGTGCAACCACACGTTAGAAAGGTATTTTTAAGGGCTTCAACTTTTTTGTTTAGTCGAAAGCCCAGATCTGGCCATATCACATCAGAAAATGACCAAGGGGATCACTGCGCGCAGAACACCGATTCTGCACCCATCTTAAGGAGGAATGAACGGCATCGATTCATCTTCCCCCTTGAGTCGGTCTTCCAAAATCACACCAGAAATTCCTCCTCCCTTATTCACCCTCATGAGCCCTTTACTCTTCATGAAACTATCCCCCATCTTCGCATAAAAGGTTGGAGAGGTTGAAGACACAATTAGCCTTAAAGCAGATGCCCTAGGATGACCTCTTCCTAGAGAAATCACCATCTCGCAAGTCTACACTCCTTTGAGTCGACATATCGACTAGATAACTACAGATATAGCACCAAGGGAGAGGGGAGGAAGCTAACCTCATTTCCAGCGTTTCCACTATTTCCGACCATGGATCGTGTAACTCTTCTTGGCGGCATATTCTCCTTCACTGCGACGGCGGATCTTCTCCTCTACAACTAGATCCAGCAACTTCCTTCTCTCAACAGGAGTTTCTCTCAGAAAATAGGGATGAAGTGAGCATGAAAATGGCTAGGGTTTTTTCTTCCCCTTATATATGAAGATTGACACGGGTAGGGACACGCCCGTGTCCTTACCTGTGTCCTGCTTCGTGCGAAGCATCAACGACGGTTTCAGCGTCGGTTCAACACTCGACACGGCTAGGGACACGCCCGTGTCCCGACCCGTGTTCACATGACACGTCAATATTCCCTGGTCGTGTCCTTATCTGGATGCATTTCGACGAACTCAACTCGACACAACGTCACACGGGTAGGGACACGCCCGTGTCGCTACCCGTATCATATAATTCGTCGATCTCGACACGCTCTATCGAGTTTAACTCGACACACATGGGTAGAGACACGCCTGTGTCTCTACCCATGTGATATAATGTCGACACACCTCGTCGATCTCGACACGCCTCGTTGAGGTCAACTCGACACAATGACACACGGGTAGGGACACGCCCGTGTCTTTACCCGTGTCATACAATTCGTCGATCTCTACACGAAGTTCGTCGATCTCGATAAGCTGTGTTGAGTTCAACTCGACACACACGCACACGGGTAGGGACAAGCCTGTGTCTCTACTCGTGTCCCTTCATACGGGTAGTGACACGCCCGTGTCACTACCCGTGTCGTTCTTTGGACATACTCGAGTCATCGACTCGAGAGCTGGCACTCCCACACGGGTATGGACACGCCCGTGTCTCTACCCGTGTCCTACACATGTCCTACCTGTGTCCTATACTTGACTGATTTCTCCTCCTTTTCACAAGTGCTGCCCTGTTGTCAACACTCCCCCTGAACCCAAGTCAGCTCTCCTGACTCAAAAACACTTACGAGGGGACTAGTGCGATTCGGGACGTTACATGAGGGGTGGATGGTTTCGTGAGGAGAAGTAGCCTCTTGAGGGTGAATAAGGGAGGAAGAATTTCTGGAGAGATTTTGGAAGGTCGACTTGAAGAGGAAGATGAACCGATGCCATTCATTCCGCTTTAAGATACATGCATAGTCTGTGTTTTGCGTGTAGCGATCTTCTTGGCCATTTTCATGTAGTATCTGTGCAGATCTGGGCTTTCGACTAAACACGAAAGCTGAAGCCCTTGAAAATACCTTTCCAACGAATGGTTGCACAACTTCAGGAGAAGTATGTAGCCACAGGAAAGCCTGAACGAAAATGACATCCGATAAAACCTGCATGTAGAAATTGTGTTCTGTGCACAGCGGATGTTGAAGCCGATTTCGAATAGGATACATTCGAATATGGGTTGTGGGATGAATATGAAAGTTGTAACCCATGGAAAGACCTTTCCATCGAGGGGTTACACGTCTTCACCGGATTCCTTTACCTTCAGAAATCTCCGGTTGAATTTGTTGTCCAGATTTATTCTGCACTTAAATTATGGGGTTTTATATAATATGGATTTGGATTCGGTGGAATCGATGTTGCAAATTAACTCGAGATTTTGGTGAACTATTTTATGTTAACCACCGTAGTGCTATGAATGATGACGTTTACTAATTGGATTTCGTATAACTGAATTGCGAAGCAAACTTACTTAAACGAAATTACTTGTTAGAAATTGGTAGACTATTATATATGCACGTTATGTTATATTTTGTTGAAATCATTTGGAATGACATATATAAGGATAAACTATGGCACTGAGTATCTTTGATGGTTGGAATGAAATTTAGTAGTACAATTCGTAGAGCGTAGTCTCCCTACGAGTAGTATTGTGGAAGGATGTAAGTGCGGTGTTGACCGTCACTAATTGGGTTACTATGTAGATGAGGTATAGATGGATGGTTGGGATGTGTCCTCGTGCATACTTTCGAGGACCCTTCCACGCCACGGTGATGTGGAATTTGCATGCGGTGTGAGTCGACACGCGGTGTCGTAATCCTGGGTTAAGGATAGTGTGGCAGGTCTACGGGCTTGTCGATCGTCACACCGACGGGAGTTGACAGTTAGACTTTGGGCGGTTGGGCTGTGTCCTCGGTATTCACGTCCAGGGGCCCCTTCCGTGCCAAGTGAACGCTTGGGTCGTGTCCTCATGCTTTCTTCCGTGGCCCCTTCCTGGTCACACAAGGTCAGTTTGGGGTTGTGTTCTCGGTGCACATCTACCCGAGACCCCCGCTGGGCCATAGTACGCATGGGATCCGCTGTTGTGTTCTTAGCGTTGAGGCGTACGGAGGCCTAGGTGAAGCAGTGTGGATGCCCGCCTAGTAGTAGAGATGCCCGCTCTACTATCACCGCCTGGCCACGACGGTTGATGCCTGAGAGGTTAGTTACCTGCTCGAATAGTGGGAACTTTACTCTGTGTCGACATAGCAATTGCATGTGTGTGATCATGGGTGAGTCATTGCATAGCATACATACCATTTCATACAATTGCACAACAAGATCCTCATCGTATAAGTTTGTATGGGCACTCCTATACGATGAGTTACTTTATGTAAACTGATCCTTAACTTATAAACTTGTATGAGTATCCTTATAAGTTAAGTTACTTACCTGCTGAAGTTACATGTACTTGTTGAATTACTATTGCTCAAGTAGAACTGCTAGTTTATGATATTGTTATTCATGTACTATTCCCACCTGCTTGTACCTGTTTAATTACTTATACATATTGTACCCTTGTTCCTTTCTCTGCGCGGTGCCGAGGAGTCACTAGGGGAGCGGATGTGAAGCCAATTAGTATTTTTAACTAACGGTTGCTACGTCTTCCTTTTAGGAGGTATCCCGCAGGTAGAGCAGCCGCAGACTTTGCAGCAGGACAGCTAGGCCAAGACGACAGGGCCTGATGTGATGATGTCGTCGCTACCGTCGGTTACGGATGTGAGTGTTGAGCGACTCTGATGTAGCCCATTTGGGCAATTTTATAGCTGTACTCTGATATTGTAGAAGCATGTTTTAGCGTCTCTTATTTGCTGTATTTGGACTATATACTTAGTGTGGATTTGACTCCTTCTTCTTGCTTATATTTTTGTTGGCTTGGCATGTATATATTGATATTGGTTGTAGCCGGCGGAATAGGCGTCTTGTGGTACAGGTTAGCCCGTGTGCTAATGCTACCACAAGGCGGCTGTTCTGTGCATAAGACCCCCTTTGTGCCGTGTTTTGGGATCCGGGAGGGGGGTCTTACACAAGTTATAGCCTGAGGTCATCCTAAACTAGTATTTAGAAATCTGCTATTTGCAGACCATATTGGAATTCACCTTCCTACCTAAGTTCACCTAGTCTACTTGGACTTCCTAGAGTTTTGTCATGACCTAGTCATGACAAAACCACTCTTAGGGGTCTATTTGTTTGAGGGATGTTACACGGTACCTAGCTAACGCCACGCGCTAGCATTCAACACTCTCAATGCCTTTCAATGCTCTCAACGCCTAGCCACTAACCGCTAAGCTACCGCCGGGCGATACCTACTACCGCCGGGCGATATCTTCCAGAAACTCGCTCTGAAAATGGGGGTGTTACACCCCTTGGGTCTTATTTACAGTTTTCTAAAGAGGACCTGCAAATGGCCAATCTCCGTTGTTTCGAACAGCTATGTGCAGCCCAACTAGGTCTGCCAACAGTGCAACTTCGATGTTCTAGCAAGCTATCTGCACCCCTGGCAATGGAACCTAGGTAATTGTACCTCTGGGCCCCACTGGGTAGGTTCCAAGGATCTGGAGGTCCGCTCACCAGAACTCTCAACCCCGATAAGGCAGACACGACCTGGCTCCCGCAACTCGCCTTCCCTCCTTTGTCGATCGCGAGCCAGGCCATCTTACCCTGTCTCCCCTCGCTATGAGTCGGGCTGGCGGCCAAGTCACCTATGGGAGAGCGGGCTAGCCGGTCTGGAACTGTTAATACAAAATGAATTCTAGAGGAATTGAGTTCGCAGAGCATAGTTCGAGGAATCCAGGATTCCAACTCACGAGGTCAGCTCGAAGAAGGTCGAGCTCCGCTCGACGTACGCCGACGAACGCTGAGCACCGTTCAATGAACGACGAGCTCCATTCGATGAACGACGAGCCCCGCTCGGTGAACGACAAGCTCTATTCGACGAACTTTGGGCGGACGCTGGCTGGGTGAGCCAGCCTGCGTAGCTTGTGCGCCTAGCTTTGGCGGTAGGGGGCTGGCCATTCTGAATTCGCCCGCATGCTGTTCTGGATCAGACAGGTCGCCTTGGTCAACTCTCCCTGTCTGGTGGACCCACTCGGAGAACACGGGGTTGTACACAATCCCAGCACTTTTTGAGCTTGACCAAGCACCGAAAGAATCATCCAACCTATGTGTTCAGTGAGTGCTTTGCTGAGCAGGAAGGAATATTTTTGTGGGTCTCACCATCACGCAATAAATACGCCATCAGACCCTTTCGAAAAATCCCGGCTTATTTTAGCCTTCTCTGTGAGCTGCAGCTACACGATGCCCATGTCCGAGAAGATACGATCTCGGCTAGCGGTCGCAAGGGAGGGGACTAGGACTGAGGATCTCGAGGCCGCCCCGTGGTTGGTGCGCGGAGCGCGAGCCCCCCTCTTTAGGCCAATGAAAGGAAAAATCATCAGGAGGTCTCCTACAAATGACCTCCCGGGATCCAGTGCGGCGGCCGGTGCTGATGTTGACCTTGAGGTATGCGCGCATCCCATTTGATTTGCCGCCTTTCCTCTGACTTCTCTTCCCGCAGGTGCCACCCCGCGAAGATGGAGGCGCCGGAGGGGAGTGGGGCCTTTCCCTCCGACTGTCAACCGAGCGGGCCTCCAGCCCTTCGGGCCAGGGGCACCCTCCTCTGGAGATTCCCAGTCGCCAATTCCCCCTGGGCTGGGAAAATCATTCGCAGTTCTTGAGGAAGGACTCTTCCAGGGCCGGCCGGGCCCTTCTCAGCCATCAGCTAGTGCGGGCGACGTGTCGACACTTAGTGAGTTCATACTCATGCCTGTTTGTTACCGCTCGCTCTTTCTAACCTATCTCTTCGCAGGTTATAATGCGATCTCCTCCTCTAATGTCGAGATGAGTGAGGGCTATTCGCCTCCCCGAGATACAGATCACATTTTCGAGTATCTGTGCGACCCGTCTGATGTGATGGGGATGAAGAGGCAGGTGAGCAGTTATTCCAGAAGCACACGCTACTACTACTAGAGGTCTTCAACAAGGTTAACAAAGATAAGGCCAAAGTGGAGAAGCGGCTTGCAATCCTGGAGGGAGCGAGGCACCCAGCTAACAGAGACGGGGTTACTTCTTCCGAGGTGCACAGAACACGGGCCGAGGAGCTGCTCAGGCACGCCACGGAGCAAGTCGGCCTGGCACAGCATGAGCTGGTTGCGGTTTGCGAGTACCACTATCCTCGTGTGCCCCCCGATCTGGGATGAGGAGGCGGGGTAGGTGGAAGTTGATCCATTACTGAGCCGCCTACACCCTCCCCATTATTGATCGCCGGGCCAAGACCGCATCTGCACTCTAGACCAATTCACTTAGGAGGTTATCCATCTTGAACATTTTTAATGTCTGTAATAATCTGAGACTTCTCTCGCCCGCCAATGGGCTTAATGCTTGTTGCACGTTACTTTTATTATGTTGCTACTTGGTTTATCGGGGTGAATGCGGATAACTCCCTGTTGCACGTTCACCGTTTCTTTAAGCGGGCGCAAGATAGTTGAGTCATCTCGGTCAGCCCGCCTGTCTTGTCATGGCGGGAGTGAGCTGGGAACTTCGTAGATTGCGAGTCTGCGCGACCTGCCCACCATTACAGGAGGATGCGAGTCGCAACATTCTTGCGCTTTGGGCGGACGCGGGAAAATGCTATTTGCTGCCAAACAGTCTTTGTAGCGCGGTTGCGAGCCGGGAAGTCAAAACGTTAGGGCTCATTTTGTTATCCACATTTTTCCTGTCGGCGAAATATTGTCCCGCTTTTTTTCTTTATATAAATAGGCCTTGCCCGCTCTTTCTTACCCACCGTACTTAGGATTTCCCTTTCTCCCTTGCTTCCTGCGACCCTCGACTCGCCCACTTCCTGCGAGAACAACTTCGTTCCGCTCAATAAACGCCCTGCGAGATGGGTGGTGGTAGCGGCGAGGTAGATGGGAGGAGCAAGTGTGCCTGGACCTTCTCTGTGCACAACTTCCCCCATGATGCCATCTCTAAAGGCGAGTTCTTCGACATCGTAGGCAACTACATTCCTCCAGGATTTGTGGCAAGGTGACCTGAGGAGGGAGAGAAGATCAATGATCTCTCGGGGGAAGAGCTCACCATCCCCACGATGCTTTTCGAGGCGGGTCATCGACTTCCCCTATGGCCGGAGGTCCGCCAAATATTGAAATACTAAGGGGTCGTCCCCGGGAAGATTACCCCTAACACCATCACAGTGGTGATCAGGTTCGCGTGATTCCTGCGGGAAGAGCGGGTCGAGTTCAGTTTTGCGGTCTCCCGCAAGTTGTTCTCCTTCCGGGCAAACAAGGATGGGACTGGCTACTTCTCTAGCAGCCATGTAGAGGTGTTAGAGACCATTAACAAGAGCCACAACTGGCTAAAGAAATTTGTCTTCGTAAAGGGGGACTTCGGCAATGTCCCCTTCTTGTTGGTCCAGCTCAGCGAGGGGAGCTACCGCCTCCCCCCCAGCCTGGGGGGCTATGAAGCAGAGCTGTTTGGGTTCTTCGCCGGGAAGAACTTTGAAGTCGTCTTCCTATGCCGGAATCGAGACAATCTCGGTCCCATCCTTCCCGGGGGAGGTAAGCTACCCACGCTTCTCCTTTTTATTATCATTATCTTTCCTGCTGTTAACTTTTCTTTCTTGCAGGTGATCGAGACATCCCTTTCCACCCTCCTTATGAGGGTGTGCGACTCGCTTCCAGCAAGCTTGCTCGCGCTGAGGTCGCTGCCGCCGCACGCCGCAAGACCCAGGAATCAGCTCACATGAATAGGCCTAGCCGCGGATCGCTTCCTCCGCCACTGCCGCCCAAAAAATCGAAGTCCACGGGCGGCTAACCTACCGCAGCTCGGCATAAGGGCAAGGCCTCGACGGGCCAACCTGCTGGAGATCTCGCACCCATGACCCTCTCGGCCGGCAGCTCCCCCGGCGAGGCGGCCGACACCTCCAGGCTCCAAGAAGAGCTACCGCCCGCCGTGAAGCCAGTACCGAGAGGGCACCACAACTTTGGCTACGACGAGAAGAGCTTGGATGAGCCAAACATCCCCCTCCGCCTGTGGGACAAGGAATCAAACAGGGCCGTCATGTCCACCCTGCTACCGAGCTGGCTAGAGCAGGAGACCATCAGCGGGGAAGCCTGTAACTTCTCCTTCAGCTTCTACTCGTGGGAAGATGCCGCCATCTATGAAGAGGAGGCCACGTGGGTGCTGATCCATGAGAGCGCGCGTTCCCAGCTCTACAACCTGGAGTTGGCCCACATGGTCGGCCGACAATGCATTTAGATGGAGAAGAACACCCCCTCGCTCAAGAGGCTGGTGGACGAGAAGGAGGAGGCCTGCGGTCTCGCCCAAGAGGAGGCAAAGCATCAGAGAGAGAGGGCGGATGCGGCTGATGTTGCCGTCGCCGCATTGGAGGAAGAAAAGGAGGCACTACAAGCGTGGGTGCGTGAGCTGGAAGCCGCGGTAGCTGCCCCGCCGTCCTCCAGCAATGGTTGTCAGCTCGTTCACTATACCGACTTCGAGTTGGAGGAAATGATGCAGAAGAACCTGCGCGGCGAAGTATACCCTCCAGACGCTACGAGTGGCGGACCTTATCAAGAGCGAGGGTGCAGGTCGTTCCGTGATCGACGTACTATCGGCATTATTCCTTCCGGTAGCAAAGCTTGGATACATGTCCTACCAACCCATCTATGACTTGTTGGCCGAGTGCTTGCCTCGTTGAACCCCCGCGCCATGCCTCTATTTTATTTTGATCCTGAATGTAAGCGCGGGCTGAGCCCCAAAACATGTAATTCTTTTGTTGTCCAATCAATGATATATATATATATATATATATATATATATATATATATATATATATATATATATATATATATATATGTTCCATTCTGATGTGATGCCATGCATCCATCTTTCCCTCTTTACTTCTTACTTGCGGCTTGGCCAGGTTCTCCAGCTCGCTGCCTCCGGGTCCGTGTCCTGTTAGCAAGATCACGAGTCCCCTATGAACTTAGCTTAGGAAGCATAGTGGGCATTAGTTAGCTGAACTGCAAATCGCGGCTCGCCTCTTTAGCTCGAATTCTCTTCGCTGCCTATGAGATAGAGGGAGTGGTCTGGCTCAACCCGCGCACGGGTCGTCTGCTTTTACACGTGCTGCCCTAATGAGGTCGTGACACAACTTGAGTTCTCGCGATCTTGGAGGCTGCCTTGGGTGTCAAGCGAATATGTTGGGTCCCGAGAGCTTGCTCCATCGGGTCGTAGTCCTGGGCTCGCTAACCCGCCAAATTCTCCACTCGGCACTCCTGGATTGCCGGCCTCACTTCGTTCATCGAGGTCTATCCTGCTGGCCAGTTGGGGCTATGATTAGACTCACACGAGTGACATCCAGCAATTCCAACTAGGCGAGAGCCTGGCAGCGGAAACTGCTCGGGGTCCACGTAGATATACATGAGTGACATCCAGCCCTACCAGCTAGGTGAGAGCCTGACGGCGGGATCTGCTCAGGGTCCGGTTTGAAACACATGAGTGACATCCAACCCTGCCAGCTAGGTGAGAGCATGATAGCCGGATCTGCTCGGGGTCCATTTAGAGTCACATAAGTGACATCCTGCCCTACAATCCAGATGAGAGCCTAGCAGCGGGATCTGCTCGGGGTCTGGGTCGACACACATGAGTGACGTCCATCTCTGTCAGATAGGTGAGAGCCTGGCAGCAGGATTTGCTCGGGGTCCGGGTAGACACACACGAGTGACATCCAGCCCTGCCAGCAAGGTGAGAGCCTGGCAGTGGGATCTACTATGGGTCTAGGTAGACACACACGAGTGACATCCAACCGTGCCAGCTAGGTGAGAGCCAGGCAGCAGGATCTTCTCGAGGTCCGGGTTAACATACACGAGTGACATCCAACCCTGCCAGCTATGTGAGACCCTGTCAGCGGGATCTGCTCGGGGTCCGGGTAGACACATAGGAGTGACATCCAGCCCTGCCAGCTAGGTGAGAGCCTGATAGCTGGATCTGCTCGTGGTCTTGGTAGACAGACATGAGTGACATGCAGCACTACCAGCTAGATGAGAGCCTGATAGTGGGATTTTCTCGGGGTTCGATTTGACACACCCGTGTGACATCTAGCCCTGCCAGCAAGGTGACAGCCTAGCAGTAGGATTTGCTCGGGGTTTGGGTAGACACACACGAGTGACATCCACCCTTACCAGCTACGTGAGAGCCTGTCAGCGGCATTTACTCGCGGTCCGGGTAGACACACACAAGTGACATCCAGCCAAGCCAGCTTGGTGATAGCCTGTCAGCGGGATCTGATCGGGGTCTACTAAGTGAGATCTCCACCTACTCATGAATCATTTCAGGGGACTTGGCACATGAAGAAGCTTTATTAGAATATATATGTTACATATCTCGCGGGTAAAAGTGCTTCAAGTCATCACCACTCCAGGTGAGACTCAAGGTGTCCCCTCCACATTCTGGAGGAGATACCCTCTTGATTTCAATGCTTCTTTCATAATGTATGGACCCTCCCAATTGGGGTTGATATTTCCCACAGTTGTTGATCTTCCCGCGACATCCACTTTCATCAAGACCATGTCCCCCTCGACAAATTGTTTGACTCTGACGTGCTTGTCAAATTACTTTTCCAGTCTCCTCTTCACTTCTTCCTGATAGATGGTAGAGAGATCCCGCAGCCCCTCCACCATGTTGAGGGAGGACTTTTCTAGCCGGCCAGTCCTCCCTGCCTTTTCGGGCCTCTACCACCCGAGGTGTCTGGAACTCCAATTTTATGGGAAGTACTGCTTTGCAACCATGGGAGACCTTGAAGGGGGTCTCTCTTATAGCTATTTTGGGGGTGACCTCAGGACCCAGATGACCGAGGGAAGATGCTCCACCCAGATCCCCTTCAGGTTCTCAACCTTATTCTTCAGGAGGTTCACAATGGTCTTGTTCACCTCCTCCACCTGCCCAGTTCTCAGAGGATGGTGGACCGAGGCGAATCTGAGGTCAATTCCGAGCTGTTCGCAGAATCTGACAAATTCCGTGCTGGCGAACTGAGGCCTGTTATCCGTGATGATGGCCTGTGGTAATCCATGGAGGCAGATGATCTCCCCCCAAACAAAGTTTCTGATGTCCCGGGAGGTCACCATGGCCACCGCCTTCACCTCTAGCCACTTAGAAAAATAATCTATCATCACTAACAGGAACCTCCTTTGTCCGCTGACCTTAGGAAACAACCATACCAAATTCATTACCCAGATAGCGAAGGGCCATGAGGTTGTGATGCTCCTGAGATGTTGGGCTAGTTGTAGTTGGAGGGGGAGAACAACTAGCATTTGTGGCACCTCCTTGTGAACTCCACAGCATCATGGCCTAGGGTAGGACAGAAGTACACTTGTATAACAGTCCTCCCTTCAAGGGTACGAGTCTTGGAGTGGCTTCCACACTCCCCAGAGTGGACTTCTTCCAAGATCCTCTACACTTCCCTCTCGTCCACGCAACGTGCCAGCATCCCCGAGAGAGCCTTCCAATAAATCTGCCCATCCCGGAGGAGATATTATGCCGATTTATATCTGAATTTTTTCTTGTCCACCCCATCCGAATTCTCTCCCGTGGAAAGGAAGGTCATGAATGGGTCCATACATGAGGGGTGTTGATCCACCTCCATCATCTCTCCCTCTTCAATGGAAAGGCGAAAAAGATCAGAGATGGGACCCCCCACCCAGGGACCATGCTTCGCTAGCTGATCGACCTGCTCGTTCTCCTCCCTAGGCACGTGTCAGATGGAGAAGGTCTGGAAGATTCTTATGACCCTTCACCTTTGCTAAGTATAATCAGATGGTAGGCTTCCTTGCCTCGAACTCCCCATTGATCTGGGAAACCACCTCCATGGAGTCGGTGAGGACCTCCACGTCAAGCACCCCAAGTTCCCTGGTTAGGCGCATCCTGACGATCACTACTTCATACTCGACCTGATTGTTAGTGATGGGAAACTGCACCACCATCATTTGCTTGATTCTCATCCCATGTGGGCTTTCAATGATTACCCCTACCCCTAAGGTGTAACGTCCCGATTCGCGCTATCCCCCCCCCCCCCCCCCCCGTTCGAGTTTTGGGTCAAGAGGGCAGGCTTAAGTTCAGGAAAGTGGCGTGACTAAGGTACTCGAGTAACTACCGAGGTTACTCGAGTAGGTTTCAAGTACTCGAGTAAAATTGGGTGACACATCCTTGTTCACGGGCGTGACTCAGGGGCGTGACTAAGGTACTCGAGTAACTGCCGAGGTTACTCGAGTAGGTTTCAAGTACTCGAGTAAAATTTGGTGACACGCCCTGGGTCACGGGCGTGACCCAGGGGTGTGACTAAGGTACTCGAGTAACTGCCGAGGTTACTCGAGTAATGTTCAAATAACTCTAGTAAATTGGTTTACACGCCCTGGGTCACGGGCGTGACCCAGGGGCGTGACTTAAGATACTCGAGTAGGTGCTTAAGGTACTCGTGTAGGTGGTTGGTTCTCGAGTGAGTGGTTACACGCCCAATGTCACGGGTGTGACATGGGCGTGACCATGGGCGTGACTATGGGCGAGTTCTCCGGTCGACGATTTTTAGCTGAGTTCGACGATTTAGGTGTCACGCCCCACGTCAGGGGCGTGACCAAGGGTGTGACCCGGGCGTGTTCCGCCGTGTCGAGTATTGAATCAGCATTGTAACCGCCAGAAATGCTCCTCTTGAGCGGGACACGGGTAAGGACACATGCGTGTCCCTACCCGTGTCGCATTATATATAAAAGGGAGAAGTGGGTAAAAACCCTAGCAATTCACTCTTCTTCACAGCCGTAATTTTCTGAGAGAAGTCCTGTGGGAAGGGAGTTTGCTGGAGGAAGATTTAGAGAAGAGATCTGCCAACGCCGCGAAGGAGAGGATGCCGCCGCGAAGAATCACCAGATCTATGGCCGGAAATGGTACCGCTGGAACCGAAGTGAGTTTCCTATCCTCTCCCTTGGTGCTAGATTTATAGTTATTTTCCTAGGCGAGACATCGACTCAAGAGAGTTTTGATGGAGAGGAGAAGTTTTCTAGAAAAGGTCATGCTAGGACTTGTGTCCTATATTTTAGATCTCTTCAACCACGCCGTTATTCTATGTGATTTTAGGGATGGACTCGTGAAGGGTATTGGCCTCTTGAGGTTGAATAAGGGAGGAGGTTTTCTGGAATGATTGGGAAGATCGCCTTGAGGAGCAAGACAAACCGATGTCGTCATTCCGCCTTAAGATGCGTGCAGAATCTGTATTCTGCGCGCAGCGAACTTCGTTGCCATTGTTAGGTGGGATATGGCCAGATCTGGGCTTTCGGATAAACACGAACGTTGAATCTCTTGAAAATACCTTTCCAATGAGTGGTTGCACGATGTCAGGCAAAGTCTGTAGCCACGGGAAAGTCTGAACGAATTTGATGTTCGGTAAATCCTGCATGCAGAAATTGTGTTCTGTATGCTGCAGACTTCGGGTCCGATTTCAAATAGGATAATATCAAATCTGTGTTGAGGTCTGAATATAAAAGTTGTATTCCATGGAAATACCTTTCCATAGAGGGGTTACACATCTTCACCGGATTCCTGAAGCTTCGGGAATCTCCAGTTGAAGTTGTTGTCCAGATTATTCCTGCACTTAAAAATCTGGGTTTATAACATATGGATTTGGATTCGATGAAATTAATATCCTAGGTAATCTTGAGGCTTGGATAAACTCTTATGAATAATTAATTTATTTGCATAATTGATGAAGTTTATTACTCGGATTCCATATGATCGAATTGTAAGTTAGTCTACTTGAATGATTTGACTTGTTAGAAGTTAGTAGATTGTTATACATGTGCATCTTGATACAATATGTTGAAATCACTTGAAATGACATATAGAAGGATAACTCATGGCCATGTGAATGTTGAATAGTGGATTGAATTTGGTAGTCCAATACTAGAGCGTCGTCTCCCTATGGGTAGTGTTGTGGAAGTTTGAAGGTGCGGTGTTGGCCGTCACTAGTTGGGAAATCTGGAAATGTGTATAGTTGGACGGTTGGGCTGTGTCCTCGGTGTTCATGTCCCGGGGCCCCTTCTGTGCCGTTGGATGGTTGGGCTTGGTCCTCGTGCTTTCTCTGAGGCTCCTTTCATGCCACGGTATTGTGGAATTGCATGCGGTGTGAGTCGACACGCGGTGTCGTAATCCTGGGTTGAGGATAGTGTGGTAGGTCTACGGGCTCGCCAGTCATCACACCGACGAGAGTTGACAGTTATACTTTGGGCAGTTGGGCTTGGTCCTCGGTGTTCACATCCCGGGGCTCCTTCCATGCCAGGTGAATGGTTTGGCTTGGTCCTCGTGCTCACTCCGAGGCTCCTTCCGGGTCACACAAGGTCAGTTCGGGGCTTGGTCCTCGGTGCACATCTACCCGAGGCTCCCGCTGGGCCATAGTATGCATGGGCTCTGCTGTTGTGTTCTTAGCGTTGAGGCGTACGGAGGCCTAGGTGAAGTAGTGTGGATACTCGCCTAGTAGTAGAGACGCCTGCTCTACTGTCACCTCCTGGCCACGGCGGATGATGCCTGAGAGGTTAGCTACCTGCTCGAAAAGTGGGAACTAATGGTCTATGTCGACATAGCGGTTGCATGCGTGTGAGCATGGGTGAGTCATTGTATAGCATACATATCATTTCATATCATTGCATAACAAGATCCTCATCGTATAAGTCTGTATGGGCACTCTAATACGATGAGTTACTTTATGCAAACTGATCCTTAACTTATAAGCTTGTATGGGCATCCTTATAAGTTAAGTTACTTACCTGCTGTAGATTTCCTTACACCTGTTGTTATACATTGTTAGCTTTGTAGAACTGCTAGATTATACATTTATACTCATGTACCTTGCCACCTGCTTGTACCACTCTTATACTTAATGTTTATTGTACTCTTGTTTCCTTTTTCCCGCCAGGTGCCGAGGAGTCGCCGGGGGAGCGGATGTGAAACCACTTAGTCGTTTCGACTAACGGTTGCTACGTCTTCCTTTTTAGGAGGTCATGCCGCAGGTAGAACAGCCACAGACTACGCAGCATGGCAGCCAGGCCATGATGATAGGTCCTGAAGTGACGGTGCCGTCAATACCGTCGGTTACTGATGTTAGTATTTGATACTCTGATGTAGCCCGTTTGGGCAATGTTTAGCGTTACTCTGATATTTTGTAGAAGCATGTTTAGCTTCTCCCTATTGATGTTTTTGGACATTATATACTTACTGTGGATTTTGACTTCTCTTGCTTTTTATTTGGTTTGGTTGGCATGATATATTGATATTATTGTAGCCGGCGGAATATGTGTCTTGTGGTACAGGTTACCCCATGTGCTAATGCTACCGCAAGACGGCTGTTTCGGGCACAAGACTCCCCCTTCGTGTTGTGTTTTGGGATCCGGGCGGGGGGGGGGGGGGGGGGGTCTTACAAATGGTATCAGTTTGCTACGAACCTCAACTAAGAAGTCATTCAACAATGATGCCACCCTCGTTTGGTTAGTCAGTTTGAGGACAAACTGACTTAGCGGAAGCAGTGGTGTGCCCATATGTAATTCACATTAAGTTGTCCAACTTTGACCTTAAGTTTAGCCAACCTGACCACAAATTTGTCGTGTACGTGTAGGTTCCACTACATGTTGAGCCGACGGGGGGTACTCCTACCCCTCCCATACCCACTCAGTTCCAACAGTCTGAGTTGGGGCAAACGCTCACCACCATTCTTGATGCTTTTAAGGCGCAACAGCCTCCGGTGCAACAACAGTCCCCGGGCTCTAACTGGCTGAGCACCTTCCGGGCTCTCTCCCCTCCCGTATATCGTGGGATGGAGTCTGCCGTATGTACGGAGGAATGGCTCGACATAGTAGAAGAGATTTTGGCCGGTATCCGTTGCCCAGCCAACATGGTCGTATCATTGGTAGTGTCCATCTTGGAGCTACATGCTAAGAGGTGGTGGAAGTCCCTTATGGGCTCTACCTTTCATGGCCGAGTATACACAGAGATAAGTTGGAGCGAATTTTCGGATGTTTTCTTGGAGCACTTCATTCCTACTTCGGCCCGAGATGAGCTTGAGCAGAGGTTTCTACTACTAAAGCAGGGACCAAACTCAGTTACGGAATACCAGCGGGAATCCCAGCATCTCGCAAGGTTTGCGAACTCTTACGAGTTGGACGATAGAGGTTATGCCAAACGTTTCTACAAAGGGCTGCGAGATCCCCTAAGGCAGTCCCTTTTGTTTATAGCGGATGCAAGTTTGGCGGAGATTATTGACATGGCGAAGAGGTTGGAGGCGGATCACTTGAGTAGTGGCAAGAGACCTGCAGAAGGCGTTATGGAGGCCGGTTCGAGCCATAGGAGGAGGCAGGATCGTAGAGGAGGAGGGGAAAATCAGAGGGGTGGAGGGCGTTTCCACCGAAACTATAGAGTGGAGCACCCAGTCCAGCAGTCGGCCGCACTGCCTCCACCACCACAGGCTCAGCAATTTCGGCAACCAGAGGGGCGTCGTGGGTTGGTGTGTTTCGAGTGCCATCAACCGGGCCACATTAGACGCTACTGCCCACAGCTGTATGGGAACGTCCCTCCTGCTCTCCCTCCAGCTCTCCCTCCCGCTCTCCCTCCAGCAGCCCCATGAGGACGGGGATATATGCGTGGTCGAGGACGAGGAACTCCAAGAGGAAACCCCGACACGATCTGGGATCAGGTGTATGCGCTGGACATGCCGCAAGAGCGGAATCCCCAGGATGTTATAGCTGGTACATGCAGTTAACCTTCTCAAATTTTGTCATTTAATTTAAACTATTCAAGACATACTAGATACCTAGTGGTTGAGTTTGGTTATTGGTACTTAGGCACCGCGGTAATCGGTGGGAAGACGGCCTATGCGCTGTTCGATACCGGTGTCTCACACTCTTTCGTGTCCGAAGATTTCATTAAAGGTATGGAGGGCATACAATACTTTTCTGGAATAGCCCGACGAGTGCGCCTCCCAGACGGCTCGGAGATGATCGCTACCGCCAAGTGCGAGTTGGAGATATTTATTGAAGGAAGGGCTTTCGATACGCCTGCCACGGTCCTAAAGATGCCGGAGTTCGACATCATTCTGGGAATGGTGTGGTTGAATTGGCACTTCGCAAGGATCGACTGCACGGAGAAGAAGATCTATTTGAGGCATGGGGACACCGAGGTTATCTTCCAAGGTATTAATTTCGCACCCCATATGCTCTTATCTTCAGTTCAGACTGTAAAGGCCCATATGAAAGGGGATGAGGTTTTCATGATCTTGTTTGAGTTGAAGGAGGTAGCATTGGAGGTAAAAGATGTTCGGGTAGTGCGGGACTTTCCCGAGGTGTTTCCAGAGAAACTACCAGGGTTACCCCCTCATAGAGAAGTTGATTTCCGGATTAATCTGGTACCGGGTGCCAAGCCTGTATCCAAGGCCCCTTACCGAATGGCCCCGAAGGAACTCTCGAAGTTTAGAGTTCAATTGCAAGAATTGGTGGAGTCAGGGTTCGTTCGCCCCAGTTCGTCACCCTGGGGAGCCCCTGTATTGTTTGTAAAGAAGAAGGATGGAACCCTGCGTTTGTGTATAGATTATCGGGAACTCAATCGGCTGATGGTGCGGAACACTTATCCGCTACCTCGAATCGACAAGTTGTTCGATCAACTAGTGGGAGTGCATTGGTTTTCTAAGCTGGACTTGCGCTCGGGATACTATCAGTTGAGGATACATGAGGAGGACATCCAGAAGACGGCTTTCAGTTCAAGATATGGGTTGTATGAGTTCACGATAATGCCATTTGGGCTCACAAATGCCCCTTCGGCTTTCATGAGCCTGATAAACAAGGTATTCGAACCCTATTTGGATGTCTTCGTCATCGTCTTCATCGATGATATACTGGTCTACTCAAAGACGGAAGAGGAGCATACCGAGCACCTGGCGTTGGTTTTGAAGAAATTAAAAGAGCACGCTTTGTTCGCCAAGTTCAGCAAATGCGAATTTTGGCTCAAAGAGGTCGCCTTCTTAGGCCATGTAATCAGTGGAGCTGGACTAGCGGTGGACCCAGCCACGGTGCGAGCTGTGAAAGAGTGGTCGCGCTTGAAGTTGGCAGCCGATGTGAGGAGTTTCCTTGGACTTGTCGGGTACTACCGCAAGTTCGTGAAAGGATTTTAAAAGGTCGCTCTTCCTCTTACCTCCTTGATGAAGAAGGGTGTGCCATTTGAGTGGACGCCTCAATGCGAAGCGACATTTCAGGAGTAAAAGGATATACTTACCTCCGCCCCCATCCTTGCACTTCCATCTGGGAAGGAAGGATTTCAAGTTTACACGGACGCGTCATATCAAGGGATGGGAGCGATATTGATGCAGCACGGGCATGTGATTGCTTATGCTTCAAGGCAACTGAAGAAGCATGAAATCAATTACCCGGTTCACGATTTGGAGTTGGGAGCAGTGGTTTTCGCCTTGAAGGTTTGGAGGCACTATCTATACGACGTCCACTACGAGATTTTTTCAGATCATAAAAACTTGAAGTATGTTCATACACAGAAGGAGTTGAACTTGAGGCAACGACGGTGGTTAGAATTTCTATGCGACTATGAGTTTACCATGAACTACCACCCCGGAAAGCCGAACTCGGTGGCTGATTCGTTGAGTAGAAAAGTGCCAGGCTCTAACCCAGAGTCTCGGTTGATGAGCATAGAGTTGGCTCGGATGATCGAAGAGATGGACATTACCTTGATATTCAAGGCTCCTTCAACAGAGTATACAGAATTTGTGGCAAGCATGAGCATAATTTGTGATATTCGGGACCGGATTCGGGTGGAGCAAGGGATGGATGCGGCTTTGGCCCCGACAATTAAATCAATTGAAGAAGGAACTACCGACGAGTATACACTCAAAGACGGCCTCGTTTACTTTCGCGGCCGGCTCTACATTCCCAAGGGCGGTAAAATCCGGGAGGATATTTTGAGAGAGGCACATAGCTCTCAATATTCAGTGCACCCAGGTATTGCTAAGATGTACGCCGGTCTGCGGAAGACCATGTGTTGGCCGGGAATGAAGAAGGATGTCCGGTATTATGTTACTCATTGTGAAGCCTGTCAAAGAGTGAAGGCTGAATGCAGGAGTCCCGGTGGTTTGTTGCAGTCGTTGCCCATCCCCGAATGGAAGTTCAAGGATATCTCCATGGACTTTGTCCATGGGCTACCTCGCTGGCGCTCCGGTAATGATTCGGTGTGGGTTATTGTTGACCAGCTGACAAAAGTAGCCCGGTTCATTCCCATGAAGAAAGAGGCTCACGTGGATGTTTTGGTACGCCTCTTCGTGGAGCAGTTTGTACGATATCACGACGTGCCTAAGACGGTCATTTCTGACCGTGATGGTCATTTTACTTCCAAGGAGTGGAAGGCGGTACAGGCGTATCTGGGCTTGCGCCTTCCCTTCAGCACGGCATTTCATTCTCAGACAGACGGGCAGTCTAAAAGGACCATCAGGACGTTGGAGGATCTACTGAGGTTATGTGTGCTGGACAGAGGAGAGCGATGGGAAAGGCTCTTGCCACTAGTGGAATTCTACTATAATAATAGCCATCAGGCGAGCATCGACATGGTGCCCCATGAAGCCCTTTACGGAAGAAGGTGCAGGACCCCCTTGTCTTGGGTGCAGGATGAAGATCCAAAGACATTGGGAAATGAATATATAGACAATACTGATGCGGCGGTCAGATTGATACGAGATCGTATGTTGGAGGATCAAAGTAGGCAGGCGAAGTATTACAATGCAAAGCACCGGATGGTGGAGTTCCTAGTGGGTGATAAAGTGTTCCTCAAGATTCGGCTGATGCATGGAGTGTCACGGGTTCGTGGAGCGAAAAAGCTCAGCCCAAGATATGTTGGGCCTTATACCATAATGGAAAGGATTGGCCCGTTGGCCTATCGGTTGGAGTTACCACCAGAACTGGAGAATCTCCACGACGTGTTCCATGTGTCGTAGCTTTGAAAGGCGTTGTTGCGGCCCGATCAATACATTCCCACTACTGATGGTCCAGTTGCGCCGGATAGGTCTGTGCGACTAGAACCGGTGCGGATTGTTGATAATGAGACAAGGACTTTGCGCCGCAAAAGTGTTCCCTTGGTGAAGTTACTATGGTCTAACCATGGGAAGGAGGAGTACACATAGGAGCCAATGGATTTGATGCAACAACGCTACCCGGAGTTGTTTGCTCAAGGTAATTTTATTTAAAAGCATATTTATTTTCTGTATGCTTGTCTTCCCCATAGCCCTAGCCTGATTTCGGGGACGAAATCTCTTATTTTGTTTATAGGATTTGTAACGTCCTGATTCGTGCTAGCCCCCCCCCCAACCCTTGCGAGTTTTGGGTCAGGAGGGCAGGCTTGAGTTCAGGAAAGAGGGGGGAAAAGGGGCGTACCTATGGTACTCGAGTAACTGCCAAGGTTACTCGAGTAGGTTTCAAGTACTCGAGTAAAAATGGGTGACACGCCCTTGGTCACGGGCGTGACCCAGGGGCGTGACTAAGGTACTCGAGTAACAGCCGAGGTTACTCGAGTAGGTTTCAAGTACTCGAGTAAAATTGGGTGACACGCCCTGGGTCACGGGCGTGACCCAGGGGCATGACTAAGTTACTCGAGTAACTGCCGAGGTTACTCGAGTAATGTTCAAATAACTCGAGTAAATTGGGTTACATGCCCTGGGTCACGGGCATGACACAGGGGCGTGACTTAAGATACTCGAGTAGGTGCTTAAGGTACTCGTGTAGGTGGTTGGTTCTCGAGTGAGGGGTTACACGCCCCATGTCACGGGCGTGACATGGGCGTGACCATGGGCGTGACCATGGGCGTAACTATGGGCGAGTTCTCTGGTCGACGATTTTTGGCTGAGTTCGACGATTTAGGTGTCACGCCCCACGTCACGGGCGTGACCAAGGGCGTGACCGGGGCGTGTTCCGCCGTGTCGAGTATTGAATCGGCATTGTAACCGCCAGAAACGCTCCTCTTGAGCGGGACACGGGTAAGGACACAGGCGTGTCCCTACCTGTGTCACATTATATATAAAAGGGAGCAGTGGGTAAAAACCCTAGCAATTCACTCTTCTTCCCAGCCGTAATTTTCTGAGAGAAGTCCTGTGGGAAGGGAGTTTGCTGGAGGAAGATCTAGAGAAGAGATCCGCCAACGCCGCGAAGGAAAGGATGCCGCCGCGAAGAATCACCAGATCTATGGCCGAAAATGGTACTGCTGGAACCGAAGTGAGTTTCCTACCCTATCCCTTGGTCCTAGATCTATAGTTATTTTCCTAGGCGAGACATCGACTCAAGAGAGTCTTGATGGAGAGGAGAAGTTTTCTAGGAAAGGTCATGCTAGGACTTGTGTCCTAGGTTTTAGATCTCTTCAACCACGCCCTTCTTCTATGTGATTTTAGGGATGGTCTCATGAAGGTTATTGGCCACTTGAGGTTGAATAAGGGAGGAGGTTTTCTGGAATGATTGGGAAGATCGCCTTGAGGAGTAAGACGAACCGATGCCGTTCATTCCGCCTTAAGATGCGTGCAAAATCTGTATTCTGCGTGCAGCGAACTTCGTGGCCATTTTTAGGTGGGATATGGCCAGATCTGGGCTTTCAGCTAAACACGAAAGTTGAATCCCTTGCAAATAGCTTTCCAATGAGTGGTTGCACGACTTCAGGCAAAGTTTGTAGCCACGGGAATGTCTGAACGAATTTGATGTTCGGCAAATCCTGCATGCAGAAATTATGTTCTGTACGCAGCGGACTTCGGGTCTGATTTCAAATAGGATAATGTCAAATCCGGGTTGAGGTCAGAATATGAAAGTTGTATTCCATGGAAATACCTTTCCATCGAGGGGTTACACGTCTTCACCGGATTCCTAAAGCTTCAGGAATCTCCAGTTGAAGTTGCTGTCCAGATTATTCCTGTACTTAAAAATCTGGGTTTATAACATATGGATTTGGATTCGATGAAATTAATATCTCAGGTAATCTTGAGGCTTGGATAAACTCTTATGAATAATTACTTTAGTTGCATAATTGATGAAGATTATTAATCGAATTCCATGTGATCGAATTGTAAGTTAGTCTACTTGAATGATTTGACTTGTTAGAAGTTAGTAGATTGTTATACATGTGCATCTTGATACAATATGTTGAAATCACTTGAAATGACATATAGAAGGATAACTCATGGCCATGTGAATGTTGAATAGTGGATTGAATTTGGTAGTCCAATACTAGAGCGTCGTCTCCCTATGGGTAGTGTTGTGGAAGTTTGAAGGTGCGGTGTTGACCGTCACTAGTTGGGAAATCTGGAAATGTGTATAGTTGGACGGTTGGGCTGTGTCCTCGGTGTTCATGTCCCGGGGCCCCTTCCGTGCCGGTGGATGGTTGGGCTTGGTCCTCGTGCTTTCTCTGAGGCTCCTTTCATGCCACGGTATTATGGAATTGCATGTAGTGTGAGTCGACACGCGGTGTCGTAATCCTGGGTTGAGGATAGTGTGGCAGGTCTACGGGCTCACCAGTCGTCACACCGACGGGAGTTGACAATTAGACATTGGGCGGTTGGGCTTGGTCCTCAGTGTTTACGTCCCGGGGCTCCTTCCGTGCCTGGTGAACGGTTGGGCTTGGTCCATGTGCTCACTCCGAGGCTCCTTCCGGGTCACACAAGGTCAGTTCGGGGCTTGGTCCTCAGTGCACATCTACCCGAGGCTCCCGCAGGGCCATAGTATGCATGGGATCCGCTGTTGTGTTCTTAACGTTGAGGCATACGGAGGCCTAGGTGAAGTAGTGTAGATACACGCCTAGTAGTAGAGACGCCCGCTCTACTGTCCCTGCCTGGCCACGGCGGCTGATGTCTTAGAGGTTAGCTACCTGATCGAAAAGTCGGAACTAATGGTCTATGTCGACATAACGGTTGCATGCGTGTGAGCATGTGTGAGTCATTGCATAGCATACATATCATTTCAAATCATTGCATAACAAGATCCTCATCGTATAAGTCTGTATGGGCAATCTTATACGATGAGTTACTTTATGCAAACTCATTCTTAACTTATAAGCTTGTATGAGCATCCTTATAAGTTAAGTTACTTACCTGCTCTAGATTTCCTTACACCTGTTGTTATACATTGTTAGCTTTGTAGAACTGCTAGATTATACATTTATACTCCTGTACCATGCCACCTGCTTGTACCACTCTTATACTTATTGTTTATTGTACTCTTGTTTCCTTTTTCCCGCCCGGTGTCGAGGAGTCGCCGGGGGAGCAGATGTGAAACCACTTAGTCGTTTAGACTAACAGTTGCTACGTCTTCCTTTTTAGGAGGTCACGCCGTAAGTAGAGCAGCCGCAGACTACGCAGCAGGGCAGCCAGGCCAGGACGATAGGGCCTGAAGTGACGGTGCCGTCAATACTGTCAGTTATTGATGTTAGTATTTGATACTCTGATGTAGCCAGTTTGGGTAATGTTTAACTGTACTCTGATATTTTGTAGAACCATGTTTAGCTTCTCCCTATTGATGTTTTTGGACATTATATACTTAGTGTGGATTTTGACTTCTCTTGCTTTTTATTTGGTTGGGTTGGCATGATATATTGATATTGTTGTAGCCGGCGGAAGAGGCGTCTTGTGGTACAGGTTAGCCCGTGTGCTAATGCTACCGCAAGGCGGCTGTTCCGGGCACAAGACTCCCCCTTCGTGCCGTGTTTTGGTATCCGGGAGGGGGGGTCATACATAAGGAATGTCTACCCAAAGCGTCGTCTACCGTCACCTTCCACGAAGCCGGATGAGTGAGTTCTTCCTCTGCCACCTCGACCACGTATTTAGCTAGAAAGTTGGCCATTGCTTGGGCCTTGATTGAGAGGAGGGGGACGAAGGAGATGTCAAACTCGCTCAGTTCCACTGACCACTTATCCAACCTGCCCGAATGCTCCACCCCCTCGAAGATGTTGCAGAGGTGATGGTCAGTCACCACTCAGATTGAGTGTGCCTAGAAGTACGGTTGTATCCTTCGAGCCTAGATGACCAGAGCGAAGGCCAGCTTTTCCAAGATAGGATATCGATGCTCGGCCATCCTCAGGACCCGAATCACATAATATATGGGGAGCTGCTTCTTCCCATCATCTCGAACCAGGATGGAGCTCAAGGCCTCTGCTCCGACCCTGAGATATAAAAATAGGTCCTCCCCCTCCTGCGGCCCTTGGAGCAAGGGAGCCTGAGTCAACTGCTTCTTCAGGACCTAGAATGCCTCCTCGTACTCGTTTGTCAACTCAAACTTTTGGCCTCCCATGAATGACTTGAAGAAAGGTTAGCACTTTTCCCCGGCCAGGGAGAGGAACCTGCTTAATCTTGCCAGCTTCCCTGTCAACCGCTGTATCTCTTTGGTATTCCGATGCGACCCCACCTCCATGATGGCTTTGATCTTGTCAGGATTTGGCTCGACCCCCACGGGGGCAAGGAGGTGTCCCAGGAACTTCCCCCGGCTAGCCCCGAAGACACACTTCAATGGGTTCAAGCTCATCTTGTATTTGCGCATGGTGGTGAAGGTTTCCTCCAGGTCCTGGAGGCGATAGTCCATTTCTCGACTCTTGATCATGAGATCATCTACAAAAACCTCTAGGTTCCTCCACTTCTGCTACCGAAAGACCCTGTACATCATCTTCTGGTACTTCGCCCCTGCATTCTTCAGCCTAAAGGGCCTCATCTTGTAGTAATAGCACCCATCCCCCATGATGAATGAGACATCTTTAATGTTCGGGGGGGGGGGGGTGTATCCTAATCTGGTGATAATCGGAAAATGCATCTAAGAAGCTCATTATAGGAAAACCGACGGCTGAGTCAACCAGCGTGTCGATTCAAGGCAAGGGATAACAGTCCCTAGGGCATGATTTATTAAGCAAAGAAAAATCTACACACATACGCCACTGATCGTCTCCTTTTTTTAACTATAACTATGTTGGAGACCCAACCGAGGTACTGTATTTAGGATGCAAAGTCGTCCTTGAGGAGTTTGGCCACCTCGTCTCTGATGGGCATGACCAACATGACGGCGGTGGATCTCTTATTCTGCTAGATCGAGCGAGCTCCCGAGTCCAGGTTGTGGCGGTGGCAGGCCACGTCCTCGTCAATCACCGACATCTCTGTTGCGCTCCATATGAAGATGTCCACATTATTCTGGATGCATGCCAGCATCTTGCTCTGAGCCTCTGGGGTCAGTCCCCCGCTGATGCGAACCTTCTCTACCCTGCCTCCAAGGGTGAGAAGGTTAAGTCGTAGTAGGGCAACTCCATACTGACTTCTCTTCTCCTTCTCCGTGTTGCTCTCCTCCTCTCCCCCATGGCTATGACCATAGCCTGATTTTCATCGGGGAGGGGAGGTATTTGGTCCTGCCTCCAACCTAGAGGATGGAACTGATCCTGCCCCCTGGCGGTTATCCCATCCTTGGTAACCTCATTGTGGCCCCTGGCCTTGCCACTCGGGCCTCCAGCCCAACTGATGGTCCTGCTCCCGATGCCCCCACCTGGGCTGTTGCTACTGCTGCTATTGTCGTTATTCCCTCTGCCAGGGTTAAACTCTCCTTTTCTCCTCACCTCTGCCACCCCTTGGCTCCTTCTCCTCCTCTGTGGCCCACCTGTCTAGCATCCAAGAAAAATCCGGATTCGACGCCTCCCCGTCGACTTCCCTTACCGCCCTCTCCATGAGCTCTTCGCAGGAGAGAGGCGACACTCTCTTCAGTTCCATCCTGAAGAAACCCAGTTGTAGCCCCAGGGTAAAGGCCATCATCAGTCTATGCCCGAGCATCTCCTGGACTTGGGTGACCTCTTCTTGAAACCGGTTAACATAACTCCACAAGGTCTCGTTCACCCATTTTTGAGGTGAAATAGGGACTCTGACTCTTTCTTCCTCCTCTTGGAGGTGGTGAGCCTCAACATGAACCCATGGCACAGGTCCTCGAAGAAGTAAATGGAGCTAGCCGATAGTCGGTGAAACCACTCCCTCGCCTTCTCCTTGAGGGTGATGGCGAAGAGCCTGCACTTGAAGCCATCCGACATCTGCCGGATCGATGCCACATCCTCGAACCACTAGATGTGTTGGATAGGGTACCCTTCCAGCTGTAGTAAGACATCTCGGGTTCCCTGAACCCCTCTGGAACTGGGACCAAGGAAACCAACTCACAGAAGGAGCTGCCTCCTCCTACTGGTCGAGCTAGGTTATCTCGCTCCCCCATATCGCTGATCTGGCCTCTGCTTGCCGAGCCGGGGAAGAGCACGTGCCCAGGGAGCTCGCATTCCCTTCCTTCTTCGACGACCTCCTTCCCAGCTCGCCTGTCGGGAGTGTCCTCGCCAAGAGATAGGGCAGCTATGACTGGAACTGTTGGAGTCGAGCACTCGGTCTGCTCGCCGAGTGCGAACGTGATGAGGTTGAGCACTTCCTTCCTGAAGTCATCGATCATCCCCACCATGTGCAGAGGGGGTGGCGGTGGCGAGTCAGAGTTGTCTGAGCCTTGTCCTTCTCCCCTTGCCATCTAGCATGTTGAATATTTTCTATGCTGACCACTATCCACGCTCACCGCACCAAAATGTTGAAACGGAAAACTCGGTCTCTTGTGTTGACCCTTGGAGAAGGGGTGATCGCTTTCTCTCCTGTTATTCAAATAGAAAAAAGAAATGGGAACTGACCCAAGGGCTTAGTGTGGAGGTCCCACCACACACCCGAAAGATCTTAGAGTGCTTCCCCTCCTTAGCCAAATGCCGGGGTAAGGCTATCTCAGAAAGTGCAAGAAGATTTGAACACTAGTCAGCGTGCCTTCTGAGGTTCCCCTTGGGTCTTATTTATAGTTTTCTAAAGACGGCCTGCAAATAGCTAACCTCCGCAGTTTCGAACAGCTATGTGCAGCCCAATTGGTTCTGCCAACAGTGCAACTCTACTGTTCTAACAAGATATCCGCACCCCTAGCAAGGGCACCCAGGTAATTCTACCTCTGGGTCCCACTGGGCAGATTCCAATGATTTGGAGGTCGGGTCACCAAAACTCTCCACCCCACTGAGGCGGACGCGACCTGGCTCCTACATTTCACTTTCCCTCCTTAGGCAAGCGCGAGCCAGGCCTCCGTAGCCCGTTGACTCTGGCTCTGAGGCGGGCTGGAGGCGAGGTCGCCTATAAGGGAGCAGGCTAGCCAGTCTGGGACTATTAATACAGAAGGAATTCAAGAGGAATTGAGTTCACCGAGCTTAGTTCGATGAATCCAGTATTCTAACTCACGAGGTCAGCTCGAAAAGGCCAAGCTTCTCTCGACGAACGCCGACCCCCGTCCGACGAATGCCGACCCCCGTCCGACGAACGCCGACCCCCGTCCGATGAATGTGAAGCCCCGTCCGATGAACATCGAGCTCCATTCAACAAATGCAAAGCCCGCTCGATGAAAAACGAGCCCTGTTCGACAAACCCCGGGCGGACGCGGGCTGGGTGGGCCAGCCCGCGCAGCTTGCGTGCCTACCTTTTGTGGGAGCAGGCTGGCCATACTGAATTCGCCCACATGTTTTTCTGGCATGGACAAGTCGCCTTGGTTCACTCTCCCTGTCTAGTGGACCCACTCGATAAACACGGGGTTGTGCACTCTATAGTCAATGCAAAGCCTCATTGATCCATCCTTTTTCTTCACAAACTGCGCGGGGGCTCCCCAAGGTGAAGAACTCGGCCTAATAAATCCGCTTTGCAACAAATCATCTAGCTGGATACGCAACTCCTCCCGCTCACGAGGGGCCATTCGGTACATTTCCTTTGCAATAGGACGAGTACCCGACTCCAAATCTATCACAAACTCTACATCTCTCTCAGGTGGAAGATCAGGAAGATTATCAGGAACTACATCAGTGAACTCATGTACCACGAGGATCTCCTCTAAACGCGGCAAAGCAACATTGGTTTTCAAACTGAAACCAAACAATCAAAATAGCCGAAATCCAAAAGCTTCTGAGCACATACCGCAGAAATAATCAAAGAACTCTAGCGCAGATAACCATAAACACTCCTGGGTTTACCGTTGTTCGTCTTGAAGTCCTAGAACTTAACCTTGCACTGGATAACAACATCATATCTAGACAACCAATCCATTCCCAATATCACATAGAAATCTTTCAAGTCTTTCACCTTCAAATCAGCAACCATTAGAAAATCACCTAACAGAATTAGACAACTCTGAATGCCTTGGTCTGATATGACTGAATCACCAAAGGGAAACTTGACATCAATCACATCACCAACTTGATCAAGAGTCAGATGATGACGCTCAACAAACTTCCTAGCCACAAACTAGTGGGTAGCACCATAATAAAAAAGAACGCGTTCCCAACAGTTCATTATCTTAAACCTTCCTATAAAAATTAACGCATGCGCGACTAAGCGGACGAACATTGAACCAATAACTATGAATTAAAAACTAAAACTAGATTAGGTTCTAACCTGAAAAAACCTGAGTAGATGTCTGGGCTTCCTCAAAAGACACCACAGTCAGCTTCCCCTTTCCCTTGTCCAAATGCTGGGGCGGTGGCAAATTCCGAAGTGGAACTGGTTACAACAAGGGCTGAGCCTATGGGCACTTTGACTTGAAATATCCTTTCTATCAGCACAGAAAGCATCCCCTTTCCTTACCCCAATAGTGGGCAGCATCGTGGCTCTTTCATTTGTACGAAGTACAAACCAAATCTCCCTTAGGAGTACCCTGAATCGCATGAACCTGCTCCTGCTTCTGATCTTTTATTCTTTTGAAACATTTCTCAAACGGATGGCCCGGCCAGCCATAGAAACTACATATTTCTTTGCTCCTCTTCCTCGAAGCAGCACTAGATTCCTGGGAACTCTTACACTCACCAGTATTCCTCTTATCGTTTCTCATTTATTGTCCTCGATTCTTGGAATTCTCGATCGCCTCAACCTTCAAAGCGCATGTACCACTTCAGCATAACTTGCTGATCCATATGCACTAGCTAGCTGCTGGATGTTGCTCCTTATAATACCTAGAAAGCACTTGACTCTACTGGCTTCAGAAACAACTAAATCCGGGGAGAACAACCTCAGCATACTAAATTCTACCTCATACTCACTCACCGTGAGTTGCATCTATTTTAAGTGCAGGAAATAATTTAACAAACGGTCTCGCTCGACCGACGGTAAAAACTTCTTCAGCAAAAAAATCCTTGAAGGCTTCCTATGAGCATCCATCCTTCAAGTCTTGCTTTTCTCTCAGCCACAAACTATTTGCAAGTCCCTTGAGCTGGTACGCAGCGACCATCACTCTCTGGTCCACTGAATCTCTGGTGTAAGAGAACATCTCCTTGATGGCTATAATATAGCCATCCAAAGCCATGGAGTCCGCCCTACCATCATAGTTAGTGGGTCCTAGTCGCTGGAAGTGCGAGATGAAGTTCATCTCTAGTGGCAGCACAGCTGGGGGCACCAGAGGAGCAGGAGGAACTGGAACACCTTGACCCATAGCCGTGTCCTTAACTCTAAGCGACTGATCTGCAATGACCGTCAATAAGGCTTGGATCTGTCACTGCATCTCCAACATTTGCCTAGACAAATCTTTGTTGCTCTGCCGCAATCCTTCTATCACGGCCTCATTCTCAGCACCATATAACTCGCCCTCTAACTAGGGAGTCGACCTCATCGTAAGACGTCTCAACATTCTAATAATCACAACAAACAACTAGTAAAAACCTAACTTAACTGCTAGAACCAAACAACCTAGCACATACAAAATATACATATGTACTTGCTCATGCTGCTAACTTGCTCTCGGAATTTTATAAATGATGAAATTCTTAAACCTGGGATTATATACCATCATCCTATTAACTCATGTGCATAGACCATGAATGCATGAATTCTTATTCTTTTGACTCAAAAACCATGTGTGTACATGTGTGATCATGTAAATCTTTAGCTTGGCACGTATGCTATGCAATGTTATGTCATGCATGTTGTGCTATGCATTCTAAAAAGATCTTAATGCATATTATGAACGACGTGCACATGATATGTTATGCATGCCATACTATATACCATCGCATGGAACGAAAAAAGAAACCGTGATAATGGGCACCCATGTGATGGTGGTTATGCATCCCATACTACATAATCGTCACATGTTGCCATCTATGGTGGATCCATATACAAACACATATTATGCACCCCATACTACATAATATGCCCTGTATACTTCTTATTGTGTTATGAGTGTAGTGTTCATGCTTCAGTCAAGACATACTGATGACACATCGGTGTGTGTATGAAATGACACTAAACAACTAACACGAAGTAGAGACGGTTGCTCGACCAATTGTCTAACAACCCATCCCTCTGATACTAACTGTCATAACCCGTATTTTCTCAACATTTAATTTATATCAGATTAAGAGAAAATATGCGTCGTGATGCCACGCCGTTTAGGGGATAACTGCAGGCACTCAAGAAAAACTCCAAACACTACAGTTTATATGAAATCCATAAGTTATTAATTAAAAACCAGTTTAAGTTTAGATGGTCGTATCCCTCGGCACAGTGGATCTATTAGCCCACGAGTAAAAGTATAGTTATACGCTGCGAAAATACTTTGATTATGTTGGATAAACATCCTACACGAGCATAAACATCCCCGAAGGACAACTCGCAGTATGCAAGACTCTAGATTTATTATAAGTATAGAAATAGTTTTTACATTAGTTAGAAAATAGCATTTTAGTATTAGAAAGATTACACATATGAAATACTAGAAGTAATGCTTTTATAAGTTAAAGTACCTAACATGCAACCTAGCATAAACATTCCCAGAGAGCAAGTAAACACAACCACAATACAGGCCAACTAGGCAACTTAGGAAAGTAATTAGCATTTCAAAAGAAAACACCTAGTGGGCGTCAACAACCTGGCATGATCCCACTAGAGAGCATGCATGTCGGTACTAATATGAAAGCAATAAAATACTACCTCACTATTGTGAGGAATACTGATGACTAGTTTTAGTCATTGGTTTTTGGGTTAGTTTAGCATAAACAATTCCTAGGTTTAATTATATTTTTATGTATTTTATGTTTGTTATGTTTTAATTTCTATTTTTTGATGTTATGTTTTAATTTCTTATTTTTATGTTTGGTATGCATCCTATTGTTTTTTTGTTGTTTTTTTATATGTTCGTTATGTTATATAACATAACTAATATTATGTTCTATTTTATTTATTTGTAGGTGCAGCCCAAGCACAAGTCCAGCCCTCCATGATGCAACCCGAGCCCTCTTGAAATGCAGCTCGGCCAGCCCACATGATGCAACCCGAGCCAAGATGTTGGTGCAACCCGGCCGTCTTCTAGTGTAGCCCAAGCCTCCTTCAAGTACAGCATGATCTCCTCTTCAAGCCCACATAATGAAGCCCATCATGCATGGCCGGCCTTCCCCCCTCTCTCTCCCCTTTATTATTTTCTCTTCTCTTTATTCCTCATTCAGCCCCCCTTCTATTTTCTATTTTTCTATTTTTTATTCCCTTAAATAAAATACATTGAACCTCTCCTTCTCTCTCCCCCTCATTAAATTCCATTCATGCATCTTCCACCATGCATGGCAGACCACCCCCTTTTCCCCCATCATCTCCACCTCCCTCTAGAACCTTCCCCCTCACCTATAAAAGGAACCCTTGCCTCAAGATTTAGAGAGGTTGGATTTTGGAGAGCAAGTGAGAGTGCTAATGCAAGAGAGTTCTTTTCTTTTTCTTGTTGTTAAAGTTCTTTTTTTTAGTGTAATCCTTTTCATTGTGCTCTTTTCTTTTATTAGTGTGAATTTCTTTTTATTGTCTCTCCTATTATTATTTTGTACACTTTTTTATCAAGCAACGAAAATGAAATTCCTCTATTTTATCGTTTTTTCATTCTTAAATATGCGTAGCTAATTTTCTTTAGCATTTGATCATGAGGATCTATGAATTGAGATGAGATTTTTCTTTGCTTCTTAGTTTTATTTTTACTAAATTTTTTTTCGATCCTTCTTTGATTTATCTCATGTCGACTCCGTATTTCCGGTATACGGTAGTAGGCAATTTGATCTCATTTCATAATAATCGAGAGACTCGTTGATTTAAAAGATCACTCAAAGAAGGAAGGAGTTGCACGCAATCCTAGAGATAACACGACGTAAATCCTCCGGATTGGAGTAAAATCCAATAGTGCGGGTCACTTCGATAATGCAACTTTAGGCCTTTTGATTTGCCAAGAGATTTCGGTCAAAACGTCCAGAAGTTAGGAGATTTAATGTTATAGCGTGATTATTTCTTATTTTCGGATCCGCCACTGTCGAGAACGATTTGCAATTATAAAACTTTCTTTTTATATTCTCTTTTCATGGTGAATCATTGATCGAATGCTATCTTTTTATCTGATGTTTTCGTTTAAATATTATCTTTAGTTTAATTTAAAATTCCTCAAAACACCCAACAATCGTACGGTAGGATAATAGTAGAAGCATGAGTAATATTAATTGACAATCCCGAGTTTTTAATACGACCTTGGTACTACAATTCGATATGTACACTTGCCTGTTCGAGTTGATAGTCATTCAATTCACCAAGTTTTTGGCGTCGTTGTAGGGGACCCTTTTTCGTCAATATTAGGAAAACGCTTTCGATCTTACTTCTGCAAAAATAAAAAAAAATATTATCTTTTTCTTCGTCAAGTTTTTATTTTCGTTCTTCTTCTTTTTTCTTTCCACCATTCTCCTTCATTTTGTTTCAGTGCATGACCCGCACGAATCCGTCGCTACTTGTTGACATGGACCCAAAAATCGAGCGCTCCTTTCGGACAAACTTGCAATTTGGGGGTTCCACTTCTCAAACAACTGTTGAGGATTCTGACGGTGATTGTAACTTCAACTCTGAAATGGGAGAATGCAACCCAGCGTTTTCCCAGCAAAGAACAATGTATGATTATGCTCGGCCCAACCTAGAGGGTACAGAAACAAGTATTGTTCGACCTGCAATTGCAAACAATAACTTTGAGCTTAAGCCTAGCATCATACAAATGGTGCAGCAATATGTACAGTTCGACGGATTACAAAATGAAGATCCGAACTTGCATATTGCTAGTTTTCTCGAGTTCTGTGACACATTCAAAATCAATGGTGTCTCAGACGACGCAATTAGGCTAAGACTCTACCCCTTCTCCTTAAGAACAAAAGACAAATAGTGGTTGAGTTCTCTTCCAAGAGGATCAATCACCACTTGGAATATTTTTAACGGATAAATTTCTCGCTAGATATCCCCCCCCATCTAAAACTGCTAAACTTCGAAATGATATTACATCTTTTTCTCAAATTGCTTCTGAGACCCTCTATGACACTTGGGAGAGGTTCAAAGAACTTTTGAGATGCTGCCCTCATCATGCTCTGCATGTATGGTTACAGGTGCAGACATTCTATAATGAGCTAAATCAAGAGACCAAGCGGATGATAGATGCCGCTTCCGGTGGCTCTTTGGACCGTAAAACTCCGGAGGCCACTCTTGAGCTTATTGAGGACATGACGATGAACACTTATGAGTGGAACTTGTCTAGGACTCGCCCAAATAAACCTGCAGGTATCTACGAAGTGGACACTATGTCCCAACTGGCACTTCAAGTGGAGATGCTGAACAAGAAAATAGCGGAGATGACTTCTGCCTCCGCCCCTCAGGTATATGAAAATGCAAATGCCGCTGCCGAGCAGGTGGATTATCTGGGGAACATACCCAGGCCTGCTCAAAACAATTTTTCTAATTTTTTAATTTTTCTACTGCTCCTAGTTTCAATAATGCTTCGAACTCGTATCACCCTAGATGGCGTAACCATCCAAATTTTTCATGGAGTAACCCCGCAAATTCCACACGTCCACCACACGATTTTACTCCACCACCACATCAAAATCAAAACCAAAATTTTCAAAAACCTCACTCTTTGTTGGAAATGTTTTCTAGATATATAAGCACGAACGAGGCGACCATTAGAAATTTAACAGGGTCAATGAAAAATCTAGAAAACACGGTCAGGAAACTCGCTAAGGTTATCTCCGAGATGCCACCTAGGACACTTCCCTCAAATACTGAACCCAACCCAAGGGAGTATGCGAAAGCGATTTCCCTTCGGACTTGTAAAGTAATCCACGAGCCCACCACCAGGGAAGAGCCAGAGGTGATTGCCCCTCCTGCTATTGAACAAACCATCATTACGGACATGAATGATAACAATTTTGACAAAGAAAAAGAAAAATTTGTTTTTGAAAAAGAAAATGATAATTTTCAAAATGATGCTCCTAAGATTATAAAAGAATTTCCGCCACCTCCTTATCCTGCTAGCTTAGGAAAGACAAATTAGATGATCAGTACCAACACTTTCTCGAGATGTTCAAACAAATCCATATTGGTCTGTCGTTTCACGAAACTATTAGTTAGATGCCTAAGTACGCTGAAAATCTTAAGGATTTGTTGACTAATAAAAAGAAACTAGAAAATCTTTCTCATGTAACGTTGAACGAAGAGTGCACGGCGGTCATTAATAATTCTAATCTTCCTAAAAAGATAAACGATCAAGGTAGCTTTTCTATTCCTTGTGTTTTTGGTAATCTTTTCGTAAAGCACGCGTAAACGGATATAGGTATGAGCATCAACTTGATGCCATTTTCCTTATTTAATAAGCTAGGATTGGGCACTCTCAGCCCTACACGTATAAGTATCCAGTTAGCCGATCGCTCAATCAAGTATCTGTTAGGTATTGTAGAGGATGTGCTAGTGAAGGTCGATAAATTTATCTTCCCGACGGATTTTGTTCTTCTTGATATTGAAGCGGACGTCGAGGTCCGTCTTATCCTTGGTCGTCCCTTCCTAGCCACCTCTCTAGCAGTCATCGACGTGAGTAACGAGAAGCTCTTTATTCGTGTAAGGGATGACGAGGTTACTTTTTCTATAAATCAATCTATGAAAAACTCTTTAAAAAATGATGATTCTTATTTTTTCTTGATGTGTTAAATGAAGATTCCTCTCTTTCCCTTTCAAATGTTTCTTCAAATGACTTTTCCTCTTCTTTTTCTGGAATTTCTTCAAATATTTTTGAAGACACGGTTATGTCCGTGCAAGCCAACTTTGAAAATGAACATGTTTTTAGACAAAAAAATTTGAAAATCTTACTTTTGAAAAAGAAAAAAAAACTGAAAAACTCTTACGATGAACCACCCAAACTTGAATTAAAACTACTCCCCGAACAACTTAAATATGCTTTTCTTAAAAAAAATTCTAATTTGCTCGTTATAGTTTCATCCTTTCTTTCTCAATCTAAGAACGATCAATTGATCGAGGTGCTACAAAGGCATCGCCGAGCTATAGCGTGGCAAATATCTGATATTTCGGGCATAAGCCCCTCATTTTGCACCCATAAAATATTTATCGAAAATAATTCTAAAAGTATAGTCCAACCTCAACGTCGTCTTAATCTGAACATGAAAGAGGTCGTGAAATTAGAGGTGCTTAAATTATTAGATGCGGGGATAATCTACACAATTTCCGATAGTTAGTGGGTAAGTACGGTAAAGGTTGTGCCTAAGAAGGGTGGGATCACGGTAGTGACAAATGAGAACAACGAGTTAATTCCAACTAGGACGGTAACGGGATGGAGGATGTGCATCAACTACCGTATGCTAAACAATGTCATCCGTTAAGATCACTTCCCCCTCCCCTTTATAGATCAGATTTTAGAACGTTTATCCGGGCATAGTTTTTATTGCTTTCTCGACGGTCTCTCGGGGTATTTTCAAATCCCTATCACACCTGAGGACCAAGAGAAGACAACATTCACTTTCCCCTTCGGAACTTTTGCCTACCGTAGGATGCCTTTCGGTATTTGCAACGCACCAGCTACCTTTCAGCGGTGCATGTTAGCAATTTTCGATAAATACGTTGATAGTATAATGGATGTCTTTATGGACGAATTTTCTGTTTTTGGTGACTCTTTCTCTTTATGTTTACAAAATCTAGCTAAGGTCTTAGAACGATGTGAGGAAACGAACCTGGTTTTAAACTGGGAAAAATGCCACTTTATGGTGAGAGAAGGCCTAGTTTTAGGACATAAAAGCTCTGCTAGGGGAATCGAGGTCGATCGAGCTAAGATAGAGGTGATTGAGAAGCTGCCGCCGCCTACGAATATTAATGCAATCAGGAGTTTTCTAGTCTATGCGGGGTTTTATAGGCACTTCATTAAAGATTTTTCTAAAATCATCAAGCCTCTAACCCAACTTATGGAAAAAGACACCTCATTTAATTTGGATGAAACATGTTTAGCTGCTTTTGAATTAATTAAATCTAAACTTATTAATGCTCCAATCATGATCGCCCCACTTTGGGATTTGCTTTTCGAAATAATATGCGATGCGAGTAGTTTTGTTGTCGGTGAGGTGCTAGGACAAAGAATAGCTAAGAATTTCCACCCAATTTATTACGCAAGCAAAACGCTTAGTTCGGCGCAGGAAAACTACACCACAACCGAAAAGGAACTCTTAGCTATTATTTTCGCATTCAATAAATTCTGACCGTGCATTACTCTTTCTAAAGTTATCGTTTTTACGGATCATTCTGCTTTGAAGTACATCCTTTCTAAACCGGACGCCAAGCAGCGCCTTATTCTTTGGATCCTCTTACTTCAATAATTTGACTTGGAGATTCGGGATAAGAAAGGAGCGGAAAACCTAGCGGCTAATCATCTTTCTCGCCTCGGAAATCCTGAAATCGGTGTTTTAAATGAAATTCTATTAATGATTCTTTTCTAGATGAACAAATTCTAAACGTTTCTTCTTCTACCCCCTGGTTTGCCGATCTGGCCAATTATCTCGGGGCCCGGGTCCTTCCAAAAGAGTACTCTTCTCAGCAAAAGAAGAAATTCTTTTCTGAGTTGAAGTATTTTTTTTTGGAAGATCCCTTTCTATTGCGCATTTGTGCAGACAAGATGTAAGAGGATGTGTTTCCCGGGAAGAAGGTCATCAGATTTTGAAGCATGTTCATGAAGGACCGACTGGCGGACATTTTCAAGCAAACCGCACCGCCCACAAAGTGCTTAGTGCTGACTTTTATTGGCCAAGCATATTTAAAGATGCACAAATCTTTGTGAGTGGGTGTGATCGGTGCCAGCGGACTGAAAACATATCCAATAAAAATGAAATGGAACAAAATTATTTTCTTGAATGTGAAGTTTTCGATTTGTGGGGCATCGACTTTGTAGGCCTGTTTCCCTCAAGCTTAGGTAATAAATTTATTTTAGTCGCCGTAGATTTGGTTTCTAGGTAGGTAGAGGCCCAGGCTTTACCCAGTAATGACGCTCGAGTCGTAGTTTCTTTTCTAAAAAAATTATTTTCTCATTTTGGCTTTCCTCGAGCGATCGTTAGTGATAGGGGAAGTCATTTTTGCAACGCTCAGCTCGATAAATCTTTAACCAAATACGGCGTTACACATAAACTATCCACCGCTTATCACCCTCAAACAAATGGTCAAGTCGAGATAGTTAATCGCGAATTTAAAGAATTTTGGAAAAAACCGTTTCTACTTCTCGTAAAGATTGGTCATTAAAGTTAGACGATGCTCTTTAGGCATATCGGACAGCGTACAATACCGCTATCTGTTGTACTCCTTTCCGATTGGTCTATGAAAAATCGTGTCATCTCCCGGTAGAAGTAGAATATCGTGTGTACTGGGCACTAAAGTTTTTTAATTTCGATCTACACTCGGTCGGTGAGCACAAAAAAATCAATTAAATGAACTCAACGAGTGGCAAGCGAACGCTTATGAGAACAACAAAATCTATAAAGAATGCACGAAAATTTATCACGATAAGAACCTGCGCCACCCTAAAACATTTAAACCAGGCGATCAGGTTCTTCTTTTTAATTCACGCTTACGTCTTTTCCCTGGAAAGCTTAAATCTCGATGGTCTGGACCATTACGGTCAAGCAAGTTTTTCTGACTTTTACTATTTAAGCCGCAAATTTCTTCTAGACCAGGACATCTCCGTTTTCCCCAGCCATTTCCGCCCCTTTAAGCGGGAGCTTGTCCCTCCAACCGTCATTTTCTCTCTCCTCCTTGGAGGGTTGATCCGGCCACCCATTCTCCTCCAAAGATCTTGCTAAAGCTTTGCCTCCGACCGTCATCGCCATTACCAACCTCCAAGCTACTGTTTGAGTTCTTAGTTGTAGAAATTGTGAAGTATTTCACTCTGATCGGAATCAACGGCCACAACATAAAGAAGACGGGTGTGAAGAAGGAAGTGACAGCCCTTCTGGATCCCAGTTACCATCCAAAGACCGAGCTAGGACGAGGCTCGACAACCCTCGCTTCCGGTCGTGAATATTGGAGAGCCTTCGAGTGCTTGGTTGTTTTTCACCCCCTCTTTTCTTGGATTTTCTTTAACCTGAACTTGTGCTAGTATGCTTGAGGTTTAATAACCATGTTTTGCTCAAGGTCTTGCAATGGTTTTGTGTGGTGATTTCTTGATCATGATGTGTGTTGATGAGCTTCATCATTATTAGAGAAAGTTGTGTTTGAGCCATTCTAGCAACTGCTAGAAGCGCGCGATGCGAAGAGGTGTTTATGACCCTCGATAGTTTGTTCGTCTCTGCTATTACTCTTTGGAGTAATTCACCCTGGCGACGTAGTGACGGTGACCCGCACTAGATTAATGCTGCTTAGTGTAGGAAACCCAAAATCAAACCCCTCGTTTTTACTTAGCACTTTCATTCATTTCTCTGAAAGCGGAATCCATGCTCCCTACTTGCACTCCACATGAGATCGATACTTGGGGAAGCTACACCTCCCTTTTATTACTTGGTCGTGAACGGTAATCTTTCCATCCAACGCATCACATATGCAAGAAACAACCTGATCTCCTCAAGCCAAGCCACTGGAGAAAATGTCTGGTTGAAGTCGATCACCTCTTCTTGTCTGTATCCTTATGCTACAAGCCTGGCTTTGTTCATGATAAATACTCCATGTTCGTCCAGCTTGGTTTCTTAATATCCACTTGGTGCCGATCATGTCTTGTCCCTTTGGTTTGGGCAGCAACTCCAAGCTCCTCTTGCATTGCTATGATCAAAGACGCATCCTTGTTCGCTTCCTCGAACTTCTTCGACTCTATTTGAGACAGAAATCTGAGATGAAAAACTTCATTAGTTGTACCTCTTCTGGTTCTAATGTTGTCACCTGGCTCTCCAATAATCGGATCAGCTGGATGATCTCTTAGGTTTATGAGCCCTAGGTTCCTTGCTCTCCCTCCAGCAGGCTCTGCAACATCCGGTGCTGCCTCTGTAGGTTGAGGCAATACTTCCTCTATAGGTTCTTCATCCACCAAGCCTGTGTCAATAAGCTTGACTAAGCTTGGAGCTTCTTCCTTGACAGCTTCATCCAAGCTTAGCTCCTTGAACATAGTACCTGCATCTACACCAATAACACTAGACGATCTACTATAAAACATGCTAGTCTCATCAAATACAACATTTATCAACTCTTCTACAACCAGAGTTTTCTTATTTAAAATCCCATATGCCTAACTATGACTACTATATCCTACAAAAATACTTTCGAAACACTTTTCACTAAACTTTGTGTGGTAATACTTTCCATTATAATGTACGAAATATTTACTTCCAAAGATTCTAAAGTTGACACAGTCGGTTTTCTGCCTTCATTAACTCATAGGGGGTCTTGTGGTAGTCTTTGTTGACGAGTGCTCTGTTTTGCATGTGACAGGTTGTGTTGACTGCTTCAGCCCAGAAGTACTTTGGAAGTGAGGCGTCGTTCAACATGATTGTACATGCTTCGATTAGGGTTCTATTCCTTCTCTCAGCAACTCCATTTTGATGTGGAGTGCGCGGGGATGAAAACTCATGAAAGATACATTGAATTTAACAAAACTTTATCATGGCACCAGACTCGAACTCTGTTCTGTGGTCACTTCGGATTTTGACAACTGAGCAGTCCAATTCGTTCTGAATTTGCCGTACAAAATTAGTGAAAGAATCGAAGGTGTCTGACTTGTGTTTCAGAAAGAACACCCAAATGAAACAAAGGTAGTCATCAGCAATTACTAATGTATAGACCATACCTCGTAAGCTTTGAATAGGCATATGCCTGAATAAGTCCATATGAAGCAAGTGTAAGCTTCGTGAAAAATCTTTTTCAGTAATACCCCTGAAGGTAGCTCGTGTCTGGTTACCCATTTGACAGGCATGACATGGGCTCTCTTTAAGGCACTTAATGTTGGGTGCATCGAGCACTAATTTGTGACAAAATAACATATTTAAGAGTTTGAAATAAATATGTGTTAATCTCTTGTGTCATTGGTCACAAAGATACGCACTATATTTTGCAATAAAACACATTGTGGTAGAATTGTTTAAACAAAGGAAATTTAAACAAAAAATATTTCTGCTCCTATTGCCTATTAAGACCATCTCCAAATTTGCAGACGATTTTATCAAACACTTGTCCTTGCAGAACTCAACGATGTAGCCTTTGTCACATAATTAACTTATGCTTATGAGATTATGGTGTAATCCTTCATCATAAGCAATGTCTGCAAAAGATACTACGTCGTTGGAAATCATGCCATAACCTTTTGTTGTTCCCCTGTCTGAACAACCAAAGATGAATTTTGGTCCGTCTTTTACTAGGGTATAATCACACAAAAGGCTTCTTGTCTAAGTCATATGTCGATAGCATCCACTGTCCAAAAACCAGATCGGAGTTCTATTGGCCTTTGGACATACCTACAAAGATAAATCAGTTTACCTTAGGAACCAAAACGTATTTCGGTCCTTGGTTCCTAGTCAACATACTCCACCTTGGAACATTAGCCTTGCGAGTGGTCGATCTCGCATAGCTAACTCGTGAAGTTACAAAATTGGCAGGGTTGTACCAACAATCTGCCCCAAACTGACCAATTTTGCCGCAACACCAGCAGTCAAACTTATTGTACCTTCGTTTGTACTCCTGCTTTACCTTTTGGAACTAAGGTCTAGCAGGTACAACATTCTTTGAGGTTGAAGCCTCTTGGTTGCATCATACATAGGGGCTACCCATCTCCTTAGCCCCAGGCACATCCGATCTAGCTTTTAGTGTCGTCTTATTATTATGGCCATGTACATATGGGCCATAACTCTTCATTTGGATCTCCTCAAATGGTGCTTTGAACACACTGGCACCAAAGTCACGGGGACTGGTCCATCCCTGGTATCTGTACTTGGGCTCTACATGAGTAGGCCTAACATGATGGCCATAGGAAGACACAAGGTCAAACTTATTCGTTGCAAAAATTACCTTCCTAAACGATGGTTAACTCATGGGTACTTTCCCCTTTTCTTTGGCGCTAGCCTTCTTAGCAGCCTTACCCTTTCCACCGACATGTCCAAGACACCTACCCTTCTTTTGAGTTGAAAACTCATCGATGAGAGGGAGAATAGTCTTTGACTTGGAGAAACTCTCAATGAGTTTTCTCTCTACTATAAGCTTTTCTTCCAGTTCATCAAGATATTTTTATTTCAGATTTAATGTCTCATCCGAAGTTCCTCTATCAAGGAGTTCACTTCATCTCTGAGAGGAAATAATTGTGCAATTTATTCCTTCAGATTTGCTTCCAATGCTTTGAGGGAGGCAATCTCTTTTACCGACTTTCGTACTACCTTACGACATTTGTCAAAAGCCTTTAATAAGTACTCATGTTGAGCCATCAACTCTAATTCATTCTCATCAGAGGAGTAGTCTTAATGACCATTGGATGAGGTTTCAGATTCTGAGAGAATAGTATGCGAGTTTACCTTCCCATGATATTCGGAGCGCACACTTCCTCGTCAGATTGGGCCATAAGCCTGAAGTAAGCTTCTTCAGTTTCAGAGCTCGACTCACCTGAGTCACTGTCACTGAGGGTCTTTGACTTTTTAGCGACGAAGCTCCTTTCTTCATTCTTCTTACCATTTAAGGATCTCTTGTCTTCCTTCCTGGAGTTATCCCTCTTCTTGTAAGGACACTCCACAAACATGTGACCTTATTTATTATAACTGTAGCAAACAACGTCAGAGGAATAGTATTTGTTCGGTTTGGATTTATACTTGTCCTCGTTATTGTAGCTTTTCTTTGTATGATCACCGTCACGATGTGATCTCCTGGAATCTGAAGAGAATGACTTATTTTTCATTTGTCTCCTCTTGCTTAGCAGCTTCTTGAATTGTTTGAAGTGTAGGGAAAATTCTCCATTCGATAGCTTGGAGCCAGACGTGTAAGGCTCGGACTCTTCAGGAGTATTAGGAGCTCGTGTCCTTACAGGCGACACAGCTTCAGATTTTCTTGAACCTTCCGCCTTCATGTCAACAGACTTTTCTCTACTGGAAGTTTTGTTGTTCTTCTCATCCTTCTTATGAGTATTCATTGGAAGCTCATAGGAGAGCAGCTTTCCGAACAGGTTATGAGGGTCTTTCTCCGACAACTTCCTGAATTATCTAATGGCACCAACTTTTGTGTCCCAGTCCTTTGTCAAGGATCTGAGGAATATGTCATTTAGTTCACCATAAGTGAAGACACGGCAGTAGTTCCTGAGACCGTTCACTATCTTGAAGAACTTCTCAAAACTATTAGCAATGGAGTCATTGGCACCATGCTTGAAGGCTTCATACAAAAGGTTCAACAACGATCTGTGATCATCTCTCACTTCTTCAGTACCTTCCATCAGGACAACAAGATAGTCTCACATCTCATTGGCAGATTTGCAGTGGAATAAGTTTTGGAGCATTGAATCCTCCACTGCGTTTGTTATGATATTCTTTGCCTTCTTGTCAAGGGAGACTAAGGCAATCTCATCCTTAGTAAGATCCATCATCTTCTTTGGAATCATAATTGCTGTATTTATCGTTGAAGCCTGTGTAGGGATGTGAGGTCCTTATTCCACTATCTGAAAGATCCTCGGATCAACAGCTTCCTTGAAGAATCGTATTGGTTCTTTCCACATGGAAAATTTTCCATGGTACACATCGGAAGCTTCATAGATGACATATCTTTGCTTCGATCCATGGTGAATATGCAAAATCTATGAACGCTAGATCAGGGATCTTATTCAAGGTGTTAGCCTTATAGAACACAACCTCCGTCTGATAACAATTGAAAGTATATAACATCTACCTAAATCACCTAAAGGGGGTGAAGAGGTGATGTATGTAGCTTTTTTGAGGAATAAAAATGATCTAAAAATTCATGCACACAAACACATAGATTTATAGTGGTTCCCCATATTGGGTACGTCCACTATCTCACCTCGCCTCTCTACCACGAAGGGTAAGATTCAGATACTTCACCATTCTTAAATTATCACAATCTTACAACTCGAAGCCACGCACCTATAAATCGATCCACAACTGGATCTACACCATAAATCACAAACCGGATCTACAAACTCGATCCACACACGGATCTACAATCTCGATCCTCAAACGGATCTACACTCGGAAGAACAAACATCCTACAATCTCGGAGACAAAGCTCCTACAAATGTAAAAATAATTTACAATAATAATAAAAATGTTTTACTCTTCCAGATCTGAAATCACCAAGGATCTTCCTTCTTGAAAACTGAAAAGCACTATGAAGATGTTGAGTAAGAAAACCGAGAAAACATAGATCTGGAAACTTTGGATCTGACAGGATCAAGTAAATGTTGAAGAATCTTGGAATCTTGGATCTGTCGAATCTTTTCTCCTTTCGAATCGCTGGATCAAGAGATTAGCGATAGAGAAGAATGACGATGAAGACGTACGACTTCTCCAAAAATTAGAAAGAGGGCTTCTGATTACTGTAATTATTCTTCTTGTCATTAAGGTTAGAGAATCCCTGAAAAGACTATTTATAGATCATCGTCTAACGGTCATAAGTCATTAAGGAAAGATCAACGTGGATCAATCATCATTAACTTAGATTAATTTGAAATCCCGTCAGAAGCATTGGAAAGAAAAATCTGCAAGTCCATTTCTTGAGAATAAGTAGATTTCTTGAGAAATGAATAGCTTTCTCGAGAAATGACTTGGCTTCTTGAGAAACACTTGACGAAAATTTTCTGTGAAGTAAAATATTGATTTCTCGAGAAGGATATTATTTCTCGAGAAATGATTTGCTTCTTCAAGAAATAATATGGCTTCTCGAGAAATTTACTTAGCGCAAATTATGTGTAATGAAAGATTGATTTTTCGAGAAGAATATGATTTCTCGAGAAAAGAATTGCTTTCTCGAGAAATAGCCTGACCTTCTTCAGAAATTTACTTAACGAACATTTTGTAAACTGAATCATTGATTTCTCAAGAGAAAGACTTAGGTTCTCGCGAATTGATTTCAAATTCTCGAGAATTGCTTTGCATTTCTCGAGAACTAACTTGGCTTCTCGAGAAATCTTCAGGGCATTTCTCGAGAAAAAGACTAAGAATATTTTTTGACAATTTCCCAAGAAGTCTTATGATTTCTCGAGAACAACTTTGCTTTCTCGAGAAATAGACTTAGACTTCTCGAGAAACAGTCAACAATTTCTCGAGAAATGGACTTAGAAACCTTTTTAAAAAAAAATTCTTTTCTTTTGTTCTTTGTTGAAACCAGCAACCCTTCCTTTCTTCCATTTCTTTAGTACTTGAAAATGAAATGCATCCCAATAGAGAGGTTACACATAAGTCAACACCATGGATCACACAATGTGGGATTACATTGCATGGTCCTGTGTTTGGTCACTCACTGTAAACTGGCATTAGTCTACAATTAGGAATACAGACCTACAAGCACTGAACTAAAGGATAGCATAAAATACAAACTTAACTCATCTTAGTTCAAGGGTGACTTGACACAAATCTAGGTTATTGTGGATATAACTGTGGGGTCTTGCACCTCCATCCGTACAATGCCTCCTAAGCATCCCTGCCTATACTGGACTGATGACTATTGTTATATGAGAACTCGATCAATGACAACAGTCTCTCCCATGGCTCGCCGCGGTCCAAGATGCAGAAACGCAAGAGATCCTCCAGTGTCTGGTTGTTAAGCTATATCTGTTCGTCCACCTGAGGTTGGAAGGATGTAGTAAATGTTAACCGAGACACCAGATAAGCCTGGACTGACCTCCACTCTTTGGACATAAATCATATGTCTCGATTCGACAGAATAGACCTCTACACGCCATGATAACAGACAAACAGATCCACAAACTTCCACACCAAATCACCAACCAAAGCGTCCTTCCTGATCGGAATAAATTTGACCACCTTTGTTAACCTTTCGACGATCACCCATATTGAATCGTTTCCCGTATGTGAACTGGGGAGACCGTGATTGAAATCCATGGCTTTATCGTCGAACTTCCACTACGGCACCGGTAGTGCCTGCAATAATCCGGCTAGACTCTTACACTCTGACTTTACGAGTTGACAAGGCTCGCAGTGCGTCATAAAATAACTGATATCCTTCTTCATTCCCGGCCTATACATAGTCCTCTTGAGGTTACCTGCCATCTTCGTAATCCCTAGGTGAACTGAGTAATGGCAATCATGTGCCTCTGACATAACATCCTCCCATATCTGGCCTCCTACCGGTATATAAACTCTGCCTCTAAAGCACAGAAGCCCATCCCTCGGAGAGTAGTCCCCAACCGTGCCTTCCTCCAAGGCCCTGAATATCGGCTCCATCCTCGAATCCAGCCTATTTCAATCTCCGATGCGATATCATATGTCGTCGATGGCATTTGTCGAAACCAGGTACTCCTCATAAAGCTCTGGATCATCCTCGGATACCAGAGATGTTTGTATGTCCTCCAACATCTGTATCAACTCCATGTCAATCAGTTGGGACTCTTCTCCTGATGTGGTGGCTCTCCAGCTCAGTGCATCTACCACTACATTTGGCTTCCCGTGGTGGTAATGTATGGTGTACTGATAATCTGACAGGAAATCTACCCATCATCTCTTTCGGATGTTCAGCTCCTTATGCGTATCTACAAACTTCGAATTCTTGTGGTCCGAGAAAATATCGCAGTTGACAACGTATAGGTAGTGCCGCCAGATCTTCAGCACGAAGATAACTACTCTAATCTCTAAGTCAAGTACTGGGTAGTTCTGCTCATGATTCTTCAACTGGCGTGAGGCATAAGCCATCATGTGTTTGTTCTACATCAGAACGACAGCCATCCCCTCATACGACGCATCCGTATAAACCTGAAACCCTTCCTTCCCAAATGGAAGGACAAGGATAGTGGTCGAGTTAAGCTGACCATTCAGCTCCTGGAAGGCAGCCTCGCACTGTGGCGTACACATAAAAGGATCCTCCTTCTTTGTCAAGTATGTAAGAGGAAGGGAAATCATGGAGAATCCCTCCATGAACTTTCGGTAGTAACCGGCAAGTCCTAGGATACTCCATACATCGTTGACCATCTTGAGCGTTGACCAATCTCGTACCGCCTAGATCTTTGCTGGGTCCACTGCTTGTCCTGCTCCACTAATAATGTGGCCCAGGAAAGCCACCTCCTTCAGCCAAAACTGGCACTTACTGAACTTAGCATACAAAAAGTGCTCTCGGACCCTCTCTAGAGTCAGATCTAGATGACGAGCATGCTCCCCCTCCGTCCTCTAGTAAATGAGTATTTCATCAATAAAAACTATGACAAATACATCGAGATAGCCCTCGAACACCCGGTTCATCGGAATCATGAATGCAGACGGTGCATTCGTGAGCCCGAAGGGCATCACGGTGAGCTCATAAAGTCCATATCTACTGCTGAAAGTGTTCTTTGGGATGTCCTCCTCCTGAATCTGCAGCTGGTAATAACCTAGCGTTAGATCCAGCTTCGAAAACTAGTGATTTCCCTCCAACTGGTCAAATAGCTCATCGATCATTAGGGGAGGATATGTGTTCTGGACTGTCACCCTGTTCAGCGCTCTATAATCAATGCACAATTTCAGCATCATGTACTTCTTCACAAATAATACTGGAGCTCCCCATGGCGAGGAGCTCGGCCTAACAAACCTAGCTTCCACCTACTCCTGTAGCGGGCATTGAAACTATACCAACTCCTATGGGGCCATACGATACAGAGCTCTGGATATCGGCATATCCCCCAGCACGAGCTGTATTTGAAAGTCTTTCACCTGATATGGTGGTAGCCCTAACAACTTCTCCGGAAACACATCTACAAAATCTCATACCACTGGAATGCTAATCAAAGGGTCTGGGGTCTTGTTCATCTCGAACAGCACCCGATAAACCTCGTCCCCCTATAGGTAGGCCATGACAGACTGAACAAAAGAAAGTAGATGGCACGAGATCAAAATAGTACCTTTGAATGTCGCATAAGTGTTATTGTATCTGAGTACGACCTTCCTCACTGGGCAATCAATCTAAGCGTTGTTTTATGTGAGCCATCACATTCCCAGAACCAGATCAAAATCTGGCAAGCTTAAGATCATCGCCACAGCTTTGAGGGTAACACATCAATGGTCAACCATAGAAAGAATTTTGCTGTAGACCAGACCTCCATCCCATTGGGGAGACGACCCTCTTGGTGAATACCTCGTAATATCTGATGCCCTCTAGGTCCTTAAAACCTTCCCAGAGAGTAAGTACAACCAACCCAAAAAGGTAAACTAGCAGTTAGCAAAGTATTCAATATTCTCAAAAGAAACCTACTAGCGGGAGTCAACAACCTGACACAAACCCACTGAAAGTATGCAAGTCTGAACTAAAACTAAAAATAACGAATACCACATGACGGTGAGGAAAACTACTCCTACAACTGCAGTCCAAAAGCTACCACCCAACATAGCCGCTTGATAATACGTTTTGCAGTCAAAAATATTAGTGTATTTTTGGATTTTTAAAGCACAAATCATGTCTTGAAAGTGCTTATATTGACCTCCTTTTGTATATATTATTGTCACTAATGCGTTTTCTGCTTTTTGCAGGTTTTCACAGCTTTCAACCAATTTTTGTTGTTATATGCCCCAAGGTCATGCCCTACCCGGGCATGTACCTAGGGCGTGTAACCCAGAGGAATGAAGCTATCGGTCTGAATCTACATTCCTTGAAAACTCAGTGTACACGCCCTCTATCACGCCCGTGTAACACCTACATGAGGCGTGTTCAAGAGGCGTGTCCCCAAGTTCCGAGGAATTGCCGCAGCACGATCTTTTTCCCTCTCCACCGTCACACCGAAATGGTCACGCCCCACTTACATGCCCGGGTCGGGCATGACATATGGGCGTGTAATTCAACTACGACGCCCGTCACCTCCAATATTGAATTTCAGCAAAAAACGTCGCATCGAATGTGTCACGGCCAAGGTACACGCCCGACCCGGACGTGTAAGGGGGTGATGACCCAACCCGAAAAAATTTTATAAATTGAGCCCATCTCCAAGGGTTCAGAGGCATCTTTGGAGTGAGAGTGGAGGTTCTGCCCTTTTGTTTTGTTGTATTTTCTTGTAGCTTTCAATTCTTCTCCTCTCCCTCCTCATTTTAAGCTTTTTAATCTAGCTTAGTTCACTCTTTTTGTATTAGTTGTTGTAATTGCTTAGTAGCTAAATGTTAATGCTAGCATAGGTTTTCTTTTATAGCACTTGTAATCATCTATTTTCAAGTTGTAGCTCTCTTTCAGTATTAACAAAAAGTGTGCCCTTTTCTTTATTTTCTTAATGCATTTCTACTCATCTCTGTTCCTCCACTTCACCATGAGTAATTAATCCTCCTTATACTTGATCTTGATGATCCGAGGTTTGAGTTGATTAAGTTATGATGCTCTAGTTCGCTCTTTCTTTGTAAGGCTTCGACTTTTGATTTACTCTTGGAAAAATCATGTTTGGAGTTATATCATTGATATATAATTTCCATATTTGTTTTCATTCTTAGCTAGCAGAAATGCTCGTTGTTTGAAGTGAATACTCAAGAGTAAAGAGAGTTGCACGCACCCCTTGAGAAGGGCAGACGTTAAATCTCCCGGATTGGAGTGAAATCCAATAGAGGGTTTCACAGCATAAAGCGAGCTTTAGGTCTCTGATTTGGACGAGAGTTCGGTCGGACCTTCCTAAACTTAGGTAGGCATTGATGGCGACGGTGATGGCGACGGTGATGACGACGACCACCAGGACGGCCAACTTGGGAATGACTATGTTGAAGATGTGCCGGCAAAGGACGTGCGACATCGTAGCGGTAATGGTTACAAGCTTCGCCCTCGCAACAAGACTCATATTTGATATTTTAGCTTTGGTGTGCTAATAGCCTTTTCATGATGGCTCTTTTAAAAAAACATTATTTAATTTCTTCATTTTCTTTATGTGGTGTGCCTTTAGCCACTTGTTATTTGCTTTGAGATGTAAGCCTATATAAGGCCTTGAACTTTTCATTTGATGGTAGAGTTAATTGAAATCAAAATTTGGAATTTGCCAACCCTAAAATTTCCCTCTCTTCTTCTCTTAGCCGCCGCCCCCCCTCTTTCTTCCTTCCTCCAAACCGCCGGCCTCAAGGCCATCTCCTCTCTCCCTCTTGCTCTCGGCCGCCCCCTTCTCTCTAGTGCTCGGCTACTCTCCTCTCCCTCTTGCTCACGGCCACCCGAGATCCTCTCTCTCCAAGGATACTTTGGCCCATGCATGAGAGGTTGTTTGCAAGGAAGAAGATAAGGGTTTCCTCCACGGCGTGAAGTGAAGGAGATTAGCACGTTCATCATCCGTAGCGTGCTTCCCGTAGACTTTCAACGGAGGAGCGATCAAACTTGGTGGATCCACGCATCACGGATCTACAAATCCGAGAGGGGTAACGAAAATTTCTACCAAGAGATTTCTTTCTCTAGATAGTTCTTGTGGTGGACGAATTTCTGCGTTATTTTCCGATTTGTTTTTCTTCGCGGTTAATCAAATAATAGATCGGTATTTTTTCGTTTGGATTTCCGAAAGATTCGTACGAGGATTGGCGATCCTCGCTTTCTTTTTGTTGGGATAGATCCTACCATCTTTCGAATCATTTTGTTCTTGGTGGATCTATTTTGGTACAACCCAAAAGCTCGTTCGGGATCAAGATTATCCCATTTAGCCGGAAAGAATTTGGCCTATAACCAACATTCGATCTATTTGCGGAACGACGATCCGTATTGTTAGCGCGAGCGATAAATAAAATAATTGTTGTGGCTGCGTTTTCGTTAGCGTGTGGAATAGAGAGCGTAGATCGTGTCGTAAGCGTTATCGAGGCCTCCGTGACGAATCTCTAGGACATACCCTGCATCAATTTGGTATCAGAGGGAGGTTTTCGTCAATTTCCTAATTGGCACTCCTCCCCCTCTTCAAATTAAAACAAATAAATTTCAAATTTTAAATTTCAAATTTCAGATTTCAAATTTCGAATTTCAAACTTCAAATTTCAAAATTTCAAATTTCAAATTTCAAATTTCAAATTTCAAAATTCAAAATTTAAATTTTGAATTTCAAATTTCAAATTTCAAATTTCAAATTTCAAAAATCAAAATTTCAAATTTCAAATTTCAAATTTAAAAATTCAAAATTTAAATTTCACATTTCAAATTTCAAAATTTCAAAATTCAAATTTCAAATTTCAAAATTTAAATTTTAATTTTCAAATTTCAAATTTCAAAATTTCAAAATTTCAAATTTCAAAATTTCAAATTTCAAATTTCAAAATTCAAAATTTAAATTTCGAATTTCAAATTTTCAAATTTCAAAATTCAAATTTCAAAATTCAAAATTTAAATTTCGAATTTCAAATTTCAAATTTCAAAATTTCAAATTTCAAATTTCAAATTTCAAATTTCAACATTTAAAATTTAAATTTCAAATTTCAAATTTCAAATTTTAAAATTCAAAATTTAAATTTCAAATTTCAAATTTCAAAATTTCAAATTTCAAATTTCAAACTTCAAAATTTAAATTTTAAATTTCAAAATTCAAAATTTCAAATTTCAAAGTTTAAAATTTAAAATTCAAAATTCAAATTTCAAAAATCCAAAATTATGGTCTATGACGTTCACGTTTCCCGGTTGGACTTTTGGTATGATAAAGCCATGACTAAGTTTCCCCCTAGGCAATGCCACACTTGTCCTACTTATGACGGTTTAGGGTGTCCTAAAATTTTTAGGGATTGGCTTAAGGGTATAGAACTTCATTTTAAGTGTTATGGATGGGATGACCCCCAAAAGATTCACTTTGCCCGAGAACGCTTAATAGGTCAGGCCCAGTTATTTTGCCTGAACGAAGAGCGTCATGTTGGTGGTTATCAACATAATTGGCAGGCGATGCGTAGCCTCCTTTCAGATCAATTTGATCCCGCCTATCTCCGTACTACCAACACCAAGCCTGTGAGTGAGTACGGCTTACTACATTATTGTCACACCGACCTAGACCTCACCTTTAGTACGACTTTGGAGATTGAGAATTGCCGACCTCCTAGGAGAAAGGTTCACTCACGTCAGAAGATTATTACCTTTGAGTCTAGTGGCGTATCTGATCTTGGCTCTATTGTGCATCCTATTCCGAATACGCCCGTAGTTCTTTTTGAGTCTTCTCCTGAGCTGCCTGATCTAGTCGTTGACTCTCCTGATGAGTCTGCGGTAGTGTCTAAGACTGAGCACGCCACTGTAGGTGAGACCGACTTAATTGATGAGCTTAGTGATGACGAGGAGTTTGGTTACCCTAGTGACCTGGACAAGGATTTCTCCTCTGAGTAATCGTCTCCTCTTCCTTTCGACGATGTTTCTGAGGCATCTCCCTTGACAGTTATGGAGTCTTCTGATGACCCTGAGTCAGAAGACATTCCGGCTGAGTCACCCTATGTTGAGAGCTTACCTATTACTGATTTAGGTGATGACCTGCTTGAACACGAGCTAGTTCCTTCTAGCCCGAAACATATTGAGGTGCCCATTTCTTTAGCTTCCCCGGTAGGTCAATCCAGTCGGATCAGTGCGAGTGAGGATCACAATATTATAATGATTGATCCCGGTTTGGTCGATGGTTCAACGGTGTTGGAAGAGTCACATTGGGATGGATGTTTATCTTGGGATAATCTTAGTGGTGCACATCCGCGAGATAGTTCATTGATATTATCATCGTTGCTTGAGGGTCACAGTAATTTAGATTCTTCCCGGGATTCGATTTGCCCAACCCTCCATCATGATTTAGACAATGTACCTACTTCGTGGGAAGATTTGGTTAGCGATGGATGTGACGTTTTGGAAGAGTTACCCTGTGTGGGAAGGCTATTTGTGGATGACGGTAGCACTGAGGACCCGATAAACATTTCTTTGATGTTAGCTCCTTCGCCAGAAGCCCAAAATGGATTAGGAATTTTGTCGAGTACGATCTTTCCTACTTTTAAGACCAATACTGATTCTGATTTGGAAGAATTATCTAGTGGGTTGGAAGACATGTCGGCTGATTTGGTAGAGTCACCCCGTGATGAATGTTTATCTGATAGTGAGTTAGATGATGACGATCCGGCTGAGTTTTCGGTAAGGACGAATCTACTGTTTGATTTTTCCTTTGATTTTGATGGCTTGCACCCGGAGGATTTTTCTTGGACGTTAAATCCATGTTTTGACAGTGAGTATGATTTAGTTCCTCGTCCGGAATCGCCCATGTCGACTCCTCCTCCGATTCACTTGACTCGATTAGATGACTTGTTAGGGAACGAGCTCGTCATTTCTAGCCCGAAATATTTGGAGATGTTTATTTATCCAGCTTCCCCATTCGACTTACCCAGACGGATGTGTGTGATCGATTTGTTAGTTGTCGCGTTCAATCTTTCCACTACTTTTCATAGATCTGACTATATTGTTCCTAGGATGGACCGTTCATCTGACCGCTTGGCATTGGGTAAGGCTTCTTTTTGGACTGCTAGTGATTCCATGGCGATGGTATGTTTTGATGTGGTGTCCCCCAGACACAATTATTTTCCAAGCCCGGTCGCTTGTATTTATCCTCTGCCTTTTGATAATCCGTGCATGCACACGTTAGTGAACGTAGTTGGGTATGTTGAGTTGTGTCTCCCGCACTACCTTTCAACTCCGGGAGCATCCAACTCTATAGTTGGTGATGAGCGTTTTCCGGAGGCATTTCTTTGTGAAATTTTTAAATCAAAATTTAAATCTAAATTTAAAACTATGGCGTTGGACTCCACAGAAATCGTTAATGAATTTAAAGCACCCGTGCCACCAGACTTAGTCCCGTTATTTTCTACTGTTAACTCAAGTCATGTTGCACATGGGTTCACCCCACACGGTTCATGGGACCTAATCCTTCCGCATGCTCAACTAGCGTACAATAATTCTAAGAACAGGTCCACTGGGTTGTCTCCGAATGAGATAGTGCATGGTTATAAGGTGCCAGTGCCTCTTGACTTGGTTCCGTTACGCCTTCTTTTAAGTCAAGTCAATTTGCACAGGACTTCGCTTCACACGTTCACACTCTCCATGAGCATATTGACAAGACGTTAGCTAAGCAATATTCTATCTATCAATCGAATGCTAACGTACATAGGCGAGCAGTCTCCTTGAACATTGGTGATTTGGTTATGGTCCGTCTTATCCCTGAACGGATGCCTTCGGGCACCATAAAAAAAATTAGCAAACAAGAAAGCCGGTCCTTTTCTAATTTTGAAGAAATTAGGCGAAAATGCTTATTTGTTAGAATTACCCGTTGATTGGGGAATCTCCCCTGTGTTTAACATTTCGGATTTAACGCTTTTTGTTGCTCCACCACCTGAACTGTCTGTCTCTCCGTTTAATAATTCCACTATACAATCTAATGGGATGGGGGTGAGCTCAATTCTGGATTGCTTTCTCCTTCGAAATCTACGGGAGGTATGCCGTCTATTGATGATGAAACTTGTTTTTCTGCTTCACCTAACGTTTTTCCGAGGTTTCCCCGAACGGATTTCTTGCCTGACAGGATTTTGCAGGATGATGTGTTTCCCACTCGCGACGGCGACATTAACAGGTTTTTGGTTCATTTGCGTGGTCGTCCGGCTTCGGACGACTCTTGGCTCTCTACTGCACAGGTGGATCTTCTTGACATGGACCTCGTACGTCGTTATATTGCAGCCCGCTCATCGGAGATGAGTCCTTTTGAGCGGCGGAGGATTGATGGCGACGGTGATGACGACGGCCACCAGGACGGCCAACTTGGGAATGACTATGTTGAAGATGTGCCGGCAAAGGACGTGCGACGTCGTAGCGGTCATGGTTACAAGCTTCGCCCTCGCAACAAGACTCATATTTGATATTTTAGCTTTGGTGTGCTAATAGCCTTTTCATGATGGCTCTTTTAAAAAAACATTATTTAATTTCTGCATTTTCTTTATGTGGTGTGCCTTTAGCCACTTGTTATTTGCTTTGAGATGTAAGCCTATATAAGGCCTTGAACTTTTCATTTGATGGTAGAATTAATTGAAATCAAAATTTGGAATTTGCCAACCCTAAAATTTCCCTCTCTTCTTCTCTTAGCCGCCCCCCCCCCCCCCCTCTTTCTTCCTTCCTCCAAACCGCCGGCCTCAAGGCCATCTCCTCTCTCCCTCTTGCTCTCGGTCGCCCCTTTCTCTCTAGTGCTCGGATACTCTCCTCTCCCTCTTGCTCACGGCCACCCAAGATCCTCTCTCTCCAAGGATACTTTGGCCCATGCATGAGAGGTTGTTTGCAAGGAAGAAGATAGGGGTTTCCTCCACGGCGTGAAGTGAAGGAGATTAGAACGTTCATCATCCGTAGCGTGCTTCCCGTGGACTTTCAACGGAGGAGCGATCAAACTTGGTGGATCCACGCATCACGGATCTACAAATCCGAGAGGGGTAACGAAAATTTCTACCAAGAGATTTCTTTCTCTAGATAGTTCTTGTGGTGGACGAATTTCTGCGTTATTTTCCGATTTCTTTTTCTTCGCAGTTAATCAAATAATAGATCGGTATTTTTTTGTTTGGATTTCCGAAAGATTCGTAAGAGGGTTGGCGATCCTCGCTTTCTTTTTGTTGGGATAGATCCTACCATCTTTTGAATCATTTTGTTCTTGGTGGATCTATTTTGGTACAACCCAAAAGCTCGTTCGGGATCAAGATTATCCCATTTAGCCGGAAAGAATTTGGCTTATAGCCAACATTCGATCTATTTGCGGAACGACGATCCGTATTGTTAGCACGAGCGATAAATAAAATAATATTTGTGGCTGCGTTTTCGTTAGCGTGTGGAATAGAGAGCGTAAATCGTGTCGTAAGTGTTATCGAGGCCTCCGTGACGAATCTCTAGGACATACCCGGCATCAGGCATGACTTCGAGAGAAGCGTGTTCATGCGTATGGAACCTCCACTGTCAATGTTTTTTTTACCTTATTAAGTTAGGGTTTATTATCGCATTTTTTATCGACTTTAGATGAGGTGATTCTCGATCGAGTGCTCTTCTTTATCATCCTCTTAACCCCTCGTTGTAATCGCTTTAATAGCTCTCTATTTAACCGCAAGCATTTATCTTTTTAGCGTAATATTTCTCTTCTTAATCACATTTAGCTTTCTCTTAAACACTTAAATAATCTTCGATAAGATAATAGTTTTCGTGTGAGTAAGATTACTCGATGGTTCCCGGATTTTAATAGAAACTTGTGTCCCCTAGCTGCATTTCGATTGGTATACTTGCCTCGTTGGATTGCTAATTCGGTTTTTATTCTCTTTGTGAATATTTTCACACCAATTTTTTGGCGCCGTTCCCTGGGAAGCAACTTTTGTCGATAATTTGAAAACACGAACCTATTACTTTTATCACTTCTCTTTCTCACCCTCCTCCTTTTAAAAAAATTAATTAAAAATTCAAAAAATACTACCGCTCTTAAAAGAAACCCATATCACAATTTTTCTACACCACCTAACTCTCTCAAAAAGGACAATATGGCTATAAATGCCACTATCTTGTCTAGTACCTTGCGAACCCTTCATCAGGTAGCCCTTGGGAAGTTCGGGAGTTAAAACATAAAAAATCTATTTTAAAAATAATTTTTATTAACTCTTTTCTAGTTTATTTATTTCTCTTTCTTTTTCTTCTCTTCTTCTAGTGCATGACCCGCGGCAATCCATCAGATATTTTGGACTGGGACCACGAAATTGAGCGTACTCTTCAGAGAAGATCGCGATTTCAAGGCCCTACTCACCAAATACCGGTTGATAATTCCGAGTCATTTTCTACCCTAAGAATGGAAGAACCTGTCGTAGAGGAAGCCGTGCATAGGCCTATGTCCTATTATGCACGGCCAAATCTAGAGGGTATAGAATCAAGCATAGTTCGCCCTGCTATAGCTAATAATAATTTTGAATTTAAGCCTAGCATAATTCAAATGGTGCAGTAGTATGTGCAATTTGACGGACTTCAAGATGAAGATCCGAACGCGTATATAGCAAGCTTTCTTGAGATTTGTGACACATTTAAAATCAATGGTGTTACAAATGATGCTATTAGTCTAAGACTCTTCCCTTTCTCCCTAAGAACCAAGGCTAAGCAATGGCTGAACACTCTACTAAAAAGCAGCAACACCACATGGAATCAACTAACTGAAAAATTTCTGGCGAAGTATTTTCTTCCAGCTAAAACCGCAAAACTTAGGAATGATATTTATGCCTTTGGACAAATAGATTTTGAAACTTTGTATGAAACCTTTGAAAGGTTTAAAGAACTCTTAAGGCGATGCCCCCATCACGCACTGCCTGTATGGTTGCAGGTACAGATATTTTATAACGGGCTAAATCAAAGCACAAAGCAAATGATAGATGCAGCTTCCGGTGCTACCTTAAACATTAAAACCCTGGAAGCCGCACTTGAGCTTTTTGAGGAATGGGCATGAACACATAACAGTGGAATGTGCCTAGGTCCCGCCCGAACAAACCTGCAGGTATCTTTGAAGTAGATAACGTCTCCCAGCTAGCTCTGCAAGTGGAAATATTAAATAAAAAAATAACAAAGATGATTGCTGCTTCCGCCCCTCAGGTATGGGAATCTGCAACTCCTGCTCCCGACCAATTAGATTATGTTAATAATATGCCTAGAAATGCTTTTCATAATTATTCTGCTGCTAATTATCATGCGTCGGGTTTCGCTTTTCCGAATAGTTAAAATCCCGCTTTACGGAACGACCCGAACTTTTCGTGGAGTAATCCATCGAATGCAATACGCCCGCCACCACAAAATGATTTTTTTGCAGCACCACCACCTCCTCAAAATTTTCCAAAACCTCCAAGTTTGGAGGAGATGTTTTCAAAATATATGATTGGAAATGATGCAACTGTAAGGACCCTAACCGGGACCGTTAAAAGTTTAGAGAATCAAGTAGGACTACTCGCATAAATTATTTCTTAGTGACCCGCCGGGTCTCTTCCTGCCAACACCGAGCCCAACCTGAGAGAGCAAGCAAAAGCTATAACTCTTCGGAGTGGGAAGCAAGTTTCTGGTATGGTTAGCGAAGAGCCCGAGGCAAGCTCCGCCTCCATTTTAAAAAATCAAAGCTCCGCCACCATTTTAAAAAATCAACCCTCCGCCGAGAAAAATTGTATCATTCCACCCTCTACTGAAGAATAAGTTATCACACCTGTCCCTGATAAAGACAAAGATCTCACTCCACCACCCATCTTTAAAAATATTCCAACTCAACCATACCCTTCCGAACTTAGTAAGTAACGGCAGGATGATCAATACTCCCGCTTCCTAGAAATATTTAAGCAAATCCACATAAATCTACCCTTCCACGAAGCAATCTCCAAAATGCCAAAGTACGCCAAGTATCTTAAGGACCTCCTGACTAATAAAAAGAAGTTAGAAAACGTATCGCATGTCAGACTAAATGTCGAGTGCTCTGCGGTCTTAACAAACGGTTTACCAAAGAAGATCAGTGACCCGAGTAGTTTTTCTATTCTGTGTGTCTTTGGTGATCTTTTTGTCAAGCATGCATTGGCCGACTTAGGTGCGAGTATCAACCTGATGCCCCTCTCATTATTCGAGAAGTTAGGAATTGGTAGCCTCAACGCCACACGCATGAGTATCCAGCTCGCTGATAGATCCGTGAAATACCCGTTAGGAATCGTGGAGGTTGTCTTGGTTAAAGTCGACAAATTCATCTTCCCTGTGGATTTCATCATATTGGACATCGAAGAAGACGTCGAGGTTCCATTGATCCTTGGACGACCCTTCCTTGCCACCTCCCGAGCTATCATTGATGTAAGAAATGGTAAGCTCTTTCTACGAGTAGGCGACGATGAAGTGACCTTCTTTATCACTCCTTCGATGAAGAACACCCTAGAAAATGACGACTCATGTTTTTTCTTAGATGTCTTAGGTGAAGAATCTTCCTACAATCCTTCTGAAATTAAAAATAAATTTTCTGATTTTTGTTCTTCCTCTACTCTTCCAAAGGAATCTCTGTATGAGACGGCCATGGCCGCGAACTCCACCCTTTCTAATCTTCTGTATAAAGTAAAGTTCTACGAAGACATTGTTTTTGAAAAAGAGAGAATTTCCAAAACATCGTATGAAGAACCCCCACCCTGGAATGAAAGGAACTACACGAACATCTTAGGTATGTGTTCTTAGAAAAGGATTCTAAGCTACCGGTAATAGTTTCGGCCTACCTAACCAAAGTGCAAAATGATAAGCTCCTATTATTGTTACGTAAACATCGCCGAGCTATTGCCTGGCAGATTGCTGATATCAAGGGCATACGCCCATCTTTCTGCACCCATAAAATCCTAATGGAAGATAATTCACGTAATTTAATCAACCTCAGTGCCGTATAAATCCAAATATGAAAGAAGTCATAAAGGGCGAGTTTATGAAACTCTTAGACGCAGGAATTATCTATCCTACATCTGATATTAAGTGGGTTAGCCCTGTCTAGGTAGTGCCGAAAAGGGGAGGGATAACCGTAGTTAGTAATGAGAATAATGACTATTGTAAGTTAAACGACGCCATACGCAAGGACCACTTTCACTTGTCGTTCATCAATCATACTATAGAACAATAATCCGGCCATAGCATTTACTATTTTCTCGATGGACTTTTGGGGTACTTTCAAATCCCCATCTCTCCTGATGATCAGGAAAAAGCGACGTTTACTTGTCACTTCAGCACCTTCGCTTACCGAAGAATGTCTTTTGGATTATGCAATGCGCTAGCTACATTCCAGCGATGTATGCTCGCTATCTTTGACAAGTACGTATAAAGCACTATGGAGGTATTTATGGTTGATTTCCCCATCTTCGGCGATGCTTTTGATATCTGTTTAGAAAACCTCGAAAGAGTTTTAGAAAAATGCGAAGAAGCTAAGCTTGCCCTAAATTGGGAAAAATGTCATTTTATGGTGAGGGAAGGGTTAGTTTTGGGTCATAAGATTTCTGCAAGAGGAATTGAGGTAGACATAGCTAAGATAGAAGTTATCGAGAAGTTGTCGCCGTCTATGAATGTCAATGCTATAAGAAGTTTTCTAGGACACGCTGGCTTCTACCGCCGCTTCATAAAAGACTTCTCCAAAATCACCAAACCCCTTACTCATCTTCTGGAAAAAGACGCCATGTTTATTCTTGATGACCTTTGTCTATCTGCCTTTGAAACAATAAAAGAAACGTTAATTAATGCCCCTATTATGATTGCTCCGGTATGGGACCTTGCCTTTGAAATTATATGCGATGCGAGTAGTTTCGCGGTGGGAGCCTTATTAGGACAAAGAATATCTAAAAACTTCCACCCCATCTATTATGCAAGTAAAACACTTACATCTACACAAGAGAATTGTACCACAATCGAGAAGGTGCTCCTAGCTGTTGTTTTTGCTTTTGATAAATTTCGTTCTTACATTACGCTTTCCAAAATTATTGTTTTTACGGACCACTCGGCCCTCAAGTATCTTCTTGCTAAGATTGATGCCAAGCCGCGCCTGATTCGCTGGGACTTACTCCTCCAGGAGTTTGGCTTAGAAATTCGTGATAAGCGAGGAGCTGAGAATTTGGCCGCCGACCATCTCTCACTATTAGATAATCCATATATAGAAAAATTAGATGAAAAATATTTTAATGATTTCTTCCCCGATGAGAAGCTGCTTTTGATTAGTGCATCTCCTTCTCCTTGGTTTGCACACATAACAAACTATTTATTGTCACGTGTCCTCCGAAAAGAGTTCTCCTCTCAGCAAAACAAGAAATTCTTTTCTGAGTTAAAGAACTATTTTTGGGAAGACACACATATTTTTTGAGTCTGTGCGGACCAAGTGATAAGGAGATGCGTCTCTTTTGAAGAAGGATTAGATATTTTAAAACATTTGCATGAATGACCGACTGGTGGTCACTATCAAGCTGCTCGCACCGCCCACAAAGTGCTTTGCGCGGGTTTTTACTGGCCTAGCCTATTTAAAGATGCGCAAGACTTTGTGAGTATGTGTGATAGTTGCCAACAGTCGGGAAATATTTCCAATAAAAATGAAATGCCGAAAAATTATTTCCTTGAGTGCGAAGTTTTCGACCTCTGGGGAATCGATTTTGTTGTCCCTCTTCCTACTAGCTTCGGGAACAAATACATTTTAGTTGCAGTAGATTTTATTTCACGATGGGATGAAGCCCAAGCTCTTCCTACTAACGATGACCGAGTCGTAATTACATTTTTGAAAAAAAATTTTTCTTGATTCGGTACGCCACGAGCCATTGTTAGCGATAGGGGGTTCACATTTTTATAATGCACAGTTTTCAAAAATTCTTATTAAATACGGCGTTACGCATAAGCTTTCAACTGCCTACCACCCCTAAACTAATGGACAAGTCGAAGTAGTAAACAGAGAGCTCAAAAGAATTTTAGAAAAGACTGTTTCCACCTGTAGAAAAGACTAGTCAACAAAATTAGACGATGCTCTATGGGCCTACCGAACATCGTACAAAACCGCTATCGATTGTACACCATATCGGTTGGTTTATGGAAAATCGTGCCATTTACCCGTAGAATTAGAACACCGCGATTTTTGGGCCTTGCGACTTTTAAATTACGATCCCCACTTTGTCAGCAATTTTCGAAAATTTCAACTTAACGAACTCGACGAGTGGCGCTCTTATGCATACGAAAATAACAAATTTTATAAAGAGCGAGCAAAGCATTTTCACGACAAGCACCTAAGGCACCCAAAAACCTTCAAGCCAGTCGACCAAGTTCTCTTATATATTTTACGATTACGTTTTTTTCCGGGAAAGTTAAAATCACAATGGTCTGGGTCGTTTACTGTTAAAGAAGTTTTTACGTATGGTACTATTTTAATTTCACACCCTAATAAAGGTGATTTCGAAGTGAATGGGCAGCGTCTTAAACTCAATTTTTCTAGTGATGATGATGTTAGTCCGAACATTGTTAAGTTTCTTCTGCATGAATTTTAACTAAATTCAGACTTTGTTTTATTTTTGTTAAAAATTTTAAATATTTTTTTGAACAATATTCTTTTTGGTCGAGCTTAAACGACCTTTATAAACAAAGGGCGCTCTTGGGAGGCAACTCAAATTATTTTTTTGTTTTCTTTATTTTACACTTTTTCCCCGGACGGCTCCGCAAGTTGAATCTTCTGCGATCGCCACCTCCAATGCTGTTGAATCCATCACGAAGTCCAAAGAAGACATGTCAATAAGTTCCAAAGTACCTATTTTTCAATTTTGTACTTTTATTTATGTTTTAATTTTTCTCTCTCTCTCATACCCCTCCTTTCTTAATTGAGGACAATGTCTATTTTAAGCTTGGGGGAGAATTTCCTCCTTCTCTTGTCTTTATTTTTGTTTCCTTTAAAAATCAAAATAAAAAAAATTATTCATCTTAAAAATACAAAAAAAAGTGAATATCTCAAAAATTCAAAAAAAAAAAAATATTTCAAAATAAAATATATATATATGTGTTATTTTAAACTGATTTTGGTATTTCAATAGTACCCCATGCTTTTGTTTTGTTTTTCTCAAAATTTCATATAAATAACTTAGTTAATTATAATCTTTCTAATCGTTCTTTTTAATTATGTTTCACAAGTAAAATGTTGGGCTTGTTGTGTTTCTAATTCATTGTAGCATGTTAACGTGAAATGTTTTTCTAAAACTCGCATTTTTATTATGGTTTTCATTCTATATTTTCTTTACTTTCTAGAAAATCTTTCATCAACTATTTTTCTTTTCGTTTTTAGATAATTTTTGTAATGCCAACTTTTGATTAGCGTAGTAAATGTGAACGATCCAAGTTGCTTATTATTTCTATTTTCAAGATAATTTCATTAGACTTTATTTATTTTCTAGGACTTGCTTTTTGAAATTTTTCGAAGCTAATGCTTTAAATAAATTTAGAAGCATGAAAAAGATTTAGGTCGTTTTTGTTTTCGTTTGATCCTTTTGTCAACCTAAAAAGTTTTCTACCACTAGTTAGCTGCTTTTGAGCCATTTTCCTTTTTCGATTTATTAGCTCCATTTATCATTTCATTTTCACCAAAGCTTAAATATTCCAACCTATCTAATCACACTAGCCTCTTTGAGTTTCATCAAAAATTTTCATGATTATGATAGGGTTATTTTTGTGATTTATTTTTGGAGAACTTTTTAAAAATGTATGCTCAAAAGATGTATTTACTCTTGTTTGGCCAATTTCAAATTGAGAAGAAAATTATTCTTGGCCTTTATTTTGTTTTGAAAAAAAAAGAAAGAAAGAAAAAGAAAAAAAAGGAAAATAAAATGAAAAAAAAGAGAAAGAAAAATATTTAATTTATGATAAATTTTTTTGAAACTCTTTATTTTGTTTTCGTGTGTTTTTAAAGCCTTCTTGTTTATCTTTGAATTCCACTCCTAATCATAATCCTAAACCAAACATTTCGGTCCTAATAAGCCCTTTTGATTCATGTTTTTGAATCTTATTTATTAGCTAAGTAAAGAAGAAAAGTAGATTAGTAAAGTTTTGAATCTGAATTTAGATTAATGTTATTTGATTGATATAATTATAATATGTCTCTTGGATCTAGTAACAACTCAATGCTTTTTTTCATTTTGTTGCATTACTTAAATTTATTTAAAGAATTTTCTTAAAATTTTGGAAGATTTATTTTCGTTAGTAAAGTTTATAAATTTTTAAACCATTGACTTAGTAACTGCTTTAGGTTTACGTTTCACATTCTCCCTACTTGGAATTTCGCATAGTACTCATGTAAGCATGATTAAAACTTTTTGGATGAGTCACTTTTTATGATTAGCTAGTTTTTATATCCTTGCTTGGGGACAAGCAAAGATTAAACTTAGGGGAATTTGATAATACATTTTGCAGTCAAAAATATTAGGGTATTTTCAAAATTTTAAAGCATATATCATGTCTTGTAAGTGCGTATATTGACCTCCTTTTGTATATATTATTGTCACTAATGTGTTTTCTGCTTTTTACAGGTTTTCATGGCTTTCAGCCAATTTTTGGCATTACACGTCCCAAGGTCACGCCCTACCCGGACGTGTACCTAGGGCGTATTACCCAAAGTAATGAAGCTATCAGTCTGAATCTGCATTCCTTGAAAACTCAGTGTACACGCCCTCTGTCATGCCTGTGTAACACCTACACGTGCGTGTTCAAGAGGAGTGTCCCCAAGTTTCGAGGAATCGCCACAGTACGATCTTTTTCCCGCTCTACCGTCGCACCAAAATGGTCACGCCACACTTAAACGCCTTGGTCGGGCGTGAAATATGGGTGTGTAATTCAACTACGATGCCCGTCACCTCCAGCATTGAATTTCAGCAAAAAAAAGTCGCACTGAATGTGTCACGGCCAAGGTACACGCCCGACCCGGGCGTGTAAGGGGGGCGTGACCCAACCCGAAAAAATTCTATAAATTGAGCCCAACCCAAGGGTTCAGAGGCATCTTTGGGGTGAGAGTGGAGGTTCTGCACTTTAGTTTTCTTGTAGTTTTCTTGTAATTTTCAATGCTTCTCCTCTCCCTCCACATTTTAAGCTTTTAAATCTAGCTTAGTTTACTCTTTTTGTATTAGTTGTTGTAATTGCTTAGTAGCTAAATGTTAATGCGAGCATAGGTTTTCTTTTTTAGCACTTGTAATCTTCTATTTTCAAGTTGTAGCTCTCTTTCAGTATTAATAAAACGTGTGCCCTTTTCTTTGTTTTCTTAATGCATTTTTACCAATCTCTCTTCCTCCACTTCACCATGAGTAACTAATCCTCCTTGTACTCGATCTTGATGATCCGAGTTTCGATTTGATAAAGTTATGATGCTCTAGTTCGCTCTTTCTTTGTAAGGCTGAGACTTTTGATTTACTCTTGGAAAAAAATCATGTTTGGAGTTATATCATCGATATATAATTTCCATATTTATTTTCATTCTTTGCTAGCCGAAAGGCTCGTTGTTTGAAGTGAACACTCAGGAGTAAATAGAATTGCACGCACCACTCGAGAGAGGCTGACGTTAAATCTCCCGGATTGGAGTGAAATACAATAAAGGGGTTCACAATATAAAGCGAGCTTTATGTCTCCGATTTGGACGAGTGTTCGGTCGGACCTTCCTAAACTCGGGTAGGCACGGCTTCGAGAGAAGCGTGTTCTTGTTTATGGAACCCCCACGGTCAAGGTTTTTTTGCCTTATGAAGTTAGGGTTTATTACCGCATTTTTTAATCAACTTTAGACGAGGTGATTCTCGATCGAGTGCTCTTCTTTATCATTGTCTTAACCCCTCATTATAATCGCTTTAATAGCTCTCTATTTAACCGCAAACATTTATCTTTTAGCAGACTATTTCTCTTCTTAATCACATTTAGCTTTCTCTTAAACCCTAAAACAATCTTCGATATGATAATAATTTTTGTGTATGTAAGATTACTTGACGGTTCCCGGATTTTAATACGACACTTGTATCCCCTAACTGCATTTCGATACGTATACTTGCCTCGTTGGATTGCTAGTTCAGTTTTTATTCTCTTTGCGAATATTTTCATACCACCGCTCCACCAGCTATAGCCCTGAACCTGAGGCATTCAAAAAAAGAACACCTCAGCAAGAAAATATAAGTGGCATTGGAGATAGCCAGGTAATAAGTAAAAAGGAAAGAAAGGGTTTACCAATCCCGATTATAAGAAATCCTGAAAATCACATCTGATTAGCCAAATAAAACAGTTAAAGTAAAAGTTTGCAATAAAGGAGTTAAAGAACATTTGTCCCAAGTGCGGAATGAAGGCATGCTTCAACAAAATCGGCATGGATAAATAGGAAATTGCATAAACAGAACTATAAGAAGCAAACTGAGCACAAAATAGCTCGAAAACGGTAATCATTAACACTTTGTAAAAACAATCGGGTTGGAGTAGGTAAACAAAATTTCCAGTACCAGGCTTCCAGATCCAAACATCTCACAAAGGCATTGCGGTGGTGGCCACTTGGCACAATACAACCCAAAAGACCACAAAACAGAGACCAAACCAAAGCACCAAGTGTAATGTTTCACAAACCGGCATCCAGTTTGTGGTCTTATATCCACTGCCAACCTTCATAGCCAAAGGAACATCATACCCAAACATCCCAAACCAAAACTCAAGCCTAAACCCAAAGAAATACCTAAACAAGCCCTAAAATCACTCTAAGGACAATAAACGAAGAATCCTACATGAAATAGCAAAATATTCTAAGTACAGGCCAAATTCGGCGAGTATACCCGACAAACTACAAAGATACTTGACAAATTTCCACAACACTTGTGAATAAGACCTGCGATAATCGATGATTTCCTACTATACTCGACAAATATAGCTTGCGATACTCGGGGAATTCTTACAATACTCGACACATTGACCAACGATACTCGACGCTTTCCTCTAATACACGACGAATCTGCCTTAAGGACTATTTTGGCGATACCGGTCGAATCATAATTGATACTCGATGAATTGGGTAACGATACTCGACGAAATTTACTTACTCAAACCTGGCAAATTTCACTTAATGATTTACAATGAATTCTAACCCGACTAACCAACCATATTCGACAAATTCTACCGTCGATACTCAATGAACTCAGCAACGATACTCGGAGAATTTCTAACCTAAACCCGCAGAATTTCACTTAATCCGCTAAACCTATTCTTCATGTTTTGGCCGAAAAGTTGCCCAACTCTAGGATTTCTTTCATAGTTAACTAACACTACCCTACTCTCTAAGGAAGGAGGAAAGAAAGGAAGAAAAGAGGTTAGAAATGGACATTCAAGGGGGGAAAATCCACTTACCTTGAAACTCAGGAAAAATGCCTCCCGCTCGCAGCGCGACAAGGATCGACCGCCAAATGACCTTAGCAACACTTCCTGAAACTTTTGGAGGGAAAAGGAGGTGAAAATCACTAAAACTAACACCTAAAAATCGAGGAATCTGTAAGATCTTACCATGATCATGTAGCTCTCGGCGAGCGCTTTCCGAATCTCTACTCCGGTGACGAAAACGACCACCCGAGCACACTCTACCGCCGGCCAAACACACGCGAAGTCTGCCGTCCGCTCATCTCGCGAAAAAAGGCCGACGCTCGGGTTCGGGAAGGAGATGAATAGGAAAGATAGGGTTTGACGATATGGATTTTCGTATTTATACTTATATTTATATATATAGTATAATATTAATTGTTTAAATAACATCAAAACGACCCGAAATCCAAACCAACTCAGAATCTTACGAAAAACACAATGTAGCTAAATATTGACACTACGAATCCAACGTCGAAGTTGAAAACAAAATCCGACAAACCAAAACCGGCAAAACCACCACTTGAAGGTAAAAATGCCACCACATCCCTATAAAAGCTCCACCGAGAAACCAAAATAGACCCGACTCTCGAGGGAAGGTGCACAACCAAAACAAAACCAACCACCCAAGAAAACCCACTGAGCAAACCCATGCTCACACAAACGACACCCATTAACTATACAACAATGTAACGCCCTGACGTCAAAAATACATCACCATGGGAATTAAAATAAACACTGAAATATCATGGGTGTTACGGCCACCCCCCCCCCCCCCACTAAAAAGAAGTTTTGTCCCGAAACTTGACATAAATAGGATCAAATCCAAAACAGAAGAAAAACAATCATAGTCTATCAAATAAAACACTTACCAAAAACATTAGGAGAACAGATGAGGATGAGCCTCCCTCATAGCTGACTCCAACTCCCAAGTCGTGCTCTCCACGTCTTGGTTCCTCCACAAAACTTTAACCATGAGTATCATCTTCTTTTGCAATACCCGATCTTGTGTATGCAAAACACAAACAAACACTTCCACATATAAAAGTTTAGGCTCCAACTAGGGCACAACATCAATAATTTGCTTGTCGCTGCACACACTTCCGTAATTGGCTCAGGTGAACAACATCGTGCACGCCAGGAAACTTTGCTGGCAATTCCATCCTTTATGCAGACATTCCAATACGCTCTACAATCTTGAAGGGTCCCACAAACCTAGGATCCAACTTCTGGTTCTTACCGAACCACTTAACGCCCGATATAGGGGAAACCTTCAGAAAACCTAAGTGCCCAACAACAAATTCTAACTCTGTCCCATGCTGATTGGCATTCTTTTCATAACGCTCATGAGCTATCCGAAGCTTCTCTCGAATTTGCTTAACAGAAATATTCATTTCTTCCAAGGCCTTTGGACCCAACAGCGGTCTCACACTAACCTCGGCCCAAAATAAGGGAGTTCTGCAACGTCTCCCATACAAAGCCTCAAACAGGGCCATCTGCAAGCTCCCTTGATAACTGTTATTGTATGCAAATTCCATCAATCTCAAACGCTCATCCCACGCTCCACCGTGGTCCAAAATATAACATCTGATCATATACTGCAAGATCTGATTTACTCTCTTCGTCTGACCATTTGTGTATGGATTATAGGCGGTGGAATACCTTAAATCGGTACCCAACCCCTCCTGTAAACTCTTCCAAAAGCGAGACGTAAACCTGGATTCTCGATCTGATATAATACTGACAGATACTCCATGTAATCTGATGACCAAATCCAAGTATAACTCAGCTATTTTCTTCATGGAGTAGTCGATCTTGAACGACACGAAGTGAGCACACTTCGTCAGTCTGTCTACTATAACTCAAACTGAATCGTGTCCTTGAGGAGATCTCAACAATCTCATAATAAAATCCATCGAAATACTCTCCCACTTCCAACTTGAATTTCTAAGGGCGTCAACTTGCCCCTAGGCCTTCCATGATCGGCCTTAACTCGCTTGCAAGTAAAACATTCTGATACATACTTAGCTATATCGCCCATCATACCATACCACCAAATGATCTGCTACAGATCCTTATACATTTTAGTAGAATCGGTGTAACGTCACAATTCATGCTAGGCCCCTCGTACGCACTTTTAAGTTAGGAGAGTTGACTTGGGCTCAGTGAGTGCTGGAAGTTAGGCTTGCACTCGAGTAAGGGAGGAGAATTTGTTCCGAAGTTGGATACGGGTAGGGACACGGGCGTGTCCATACCCGTGTGGCTCTCTAGAAACATTTTGGATTCCTTGTTGTGTTTCCCGAGCAGGACAAGGGTAGTGACACGGGCATGTCCCTACCCATGTGTGTGTGTATCATCAAACAGATCTTGACTAACACGGTCGGTCGCGTTCCTCCCGAGCAGGACATGGGTAGAGACACGGGCGTGCCCCTACCTGTGTGTAGCTCGATGATTCATTGATCAGAGCTCGATGAATCGTCGACAGTGTTCCTCCCAAGCAGGACACGGGCATATCCCTACCCGTGTGTGTGTCCAAGCAGCAGCTTGACGATTCATCGGGAAGAGCTCGATAAATCATTAACCGTGTTCCTCTCGAGCAGAACACGGGTAGTGGCATGGGCATGTCCCTACCCGTGTGTGTTCAAGCAGTAGCTTGACAATTCATCGAGCAGAGCTCGACAAATCATCGACCACGTTCCTCCCGAGTAGGACATTGGTAGTGACACGGGTGTGTCCCTACCCGTGTAGTTCAATTTAGGGTTTTGGCGAATTTTCCGGCCGCGTCGTTTCGAAGGGACTCATTTACTGAGTTGATTGGCGGTCCAATGATAGGCCGACACGTGGCTATGCAATTACCCAACTTCTCACATGAAAAGGGGAGAAAACCCTAGTCATTTCTAGTATTCCTTCTAAACCGTCACTGTAAGAAATTTCTGGAGAGCAAGTAGGTGCTGGAGCCGATTTTATTCCTGTGAATAATAAACACCAACCAGCGGGAAGAAGATGCCGCCAAGAAGGGTTACAAGATCCATGGCTGGAAATTGTGGAAACACCAGAAACGAGGTGAGCTTCCAACCCTCTCCCTTGGTGCTAGATCTTTAGTTATTTCTAGGAGAGACATCGACTCAGAAGGGTCTTGATTTGTGAGAAGAAGATTTCTAGGAAAAGGCCATGCTAGGACTTGTGTCCTAGGAATTGGAGTCTTCAACCTTTACCTCACTTCGAATGCAGTTTGTGGACTGGTTTCGTGAAGAGAAGTGGCCTTATGAGGGTGAATAAGGGAGGAGAAATCTTGGATGTTATTTAAAAAGTTTTGTTGAAGGAAGACGTCGAACCGATGTCGTCCGATCTGCTTTAAGATGCGCGCAGAGATCTGTTTACTGTGTGCAGCAGCCTTCGAGTACATTTTCAGTCATGATGCGGGTAGATCTGGGCTTTCGACTAAACAAAAAAGTCGCAGCCCTCGGAAATACCTTTCCAACGAGGGGTTAAACGCCTTCACCAGATTCTTATAGCCTCAAGAATCCCTGTTTGAAATTGATGTACAATAATCATTCATGCACATGTAATTCTCGTGTTTGTTTTGTATTGGTAGAGAGATCATAGTACAATAACGTTAATGTTTGTGGAATTTAGACTATAAATGATTGGGGTGAAATATGTTAATGACATTTTTTTGGTTAGATCCATAAGGAACAAATGGTATGGTAAGATGCACTCAACCGAGGTGATTTGGTTAAGGTTAGAGAAAGATTTAAATATGTGAAATATTGAGAACGTACTTGACAGTGATAATGTGTGAAATAATGATGAGCATGGCTTGAACATGCAGTATGTAATTCGTAATGACTGTGATGAACAAATGGTCGTGATCTTAGATTATGAATGTGTTAAATAGCCTTACATTGATAATGAACCCATAAGTACCTTGGGGCACGGGGTTGTGAAAGGGTGTAAGTGCGGGGGTTTGAACGCACTGGTTTGGTAATGTTGAGAAGAGACGTAAGTGGACGGTTTGGTACTCGTTGTTCATTCCCAAGGCTCCTTCCATGCCACGATGATGTGAAATTGCATGCGGTGTGAGTCGACACGCGGTGTCGTAATCCTGGGTTAAGGATAGTGAGGCAGGTCTACGAGATCACCAGTCGTCACACCGACGGAAGTTGATAGATAGACTTTGGGCGGTTGGGCTTGTTCCTCGGTGTTCATTCCCGGGGATCCTTCTGTGCTAAGTGGATGGTTGGGATTGGTCCTCGTGCTTTTTCCGAGCTTCCTTCTGGATCACAACATGGGCCAGTTCGGGGTTTGGTTCTCGGTGCACATCTACCCAAGATTCCCGCTGAGAAGTAGTACGCATGGGAGCTCCACTGTTTTATTCTTAGCATTGAGGCGTACGGAAGCCTAGACTTGGTAGTGTAGATGCCCTCCTAGTAGTAGAGAATCCTGCTCCACTGTCACCGCATGGCCACGACGGTTGACGCCTGGGAGGTTAGCTACCTGCTCGAAAAGTATGACTTCAAGTCTATGTCTACATAGCAATTGCATGTGCGTGATCATTGGTGAGTCATTGCATTGCATTCATATCATTACATTACATTGCATACATAAGTTCTTTAACGTATAAGTTTGTATGGGCACTCTTATACGATGAGTTACTATATTGCTGAGCTGATCCTCAACTTATATGTCTGTATGGGCATACATATAAGTTGAGTTACTTTCTGTTGTACCTCTATATTTTTATACTACTGTAGATGGTAGAACTACTAGGTATATGATTTACTCATTTATTGTGTTGCTTATGTACATTGATATTTTTCACTCTATACCACCTATTTGTACTTCTGTTCTACTTATATATATATATATATATATATATATATATATATATATATTGTACCCTTGTTCCTTTCTCCGCCCGGTGCCGAGGAGTAGTCGGGGGAGCGAATGTGATAACCACTTAGTCTTTATGACTAACGGTTGCTACGTCTTCCTTTTAGGAGGAAACCCCGCAGTTATAGCAGCCGCAGATTTTGTAGCAGGATTGCCCGGCCAGGACGACAGGGCCTAAAGGGACTTTGTCGTCGTTACCGTCAGTCACTGATGTGAGTTGTGAGACTCATGATGTAGCCCTTTTGGCAAGTTTTACCCGTACTCTGATATTTTAGAAGCTTGTTGTTAGCTTCTTTTTCTTGATGTACTTTTGGACTATTTTACTTATGTGTAGATTGACTTCTGTTTTGTATTCATATTGTTGGTTGGGTTGGCACTGAATGATATTGTTTATGACCGACATAATAGGAGGCTTAGGGTGCAGACCAACACGTGCGTTGGTGCCACCGTAAGGCGGCTGTTTTGGGCATAAGACTCCCCTCGTGCCGTGTTTTGTATTCCGGGAGGGGGTTATTACAAATGGTATCAGCTTGCTACGATCTTGAACCAAAGAAGTCATTCAACAATGGTACAACCCCCGTTAGATAAATCAGTTTGGGGAAAAACTGACTTAGCGGAAGTAGTGGCGTGCCCATATGTAATTCACACTAAGAATGTCCAACTTTGACCTTAAGATTAGCCAACCTGACCTTAGGTTTGTACTCTACGTGTAGATCCCAGTGAATGTTGAGCCAGTGGGGGGCACCCCCGCCCCGTCCGTACCTACACAGTTTCAGCAGTCGGACCTAGGGCAGACATTCACGGCTATCTTGGATGTCTTTAGATCACAACAAGCCCCCATACAACAACAAGCTCCGGGCTCCAATTGGTTGAGCACTTTTCTAACTTTCTCCCATCCTACCTACCTTGGGACAGAGTCGGCAGTGCGTACGGAGGAATGGCTTGACACTGTGCAAGAACTGCTCGCGGGAATTAGATGTCCGAAAAAAATGGCTGTGACCCTGGTAGTGACACTCCTGGAACTGCACGCCAAGACGTGGTGGAAGTCCCTCATGGGCTCCACCTTTCAAGTGCGAGTTTATATGGAGATTAGCTGGAGCGAGTTCTCAGGAGCCTTTTTAGAGCACTTCATTCCCACATCTGCTCGAGATGAACTCGGAGAGAGATTATTACAACTAAAGCAAGGATCGAAGTCAGTTATGGAGTATCAACGAGAGTTCCAATATCTCACAAGATTTGCTGACTCATATGACTTGGATGACAGAGGATACGCTAAGTGCTTCTACAAAGGGCTGCGGGACTCCCTAAGGCAGGCCCTTTTGTTTATATCGGACTCCAGCTTGGCGAAAATAATTGACGTGGCAAAGAGGCTAGAAGTAAACCACTTGGGAAGTGGTAAGAGACCTGCTGAGGGTGTGATGGAAGTTGGCCCTAGCAATAGAAGGAGACACGACTACAGAGGAGGAAGAGGACATCAGAGAGGTAGTAGGCGTTTCCACTGGAATTTTAAAATGGAGCACCTGATTCTACAGCCGCCAGCATTGCCTCCACCTCCGTAGCTTCAACAGTTTCAGCATCCCGAGGATCGGAATGAGCGAGTGTGCTTCCAATGCAACCAACCGGGCCACATCCGACGTTGCTGCCCGCTGCTATTTGGGAATGCTCCTCTTGCTTTCCCTCCTACAACTCCACGAGGGCGGGGTCATATGCATGATCGAGGACGAGGACCATGAGGAGGAAACAACGGACCTGCTCGAAATCAGGTGTTCGCACTGGACATGACACAGGAGCAGAACCCGTAGTAGGTGATTGTATGTATGTTACAGTTAGTTATCACATCATCATTATTAACCTTAAGTTGCTTAAGATGTACTAGAGATCTAGCTTTGAGTATTGCTATTGGTACTTAGGCAGTGTGGTGGTTGTCGGGAAACCGGCTTATACATTATTCGATATTGGTGCCTCGCACTCATTTGTGTCTGTGGACTTCATTAAATACCTAGAAGGAGTGTAATACTTCACTGGTATTGCTCGACAAGTACGCCTCCCAGACGGCTTTGAGATGACCTCAACCGCCAAGTTTGAATTAGAGATACTCATTGGGGGAAACCTTTGATACCCCTGCCACAGTTTTGAGAATGTCATAATTTTATCACATTCTGGGCATGACATGGTTAAATTGGCAGTACATAAGAATTGACTGAGCGGAGAAGCAAATTTACTTGAGATATGGGGACACTGATGTCATCTTTCAAGGTATAAAATTCGCACCTCGTTTGTTATTATCTTCGATTCAGGCCTTGAAAGCTCACATGATGGGGAAGAAGTGTAACATTCCATGTTACTTTTAGACCCCTCAACTTAGATTGGGTTAGGCATGGGGTGGGTGATAGGGAATTTAGCTAGGTTTGACCCTAGGTAGTGAGTTGTAGACATGTGAGGCCAACTAAGAGGCCAAAGTCAAACTAGGTCAAACTAGCCTAAATAGGAACCCTAGCCACACCATGACCCCACCACATTTCCCTAACCCTAAAATAATCTAAGTGGACCCTAGGGCATGTCTTTAGGTCAACCCTTTTACCCTAGTTGACCAAAGTCAAGCATGGCCCTAATTTGGTCAAACCTATACCTATAGGCCCAATTAGCCCAAGTAGGGAACCACATTGACCCAACCCAAGTTGGGTGGTGCCATTAGACCCATGATCACCAAGTGGGGTTAGCCACTCATCATGGTTGACCAAGTCAACTCAAAGTCAACCTAGTCAACATAATTGACCTAAAGGAGAAAATGAGGGCTAAGCCCGCTCCCCTTGGGCCAAGCCCACCCAACATGGTCCATGGCCAGCCCAAGTGGACAAAGACCAGCCCTACCCCTCTGGTTTTGGAGAGAGAGTGCATGCATTGGGGCATTTTGGAGAATTTACCCAAAGGAGGAGAGAGAAGGTGAGTTAAGAAGAAGAGGCCACTTGGCCTTGGCTCCATCAACCAAAATGGTGCTGACTGGCCTCCTCAGTAAATTCCAGAGAATTTGGCAGCATGGTGGCCACTTGGCACCAAGGGTGAAGCCTACAAAGCCCCAAACCGAGCTCATCTTGGTTGTATCTCCCTATACAGCCACTTCCAGCTCAAACCAACCACACCACCAGCTTCAGTGAGTGGAATCGAGTGGAGAACGAGTCCTGGAGCAAAGCTTTTGGTGGAGAATCGTGATTTTGAGCAGGAGATAGCCGGAGCAGCACAACCATGGCCAACCGCCGCCAACATCGCCGCCGTGCCGCCATTCAGGTTTGTTTCGCCTCCCCTCTAATCGTACTAGCCTTCTAGATCTTTTAGGAGAGACATCGGGCTCAATTGAGCCCAATACCATATGAGGAAATGGAGATTTTTCTGAGTTTTATTTCTTGCTCGGGTTCGCCGGAGGAGCCAATTCCGGCGGCCTCATTGCCGGAAATCGCTAGCCACCACCTCAGTGAAGGTGGTGGCGACATCCGCCGGCGGTGGTGGTGGCTCAACTGGACGGAAATAGCCGGGCAAGGTGGCCAACCAGAATCAATCTGGGTCATTGGCTGATTGGGGACGATGACCGAATCCCGTCTATCTTATTTCAAGATTCGTGCACATCAGTTAAATTAAATAAAAATAAAAGACTATAATATTATATATATTTGTCACACTGTTTCAGTAATATTGCATTGCAATTGTAGGCCTCTTAGAGGCATTACCAGGACATGAACCTTAACTTAAAGTTGTAACTTAACCTCTTAACGTTAATTTTCAACCTTAATCTTGTAATGTGGAGTAGTATACTGCCCTGTAGGTCAGCTTTACTAGGATTGGTCCTAGGCAAGGGAAGAATTTCAAGTTGATGCCCAAGCCAAACCAGTAATCAACATGACCCCAAATTTGAGTGCATGCATGTTTAGGGCATATTTAGCACCTGCCAAAAATTGAGAATTTTTGGGAAAACGTTTTCTATAGTTTTATTCATAATACACAAAATTAAATAAATAAAATATTTGTAGTGTTATGACTCCACATGGCCCTATATTTTGGTGGCATGTCCTTGGGGACTATTAATGTGCATGGTAACAATTTCAGCACATTTGGACCACTGCATGTTGGGTAAACTCACTTGCATGTGTTGATCATATATAGGCTTGGGGTGCAAATAGCCAATTTTGAAATATTATGTATTAGGCCTATTTGGAACATCCAAAAATCATGATATTGATTTTAGTGGCTAATTAGGGTGAATTATACCCCACATTGAAATAATGGGATTTTTGGAAGCAAAAATACCATTATTTGGAATTTTTGGAATAATGGAACTTTTGAAAAATAAATGTACAAATAGGCTCATTATTGAGATAAAATCCTCAATTTTTGTCAAGGTCATTATAATGTTAGATTTAACTCCGGAAAATTTTTATGTCTCTGTTTGAAGAATTTTGATAGGAGTTATGTGAAAATTACCTTTTTACCCTCATTTTACTTAATTAGCAAATTAGTGAAAATACTAAGTAGAAAATTTTGGAAACTTTCTTGGTGATATATCTGAGTATGTGTAAACTTGTATAATTTTCTCAGCATTTGTGGATGTATCAGTAATATTTAAAACCTTAAAATGGCATTTTGGTAAATTGTTAAGAATTGAATTTCGTAGGCCATTACATTATAGAAGTTGATAAAACTCTGCCATTGGCCTTATATTCATGTTATACATGCTCTGTAATGTTCCTAAAATTCTTAGTAATGTATTCCTTATACTTCATTTGGAAAATGACAATTGTGTGGGTTTTGTATTAATTAAGGAATAAATAGAAATATTCAAAGGAAAATTATAAATTTTGGAAGACAGACATATTTTACCATGATGCAACTCAGGAAAAATTACTTAGGTCAGTGGATTAAGATTTGTAATACTTCATGTATTAAATGACCTAGGGGATTAATCAAATGATTTAATTAGAGGCCTTAAAGACTTGAGAAAATTATGAAAATCAATAGGCTCACTTAATTAGTTCATACCATCCTAGGATAAATAATTAGGGGCAGGTGGCCCAAGGAATTAGAAGTTCCATTTTGGAGTGGTATTAGGTCATGGGTTACGCATAGTGTAAGTAGGTCATGTTATAGGACCTTCGGGGGATAGATCAATAAATAAGCTAGAGACTTCAATTGGAATATGACCCTAGTGGGTAGAGTTGTCTTAGTGACGAGAGTAAAGTGCAAGCCCTTGGATAGCAACTGGAGTGGAGGCCGGCGGAAGACCGTCGCCCTTCTGAGAACATCTTAAGTCATTAGGATCACTCAAGAGTAATAACGAGAGCTGGGGGTGAATTTTGGGTAGCCATCAACAACATGGGCTCTCATACAGGCAGGACTATTGGATACAAGAGGGGTGGGGGACGTCGTCATCCCAACTTCAGGCAAGAGTAGGGGCCTCCTCCAGCATTAGCTCCCCCACCTCTACAGGTTCATGTTCCGAGGATGCAGGATGACCGTGGCCATCAGCCCGTAGTTTGCTACGGATGCCGCCAGCCCGGTCACATTAGATCAAAGTGTCCGCATCGGTTCCATCCACCTCCTCCTCCTCCGCTTCCAGTGGCCCCTCCAGTATAACAGGGCCGAGGTCGAGGCCGAGGATGAGGTCGAGGCCGAGGCCGGGGTTATCACGGCCGAGGACGCAACCAGGAGCAGATGTACGCCTTGGATCTCACTGAGAAAAGGAACCCCGAGGAAGTGATTACAGGTACTGAAATTATTATTAATTTAGAAATTTCAACCTTAGTAGTGCTTTGAAAACCATAGAAATAACATCCGTTTAACTGAAATAAATCTCAGGCATAGTTATGATCAGCGGCAAGCTCGCTCATACCCTCTTTGACACGGGTGCTTTGCACTCATTCGTGTCGGATACCATTATTAAAGGAATAGAGGCTGTGGAGAGATTCCCTGTCTTAGAGATGAGGGTGCGTCTTCCTGATGGCTCGGAGCTACGAACCACAGATAGCTGCAACATGGAGGCCGAGATAGGAGGCAAGACATTCGAAGCTCCGACGACGGCCTTGAGATTGCCGGACTTTGATTTGATTTTGGGCATGAACTGGCTTCATTGGAACTATGCCCAGATCGACTGCCCCTCTAAGAGGAGCACCCTGAGGCATGGAGACTCCTACGTTACTATTGAAGGTATCCGACTTATCCCCCATCTATCATTATCATCTGTACAGGCTGTCAAGGACCATGAGCAGGGGGAAGAGGTGTACTTTATCTGCTTCGAGATGGTGGCAGCAGAGAGTTCTATAGCTGATATTCTGGTGGTTCGGGATATCTCTGATAAATTCCCGGAGAAATTGCCCGGACTACCACCAGCTCGGGACTTGGATTTCAGGATTCAGTTGGTGTCGGGGCGAGGCCAGTGTCCCGGGCACCTTACAGGATGGCTCCCAGGGAGTTGGTAGAATTCAGGACTCAGCTTTAGGAGCTTGTGGACTCAGGTTTTGTGCGGCCGAGTTCGTCGTCGTGGGGAGCACCAGTTCTCTTTGTGAAGAAGAAAGACGGATCATTGCGGCTGTGCATAGAGTACAGGGAGCTGAACCAGTTGATGGTCCGGAATACCTATCCACTACCTCGGATAGACGAGTTATTTGATCAGCTTCAGAGGGCCTTCTGGTTCTCTAAGCTGGATTTGAGATCCGGTTACTATCAGCTGCGTATCCGAGAGGAAGACATCCCGAAGACGGCTTTCAGCTCACGATACGGGTTATATGAGTTCACGGTGATGCCTTTTGGGCTCACGAATGCCCCTGCCGCAATCATGAGTCTAATAAACTGTGTATTTGAACCATTCTTGGACCACTTCATCACTGTATTCATCGACGATATTCTCATCTATTCCCAGACTCAGGAGGAGCACACAAAGCATTTGACACAGATTTTGCAGAGGCTGCGGGAGTCCCAGATGTATGCGAAGTTCTCTAAGTGCCAGTTCTGGCTACAGGAGGTGGCCTTCTTGGGGCATACGATTAGTGGAGCTAGATTGGCGGTGGATCCAGCCAAGATAGAGACAGTGAGAGATTGGCCACGACCGAAGAAAGCGTCCGACATTCGCAGTTTCTTGGGATTAGCAGGTTACTATCGTAAGTTCGTGGAGGGATTCTCGAGGATAGCACTCCCCTTCACGACCTTGATGAGGAAAGATGTAGAGTTTGTTTGGACAGAGCAGTGCGAGACAACATTTCAGGAGTTGAAGGACCGACTTACCTCATCCCCTATCCTTACACTCCCATCTGGGAGTGAGGGATTTCAGATTTACACGGATGCCTCATACGAAGTGATGGGTGCTGTACTAATACAGCACGGACATGTTATCGCTTATGCTTCGAGACAGTTGAAGAAGCACGAGCATAACTATCTGGTACACGATTTAGAGCTCGGGGCTGTAGTATTTGCACTAAAGATATGGCGGCACTATCTGTATGAGATTCATTATGATATTTTCTCAGATCACAAGAATCTCAAGTACATCGATACGTAGAAGGACCTAAACCTACGACAGAGGAGATGACTAGAGTTTCTCTGTGACTATGATTACCAGATTCACTACTACCCGGGGAAGGTATACACAGTAGCAGATGCATTGAGCAGGAGGGCCGACACCTCTGGGCCGGAGCCCCGGGTGATGGATATAGAGCTGATACAGATGATGGATGACATGCACATTACTATGGTTTCTGAGGCCGAACTAGTAGGATATCGAGAGTACCTGAGCTCATTGATCAGGGATGTTGACATTCGGGAGCGCATTATGGTATATCAGAGGCTGGATGCTACATTGGAGCCGATTTTCAGTGCCCTTGAAAGGGGCAAGGTTGAGGACTACACGATGCAGGATGATCTACTTCAATTCCATGGACGCATTTTTATACCAGCAGGGGGCGGTATCCGGGATGATATACTTAGAGAGGCACACTACTCCAAATATTCAGTGCATCCCGGCATCACCAAGATGTGGGCAGATTTACGGAAGACTATGTATTGGCATGGGATGATGAGGGAGATCACCCACTTTGTGACACATTGTGAGATGTGCCAGCGCGTTAAGGCGGAATACAAGAGCCCTGGAGGTTTATTACAACAATTGCCAGTCCTAGAGTGGAAGTTCGAGGACATTGCAATGGTTTTTGTGCACGGACTGTCTCGCTCCCCCTCTGGGCATGATTCTATATGGGTCATAGTAGACAGACTGACCAAGGTGGCGCGCTTTATTCCAGTTAGGAAGGATGCTCTAGTTGCAGTTTTGGTGAGATTATTCGTGGAGCAGTTTGTCAGATACCATGGCATCCCCAAGACGATTGTTTCGGACCGTGATGGTCGGTTCACTTCGAGGGAGTGGAGTGATGTGCATGCTTATTTGGGCTCTCGGCTTACTTTTAGTACCGCCTTCCACACGCAGACTGACAGACAGACCGAGCGGACCATCCGGATCATGGAGGATCTACTCCACCTATGCATATTGGATACAAGGAAGCCTTGGGAGAGGCTGCTACCATTGATCGAGTTCTCCTACAATAACAGCCACCAGGATAGCATCAGGTGTAAGACCCCCCCTCCCGGATCCCAAAACTCGGCACGAAGAGGGAGTCTTATGCCCGGAACAGCCGCCTTGCGGTAGCATTAGCACACGGGCTAACCTGTACCACAAGACGCCTATTCCGCCGGCTGAAACCATATCAATATATCATGCCAACCCAACCAAATAAATAAGCAAGAGAAGTCAAAATCCAAACTAAGTATATAAAGTCCAAAACATCAATAATGAGAAGCTAGAACATGCTTCTACAATATATCAGAGTACAGCTAATCATTGCCCAAACGGGCTACATCAGAGTAAGCAAAACACTAACATCAGTAACAGACGGTATCGACGGCACCGTCACAACAGGCCCTGTCGTCCTGGCCTGGCTGTCCTGCGGCGTAGTCTGCGGCTGCTCTACCTGCGGCGTGACCTCCTAAAAAGGAAGACGTAGCAACCGTTAGTCGAAACGACTAAGTGGTTTCACATCCGCTCCCCCGGCGACTCCTCGGCACCGGGCGGAGAAAGAGAACAAGGGTACAATATATATAAGTAAGCAAGTAAAGGAAGTACAAGCAAGTGGCAGTAGTGTAAGAGTAATAGCATCATAGTCAGCATATATGAAAGAGCTACACTAACTAGCAAGTATAAGTATCAGCAGGAAAGTAACTTAACTTATAAGAATGCCCATACAAACTTATAAGTTAAGGATCGGTTACATAAAGGTAACTCATCGTATAGGAGTGCCCATACAAACTTATACGATGAGGATCTTGTTGTGCAATGTATGAAATGCTATGAATGCTATGCAATGACTCACCCATGCAATTGCTATGTCGACACAGACTGTAGTTCCCACTTTTCGAGCAGGTAGCTAACCTCTCAGGCATCAGCCGCCGTGGCCAGGCGGTGACAGTAGAACGGGCACTTCTACTACTAGGCGGGTATCACACTACTTCACCTAGGCCTCCGTACGCCTCAACGCTAAGAACACAACAGCGGAGCCCATGCGTACTATGGCCCAGCGGGGTCTTGGGTAGATGTGCACCAAGAACACAGCCCGAACTGGCCTTGCGTGACCCGGAAGGGGCCTCGGAAGAAAGCACGAGGACACAGCCCAACCGTTCACATGGCCGGAGGGGCCTCGGGACGTGAACACTGAGGACACAGCCCAAACCGACCAAGTCTAACTGCCAACTCCCGTCGGTGTGACGACTGGCGAGCCCGTAGACCTGCCACACTATCCTTAACCCAGGATTACGACACCGCGTGTCGACTCACACCACATGCAAATTCCACATCAACATATCATGGAAGGGGGGCCTCGGAGTGAGCACGAGGACACAGCCCAACCATCCATCCACACTTTATCTCAACACAACCAACACAAGTGACGATCAACACCGCACTTACATCCCTTCACAATACTACCCGTAGGGAGACGACTTTCTAAGTATTGGACTCATAAATTCAATCCGATATAAAGCATATGCATGGCCATGAGTTACCCATCTATATATCATCCCAAGTGATTTCAACATGATCTAAACAAGATTTGCTCTTACGACAACTTACCGAAGTATTATCAAATCAATCCAATTAAACATAAGGAAATCAACAGGCCTCAAGCTATTTTGCAATAATAAATTGATTTCTAAATCAGTAAATATTATCATCCATAACACTTGGTGGTTAACATAAAATTATTTCTCCAAAATCTAGAATTAATTGCGACATTAGGTCCACCAATTTCAAATCCACAACGTATGTAGAGACCCAGAATTTCAGCGCAGGATTAGCACTGGACAGCAACTTCGATCGGAGTTTCCTGAAGTTACAGGAATCCGGTGGAGGCGTGTAACCCCTCGTTGGAAAGATCTTTTCATGATCTACAACTTTCATATTCAGGTCATAACACAGATCTGACAATAACTTACTCGAAATCGGCTTCGAAGTTCGCTGCGCACAGAACACAATTTCTGTGTACAGGAATTGCCGGACAGCAAACTCGATTAGGATTTCCCGTGGCCACAGACATCACCTGAAGTCGTGCAACCACTCGTTGGAAAGGTATTTCCAAGGGCTACAACTTTCGTGTTTATCCAAGAGCCCAGATCTGCCCATATCCTACAAGAAAATGGCCTAGAAGATCGCTGCGCGCAGATTACAGATTCTGCGCGCATCTTAAAGGAAAATGAACGGCATCGGTTCGTCTTCCTCCTCAAGGCGATCGTTCCTAGATTTTTCCAGAAATATTCTCCTCCCTTATTCAACCTCAAAGGCCATAAACTCCTCACGAGACCATCCACCCATCGTCATATTGAAGAAAAGGGGAAGGGTTGAAGAGATCTAAAGTCTAGAACACAAGTTCTAACATGGCCTAACCTAGAGATCTTCTCCTCTCCATCAAGACTCTCTTGAGTCAATGTCTCTCCTAAGGCATAACTATAGATCTAGCACCAAGGGAGAGGGTAGGAAACTCACGTTGACTCCAGCGGTACCACCATTTCCGGCCATGGATCGCGTAGTTCTCCTTGGCGGCATCTTCTCTTTCGCGGCGATGGCGGAACTCCTCCGGTAGAACTTGCTCCTGCAGTTCTCCTCTCACCAGGAGTTCTCACAGGAGTTAGGGGAAGGAAATGAGAATGAAAAACGGCTAGGGTTTCTCTGCCCCTTTTATGCAAAATGTGACACGGGTAGGGACACGGCCGTGTCCTTACCCGTGTCCTGCCTGGCGAAACGGCAACGACAGTTTCCATGTCGGTTCAGTGTCTGACACGGGTAGGGACACGCCCGTGTCCCGACCCGTGTCCACATGACACGGCCGTGTGCCTGGCCGTGTCATTGGCCGTGTACACGCACACGGGTAGGGACACGCCCGTGTCACTACCCGTGTCACTTAGTGTCAACCCCGCTCGACGATCTCGACACGGCTCGTCGAGATCATCTCGACACACACGGGTAGGGACACGGCCGTGTCACTACCCGTGTCACTTGATCTCGACGACTCTCGACGATTCTCGATGATCTCGACACGGCTCGTCGAGATCATCTCGACGCACACGGGTAGGGACACGGCCGTGTCACTACCCGTGTCACTTCTCTCTGCACTGTTTTCTCCCCTTCTCCACAAGTGCAGCCCAATTCCCTGCACTTCTCAGGACTCGAGTCAACCCTCCTGACTCAAAACACACACACTAGGGGCCTAGAGCGATTCGGGATGTTACAAATCCTATAAACAAAATAAAAGATTTCGTCCCCGAAATCAGGCTTAGGCTGTGTGGAGAAAAACCTAACAGGAAGTTTATCATATGTTTTTAAATAAGATTACCTTGGGCAAACAACTCCGGGTAGCGTTGCTGCATCAAATCCATTGGCTCCCAGGTGTACTCCTCCTTCCCATGATTCATCCATAGCACCTTCACTAAGGGGACACTTTTGCGGCGTAATGTTCTTGTCTCGCTGTCAACGATTCGTACCGTCTCTAGTCGCACAGACCTATCTGACGCCACCGCACCATCAGTAGTGGGAATAAATTGGTCGGGCCGCAATAGTGCTTTTCGAAGCGACGATACATGGAACACGTCGTGAAGATTTTCTAGTTCCGGAGGTAACTCCAACCGATAGGCCAACGGGCCAATCCTTTCCAATATGGTATAAGGCCCAACATACCTTGGGCTGAGCTTTTTCACTCCACGCACCCGCGAAACTCCATGCATCGGCCGAATCTTAAGGAACACCTTTTCGCCCACTTGGTATTCCACCATCCGGTGCTTTTTATTGTAATATTTTGCCTGTCGACTTTGAGCCTCCAACATGCGATCCCGTATCAATCTGACCGCCGCATCAGTATCAGCTATGTATTCGTTTCCCAATGCCTTCGGATCTTCATCTTGCACCCAAGACAAGGGAGTCCTACACCTTCTTCCGTAAAGGGCTTCATGGGGCGCCATACCGATGCTCGCTTGATGACTATTATTGTAGGAGAATTCTACCAGGGGCAAGAGTCTTTCCCACGGCTCTCCTCTGTCCAACACACATAACCTTAATAAATCCTCCAGCGTTCTGATGGTCCGCTCTGACTGTCCGTCAGTCTGAGGATGAAATGCGGTACTAAAGGTTAGGCGTGAGCCCAAATACGCCTGTACCGCTTCCACTCATTGGATGTAAACCGACCATCCCGATCTGATACAATTGTCTTGGGCACGCCATGATACCGTACAAATTGCTCCACAAAAAGGCATACCAAAACATCCACGCGTGCTTCCTTCTTCATTGGAATGAACCGGGCCACCTTTGTCAGTCGATCCACTATAACCCACACCGAATCATTCCCGGAGCGTGAGCGAGGTAGCCCATGGACAAAGTCCATGGAGATATCCTCAAACTTCCATTCGGGGATGGGCAGCGACTGCAACAAACCACCGGGACTCCTGCATTCAGCCTTCACTCTTTGGCAAGCTTCGCAATGTGTAACATAGTAGCGAACATCCTTCTTCATTCCCGGCCAACACATGGTCTTCCGCAGTCCGGCGTACATCTTAGCAATACCCGGGTGCACTGAATATTGAGAGGAATGCGCCTCTCTCAATATATCCTCCCGAATTTTGCCGCCCTTGGGAATATAAAGTCGGCCACGAAAATAAACGAGGCCGTCCTTGAGTGTGTACTCATCGGTGGTCCCATCTTCAATTGCCTTGATTGCCGGGGCCAAGGCCGCATCCATACCTTGCTCCACCCGAATCCGATCTCGGATATCACAAACTATGCTCATGTTGGCCAAATACTCCGCATACTCTGCCGAAGGAGCCTTGAATACTAGAGTAATTTCCATCTCTTCGACCACCCGAGCCAACTCCATACTCATCAACCGAGACTTTGGGCTAGAGCCTGGCGTTTTCCTACTCAAGGCATCGACTACAGAGTTTGCTTTCCCGGGGTGGTAGTTCATGGTGAACTCATAGTCGTATAGAAATTCCAACCACCGCCGTTGTCTCAGGTTCAACTCCTTCTGAGTGTGAACATACTTCAAGTTTTTATGATCGGAAAAGATCTCGCAGTGCACGCCATATAAATAATGCCTCCAGACTTTCAAAGCGAACACCACTGCTCCCAACTCCAAATCATGAACCGGGTAATTGATTTCATGTTTCTTTAACTGCCTTGAAGCATAAGCGATCACATGCCCGTGCTGCATCAGCACCGCTCCCATCCCTTGATATGATGCGTCCGTGTAAACTTGGAATCCTTCCTTCCCCGACGGAAGTGCAAGGATGGGGGCGGAGGTAAGCCTATCTTTCAATTCTTGAAATGCCGCTTCACATTGAGGTGTCCACTCAAATGGCACACCCTTCTTCGTCAAGGAGGTAAGAGGAAGGGCAATCTTGGAAAATCCTTTCACGAACTTGCGGTAGTAGCCAGCAAGTCCAAGAAAGCTTCGTACATCGGCCGCCGACTTCAAGGGCGACCACTCCTTCACGGCCCGCACCTTAGCTGGATCCACAGCTAATCCTGCTCCACTGATCACATGCCCCAAGAAGGCAACCTCCTTAAGCCAGAATTCACACTTGCTAAACTTGGCATACAAGGCGTGCTCCTTCAATTTCTTCAAAACCAAGGTCAGGTGCTCGACATGCTCCTCCTCCGTCTTTGAGTAGACCAAGATGTCGTCGATGAAAATAATGATGAAGATGTCCAAATACGGTTCAAACACCTTGTTCATCAAACTCATGAAGGCCGAAGGGGCATTTGTGAGCCCAAACGGCATTACTGTGAACTCATACAAACCATATCTCGAACTGAATGCTGTTTTCTGAATATCCCCCTCATGTATCCTCAACTGATAGTATCCGGAGCGCAAATCCAATTTAGAAAACCAATGTGCTCCCACTAGTTGATCGAACAACTCATCGATCCGAGGTAGCGGATAAGTGTTCCGCACCGTCAACCGATTGAGTTCCCGATAATCTATACACAATCACAGTGTTCCATCCTTCTTCTTCACGAACAGCACAGGGGCTCCCCATGGTGATGAACTGGGGCGAACGAACCCTGAATCCACCAGTTCTTGCAATTGAACTCTAAACTCCGCGAGTTCTTTCGGAGCCATTCTGCACGGAGCCTTGGATACAGGCTTGGCACCTGGTACTAGATTGATCTGGAAGTCAACCTCTCTATGCGGAGGTAATCCTGGTAGCTTCTCAGGAAATACCTCAGGAAAATCCCGCACTACCCGTACATCCTTTAACTCCAACGCTTCCTTCTTCAACTCGAACCAGATCATGAAGACCTCGTCTCCCTTCATATGAGCTTTTACAGCCTGAATAGAAGATAATATCATACGTGGCGCGAAGCCAATACCTTGGAAGATGACGTCAGAGTCTCCATGCATCAAATAGATCCGCTTCTCCGCGCAGTCGATCCTCGCGAAGTGCCAGTCCAGCCATGCCATGCCCAAAATGATGTCAAACTCCGGCATTCTCAGAACCGTGGCCGGCGTATCAAAGGCCTTCCCATCAATAAATAACTCCAACTCGCACTTGGAAGTTGCGATCATCTCCGAGCCATCCGGAAGGCGTACACGTCGGGCTATTCCCGTGAAGTACTGAACATCCCCCACGTCTTTTATGAAATCCTCAGACACAAAAGAGTGTGAGGCACCGGTATCGAACAGCGCATAGGCCGTCTTCCCGCCAATAATCACGGAGCCTAAGTGCCAACGACCAAAACTTATTGCTAGTGTCTAATAAGTTCTAAGCAATTCATGTTAAACCATGCAAGTATGTAAACTAATTAAATCATACCTGCAATCACATCTTGTGGGTTCCGTTCCTGCGCCATGTCAAGCGCGTACACCTGATCCCTAGCAGGGCCAGGGTTACCTCTTGGCGGTCCTCGTCCTCGACCACGCATGTATCCCCGCCCTCATGGAGCTGCTGGAGGGAGAGCAGGAGGGAGAGCAAGAGGGGCGTTCCCATATAGCTGCGGGCAGAAACGCCGGATGTGGCCCGGCTGGTTGCATTCGAAGCACACCAGACCACGACGCCCTTCAGGTTGTTGAAATCGCTGAGGCTGTGGTGGTGGAGGCAACGCAGGCGGCTGCGGAACTGGATGCTCCACCCTATAGTTTCGGTGGACACGCCCTCCACCTCTTTGATAACCTCTTCCTCCTCTGAAGTCCCGTCTCCTTCTATTACTTGGGCCGGCTTCCATTACGTCCTCCGCAGGCCTCTTACTACATCCCAGGTGGTCCGCCTCCAATCTTTTCGCCATATCAATGATCTCCGCCAAGCTACCATCCGCTATAAACAAAAGGGACTGCCTTAGGGGATCTCGCAGCCCTTTATAGAAGCGCTTGGCATAACCTCTATCATCCAACTCATAAGAGTCCGCAAACCTTGCGAGATGCTGGAATTCCCGCTGGTACTCTGTAACCGACTTTGATCCCTGCTTTAGTAGAAGGAACCTCTGCTCAAGCTCATCTCGGGCCGATGTAGGGATAAAGTGCTCCAAGAAAACCTCCGAGAATTCACTCCAACTTATCTCAGTGTAGATCCGGCCTTGGAAGGTAGAGCCCATGAGGGACTTCCACCACCTCTTCGCATGTAAGTCCAAGACGGACACTGCCAATGTTACTGCCATGTTGGCCGGGCAACGGATACCAGCCAACAACTCTTGTATCGTGTCTAGCCATTCCTCTATACGTACGGCTGACTCCGTCCCAAGGTAGACGGGAGGGGAGAGAGCTCGGAAGGTGCTCAGCCAGTTGGAGCTCGGGGCCTGTTGTTGCACCGGAGCCTGCTGTGCCTTAAAAGCATCAAGAATGGCGGTGAGTGTTTGCCCCAACTCAGACTGTTGGAACTGAGTGGGTATGGGAGGGGTAGGAGTACCCCTCATCGGCTCAACATACAGTGGAACCTACACGTACACGACAAATTTGTGGTCAGGTTGGCTAAACTTAAGGTCAAAGTTGGACAAACTTAATGTGAATTATATATGGGCACACCACTGCTTCCGCTAAGTCAGTTTGTCCCCAAACTGACTAATCAAACGGGGGTGGCACCATTGTTGAATGACTTCTTAGTTGAGGATCGTGGCAAACTGATACCATTTGTAAGACCCCCCCTCCCGGATCCCAAAACTCGGCACGAAGAGGGAGTCTTATGCCCGGAACAGCCGCCTTGCGGTAGCATTAGCACACGGGCTAACCTGTACCACAAGACGCCTATTCCGCCGGCTGAAACCATATCAATATATCATGCCAACCCAACCAAATAAATAAGCAAGAGAAGTCAAAATCCACACTAAGTATATAAAGTCCAAAACATCAATAATGAGAAGCTAGAACATGCTTCTACAATATATCAGAGTACAGCTAATCATTGCCCAAACGGGCTACATCAGAGTAAGCAAAACACTAACATCAGTAACAGACGGTATCGACGGCACCGTCACATCAGGCCCTGTCGTCCTGGCCTGGCTGTCCTGCGGCGTAGTCTGCGGCTGCTCTACCTGCGGCGTGACCTCCTAAAAAGGAAGACGTAGCAACCGTTAGTCGAAACGACTAAGTTGTTTCACATCCGCTCCCCCGGCGACTCCTCGGCACCGGGCGGAGAAAGAGAACAAGGGTACAATATATATAAGTAAGCAAGTAAAGGAAGTACAAGCAAGTGGCAGTAGTGTAAGAGTAATAGCATCATAGTCAGCATATATGAAAGAGCTACACTAACTAGCAAGTATAAGTATCAGCAGGAAAGTAACTTAACTTATAAGAATGCCCATACAAACTTATAAGTTAAGGATCGGTTACATAAAGGTAACTCATCGTATAGGAGTGCCCATACAAACTTATACGATGAGGATCTTGTTGTGCAATGTATGAAATGCTATGAATGCTATGCAATGACTCACCCATGCAATTACTATGTCGACACAGACTGTAGTTCCCACTTTTCGAGCAGGTAGCTAACCTCTCAGGCATCAGCCGCCGTGGCCAGGCGGTGATAGTAGAACGGGCACTTCTACTACTAGGCGGGTATCACACTACTTCACCTAGGCCTCCGTACGCCTCAACGCTAAGAACACAACAGCGGAGCCCATGCGTACTATGGCCCAGCGGGGTCTTGGGTAGATGTGCACCAAGAACACAGCCCGAACTGGCCTTGCGTGACCCGGAAGGGGCCTCGGAAGAAAGCACGAGGACACAGCCCAACCGTTCACATGGCCGGAGGGGCCTCGGGACGTGAACACCGAGGACACAGCCCAAACCGACCAAGTCTAACTGCCAACTCCCGTCGGTGTGACGACTGGCGAGCCCGTAGACCTGCCACACTATCCTTAACCCAGGATTACGACACCGCGTGTCGACTCACACCACATGCAAATTCCACATCAACATATCATGGAAGGGGGGCCTCGGAGTGAGCACGAGGACACAGCCCAACCATCCATCCACACTTTATCTCAACACAACCAACACAAGTGACGGTCAACACCGCACTTACATCCCTTCACAATACTACCCGTAGGGAGACGACTCTCTAAGTATTGGACTCATAAATTCAATCCGATATAAAGCATATGCATGGCCATGGGTTACCCATCTATATATCATCCCAAGTGATTTCAACATGATCTAAACAAGATTTGCTCTTACGACAACTTACCGAAGTATTATCAAATCAATCCAATTAAACATAAGGAAATCAACAAGCCTCAAGCTATTTTGCAATAATAAATTGATTTCTAAAACAGTAAATATTATCATCCATAACACCTGGTGGTTAACATAAAATTATTTCTCCAAAATCTAGAATTAATTGCGACATTAGGTCCACCAATTTCAAATCCACAACGTATGTAGAGACCCAGAATTTCAGCGCAGGATTAGCACTGGACAGCAACTTCGATCGGAGTTTCCTGAAGTTACAGGAATCCGGTGGAGGCGTGTAACCCCTCGTTGGAAAGATCTTTTCATGATCTACAACTTTCATATTCAGGTCATAACCCAGATCTGACAATAACTTACTCGAAATCGGCTTCGAAGTTCGCTGCGCACAGAACACAATTTCTGTGTACAGGAATTGCCGGACAGCAAACTCGATTAGGATTTCCCGTGGCCACAGACATCACCTGAAGTCGTGCAACCACTCGTTGGAAAGGTATTTCCAAGGGCTACAACTTTCGTGTTTATCCAAGAGCCCATATCTGCCCATATCCTACAAGAAAATGGCCTAGAAGATCGCTGCGCGCAGATTACAGATTCTGCGCGCATCTTAAAGGAAAATGAACGGCATCGGTTCGTCTTCCTCCTCAAGGCGATCGTTCCTAGATTTTTCCAGAAATATTCTCCTCCCTTATTCAACCTCAAAGGCCATAAACTCCTCACGAGACCATCCACCCATCGTCATATTGAAGAAAAGGGGAAGGGTTGAAGAGATCTAAAGTCTAGAACACAAGTTCTAACATGGCCTAACCTAGAGATCTTCTCCTCTCCATCAAGACTCTCTTGAGTCGATGTCTCTCCTAAGGCATAACTATAGATCTAGCACCAAGGGAGAGGGTAGGAAACTCACGTTGACTCCAGCGGTACCACCATTTCCGGCCATGGATCGCGTAGTTCTCCTTGGCGGCATCTTCTCTTTCGCGGCGATGGCGGAACTCCTCCGGTAGAACTTGCTCCTGCAGTTCTCCTCTCACCAGGAGTTCTCACAGGAGTTAGGGGAAGGAAATGAGAATGAAAAACGGCTAGGGTTTCTCTGCCCCTTTTATGCAAAATGTGACACGGGTAGGGACACGGCCGTGTCCTTACCCGTGTCCTGCCTGGCGAAACGGCAACGACAGTTTCCATGTCGGTTCAGTGTCTGACACGGGTAGGGACACGCCCGTGTCCCGACCCGTGTCCACATGACACGGCCGTGTGCCTGGCCGTGTCATTGGCCGTGTACACGCACACGGGTAGGGACACGCCCGTGTCACTACCCGTGTCACTTAGTGTCTACCCCGCTCGACGATCTCGACACGGCTCGTCGAGATCATCTCGACACACACGGGTAGGGACACGGCCGTGTCACTACCCGTGTCACTTGATCTCGACGACTCTCGACGATTCTCGACGATCTCGACACGGCTCGTCGAGATCATCTCGACGCACACGGGTAGGGACACGGCCGTGTCACTACCCGTGTCACTTCTCTCTGCACTGTTTTCTCCCCTTCTCCACAAGTGTAGCCCAATTCCCTGCACTTCTCAGGACTCGAGTCAACCCTCCTGACTCAAAACACACACACTAGGGGCCTAGAGCGATTCGGGACGTTACATCAGGATGGCTCCATATGAGAGGCACTTTACGGGAGGAAGTGTCGGACACCGCTGTCATGGGTTCAGGATGTGGATACCAAGGCTCTCGGTTCTGATTATGTGAAGGATACGGAGGCTCAAGTTCATTTGATCAGGGATCGGCTGCTAGAGGCGCAGAGTAGGCAGGCGAAGTATTATGATGCTCGACACCGGAAGGTGGAGTTCCAAGTTGGAGATAGTTTTCTTGAAGATACGTCCGGTACAAGGTGTCTCTCGGGTGCGGAGGAATAAGAAGCTCAGTCCTCGATACATGGGGACATACTTGGTCCTGGAGCGGATCGGCCCCTTAGCTTACCGACTGCAGCTGCCACCGGAGTTGGGTACCCTACACGATGTCTACCATGTCACTTCCTTGCGAATATCTCTCCTACGGCCGGAGCAGCACATTACTACTACAGCCGGTCCGATAGCACTAGACAGATCCGTCAGATTGGAGCCGATACGGATTGATGATACAGATGTCCGTGTATTGCGGAAGAAGAAGGTCCCTCTCGTGAAGTTGTTGTGGTCCAATCATGGACGGGAGGAGCACACCTGGGAACCGAGGGATCTGATGATGGACCAACACCTGGAGCTATTCACTTCAGGTATACTTTAGTTTATGCGTTTATATTTCTAATAACTCTTGCAAGTAGAACCCCATAGACCCGAACTTGAATTTCGGGGACGAAATTATTTTCTTGTTTATTGAGATTTGAAACATCCCATGTTACTTTTAGACCCCTCAACTTATATTGGGTTAGGCATGGGGTGGGTGATAGGGAATTTAGCTAGGTTTGACCCTAGGTAGTGGGTTGTAGCCATGTGGGGCCCACTAAGGGGCCAAAGTCAAACTAGGTCAAACTAGCCTAAATAGGAACCCTAGCCACACCATGACCCCACCACATTGCCCTAACCCTAAAATAATCTAAGTGGACCCTAGGACATGTCATTAGGTCAACCTTTTGACCTTAGTTGACCAAGTCAACCATGACCCTAATTTGGTCAAACCTATACCTATAGGCCCAATTCGCCCAAGTAGGGCACCACATTGACCCAACCCAAGTTGGGTGGTGCCATTAGACCCATGATCACCAAGTGGGGTTAGCCCACTCATCATGGTTGACCAAGTCAACTCAAAGTCAACCTAGTCAACATAATTGACCTAAAGGAGAAAATGAGGGCTAAGCCCACTCCCCCCTTGGGCCAAGCCCACCCAACATGGTCCATAGCTAGCCCAAGTGGACAAAGACCAGCCCTACCCCTCTAGTTTTGGAGAGAGAGTGCATGCATGGGGGCATTCTGGAGAATTTACCCAAAGGAGGAGAGAGATGGTGAGTTAAGAAGAAGAGGCCACTTGGCCTTGGCACCATCAGCCCAAAATGGTGCTGACTGGCCTCCTCAGAAAATTCTAGAGAATTTTGCAGCATGGTAGCCACTTGGCACCAAGGGTGAGGCCTCCAAAGCCCCAAACCGAGCTCACCTTGGTTGTATCTCCCTATACAGCCACTTCTAGCTCAAACCGACCACACCACCAGCTTCAGTGAGTGGAATTGAGTGGAGAACGAGTCCTGGAGCAAAGCTTTTGGTGGAGAATCAGTATTTTGAGCAGGAGATCACCAGAGCAGCTCAACCATGGCCAACTGCCACCAACCTCGCCGTCGTGCCTCCATTCGGGTCCGTTTCGCCTCCCCTCTACTCGTACTAGACTTCTAGATCTTTTAGGAGAGACATTGGGCTCAATTGAGCCTGATACCATGTGAGGAAATGGCGATTTTTCTGAGTTTTATTTCTTGCTTGGGTTCGCCGGAGGAGCCAATTCTGGCGGCCTCTTCGTCGGAAATCGCTAGCCACCACCTCAGTGAAGGTGGTGGCGACATCCGCCGGTGCTGGTGGTGGCTCAACTGTCCGGAAATAGCCAGGCAAGGTGGCCAGCCAGAATCAATCTGGTCTGTTGGCTGATTGGGGACGATGACCCGATCCCGTCTATCTTACTTCAAGATTCGTGCACATCAGTTAAATTAAATCAAAATAAAAGACTATAGTATTATATATATTTGTCACACTATTTCAGTAATATTGCATAGCTATTTTAGGCCTCTTAGAGGCATTACCAGGACATGAATCTTAAATTAAAATTGTAGCTTAACCTCTTAACTTTAATTTGCCACCTAGTCTTGTAATTTGGAGCAGTATACTGCCCTATATGTCAATTTTACTAGGACTGGTCCTAGACAAGGACAGAACTTCAATTTGATGCCCAAGCCAAACCAGTAATCAACATGACCCCAAATTTTTGGTGCATGCATGTTTAGGGCATATTTATCCCCTGCCAAAAATTGAGAATTTTTGGGAAAACGTTTTATATAGTTTTATTCATAATACACAAAATTAAAAAAAAATGAAATATTTGGAGTGTTATGACTCCAAATGGCCCCAAATTGTGGTGGCATGTCTTTGGGGACTATTAATGTGCATGGTAAAAATTTCAGCACTTTTGTACCACTGCATGTTGGGTAAACTCACTTGCATGTGTTGATCATATATAGGCTTGGGGTGCAAATAGCCAATTTTGAAATATTGTCTATTAGGCCTATTTGGAACATCAAAAAATCATGATATTGATTTTAGAGGCTTATTAGGGTGAATTATACCCCACATTGTAATAATAGGATTTTTGGAAGCAAAAATCCCATTATTTGGAATTTTTGGAATAATGGAACTTTTGAAAAATAAATGTAAAAATAGTCTCATCATTGAGATAAAATCCCCAATTTTTTTCAAGGTCATTATAATGTTAGATTTAACTCCTGAAAAGTTTTATGTCTCTGTTTGAAAAAGTTTGTTAGGAGTTATGTGGAAATTACTTTTTTACCCTCATTTTACATAATTAGCAAATTAGTGAAAATACTAAGTAGAAAATTTTGGAAAATTTCTTGGTGATATATCTGAGTATGAATAACCTTGTATAATTTTCTCAGCATTTTTGGATGAATTAGTAATTTGTAAAACCTTAAAATGGCATTTTGCAAAATTATTAAGAATTGAATTTGGTAGGCCATTACATTATAGAAGTTGATGAAACTCTTCCATTAGCCTTAAATTCATGTTATACATGTTCTTTAATTTTCCTAGAAGTTTTAGTAATGTATTCCTAATAATTCAATTGGAAAATGACAATTGTGTGAGTTTTGTATTAATTAAGGAATAAATATAAATAATCAAAGGAAAATTATAAATTTTTGTGGACAGATATATTTTACCGTGATGCAACACAAGAAAAATTCCTTAGGTCAGTGGATTATGATTTCTAATACTTCATGTATTAAATGACCTAGGGATTAATTAAATGATTTAATTAGAGGCCTTAATGACTTAAGAATATTATGAAAATCAATAGGCTCACTTCATTAGTCCATACCATCCTAGGATAAATAATTAGGGGAAGGTGGCCCAAGGAATTGGATGTTCCATTTCGGGGTGGTATTAGGTTATGGGTTGCGTATAGTGTAAGTAGGTCATGTTATAAGGACCATCGGGGGATAGATCAATAAATAAGCTAGAGACTTCAATTGGAATATGACCCTGGTGGGTAGAGTTGTCTTAGTGATGAGAGTAAAGTGCAAGACCTTGGATATCAACTGGAGTGGAGGCCGGCGGAAGACCGTCGCCCTTCTAAGAATATTTTAAGTCATTAGGATCACTCAAGAGTAATAACGAGAGATGAGGGTGAATTTTGGGTAGCAATCAACTAAAATAAATATCCTTGAGAAGGGGAGCTTTGGGCGTAATCCCATCGTAGTTCCTAGTACTCCCGAGAGCCTTCACCGAGTATACCCTGGGCAGTCCTGGGATTAACCTTAAATCACTAAGTATAATAATCAGTTGACAAGAGTACTCTAATAGGTTAAGTCATTGTGGTTCATACTCACCCGTGTAGGGTTGGATGGATTGTGATGAATGCTCACACATGTAGGGTTGGAGGGATTGTGATAAATGCTCACCCATGTAGGGTTGGAGGGATTGTGATAAATGCTCACCCGTGTAGGGTTTGAGGGATTCAGGACAGGTTGGTCCTGCGAGCTGAAGGCTCGGGATGAAATACTTGCATGTGCATAAATATAGTGGCGTTTCATGCGGTACTGGCTGACCGTCACACCGACGACAGTACGGTGAACCAGGTAGGTGTGAGGGTTTGAGGGGTCAGTGGGTTGTTTTACAGTGCGGTTTGGAGGACGATCCCAAATAACGCACACCCGACCCAACAAGACTGACGGGTTGTCAGCAAAGCACGTACGCCTGGACTCTAGAGTGCACCTTAGACGTGTACAGAGGCGTATGAGAGGGATCTAAGGTTTGACAGTGTACATACGGGCCTAGAAGTGGAGATGCCCGCTCCGCTGCTGCCGTAGACACAACGGTGTTACCAGAGAGTGAAGATAGCTCTCAAAAAGTGGGAACTAAAGTTCTGTGATCACAGAGTCGTTGTTTGTGAGTTGCACTTGCCTGTGTATAAATTGCATCATAAACATTCATTCATATAAGGTCATACGCTTCATAGATCCTTATTATATAAATTAGTATGGGCTCTTTTATATGATAAGTTAAATTTTCTGGAAACCTTAACTTATAAATTTGTATGGGTATTTTTATAAGTTAAGGTACAATTTGTGATGGTAGAGTAGTGGTAGCATAGTTTTACTTTTTTGCTCTTACTTTCAGTTTTTTTACTTACTTTACCGTACTGCGTTTTACTTCACTTGTTCTACTTACTTCAGTTTTATACTTTACTTACTGCACTTGTACTTCTTACATAGAACTGCTAGAGTAGAACTACAATTACCCCTCATATACTTGTTAGTATAGTGTCACTGCCACCTATTTACTCTTGATTCCCCTTATTGTTCTCCGCTTCGTCCTCCCGCACGGTGCCTAGGAGTTGCGGGGCGAGCCAACGCGATATGAGCCTGCAGTGTCGCACATAAGAGATGTGGAGAAGTTGGATGATTGACTGTGATGGTAAAGGTTACCAATCACCGACCTGAATGGGGTTATGGGCAAAGTGTTGCCTTAAAGGATCGTCGGGTTGGGCAAATGTTGCCTTGAAGGACTGGTATGAATAGTCGACCGAAGGTCGACGAGAATCGTCGAGTATGGTACTCTGATTCTCGCCGATCGACGAGAATCGTCGAGTATGGTACTCTGATTCTCGCCGATCGACGAGAATCGTCGAGAATTGGTACTCTGATTCTCGACGATCGACGAGAATCGTCGACCGCAGGTCGGTCGACGAGTATGGTCCACCCTGCATTCGGCGAGAATCGTCAAGTATTGTACTCTGATTCTCGCCGATCCTAGGTGATACTCGCCGACTGATTCTCGCCGAACCTGCTAACTGATTCTCGCCGATCGTCGCCGATTCTCGTCGATTGATACTCACCGATTCTGGAACCCTAAATTTCTGGGTGGTCTGCGGATAGCGATATTCCTAAGTTTATTTATGCCTCTGGTATAAATAGACACTTAGGGTTTTCGGGTATACTGACTGGCAGCTGATCGAACCGAATCCCGCGACGGAAGCGTTCCGCCTTTCCGTTCGTTCCGCCAATCCCGAATCCCGCCGCCGACGGAAGTGTTATGCCGCCGCCGTGCTCGCTCCGTTGACCTCCTCCCCTCCGGCGATCGTCGCTGGTGTTGCTTTTCCTGGCGCGGACCTAGCAGTCCGTGGAATAGCAAGGTGCGGTCATCATCCTTGCTGATTATTCGTGCGACGGAAAACTCGGCGTTCTCCCGCTCGTGTGGATTTCTGCAGAGACGTAGATATTATTCCACGTAGAACTCGCCACTAGCAAGAAGACGAAGTTTGGAGCATCTCCGTTGAGTTGTGACTCAACGCCACAGAGGTAATTTTTACCTAGTTGTATGTTAACTTCTTGATTCAACTACCATGGCCCAATCTCATCTCTTTTGGGTTTTCTTGATGTTTTTATTCTTCCGCTGCGTGCACAAGCGTTGTGCCATCCTCACAGAGAAACCCAACAGTGGTATCAGAGCGAGTTTCGGCCATGATTGTTGTATTGGAAGTTTTGTTATTCCAGTGCGTGTAAACCTAGGGATTTAGAAGTGTTCTAAATGTCTAGATTTAGTCTTGGTACCCCGCCAAGAACGTCTGGGATTTCGTGGAAATTTCTAATTGTTAGAAATTGTAGTCTCCTTAGCAGTAACCATCCCTCGATTTTGTTTTGGATTTTGAATCCAACATAGAGAGATGAGCTTGTCTACTATTTTAAGTTGAGTTGTCTTTGCCTTTGTCCAATGCATGTAAATCTGAGGATTTGGAAGTTTCCAGATGTTCAGATTTATCCCTTCCTTCTATCAAATGTTGATGGTGTCAGGTTGTGCACATGAGGGATGCATGTGGTTTTAGAAATATTGTATTTCCTTGGATATGCACATTGATCAAATGTTGATCATGGTTAACTGTTAACCTAAAATCAAAATCCCTTCATCAAATATTAAGTGTTCGGATGCCTTCCGATGGATGACACTCTTCCTGCCTCGATCGATGAAGTGTGGGCTTGCTAAAGCAAGGTGCATTAATCTATCTTGGTAAGGGTGCGAGCGGATAATTGTGATATCCCACTGTCGACATCGGGTCCAGCTTAACTAGGTGACCTCAAAGGTTGAGTGCCTAGAGGCATAGGGTTGGCATGCACCATATGATGGATGCGACTAAGGAGTTATTCACCAACCATACAAGAATTGCATGAGGATGCAATTGGCAAGCGTTGCCTACCTAAATAACCGCATCGTGAGAGGAAAGCCAAAGCTGACTCATTGTGTTTGTGAAATACGGATCTTGTCCACTAAGAGAGTAGATCGCATGAACTCTCCGAATTGTTAGTGAGGGCTATCATTTCGAATAAAATAGTGGGAGTGTTTTAATTGAAGTCCAAATTAAAATAAATTGTATTTGAAATTTTGGTACTGATTTTATTCTGCATAAATTCTTGTAGAATTCCATGTCAAGTGTTTCACACTCCACGTTGTCTCTGAGAGCCATCCTTGAGAAGGATAAGCTCAGTGGGACAAATTACATGGACTGGTATAGGAACCTGAGAATTGTTCTCAGGCAAGAGCGAAAGCTCTATGTCTTGGAAGAAGAAGCCCCTGAGGTGCCGACCGGGAACTCTTCCCGTGCTGAGAAGGATACTTATAAGAAGTATACTGATGATGCTTTAGATGTCGAATGCCTTATGCTTGCCACTATGAACTCTGAGCTTCAGAAGCAATATGAGAACATGGGGTGCAAGGAGATTGACGAGCATCTCAAGAAAATGTTTCAAGGGCAGGCTCGTCAAGAGAGGTTCGATGTCACAAAAGAATTATTTCAGTGCAAGATGGGAGTTCGAGACTCAGTAGGGACTCACATACTCAAGATGATTGGGTATATAGAGAACCTTGAAAGGCTGGGTTTTCCTCTTGGTCAAGAGTTGGCCACAGATCTGATCCTGCAATCGTTGCCGGACAGTTATGAGCAGTTCGTCTTGAACTACAATATGAATGAAATAGACAAGACACTGCCCGAACTCCTAGGCATGTTGAGAACTGCCGAAATCAATATGAAGAAGGCCAAGCCTGCCAGCCCCATACTGATGGTGCATAAAGGCAAGGGCAAGGCCAAGGACTCTAAGAAGACGAAGGTGGGACCTAAGTCATACCTTGAGCCCAAGTCTTCAGCACTGATGAAAAAGAAAAGCACGGTGAAGGAAGGGAAATGCCACCACTGTGGCAAGGCTGGTCATTGGAGGAGGAACTGTCCTTCGTACATTGAAGGTCTGCAGAAATTGAAGGGAGGTATGACTTCCGCTTCAAATGTCTACGTTATAGAGATAAACCTTTCTGCTCCTTCATCTTGGGTATTGGATACCGGATGTGGTTCTCACATTTGTACAAATGTGCAGGAACTGGGAAGGAGAAGATTGCTGAGTAAAGGGGAGGTGGACCTCCGCGTCGGCAATGGAGCAAGAGTTGCTGCTGTACCCGTAGGGGTTTACCGTCTTTCTTTGCCCAGTGGGCTTGTAATAGAACTAGATAATTGTTATTTTGTTCCGGCCATAACTAGAAACATTATATCTATTTCATGTTTGGACATGATTAGATTTTCTATTATAATTAAGAACAAATGTTATTCTATATTTAAGAATGATGTTTGTTATGTTGTATCCCAATTGTTTAATGGTCTTTATGTTTTGAACTTGGATCATCTGATCTGTAATGTAGAAAATAATAAAAGACTAAGAACAAATGACTCGAACCCTACATTTCTCTGGCATTGTCGTTTGGGCCATATCAACGAGAAGCGTATATCCAAACTCCATAGAGATGGACTTTTGGACTCATTTGATTATGAATCATTTGAGCTATGCGAATCTTGTTTGTTAGGCAAGATGACTAAAGCTCCTTTCACTGGTTATACTGAGAGGGCTGAGGATCTCTTGGGTGTTGTACATAGTGATGTATGCGGACCCATGAGTTCCATGGCTAGAGATGGGTATTTCTACTTTGTTATATTTACTGATGATTTCAGTAGATACGGATATGCGCATCTTATGAAGTGCAAATCCGAGACCTTTGAAAAGTTCAAAGAGTTCAAGAATGAAGTAGAAAACTAGTTGGGTAAAAGGGTTAAAGCACTCCGATCTGATCAATGTGGCGAATACCTGAGTCATGAGTTCCGTGATCATCTGAAAGAGTGTGGTATTGTATCACAGCTCACTCCACCTAGAACACCACAACATAATGGTGTGTCTGAGAGGAGAAATCGTACTCTGTTAGACATGGTACGTTCGATGATGAGTCATGCAGACTTGCCTGTTTCCTTTTGGGGTTTTGCTTTAGAGACTGCTGCAATGACATTGAATCGCGCTCCAACGAAAACGGTTCTGAAGACACCATATGAGATATGGACTGGGAAGCGTCCTAGTATGTCGTTCATTAAAATTTGGGGCTGTGAGGCATACGTGAGACGTCAAATGCCTGATAAGCTCGAACCCAAATCGGATAAATGTTATCTGGTGGGATATCCTAAGGAAACAAAAGGGTATTACTTTTACCTACCGTCTGAGGGCAAAGTGTTTGTCGCAAGGACTGGTGTCTTTTTGGAGAAAGAGTTCTTATCAAGAAAGACTGAAAAGGTAGAGCTTGAAGAAGTTCAAGAACCACATGTAATGAATGAACTGGAATTGGATTCTGAGACAGGACTACAAAATGTTGTAGCTAGAGAACCTGCTCAAGGAACACAAGTCCTACGTAGATCTGGTAGACCGAGGTTTGAGCCTGAGAGATATGGATTTCTCGTGTCTCAAATAGGTAATGTGTTGCTTATGGATCATGATGATGAACCAGCAACCTACCAAGAGGCTATGAATGGACCGGACTCCGACAAATGGCTTGAGCCTATGAACTCCGAAATGGACTCCATGTATGCAAACCAAGTTTGGAACTTGGTGGAACCACCTGAAGGGGTACGACCCATAGGGTGCAAGTGGGTCTTTAAGAAGAAGACCGACATGGATGGGAATATACAGACATTCAAAGGGCGACTGGTGGCTAAGGGTTTCAAGCAAATTCATGGTATTGACTATGATGAGACCTTTTCCCCTGTTGCCATGGTAAAGTCCATAAGGATATTGCTTGCTGTTGTTGCGTATTATGACTACGAGATCTGGCAGATGGATGTCAAAACGACTTTCCTTAATGGAAACCTCCTTGAGGAAGTGTATATGAGACAACCCGAGGGTTTTGTATCCCCATATGAAGCCACTAAAATATGCAAGCTGAATAAGTCCATTTATGGACTGAAACAGGCCTCTCGAAGTTGGAATCTTCGTTTTGATGAGAAAATCAAAGAGTTTGGTTTCATCAAGAATGAAGATGAGCCTTGTGTTTACAAGCGAATCAGTGGGAGCATTGTTGTCTTCCTGATATTGTATGTAGATGACATACTGTTGATTGGGAATGACATTCCTACCCTGAAAGTTGTTAAGAACAACCTAGGGAACTGCTTTTCAATGAAGGATCTGGGTGAAGCGACTTATATACTTGGTATTAAGATCTATAGAGATAGATCGAAGAAGTTGCTGGGTTTGACCCAGAGTACGTACATCGAAAAGGTGTTGAAGCGGTTCAACATGCTTGAGTCCAAGAAAGGATTTTTGCCCATGTCTCATGGTGTGAAACTCTCTAAGGACTAGTGTCCAAAGTCTTATGAAGATAAGGACCGCATGGAGTTCATTCCATATGCTTCGGCAATTAGATCAATCATGTACGCGATGTTATGTACTCAACCCGACGTCTCATTTGCTTTGAGCATGACTAGAAGGTATCAGTCAGACCCCGGTGAGTGTCACTGGATTGCAGTCAAAAATGTCCTGAAGTACTTGAGAAGGACTAAGGATGTGTTCTTGGTGTATGGTGGAGAGGAAGAGCTCGTTGTAAGTGGTTACACGGATGCTAGCTTCCAAACTGATAGAGACGACTCCAAGTCTCAGTCAGGTTTTGTGTTTTGCCTGAATGAAGGAGCTGTGAGCTGGAAGAGTTCCAAGAAAGAGACAGTTGCTGATTCTACAACAGAGGCCGAGTATATCGCGGCAGCTAATGCGGCGAAGGAGGCTGTATGGATTAGGAAATTCATCGGCGAGCTTGATGTAGTTCCTAGCATTGTTGGTCTTGTAGTTCTCTACTGTGATAACAATGGTGCAATTGCACAATCTAAGGAACCTAGATCCCATCAGCGCTCCAAGCATATACTTCGGCGGTTTCATCTTATTCGTGAGATTGTCGAACGAGGAGATGTGAACATTTACAGAGTGCCGACTGAGGAGAATATTACGGATCCACTGACAAAGCCTCTCGCGCAGAGAAAGCATGATGGTCATACTAAATCGATGGGTATACGATACCTAAATGATCAACTCTAGTGAGAATCTTGTGGATTGCATGTAAACATGTATTTTGTTGGCTATTTGTTCATATGATGGATAATGTACCTAGTTTTTCTCTTACAATTAATGGCAAGTTATTTTATTATGAGTTTTTCTATATGATAGTTAAATGTTAACATAATAGATACCCTTAGAATGTTCGCTTCCATGGGATATCAAGTACGTGACTTGAATGTGAGAGCCTATGATTTATTTGAAGCTTCATTCTTAAAAGGTCCCTGGTCGAGTATCATCATAGAAGCTAAGGGTGATGATGGTACATGAAGGCTAGCACGTGCGTTGACTGATGACCGGTTCTCACAGGTCATGATATTGTGATATCAAGTCATCACGTGGGTACTTGTTAGTGAACAAGTTGTACTGGACAGAGCCAACCTGAGACTACTCTGTGGATTATCATCCAATCGTGTCACGAGTAGGTCTCAATTGACAATGGTGTTGTGGTCCTTTAACCTGAAGTCACAGCATTCATCAAATGAGGAAGAGCATGCTTTGATGCCATCTAAAGTCTTCCTTGAGAAAGGTTGATGATAAGGGTGGTTGTTGGGCATGTTACGAATCATTTGGGGGTTTGTGTGTGAGCAAATATGGGATTTGTCCTCCTGTATGACAGGAGTTGCATCCATGGGCCCCTTGATGGAACTGGACTGAGAAATGCATGGGCATGCTTGGTTGAGTCAATATGTGATATTGGACTCACCATTCTCTGGAAGTCCGTCCTGGATCAAGAAACTTGGATTGAGCTATTACGAGGGTGACACGGTCCATGCCTCCAGTTCTTTCCGGATGTAAGGGACAAAGGGACAAAGACAACGCTGATACATTGGTCATAAAGGCTTATGAGTTATAAACTCTTATTGCTTGGGGAGCAATGATGCATTGCTAGACGCCGCTCATTGTTTGTGAGGTTTTTGGTTTGATACTTTCAAGATCAAGTGGGAGTCTGTTGGAGTTACCATGGTGATCTGGAAGTGATCAAACATGTAATCTCACTGCCAACGCGATATGAGCCTGTAGGGTCGCACATAAGAGATGTGAAGAAGTTGGATGATTTACTGTGATGGTAAAGGTTACCAATCACCGACCTGAATGGGGTTATGGGCAAAGTGTTGCCTTAAAGGATCGTCGGGTTGGGCAAATGTTGCCTTGAAGGACTGGTATGAATAGTCGACCGAAGGTCGACGAGAATCGTCGAGTATGGTACTCTGATTCTCGCCGATCGACGAGAATCGTCGAGTATGGTACTTTGATTCTCGCCGATCGACGAGAATCGTCGAGAATTGGTACTCTGATTCTCGACGATCGACGAGAATCGTTGACCGCAGGTCGACGGTCGACGAGTATGGTCCACCCTGCATTCGGCGAGAATCGTCGAGTATTGTACTCTGATTCTCACCGATCCTAGGTGATACTCGCCGACTGATTCTCGACGAACCTGCTAACTGATTCTCTCCGATCGTCGCCGATTCTCGCCGATTGATACTCACCGATTCTGGAACCCTAAATTTCTGGGTGGTCTGCGGATAGCGATATTCCTAAGTTTATTTATGCCTCTGGTATAAATAGACACTTAGGGTTTTCGGGTATACTGACTGGCAGCTGATCGAACCGAATCCCGCGACGGAAGCGTTCCGCCTTTCCGTTCGTTCCGCCGATCCCGAATCCCGCCGCCGACGGAAGTGTTCCGCCGCCGCCGTGCTCGCTCTATTGACCTCCTCCCCTCCGGCGATCGTCGCTGGTGTTGCTTTTCCTGGCGCGGACCTAGCAGTCCGTGGAATAGTAAGGTGCGGTCATCATCCTTCCTGATTATTCGTGCGACAGAAAACTCGACGTTCTCCCGCTCGTGTGGATTTCTGCAGAGACGTGGATATTATTCCACGTAGAACTCGCCACTAGCAAGAAGACGAAGATTGGAGCATCTCCGTTGAGTTGTGACTCAACGCCACCGAGGTAATTTTTACCTAGTTGTATGTTAACTTCTTGATTCAACTACCATGGCCCGATCCCATCTCTTTTGGGTTTTCTTGATATTTTTATTCTTCCGCTGCGTGCACAAGCGTTGTGCCATCCTCACAGAGAAACCCAACACTTCTTACATAGAACTGCTAGAGTAGAACTACAATTACCCCTCATATACTTGTTAGTATAATGCCACTGCCACCTATTTACACTTGATTCCCCTTGTTGTTCTCCGCTTCGTCCTCCCGCACGGAGCCTAGGAGTTGCGGGGCGAGGTGTGGAGGAAACGACTTAATCTTTTTGACTAATGGTCGGTGACCAAACTATTTCTAGGAGCTCGAGGAGATGGAGCACCAGCATGACCGGCAGGACGAGATGGCAGGACGTGAGGAGCTGATACCACCACCTACTACTAAAACTACAGAGTTGCCTCAGGTGGGATGACTTGGTGATGATAGATATCTTCCGTTGTTTAGAGTTGAGAGAGAGAGAGATTTTGATATGATGTACTGGGCATAAGCACTTATTACTTGATGTAGGCTAGGCCTTTGGGATCCTACACGGAGGGCGTGACTACAGCCTTGGCAATGTTATCGCTCTCTAACCGGCACACAAACGCAACGCAGCGACCACAATGATTGTTTTTTTATCGTTCGCGCTAACATACGGATAGCCGATCCGCAAATGGAACAGAGAATGGCTATAGGCCAAAATCCTTTCCGGCTAAATGGAATAATATTAATTCCGATCGAGCTTTGGAGTTGTACCAAAATAGATCCACCAAAAAATTCACGATTCGAAAAACGGTAGGATCTATCACAACAAAACAAAAGCGAGGAGCGCCAATCCTCTTGCGAGATCTTTTCGGAAAACCAACTGAAAATCTCAAATCTATTTTTAGTAACACCGCGAAAATTTAGCAATTCGAGAAATCACGCAAAATCCGTCCACCACAAGAATTAATCAAGAAGAGAATCTCTTAGGTAGGAATTTCGTTACCCCACTCGGAAACGTAGATCCGAGATGTTGGATCCACCAAGTACGATCGCTCTTTCCTTTTGGAATCCACGAGAAACGCGCCACGGATGAAGATCTTGTTCGCAGATTGATGGCGACGGCCACCACGACGGCCTATTGGGTTATGAAGACGACGACCATGGCGGTGTTACGATTGATGGCGACGGCCACCACGACGGCCAATTGGGTGATGAAGACGACGACCATGGTGGTGTGACCGTGACAGAAGATGACGACGATGCTCCACCATCAAGAGACTTGCGGCGTCGTAGCGGGCACGGCTACAATCTTCGCCCACGCAATAAAAATAAGCTTTGAATTTATTTTATTATTTGGTCTGCCTTTCTCTGGTTATATGTAGTATTTGACACTATGTTATTTTGTCATTTCATTTTCTGCAACATTTTTATTTTGGGCTGCTAATAGCCACATGGTTGTAAGCCTTATAAAAGGCCACATTATCATTTGTTATGAAGGCTAATATTGAAATCAATTGAAAATTCCTCCAACCCTAAATTTTCTATCTCCCCTCCCTCTCTTCTAGCCGCCGGCCCCCCATCCTCTCCCTCTTTCTTCATCTTGGCCGCACCCCCCTTCTCTCTCTCTTCTTCTTCTCTTTCCCTCCCTCATCCCTCTTCCAACTACACCCTCTCATCTACGTGTCCATCCATTTTTTTTTCAAAGGTGGTCGGCCAACCTTGGAGGAGGAAGATCTCGTGCAAGGAAGAATCAAGGTTGGGGTAATCAACCACGGCGAGAAGCGAAGAAGGCGAACAAGATCTTCATCCGTGGCACGTTTCTCGTGGATTCCAAAAGGGAAGAGCGATCGTACTTGGTGGATCCAACATCTCGGATCTACGTTTCCGAGTGGGGTAACGAAATTCCTACCTAAGAGATTCTCTTCTTGATTAATTCTTGTGGTGGACGGATTTTGCGTGATTTCTCGAATTGCTAAATTTTCGCGGTATTCCTAAAAATAGATTTGAGATTTTTAGTTGGTTTTCCGAAAAGATCTCGCAAGAGGATTGGCGCTCCTCGCTTTTGTTTTGTTGGGATAGATCCTACCATTTTTCGAATCGTGAATTTTTTTGGTGGATCTATTTTGGTACAACTCCAAAGCTCGATCGGAATTAATATTATTCCATTTAGCCGGAAAGGATTTTGGCCTATAGCCATTCTCTGTTCCATTTGCGGATCGGCTATCCGTATGTTAGCGCGAACGATAAAAAAACAATCATTGTGGTCGCTGCGTTGCGTTTGTGTGCCGGTTAGAGAGCGGTAACATTGCCAAGGCTGTAGTCACGCCCTCCGTGTAGGATCCCAAAGGCCTAGCCTACATCAATTTGGTATCAGAGGGAGGTTGTGTTGATTTCTCAATCGACACCGTCCTTACGCTCCCTTTTTTTTTCTTAGGACGTCGACCCACACTTGGTCGTGCACGTTTTCGTAATCACCAAATCTGAATTTCTCTTTTTGGTCTGCATATAACCAAAAATATTTTTTTGCAAAGAAAGAAGTATAAAAAAATCTGAATTTTCTACCTATTTTTCTAAGCATATAAGTCAAAAAAAATATTTTCGTTCTCCAAGTCATTAAGCGTATAAAAATCCTGATTTATAAAATTCTTATCCAAACAGTCTCTTATCTAGGTGAGCCACCCTGTATCTGTGTTGTTCATGCGCACGAGGCTTGGCACAGAGTACTCTCCATCCACATCACACATGGCCGACCATCATGATGATGGTGAGCCCGCTCCTGCAACAATTGCGGCGCTTAGGGAAGAGTTTAACACTAGGTTCGATGCACTCACTCAGTTAATACAAGGGTTGGCTGTTAATCAGGCGGCGCCTCGAAATCCCGGCTTTGGGATAAATCGACCGGGGCAGCCACCCCATCCCGCCAACCAACGAGAAGAGCGACAAAATCTCCCTCGTGATCCGGATTATGAGTACGCACCCCGAGCCCCTTATGAGTTCGACTTAACTAGGGTCGTTAAAATGGAATCACCATCCTACGATGGCATGGGTGAACCCCAACTTTTTCTAAACTGGATCATGGATATTGAGTGCTATTTTGAGTGTCACAACCTGACGGACATTGAGAAGGTACGAGTAGCACGAATGAAACTTCTGGGTAGAGCCAAAACGTTCTGGTTGAACGAAGAAAGGCGTCAAGGCACCGTAAATGGAGCACCCCCAATTGGGTGGGCCGCCATGAAGGCACTCCTGCATGACCAATATGTCCCGGCATATCACCGAACCCAAATGTTCGACGAGCTAGCCACTCTTCGTCAAGGGGGCCAATAGGTAGCGGAGTACATGGGACGACTCAAGGATATGATGGTGCGTTGTGATATACGAGAAATGCCCGAGGTCACACTATCTCGTTTCCGTAAGGGACTTAACACGGACATCCAAGGCAAGCTTTTGCGTTATGGTCACACGGACCTTAACACAACATTCAATGCAGCTCTAGATATAGAAAAGCACAATGCCAACAAGTCTAAGGGCCGGGCATTCCAGAAAGGAAAATCCATCTTAGGACCCCCACCTTCATCATCCATGCGAGACAAAGGAAAGTTCCGATCGACGGACTCAAGTTCCATAGTAATTACCGCTAGGAACAATAAAAATCCCAATGGTGAGAGAGTCCCAGTAGGATGAATTAATAAGACTAACGCTACCTGCTATTCGTGCGGAATTCAAGGACACTACGCTAGTGAGTGTCCCACTAAGAGTAAACCACTGGCACTATTAGATACCACGTCTGACCCCGCCGAGATCGTTTATGAAGCCGGTACTGAGTCTGACGCCGAGCCGAGTGATATTGACGACGACTCATTTATGATGGTTATGAGATGTATTCTGAATACACCGCGAGCGACGGACGATTACAATCGGACGAATATCTTCTCGGTAAATTTTAAGAACGGTGACAAGTGGTGTAAGTTAATAATCGATAGCGGTAGTTGTATGAACGTCATTTCGGAGAATGCCATCACTCGAATGCACTTAGTCACTGAGCCGCATCCACATCCGTATAAGATAGCATGGGTGAACAAAACGTCCATTGCAGTTTCTAAGCGATGTTTGGTACCGCTTACAGTGAAGAACTATGTCGATAAGGTGTGGTGTGATGTAATCCCTATGGATGTCTGTCATGTTCTACTAGGACGTCCCTGGCTTTATGATTATGACGTGACCCATTTTGGCAAAGCCAACACCTACGAGTTCAAGTTCAATGGTAAGACCATTGTTTTGAAACCCACACCACCTAAGGACCCGTCGATTGCATCCAAGGACACAGTGGTCCCTGCGGAAAGGAAAACGATAAGTCTTATAAGTAGGAAGGAGTTAGAACGTGAGACCTTTCTCGATGGCGTCATATATGCGTTAGTATGTCTACAAGTACAGGAAGATTCACCATCCTTAGAGAACATACCGTTATCTCTGCGCACATTATTAGAATAATATAAGGACGTCTATCCGGTAGATTTACCTTCCAAGTTGCCACCAATCAGGGATATTCAACATGAAATTGACTTCGTCCCGGGCTCGTCCTTGCCTAACCTACCCCATTACCGACTTAATCCCTCCGCACATAATGAACTACAAATGTTAATTTCCGATTTATTAGCTAAAGGATTTATCCGCCATAGTAAAAGCACTTGTGCCGTCCCTGCCTTGTTGGTCCCGAAGAAAGATAAGTCTTGGAGGTTGTGTGTAGACTACCGAGCCATCAATAAAATAACTGTCAAGTATAGGTTTCCCATCCCCCGTTTGGACGATCTATTGGATATGTTGTCCGGTGCCACCGTGTTCTCAAAATTGGATTTAAAGAGTGGCTACCACCAAATAAGGATTCGGGAGGGAGACGAATGGAAAACGGCCTTTAAATCTAAGGACGGGCTTTACGAGTGGTTAGTGCTAGGAGAGGGACTCACCAACGTACCAAGTACTTTCTCACGATTAATGACTCAAGTATTTAAGCCATACATGGGAAAATTTGTCGTAGTCTATTTCGATGATATTTTGGTGTTTAGTACCTCGCCGATCGATCATGAAACTCATTTGCGGACAATCCTTACTACATTGCGCCAAGAGAACTTATATATTAATTTTAAGAAGTGCGCATTCGGTGTGACTTCCGTGGAATTCTTAGGATACATAGTGAACGCTGAGGGAAGTTAGGAGTGGAAAATATTCGGTGTTGACCCTAAGAAGGTCCAAGTAATTAGAGAGTGGCCGGAGCCGCAAAATATTCGGGAAGTTAGGAGTTTTCATGGATTGGCCACGTTTTATCGACGATTCATTCGCAATTTTAGTAGCATCATGGCACCCATCACTGAGTGTATGAAGAAGGGTGATTTTATATGGACCAAATCGGCCGCTAGCGCATTTCAAATGATTAAGGATCGGATGTCTGAAGCCCCCCTACTACGGTTGCCGGATTTTAGTAAAGTGTTTGAATTATCATGCGACGCTTCGGGGATCGGAATTGGTGGAGTGTTAAGTCAAGCGGGACATCCGGTCGGATACTTCAGCGAGAAACTTGCAGGCCCAAAATTAAATTACTCTAATTATGATCGTGAGTTTTATGCCGTGATACGTTGTCTCCAACATTGGCGACACTATCTCATATCGAAAGAATTTGTAATCCTCTCGGATCATGAGGCGCTAAAATTTGTAAACTCTCAAGGTAAAATCAGCCCTCGGCACGCCAAATGGGTCTCCTATCTTCAGGAGTACACATTCATTATCAAGCACCTTAAGGGTATGTTAAATCGAGTGGCGGACGCCCTTAGTCGTGTCACCCTATTGTTATCTAAAATGGAGGTCACAGTAATAGGATTTGAACGCATTAAGGACGAGTATGTCCTATGCCCGGATTTTAAGGATATTTATTTAGCAGCTCAGGAACAGGCCCCCTCTACTATTTCAGCCTACTACATTCGTGACGGTTATTTATTCAAGCACACGCAATTGTGTATTCCCCGCTCGTCCCTACGTCATTTTATTATATGGGAGCTACATAGTGGAGGTTTAGGTGGACACTTCGGTCGCGATAAAACGATTACGCTTGTGGAGGATAAATTCTTTTGGCCGGGTCTCAAGCCAATGGTCAACAAAATCGTAGGAAGCTGCCGCGTATGTCAATTAGCTAAGGGTAACAAGACCAATGCGGGCCTTTACACACCCCTTCCGATTCCCTCTGCCCCATGGGTGGATGTTAGCATGGACTTCATATTGGGCCTCCCACTGACATTTCGGCGTCACGATTCCATCTTGGTCGTAGTGGACCGATTCTCTAAAATGGCTTATTTTATCGCTTGTCATAGTACCAACGATGCTTCCCATGTTGCTAAGTTGTATTTTAAGGAGGTCATAGCTCATCGAGGTGTCCCCAAAACCATCGTGACCGATAGAGATGTTAAGTTTACTAGCTACTTTTGGAAGACACTGTGGAAGTTGTTGGGCACGAGGCTTATGTTTTCGTCGGCCTACCACCCCCAAACGGATGGGCAAACAGAAGTTGTTAACCGTAGTTTGGGAGGATTACTTCGTTGCTTGGTGGGCGATCATAAGGGTACATGGGATCTTATTCTCCCCCACGCTCAGTTAGCCTATAATAATTCTAAGAATAGGTCCACCGGGTTATCGCCAAATGAGATAGTGCATGGATATAAGGCGCCCGTGCCTCTTGATTTGATTCCGTTACCACCATCATTTAAATCAAGTCAATATGCACAGGACTTCGCCTCGCACGTTCACACTCTCCATGAGCACATTGGCAAGATGTTAGCTAAACAATATGCTATTTATCAATCGAATGCTAACATACATAAGCGAGCAGTCCCCTTAAAGGTTGGTGATTTGGTAATGGTACGTCTTATCCCTGAACGGTTGCCCTCGGGCACCATAAAAAAATTAGCGAATAAGAGAGCCGGTCCTTTTCGGGTTTTGAAGAAGCTAGGTGAAAATGCATATTTATTACAGTTACCCGCTGAGTGGGGAATCTCCCCTGTTTTTAACATTTCGGATTTAACGCTTTATGTCGCTCCACCACCTGAATTGTCAGTCTCTCCATTTCATATTTCCACTATACCGTCTAAAGGGGTGGGGGTGCGAATATTTCTGGACCGCTCTCCCTTTCGGATTCTTCGGGAGGTACGTTGTCTATTGATGATGCAACTTGTTTTTCTTCTTCGCCTAACGCTTTTCCAAGGTTCCCCCGAACCGATTTCTTGCCTGACAAGATTTTGCAGGATGCAGTGTTTTCTACTCCCGACGGCGACATTCACAGGTTTTTGGTCATATGGCGTGGTCGTCCAGCTTCGGACGACTCTTGGATTTCTTCGGCCGACCTGGCTCTTCTCGATGCAGATCTCCTCCACCGTTACCGTCCAGCCCACTCATCGGTGATGAGTCCTTTTGAGAGCGGGAGGATTGATGGCGACGGCCACCACGACGGCCTATTGGGTTATGAAGACGACGACCATGGCTGTGTTACGATTGATGGCGACGGCCACCACGACGGCCAATTGGGTGATGAAGACGACGACCATGGCGGTGTGACCGTGACAGAAGATGACGACGATGCTCCACCATCAAGAGACTTGCGGCGTCATAGCGGGCACGACTACAATCTTCGCCCACGCAACAAAAATAAGCTTTGAATTTATTTTATTATTTGGTCTGCCTTTATCTGGTTATATGTAGTATTTGACACTATGTTATTTTGTCATTTCATTTTCTGCAACATTTTTATTTTGGGCTGCTAATAGCCACATGGTTGTAAGCCTTATAAAAGGCCACATTATCATTTGTTATGAAGGCTAATATTGAAATCAATTGAAAATTCCTCCAACCCTAAATTTTCTATCTCCCCTCCCTCTCTTCTAGCCGCCGGCCCCCCATCCTCTCCCTCTTTCTTCATCTTGGCCGCACCCCCCTTCTCTCTCTCTTCTACTTCTCTTTCCCTCCCTCATCCCTCTTCCAACTACACCCTCTCATCTACGTGTCCATCCCTTTTTTTTTCAAAGGTGGTCGGCCAACCTTGGAGGAGGAAGATCTCGTGCAAGGAAGAATCAAGGTTGGGGTAATCAACCACGGCGAGAAGTGAAGAAGGCGAACAAGATCTTCATCCGTGGCACGTTTCTCGTGGATTCCAAAAGGGAAGAGCGATCGTACTTGGTGGATCCAACATCTCGGATCTACGTTTCCGAGTGGGGTAACGAAATTCCTACCTAAGAGATTCTCTTCTTGATTAATTCTTGTGGTGGACGGATTTTGCGTGATTTCTCGAATTGCTAAATTTTTGCGGTGTTCCTAAAAATAGATTTGAGATTTTCAGTTGGTTTTCCGAAAAGATCTCGCAAGAGGATTGGCGCTCCTCGCTTTTGTTTTGTTGGGATAGATCCTACCGTTTTTCGAATCGTGAATTTTGTTTGGTGGATCTATTTTGGTACAACTCCAAAGCTCGATCGGAATTAATATTATTCCATTTAGCCGGAAAGGATTTTGGCCTATAGTCATTCTCTGTTCCATTTGCGGATCGGCTATCCGTATGTTAGCGCGAACGATAAAAAAACAATCATTGTGGTCGCTGCGTTGCGTTTGTGTGCCGGTTAGAGAGCGATAACATAGCCAATGCTGTAGTCACGCCCTCCGTGTAGGATCCCAAAGGCCTAGCCTACATCATTACTCTTCATATTATTTCTGTACTCATTTGCACTGATATTTTTCTTTCATATATTTATATATATGTACTGTGACTGTGGACTAGCTGTGTTGTACTCTGCTATGTATTACTTCCTTTCTCATATTGGCCTACTGGTATATGATCGTACTAGCCGGCAGAATCGGCATGTTGCGATGTCGACTAACCCGTGCGTTAGTGCCACCGTAAGATGGCGGTTCTGGGCATAAGACCGGGTATCCTCCTTGGTAAGGGGGAGGGGGGTCTTACAAGAAGTCTGCATGATATGTTTTGAACTAAAGGAGATGAAAATAGATATGAAGGATGTGTGAGTAGTGCTGGACTTTCCCGAGGCATTTCCTGAGAAATTGTCAGGATTACCCCCGCATAGAGAGGTGGATTTTCAAATTAAGCTAGTACCGGGTGCCAAGCCTGTCTCCAGGACTCCTTATCGAATGACCCCGAAGGAACTCGCAGAGTTTAGAGCTCAGTTGCAAGAACTGGTGGAATCAGGGTTTGTTCGCCACAGCTCATCACCTTGGGGAGCCCCTATTCTGTTCGTTAAGAAGAAGGATGGAACCTTGCGATTATGCATAGACTATCAGGAGCTCAATCGACTAACGGTGCAGAACACTTATCCGCTACCCTGGATCGACAAGTTGTTCGATCAATAGGTAGGAGCGCATTACTTTTCTAAGTTGGATTTGCGCTCAGGGTATTATCAGTTCAGGATACAAGAGGAGGACATTCAGAAAATAGTTTTTAGCTCAAGGTACGGTTTGTATGAGTTCACCGTAATGCTGTTTGGGCTCACAAATACCCCTTTAGCTTTTATGAGTTTTATGAACAAAGTTTTCAAGGCTTATCTAGATATCTTCATCATCGTTTTCATCGATGACATTTTGGTCTACTCAAAGACATAGGAAGAGCATGTTGAACATCTGACCTTGGTACTGAGGAAGCTAAAAGAGCACGCCTTGTTTGCCAAGTTCAGCAAGTGCGAATTCTGGCTCCAAGAGGTTGCCTTCTTGGGCCATGTGATCAGTGGGGCTAGACTAGCTGTGGATCCGGCCAAAGTGCGTGTCATGAGGGAGTGGTCTCCCTTGAAGTCAGCGGCCGCTGTGCGGAGCTTCCTTGGACTTGTCGGGTATTATCGCAAGTTTGTAAAAGGGTTCTCAAAGATTGTCCTTCCTCTTACTACTTTGATAAAGAAAGGGGTGCCATATGAGTGGATACCCCAATGTGAAGCCGCGTTCCAAGAACTGAAAGATATACTTACATCCGAACCCATCCTAGCTCTTCCATTCGGAAAAGAAGGATTTCAAGTTTACACTAACGAGTCGTATCAAGGGATGGGAGCGGTACGGATTCAGCATGGTCATGTGGTTGCTTATGCCTCAAGGCAACTAAAGAAGCATGAACTCAACTACCCAGTATATGATTTAGAATTGGGAGCAGTGGTGTTCGCCTTGAAGATTTGGAGACACTATCAATATGAAGTCCAGTGCAAAATCTTTTCGGACCACAAGAATCTAAAGTACGTCCATGAAAGTGCAGCTAGATCTGATATACTCTAGAGGGGGGGTTAATAGAGTATATGGTGCTTGAAAATATTTTACAACAATTGCTGTAATATAAGTGAACAGAGAAGCAACTATTAAATCTAATCACAAAATAACCTACAACAGAAATTAATCACAGATCTAAACTAATCACAAAACAATCACAGCCAGAAACAAAAGATAAAGACAAGCAAGCCAGAAGACACAAGGAGCTATAGTGGTTCCCCTAAACTTGGGTACATCTACTCTTCTACCACCCTAGGTAGGAATCCACTGCAGGATGAGTTGATCAGGTGTCCTGGGCACCAATGAGCTTTTGATAAGGTGCTCAAAAACCAAATCAGATTTTTTGATCAGGTGTCTTGCCACCAATGAGCTTTTGACAAGGTGCTCAAAAACCAAGCTCAAACTTTTGAAGGGAGTTTGAGAAACCCTTTACAGAGATGGGGATGAGTGAGCTATGGAAGTCTTCTCTTTCTCAGAGCAGCTGAGAAGACTATGTGGATTTTATGTTGTCAAAGCTCCCCCTGAGTTCTTGAGATGTTCAGGAAATGAAGCTTTGTTGTAGGGTGATAGGCCTTCAGAAGTTGATCTCCATCAAATGATAATTTCAGCAATAGATGAAATGTTAGGTGTCTGGAGTCTTTGAAGGATGTTGGCCTTGAACACTTGAATCAAAGGTGATCTAAAGATTTTCAGATTTGTTGATCTCCTTTGGTGTGTGTTCTTGTATGAATTCCTTTTAGCTCTTTCTCTTGTGAACAATTGATGTTGAGAAAGATGTTGTTCAGAGAATATTGTAGTAGAGAATCTTTTTTTTCTTCTTCTTCTTGTTCTGCTTATTTTTTCTGTCTGTCTGCGTGTTGTGTGTAAGAGAGATTCAAAAATCTTGAGTTTTATTCTCTGGTTCTGAATAGAATTTCATCTATCAAGAATAGCCGTTGCCCTGTCATTAATTGACCTCCTTAATTGTAATTGTCTTCTGGGGGAAAGTCCAAAGAAATATTCCTTGATAATCCCTTGAAAATTGGTCCAGAATAAATGAAAACGGGTAGAAAATCTTCTGAATTAATTGCTGAATAACTCCTTAACTGTTCTGAATTTGAATCTTGAGAATCCTTTAACTCATCAGAAAAACGTCGAACTGAGCTCTACTATCGTCGAACTGAGCTCAGCGATTTGGACTTATACAGCAACATAGATCGTCGATCTGAGCTCAACTATCGTCGAACTGAGCTCAGAGATAGAGAATCAATACTGAGTCAAGATCGTCGAACTGAGCTCACAGATCGTCGAATGGAGTTCGACGATTTGTTGAAGTTGAGCCCAGCGATCATCGAATGGAGTTCGACGATCCGTCGAAGTTGAGCTAGACGATCGTCGATTGGAGTTCGACGATTCGTCGTGCTGAGCTCTGCGATATGACTTGGTCTTCAAACTGAAAATCCTTAGTCTTGAGGGCAGCTTCGAAACCTAAGTACTAACCCTTAGACTCAATTCTAATTGACCTTTAGAGCTATACAGGAGGTCAAAAACAGGTTTCCTAAAGACATAGTGATCCTGACCCAAATTAGTAATAGGGTGTTCCAACAATCTCCCCCTATTTGGGTTAGGATTACTATTTACAGAACTTGGAAAAATTAAATAACAACATACAAAGCAACAAAACAGAAAAGCAATAAGCAGGATATAGCAGAACCACAGATATATATCATCCCAGACAGAAATCAGAATCAACATGATTGTCACCTTACATAGTTATCTCTTCTCCTTGCTCTTTATAAGTTTGATTTCTCTATTGGGGTTAAGAGCTTCCTTTTTGGATCTTGTGTCATCTGCTGCACCTAAAGAGGTTTGCTGTTTGGGCCTTGGAACTACAGCTTCAGGATGCAACTCCATATATCTATCAGAATCAAAGAATTTGCTTGAAGCATATCTTTCCAATTCTTTCTTTCTCTGTTCAGACAATGTAGTGATGTTGGAGGAGTCTCTGCCTTGCTCTTTAGCTTTCTTAATTTGGTCCAGTGCAGCAAGCTCTTTCATCCTGGCAGTCCAAGCAGTTGGATTATTTTCAGGATCTTCAAAGGGCATTGGTGGCTCATATCTATTGGATGGATTATCTTGAGGAGGCCTGAATGAAACTACTTCCTTCAGCTTATAGGGAAAAGGACCTGAGGTTGTGTCTGATGAAGCTTGTCCTTCCCAGGAGTAAGGATGTTGCCTTGAATAACCTTTTAAATAAACCTGGACTTCCCTCGGGTTTCCTCTATAGTTTGCTCTTGTAGATTGAGAACCTCTAGACTGGCTTCCCCTATGATAAGATCTTGCATGTGGCTGATAGGGGGTTTGGCTTTTAGCATGAGGTTGAGCAGCTGAGCTTCCACCTGCACCTGCATCAGGAGGAGGTGGTGGAGGAGGATGAGAATGATGAAACTGGGAAGATCCTTTTTCATACTTCCTTTTTTTCTTCATGGCTTTAAGTTGGTTCTTTGAATACTGCATCCAGTGCTCAGTTATGGGGCAGTCATGAAGAATGTAATATGGAATGTCATTATTGTCCTTGACTTTGGCTGGAGGTACTCTTTTCATTGCTTTGCTCCTTGCCTTTCTCTTTCTGGCAATAGTGGCAGAGGAGTCATCAGAATCAGTCCTGAATTCATCACTTTCAGAACTTTGCTCATCATATAGAGCATCAATCTTTTTCATGTAATCCTTCTGAAGTTGAGTTGAAGTAGATGAAGCAGCAGTGGTTGGAGCAGCAGCAGATACAACACTAGTAACAAAAGTTGAAGCAGCAGCAGTAGCAACAGACACAGAAGTTGAGGCAGTAATAACAATAGACACAGAAAGTTCTGGAGCAGCACTCTTAGAAGGTATAATAGCAGTAATATTAGCAGCAGTAATAACAGTAGCAGTTGGGGCAACAACAGTTTCAGATGAAACACTTTCAGATTCAACAATATCAGCAACATCAGGAATATCATCAGCAAACACAGAAGACTCAAAATCATGTGCCTTTGTCATCTGCATATCCTTAGAGATTAACTCATCAGCAGTATCAGCAATAACATCAACAAAACTTTCAGCAGGAAGGGAAGCAGCATCAGAAACATCAACAATGCTTTCAGCAGGAGTAGCAGCAGCATGTACTGAATTGACAAAAGAATAAATAATGTTGATGTCACAGCTAGAGAAGGGCACAATGGCCTTGGACAAATCCTCTGATGGGTGGACAACAACTCTCTCTGGAAGACAACTGAAATAGGCTGAATCAAATACTGAAAGTAAGGACCTGATGTCCACTGGGAAGACTGCAACTGGAGGGGGAACTGGAGCTTGAAGAACAACAGCAGCAGCAGCAACAATAACTGAAGAAACAGCAGGCAAGCTCACTTCATAAGGCATCTCCCCCTGCCTAGATTCAGATAAGGCTGGATCAAGGCACACTGATGAAGGGATTGCCTGAGGGAAGAGGGAGGATAGCCTGGCACAAAGGGCTGCCACTGACTCAAGTAATGGAGCCAAGGAGGTCTCCAATAGAAGAGATTGCCTGGGGGCTAGCAGTTCATATATCCTGTCAGCTAGGGCTGGAAGATCTACTTGCTCAACAGGGATGTGAGCAGAGGTAGAGGATGGAGGAGGAGCTACTAGTGATGGTGGTGGAGAGCTGGTGGATGGTAGGAGTGATGGTTGAGGTGTGGGTATAGTGGAGATGGAAGACAGTGGAATTGAGATAGAGGGTGTGAAGGTGGGTTGATCAATGATCTCTTGTAGAAGTTCCTGGTAAGATGTTGATGAGGAGGGTAGCTCAGGAGGAGATGAGGGTGAGTCATCCATGAAGGAATCATCAATAATATTGAAGTAGGGAATGGAGGGTGATGTGGCAATGTCTGGTTGAGGGTAGGAATACAATGGATGGAAGATTTCTTCTGTTGTTGGTAGAGTTGGAATTAGAGATGGTATTGATTTTGGAGAAGGGCTGGAGATGATGATAGTGGATGGAGTTTGAATGGTGGATGGAACTGGAGAAGATGGAATTGGAGGAGGAGGAGAGGCAGCAGCAGGCAAGTCATCTGCAGGGGCAGAGACTTGAGGGGAAGTGATTATTACAGTCCTGGTGCCTGAAGGTGTGCTTGAAGAGGGCCTGCTGGGCTTGGTGATCTGCCTGTCCCATTTGCTAAATAGGGCACAGGACAATCTCTTAGATGCATTAATATGTATCCCAGAGGATACAAGCAGAGTAGGGCATCTGTTCTGCAGAAGGAGGGCTAGAATCCTCCCAAAATTCACAAAATTCTTATTTATTTTCTTTTTAATCAGGTCAAAGAAGACCTCTCCCCAGTTCAACTGTTTCTTGTCCACTATGGCTCCCATTAAGCATAGCTGATACCTAGAAATGGTATCATATACTGAGTGCTTAGCCAACAAAACCTTCCCAACTACATCAGCCAAGAACCTGTACTCCACAGCTAGGTTCTTCTTCAGCAGCTTGCTAGGGTTAGCTTCATAGTGACCCATTCTTGCAAGTAGATCGGCAAATTCCTCTCCATACAGATCAGCAGAATCTCTACCAGAACTTAACTCAAAAACTTCTGTCAGAAGATCTGGATTCAAGGGTACCTGGGTGCCAGAAATTGAACCAATTATGTTGTTTTGATCCTGGTTGTGGGCAGTGTAGACCCACTCCTTAATCTCATCAGCAGCAAGTTTGATCCTGGTGGTCATGATTGTAGCAAGTTTCTACTCCTTGAACAACTCCAAAATATCCTGAAAAACTTGATCAGTAGTGCTGAAGGACTCCATGTCAATGTCTAAGCCAGCATCGAATTTCATTGCGGCGAGAACAGCAACAGAAACTGCCATGGTTACCTGCAAAAATCAACAAACAAAACGACCAAGTGTAGAAATATTTGGAGGGAAAGAGAATTTTTGCAGAGAAATCGAAAGTGCAAAAGGAGAACGACGACGAAAAATGAATTTTATATTAGGGTTCGACGCAGAAAAGGAAAGATCGTTGAACTCAGTTCGACGATCGGGGCTTCTAAAGGAATCTGAAGAGTCTTCAAAATCGTCGATCTCCGTTCGACGATATTGGAGAGCGTCGAGCTCTGTTCGACGATCGTTCAGAGAACAAAATCGTCGAGCGTCGTTCGATGATCGTTGACCGAAGAGATAGTTCATACTATCTGAGAAGCGCTGAACTCAGGTCGACGATTTCAGAAATCGTCGATCTCTGTTCGACGATCTGGGGGAAAATCGTCGAGCGCAGTTCAGAGACCAGAAAAACACTCTAGACACTATGAAAAATCAAGATGTTTGCCTAGTCTTGGTCATTTTTTTAAACTTTTAAAATCTTGGATATTATTTTAGACTTCCTCCATCTAATATTCCTAACTGATTTAGGAAGAAGGTGTGTTTCTTTTCATCCAAGGGCTTGGTGAAAATATCTCCCCTTTGTAAATCAGTTGGGATATATTGCAGTTCAATTTTATTCTTCTCAACATTATCCCCTAAGAAGTGATGACTAATTTCTATGTGTTTTGTCCTACTATGGAGGACTGGATTTTGAGCTATAGAAATAGCACTGGTGTTATCACAAAAGATTTTAGACTTCTCTAAGTTGTAGCCATAGTCTAGGAGTTGGTTTTGAATCCACAAGATTTGTGAACAACAACTGCCTGTAGCCATATATTCAGCTTCAGCAGTTGAAGTTGACACAGAAGTTTGTTTCTTGCAAAACCAAGAGACAAGTCTGTCACCAAGGAACTGACAAGTTCCACTGGTGCTTTTCCTGTCAATTCTGCATCCAGCATAATCATCAGAAAATCCAGTTAAATCAAATGCTGAATCTTTTGGATACCAGAGACCTACATTTGGACAACTTTTAACATACCTGAGAATCCTCTTTACTAGTGTTAGGTGTGACTCTTTAGGGCTTACTTGGAACCTAGCACATATACATGTAGCAAACATTATTTCTGGTCTACTAGCTGTAAGGTACAGTAAAGAGCCAATCATTGCTCTATATGTTGTCTGATCAATAGGTTTCCCATGTTCATCAGCATCCAGTACAGCATTAGTAGGCATAGGTGTTTTCATACAAGATGCTTCAGACATGCCAAATTTCTTAACCAATTCATTTGCATACTTGGTTTGAGAAATAAAGATGCCTTCAGCATGTTGTTTGACTTGCAATCCTAGAAAGAAGGATAGCTCACCCATGCTACTCATTTCAAATTTAGAATGCATTAGGTTGGAAAACCTTCTGCACAATTTTGAATCAGTAGAACCAAAAATAATATCATCTACATAAATCTGTACTAGTAGGGTATGGGACTTATGGGTTCTAATGAAAGGAGTTTGGTCTACTCTACCCCTTATAAATCCATTTTCCAAAAGGAAGCATGCTAGGGTCTCATACCATGCTCTAGGAGCTTGCTTGAGACCATATAATGTTTTGTTCAACTTAAAAACATAATCATGATAAGTTGGAGAGATAAAACCTGGAGGTTGTCTGACATATACTTCTTCTTTGATGTCTCCATTTAGAAATGCACTTTTGACATCCATCTGATATACCGTGAAGCCTTTATGTGCTGCATAAGCTAAGAAGATTCTGATGGCTTCCAATCTTGCAACTGGTGCAAAAGTCTGGTCATAGTCTATGCCTTCTTCTTGAGAATATCCTTGAGCAACTAGCCTTGCCTTGTTTCTTACAATTACTCCTTGATCATCCAGTTTGTTTCTGAACACCCACTTTGTTCCAACAATGGAGTGATCCTTAGGCTTTGGCACTAGTTCCCTCACTTTGTTTCTCTCAAATTGATGCAGCTCTTCTTGCATTGCAATGATCCAGTGTGGATCTTGCTCTGCATCTTGAATGGACTGAGGTTCAATTTGAGATAGGAAGCAAGTGTGCAACATGTTTTGGTTGACCTGATTTCTGGTTTGCACACCAGCTGAGATGTCTCCAATTATTTGGGAAATTGGATGGTCTCTTGATGTTACTAAATCAACAGGGGGTGTTGATTGTTCACCAACATGTGTTGTTGTTTCCTCTTGTGGTACAATAACTGGCTCTTCAGGTTGTTTCTCTTCAATGTGTTGAATACTTTCTTCATCTTCACTTCTTTCCTCTTTTTGAGTAACATGTAACTTGTTCAAGTCTTCAACAAGAGAATGTTCCTGCAAAGGTGCTATGGTAGAAGTGTTCTTCTTCTTGAAAGACATGTTAGATTCATCAAATGATATATGAACAGATTCCTCAATTTTTAGAGATGATTTATTATAAACCCTATAAGCCTTACTGATCATGGTGTATCCCAGAAACACTCCTTCATCAGCTTTAGCTTGAAATTTTGCTAAATATTTCTTGTCATTATTATGTATATAGCAAATACAACCAAAAACTCTAAAATAATCAACTTTAGGTTTCTTCCCTTTGAGTAATTCATAGGGAGTCTTACCCTTTAATTTATGTATCAAACTTCTATTCAGCACATAGTTGGAGGTGTTCACTGCCTCTGCCCAAAAGGATAGTGGAAGATGAGCATCTGACAATAATGTAATGGCAGATTCAATATGGGTTCTGTTTTTCCTTTCAGCTACCCCATTTTTTTGAGGTGTTCTAGGAGCTGAGAAAGTATGCGAGATCCCTTCACTCTGACAGAACTCTTGCATAAGAAGAGAATCAAACTCTATCCCATGATCACTTCTGATCAGGGCAATGTGAGTATTGAACTCAATCTGTATGCATTTGAGAAACTCTGTCAAGCACTTAAAGTTATCAGACTTCTTCCTCAGAAAGAACACCCATGTGAATCTAGAGAAGTCATCTACAACTACTAAGGTGTAAGATTTCCCTCCTAGGCTTTGTACTATGATGGGTCCAAAAAGATCCATGTGTAACAGATACAATATCCTAGGTGAATCACTTCTATTAAGTGACTTAAAACTATTTTTAGTTTGCATGCCTAATTGACAAGCCCTGCAGAGTCCTTCCTTCTTGTAGGGGCTAGAAGGTAGTCCTCTAACAAGGTTGTCCTTGGATAGCCTAGCAATAGTTCTAAGGTTTAAGTGTCCTAGTCTCTTATGCCATACAATATTAGGTCTACAGACAGAATTGAATAGGCAAATATCTATATCTGTTGAAAGAAAATCTACTAGATAAATATTACCTTTCCTTTTACCTGTCAACACAGTTGTGTTGTCCTCTGACTTGATCTTGTATAATGATTTGCTGAAGGTCACCTGGTAGCCTTCATCACACAGCTGACTGATGCTTATTAAGTTGTGCTTCAGTCCTTCAACATAAGCTACCTTCTTGAATGTTACTGATCCAATCTGGACTGCACCATATCCTTTAGTTTGTCCAAAGTTTGAATCACCAAAGATGACTTTGGGTCCAAGCTTGGCTTTAAAGGATGTGAGGTTGTCCTTGTTTCCTGTCATGTGCTTAGAGCACCCACTATCCAAGTACCATTGTTGGTTTGATGTTGGATAGGTCTTCACCTGCACATAAAATAACTCATTTGTTTTTGACCCAGTTTACCTTGGGCCTAGGTTGATAACCTTTAAACTCAGAAATAAAAGACATCCCAGGTTGACTCTTATAACCTTCAGGATGATATCCCCTTGGAGGTATAATCCATTCAGTATAAGAGTTAAAGATTTGGGATGAAGGACCCCTAGGATTGTATTTTAATTTGCCCTTGAAAGAGTTTCCAGAGCTCCGATCTCTGTTCGACGATCGTGGAGCTGCGTTCGACGATCTTGGGTTAGATCGTCGAGCTCTATTCGACGGTCGACTGTGGCAGAGTTCAGGAACTTGAGATCGTCGACCTGAGTTTGACGATTTTGCCTGAGATCGTCGATCTTCGTTCGGCGATCGTCGAGCTCCATTCGACGATTTCTGCTGGAACTTAGTTTTCTTAGGCAGATCAGAATTTTTCCTAGCTACCTCTACCACTCCCTTTCCTTTATCAGAAATGAACTTGATTGGAGTTGTTAGAACTATGGGTTGGCTGGATGAAGCACCCAAGCCCAGTGTACTATTAAATCTGGAGCTCACTGTGCTTGTGATGTCCATCAGCTTGATACTTCTCCCATTAAGGGATTCTTCAAGCTTCTTGGCCTCTGATTGCTCATCTTTCAGTGAAGCTATCTGCTCCCTACAGCACTCCAACTCCTGAGGAAGTTTGAGGTTTTCTAACTTTAAGGTATTATGTTCAGATAAATGATTTCTGAGAGAGATAATTTCTTTCTCAGATTTTAGTAAGTCTAAACATAATGCTTTAAACTCAGATTTAAAGTCCTCTGAATTGAAATCAAAAGAACTGATTACCTGGTCCTCTTCAAGTTGAGTCTCTGAGTCTGACTCTAAGTCTTCTTCATTTGAATTATGTTGTGAGGCATTGATTGCCATCATGCAGAACTCCTTCTCTTCTGCATCATCTTCATCATCACTGGAGCTGGATGAGGCTACTGACTCCTCTTCAGTCTCACTCCAGGATTCAGCAACAAACCCCTTTCTTGTTTGTTTGTTTTTGCTTGAGAAGGGTTTGCCATTGCCATTCCTCTTGGAGTCTTTCTCCTTTCTTCTTTCTTTCTTGTCACTTCTGTCCTTATTTTTGTTTTCTGGACAGTCAGGTACAATGTGCCCTGGTTTCCTGCAACCAAAGCAGACAATTTCCTTATTATTAATTGACTTATCATACCTTGGCTTATCATGCTCCTTGTATGATCTCTTTCTGAAGTCCTTTCTGGCCATCTTGTAAAATATCTTGGCCAACAGACTGTGCAGTTCATCATTGCCTGTGACTTTGTCTTCAGGCTGATCTTCAGTTGCTTTGAAGGCTATTGTCTTCTCTTTTCTTGTGGCTGGTGAAGCAGCCTTCAGCTCTTCTTCTCTATTTTTGATTAGTAGCTCATAAGATTTGAGCTTGCCCAAAAGAGCTTCTGTGGTGATCTTATTCAAACTTCTGGCATCCTTGATTGGCCAGATTCTTGAATCCCAAGTGATAGGGAAGCACATCAGAATTTTGTCAATAAGTTCAGTCAGTGATATCTCCTTATCCAAAGTCCTGAGTTCACTGACTATCAGACTGAGTCTATTGTACATATCTCCAACTGACTCAGCTTCTCCCTTCTTGAAATTCTCATATTGAGATATGAGGCGGGATCTCCTGTCCTTTCTCTCATCAGCTGAGCCTGAGAATATTTCAGAGAGTTTATCCCAGATTTCCTTTGCTGAATTGCATTCAGCCACCTTTTGAAAGATGTCATCAGACATGGTCTGGGCTAAGATGTTTATAGCCTTTGCATCAGCTACCTTCCACTTCTTGATATCAGCATCTGTTTCTGATGGGGGTGGAACAGCATTTGTACTTGAGTTCTCTGGAGGTCTTGGACAAACTGTCAAAACAGAATTAAAAATATCCTCGTCAATAGAATTCATGTATAATCTAATCCTTGCTTTCCAAAGTGTAAACTTGGATAGATTGCACACTGGAGGTATGGTGCTAGCATAATCTTTGTTTTGGGCTATGATTTGTGAAGAAATAATCTAATAATAAAATCTACAGCAAGCAGATCTAATTAGGGATCTTTGGGTTCAGTTGTTAGCCTGTGCAACGACCAAGGTGTGATATGTTTAACCAACCTCCCTCTGATACCAATTGAAAGTGCAGCTAGATCTGTTATACTCTAGAGGGGGGTGAATAGAGTATATGGTGCTTGAAAACTTTTTACAACAATTATTGTAATCTGAGTGAACAGGGAAACAACTATTAAATCTAATCACAAAATAACCTACAACAGAAATTAATCACAGATCTAAACTAATCACAAAACAATCACAGCAAGAAACAAAAGATAAAGACAAGCAAGCCAGAAGACACAAGGAGCTATAGTGGTTTCCCTAAACTTGGGTACATCCACTCTTCTACCATCCTAGGTAGGAATCCATTGCAGGATGAGTTGATCAGGTGTCCTGGGCACCAATGAGCTTTTGATAAGGTGCTCAAAAATCAAATCAGATTTTTTGATCAGGTGTCTTGCCACCAATGAGCTTTTGACAAGGTGCTCAAAAACCAAGCTCAAACTTTTGAAGGGAGTTTGAGAAACCCTTTACAGAGATGGGGATGAGAGAGTTATGGAAGTCTTCTCTTTCTCAGAGCAGCTGAGAAGACTATGTGGATTTTATGTTGTCAAAGCTCCCCCTGAGTTCTTGAGATGTTCAGGAAATGAAGCTTTGCTGTAGGGTGATAGGCCTTCAGAAGTTGATCTCCAGCAAATGATAATTTCAGCAACAGTTGAAATGTTAGGGGTCTGGAGTCTTTGAAAGATGTTGGCCTTGAACACTTGAATCAAAGGTGATCTGAAGATTTTCAGATTTGTTGATCTCCTTTAGTGTGTGTTCTTGTATGAATTCCTTTTAGCTCTTTCTCTTGTGAACAATTGATGTTGAGAAAGATGTTGTTCAGAGAATATTGTAGTAGAGAATCTTTTTTTTTCTTCTTCTTCTTCTTGTTCTGCTTATTTTTTCTGTCTGTCTGTGTGTTGTGTCTAAGAGAGATTCAAAAATCTTGAGTTTTATTCTCTGGTTCTGAATAAAATTTCATCTGTCAAGAATAGTCGTTGGTCTATCATTAATTGACTTCCTTAATTGCAATTGTCTTCTAGGGGAAAGTCCAAAGCAACATTCCTTGATAATCACTTGAAACTTGGTCCAGAATAAATGAAAACGGCTAGAAAATCTTCTGAATTAATTGCTGAATAACTCCTTAACTGTTCTGAATTTGAATCTTGAGAATTCTTTAACTCATCAGAAAAATGTCGAACTGAGCTCTGCTATCGTCGAACTGAGCTCAGCGATTTGGACTTATACATCAATAGAGACCGTCGATCTGAGCTCAACTATCGTCGAACTGAGCTCAGAGATAGAGAATCAATACTGAGTCAAGATCGTCGAACTGAGCTCGCAGATCGTCGAATGGTGTTCGACGATTTGTTGAAGTGGAGCTCAGCGATTGTCGAATGGAGTTCGAGGATCCGTCGAAGTTGAGTTAGACGATCGTCGATTGGAGTTCGAAGATTCGTCGTGTTGAGCTTGGCGATATGACTTGTTCTTCAAACTGAAAATCCTTGGTCTTGAGGGCAGCTTGCAAACCTAAGTACTAACCCTTAGACTCAATTCTAATTGACCTTTAGAGCTATACAGGAGGTCAAAAACAGGTTTCCTAAATACATATTGATCCTGACCCAAATTAGTAATAGGGTGTTCCCACAGTCCATATCCAGAAGGAATTGAATTTGAGACAGCGGTGGTGGTTAAAGTTTTTTTGCGATTATGAATTCACCTTGAACTACCACCCCGGAAAAGCAAATTCTATAGCTGATGCTTTTAGCAGAAAGGTACTGGAATCGAACTCTAAGTCCCAATTGATGAGTATGGAGTTAGCTCGGATGCTCGAAGAGATGGAGATTACCCTAGTATATAAATACCAACCGGAAGGGTATACGGAGTATCTAACCGCAATGAGCATCGTCTGTGATATTCAGGCCCGAATCCGGGCGGAGCAAGGAAAGGATGCTGCTCTGGCCCCGACAATCAAGTCAATCAAAAAGGGGACAACTGATGAGTATTCCCTAAAAGACGGCGTCATTCATCTCCGTGGCCGGCTTTACATTCCCAAGGGCGGTAAAATTTGGGAAGATATCTTGAGAGAGGATCATTGCTCTCAGTATTCAGTGCATCCTGGGATTGCCATGAGGTAAGCTGACTTTCGAAGGACGATGTGTTTGTCGGTTATGAAGAAAGACGTCAGATATTTTGTTACATATTGCGAGGTCTATCAAAGGGTGAAGGCGGAATGCAAGAGCCCCGGAGGGTTAATACAGTCGTTGCCCATCCCCGAGTAGAAGTTCGAGGATATCTCCATGGACTTCATCAACGGATTGCCTCGCTCACGCTTAGGGAATTATTCAGTGTGGGTAATCGTTGACTGCCTGACAAAGGTAGCCAGGTTTATTCCTATGAAGAAAGAAGCTCATGTGGATGTTTTGGTACGCCTCTTTGTGGAGCATTTTGTACGGTATCATGGTGTGCCAAAGACAATTGTTTCTAACTGGGATGGTCGGTTTAACTCTAAAGAATGGAAGGCCGCACAAGCATACTTTAGTTCTCGCCTTACCTTTAGTACAACATTTCATCCTCAGACGGATGGGCAGTCTGAGAGGACCATCAGAACATTGGAAGACCTATTGAGACTGTGTGTGTTGGATAGAGGAGAGCTGTGGGAAAGTCTCTTACCCCAGGTGGAATTCTCATATAACAATAGTCACCATGCCAGCATCGAGATGGCACCCCATGAACCCCTTTACAGAATAAGGTGTAGAACCCCCTTGTCATGGGTACAAGATGAAAACCCGAAAGTTTTAGGAATTGAGTACATCGATGATACTGATACGGTTGTTAAACTAATACGGGAATGCATGCTTGAGGCTTAAAGTCGGTAGGCTAAATATTATAATGCAAAGCACCGGATGGTAGAATTTCAGGTGGGTGACAAAGCATTCCTGAAAATTCGGCCGATGCATGAAGTGTCACGAGTATGTGGTGTGAAGAAGCTCAGCCTAAGGTATGTTGGACCTTACACCATATTGGAAAAGATTGGCCCTTTGGCCTACCGGTTGGAGTTACCGCCAGAGCTGGAGAACCTTCATGACGTATTTCATGTGTCGTCTCTCCGGAAGGCACTGTTGCGGCCCGATCAACATATTCCCACCATTGATGGAGCAGTAGCAACCGATAGTTCTGTACGACTAGAGCCGGTGCGGATAGTAGATAATGAGACAAGGGTTTTGCGCCGCAAGAGTGTTCCTTTGGTAAAGGTGTTGTGGTCTAACTATGGGAAGGAGGAGTATACATGGGAGCCGGTGGACTTGATGCAAAAGCGCTACCCGGAGTTGTTTCATCAAGGTAATTTTAAAAGCATATTTTATTTTATTTCGTGTAATTCTCTCCCCATAGCCTTAGCCTGATTTCGGGGATGAAATCTTTTATTTTGTTTATAGGATTTGTAACGTCCCAATTCGCGATAGGCCCCTCGTGCTCACTTCTAAGTCAGTAGTGTTGACTTGGGCTCAGGGAGTGCTGGCAGCTATGCTTACACTCGAGCAAGGGATGGGAAGTTGCTCTAGATTTGGACACAGGTAGTGACACGGGCGTGTCCATACCCGTGTGGCTCTCTGACAACATTGCGGATTCCATGTTGTGTTTCCCGAGCAAGACACGGGTAGTGACACGGGCGTGTCCCTACCCGTGTGTGTGTTAATCGAGCAGAGCTCGAATAACACCGTCGACCACATTCCTCTCGAGCAGGACACGGGAAGAGACACGGGCGTATCCCTACCCATGTGTAGCTCGACGATTTGTCGATCAGAACTCGACGAATCGTCGACCATGTTCCTCCTGAGCATGATATGGCTAGAAACACGAGCGTGTCCATACCCATCTGTGTGTCCAAGCAGTAGTTCGATGATTCGTCGGGCAGAGCACGACGAATCGTCGACCGTGTTCCTCCCGAGCAGGACACGGGTATTGACACGGGCGTGTCCCTACCTATATGTGTCTAAGCAGTAGCTCGACGAATCATCGACGATGTTCCTCTCGAGCAGGACACGGGTAGTGACACAGGCGTGTCTCTACCCGTGTAGTTCAATTTTGGGTTTTGGCGAATTTTCCGGCCGCGTCGTTTCAAAATGACTTATTTACTAAGTTGATTGGCGTCCAATGACAGGCCGACACGTGGCTATGCAGTTACCCAACTTCTCACATGAAAAGGGGAGAAAACCCTAGCCGTTTCTAGTCTTCCTTCTAAACCGTCCCTGTAAGAAATTTCTGGAGAGGAAGAAGGTGTTGGAGCCGATTTTCTTCCTGTGAAGAACGAACACCAACCAGTTGGAAGAAGATGCCGCCAAGAAGGGTGACAAGATCCATGGCTGGAAATGGTGGAAATGTCGGAAACTAGGTGAGCTTCCTAACCTCTCACTTGGTGCTAGATCTTTAGTTATTTCAAGGAGAGACATCGACTCAAAAGGGTCTTGAATTGTGGGAAAAAGGTTTCTAAGAAAAGGTCATACTAGGACTTGTGTCCTAGGAATTAGAGTCTTCAACCTTTCCCTCACTTCGAATACAGTTTGTGGACTAGTTTCGTGAAGAGAAGTGGCCTTATGAGGGTGAATAATGGAGGAGAAATCCTCGATGTTATTTAAAAAGTTTGTTTGAAGGAAGAAGACGAACCGATGTCGTCTGATCTGCTTTAAGATGCATGCAAAGATCTTGTTTCTGCGTGCTGCATCCTTCGAGGACGTTTTCAGTCATGATGCAGCTGGATATGGCCTTTTGACTAAACATGAAAGTTGTAGTCCTTGAAAATACCTTTACAACGAGTGGTTAAATGCCTTCACCTGATTCCTGTAGCCTCAGTAATCCCTATTTGAAATTGCTGTATAGTAATCATTCATGCACATATAATTCTCGTGTTTGTTTTGTATTGGTAGAGAGATCATAGTACAGTAACGTTAATGTTTGTGGAATTTAGACTATAAATGATTGGGGTGAAATATGTTAATGACATTTGTTAGTTAGATCCTTAAGGAACAAATGGTGTGGTAAGATGCACTCAACCGAGGTGATTTGTTTGAGGTTAGAGAAAGATTTAAATATGCGAAATATTGAGAACGTACTTGACAGTGATAATGTGTTAAATAATGATGAGCTTGGCTTGAACATGCTGTATGTAATTGGTAATGACTGTGATGAACAAATGGTTGTGGTCTTAGATTATGAATGTGTTAAATAGCCTTACACTGATAAGGAACCCATAAGTACCTTGGGGCACAGGCTTGTGAAGGGGTGTAAGTGCGGGGGTTTGAATGCACTGGTTTGGTAATGTTGAGAAGAGACGTAAGTGGACGGTTGGGCTTGGTCCTCAGTGTTCATTCCAAAAGCTCCTTCCGTGCCACGATGATGTGAAATTGCATGCGGTGTGAGTCGACACGCGGTGTCGTAATCCTGGGTTAAGGATAGTGTGACAGGTCTACGGGCTCACCAGTCGTCACACCGACGGGAGTAGACAGATAGACTTTGGGCGGTTGGGCTTGTTCCTCGGTGTTCATTCCCGGGGCTCCTTCTGTGCCAAGTGGATGGTTGGGCTTGGTCCTCGTGCTTTTTTCGAGCCTCCTTTCGGATCACAACATGGGCCAGTTCGGGGCTTGGTTCTCGGTGTACATCTACCCAAGACTCCCGCTGAGAAGTAGTACGCATGGGAGCTCCATTGTTGTATTCTTAGCATTGAGGTGTACGGAAGCCTAGACTTGGTACTGTGGATGCCCTCCTAGTAGTAGAGAATCCTTCTCCACTGTCACCGCCTGGCCACGACGGTTGACGCCTGAGAGGTTAGCTACCTGCTCGAAAAGTATGCCTTCAAGTCTGTGTCAACATAGCAATTACATGTGCGTGATCATTGGTGAGTCATTGCATTGCATTCATATCATTACATTACATTGCATACACAAGATCTTTAACGTATACGTTTGTATGGGCACTCTTATACGATGAGTTACTATATTGCTGAGCTGATCCTCAACTTATATGTTTGTATGGGCATACATATAAGTTGAGTTACTTTCTGTTATACCTCTATATTGTTTATACTACTGTAAATGGTATAACTACAAGAGTATATGGTTTAATCATTTATTGTGTTGCTTATATACATTGATATTGTTCACTTTATACCACCTGTTTGTACTTCTATTCTACTTATATATATATTGTACCCTTGTTCCTTTCTGTGCCCGGTGCCGAGGAGTCGTCGGAGGAGCGGATGTGATAACCACTTAGTCTTTATGACTAACGGTTGCTACGTCTTCCTTTTAGGAGGAAACCCCGCAGTCAGAGCAGCCGCAGATTTTACAACAGGATAGCCAGGCCAGGACGACAGGGCCTGAAGGGACTTTGTCGTCGCTACCGTCAGTCACCGATGTGAGTTGTGAGACTCATGATGTAGCCCTTTTGGCAAGTTTTACCTGTACTTTGATATTTTAGAAGCTTTTTGTTATCTTCTTTGTCTTGATGTACTTTTGGACTATTTTACTTATGTGTGGATTGACTTCTGTTTTATATTCATATTGTTGGTTGGGTTGGCATTGGATGATATTGTTTATGGCCGGCATAATAGGCGGCTCGGGGTGCAGACCAACACGTGCATTGGTGCCACCGCAAGGCGGCTGTTTTGGGCATAAGACTCCCCTCATGCCATGTTTTGTATTCTGGGATGAGGTTATTACAAATGGTATCAGCTTGCTATGATCTTGAACCAAAGAAGTCATTCAACAATGGTGCCACCCCCGTTAGATTAATCAGTTTGGGGAAAAACTGACTTAGTGGCAGCAGTGGTGTGCCCATATGTAACTCACACTAAGAATGTCCAACTTTGACCTTAAGATTTGCCAACCTGACCTTAGGTTTGTACTCTATGTGTAGATCCCAGTGAATCTTAAGCCAGTGGGGGGCACCCCCGCCCTGTCCGTACCTACACAGTTTCAGCAATCGGACCTAGCGCAGACATTAAGGGCTATCTTGGATGCCTTTAGATCACAACAAGCCCCCATACAACAACAAGCTCTGGGATCCATTTGGTTGAGCACTTTTCTAGCTTTCTCCCCTCCTACCAACCTTGGGACAGAGTCGGCAGTACCTACGGAGGAATGGCTCGACACTCTGCAAGAACTGCTCGCGGGAATTAGATGTCCGAACAATATGGTTGTGACCCTGGTAGTGACACTCCTGGAACTGCACGCCAAGAGGTGGTGGAAGTCCCTCATGGGCTCCACATTTCAAGGGCAAGTTTATACGGAGGTTAGCTGGAGCAAGTTCTCAGGAGCCTTTTTAGAGCACTTCATTCCCACGTCTGCTCAAGATGAACTCGGAGAGAGATTTTTACAACTAAAGCAAGGATCGAAGTCAGTTATGGAGTATCAACGAGAGTTCCAATATCTCACTAGATTTGCTGACTCATATGACTTGGATGACAGAGGATACGCTAAGTGCTTCTACAAAGGGCTGCGGGACCCCATAAGGCAGGCCCTTTTGTTTATATCGTATTCTAGCTTGGCGGAAATAATTGACGTGGTGAAGAGGCTAGAAGCAAACCACTTGGGAAGTGGTAAGAGACCTGCTGAGGGTGTGATGGAAGTTGGCCCTAACAATACAAGGAGACACATCTATGGAGGAGGAAGAGGACATCAGAGAGATAGTAGGCATTTCCACTGGAATTTTAGAATGGAGCACCCGATTCTACAGCCTCTCGCATTGCCTCCACCTCCGTAGCTTCAACAGTTTCAGCAACCCGAGGATCAGACTGAGCGAGTGTGCTTCCAATGCAACCAACCGGGCCACATCCGACGTTGCTGCCCGCAGCTATTTGGTAATGCTCCACTTGCTCTCCCTCCTGCAACTCCACGAGGGCGGGGTCATATGTGTGGTCGAGGACGAGGACCATGAGGAGGAAACAACGGACCTGCTCAAAATCAGTTGTTCGCACTGGACATGACATAGGAGTGGAACCCATAGGAGGTGATTGTAGGTATGTTAATGTTAGTTATCACATCATCATTATTAACCTTAAGTTGATTAAGATGTACTAGAGATCTAGCTTTGAGTATTGCTATTGGTACTTAGGCAGTGTGGTGGTCGTCTAGAAACCGGCTTATACGTTATTTGATATTGGTGCCTGACACTCATTTGTGTCTGCAGACTTCATTAAAGACCTAGAAGGAGTGTAATACTTCACTGGTATTGCCTTCTAAACCATGAAAAGGGGAGAAAACCGTAGCAGTTTCTAGTCTTCCTTCTATACCGTCCCTGTAAGAAATTTCTGGAGAGGAAGAAGGTGCTGGAGCCGATTTTCTTCCTGTGAAGAACGAACACCATCCAGTGGGAAGAAGATGCCGCCAAGAAGGGTGACAAGATCCATGGCTGGAAATGGTGGAAATGCCGGAAACTAGGTGAGATTCCTAACCTCTCCATTGGTGCTAGATCTTTAGTTATTTCAAGGAGAGACATCGACTCAAAAGGGTCTTGAATTGTGAGAAAAAGGTTTCTAGGAAAAGGTCATGCTAGGACTTGTGTCCTCGGAATTAGAGTTTTCAACCTTTCCCTCACTTCGAATGCAGTTTGTGGACTGGTTTTGTGAAGAGAAGTGGCCTTATGAGGGTGAATAAGGGAGGAGAAATCCTCGATGTTATTTTAAAAGTTTGTTTGAAGGAAGAAGATGAACCGATGTCGTCTGATCTGCTTTAATATGCGCGCAGAGATCTGGTTTCTGCATGCTGCAGCCTTATAGGCCGTTTTTAGTCATGATCCACCGGATATGGCCTTTTGACTAAACACGAAAGTCGTAGCCCTTGAAAATACCTTTCCAACGAGTGGTTAAATGCCTTCACCGGATTCCTGTAGCCTCAGTAATCCCTATTTGAAATTGTTGTATAGTAATCATTCATGCACATGTAATTCTCGTGTTTGTTTTGTATTGGTAGAGAGATCATAGTACAGTAACGTTAATGTTTGTGGAATTTAGACTATAAATGATTGGGGTGAAATATGTTAATGATATTTGTTGGTTAGATCCTTAAGGAACAAATGGTGTGGTAGGGTGCACTCAACCGAGATGATTTGGTGGAGGTTAGAGAAAGATTTAAAATGTGAAATATTGAGAACGTACTTGACAGTGGTAATGTGCTGAATAATGATGAGCTTGGCTTGAACATGCGATATGTAATTGGTAATGACTGTGACAAACAAATGGTTGTTGTCTTAGAAGATGAATGTGTGAAATAGGCTTACACTGATAATGAACACATAAGTACCTTGGGGCACGGGGTTGTGAAAGGGTGTAAGTGCGAAGGTTTGACCGCACATGTTTAGTAATGTTGAGAAGAGACGTAAGTGGACGATTGGGCTTGGTCCTCAGCTTTCATTCCCGAGGCTCCTTTCGTGCCATGATGATGTGAAATTGCATGCGGTGTAAGTTAACATGCGGTGTCGTAATCCTGGGTTAAGGATAGTGTGTCAGGTCTACGGGCTCGCCAGTCATAACACCGATGGGAGTTAACTGATAGACTTTGGGCGGTTGGGATTGGTACTCGGTGTTCATTCCCGGGGCTCCTTCCGTGCCAAGTGGACTGTTGGGCTTGGTCCTCATGCTTTATCCGAGGCTCCTTCTGGATCACAACATGGGCCAGTTCGAGTCTTGGTTCTCGGTGCACATCTACCGGAGACTCCTGTTGAGCCGTAGTACGCATGAGATCTCCACTGTTGTGTTCTTAGCATTGAGGCGTATGGAGGCCTAGGCTTGGTAGTGTGTATGCCCGCCTATTAGTGGAGAAGACCTCTCTACTGTCACCGCCTGGCCACGACGGTGGACGCCTGAGAGGTAAGCTACCTGCTCGAAAAGTGGGAATTCAAGTCTGTTTCGACATAGCAATTGCATGTGTGTGATCATGGGTGAGTCATTACATTGCATTCTTATCATTACATTGCATACATAAGATCCTTATCGTATAAGTTTATATGGGCACTCTTATACGATGAGTTACTATATTGCTGAGTCGATCCTCAACTTATATGTCTGTATGGGCATTCATATAAGTTGAGTCACTTTCTATTGTACCTCTATATTTTTTATACTGCTGTAGATGGTAGAACTGATAGAGTAGATGGTTTACTCATTTATTGTGCTGCTTATATACATTGATATTGTTCACTCTATACCACCTGTTTATACTTCTGTTCTACTTATATATATTGTACCCTTATTCCTTTCTCCGTCCGGTGTCGAGGAGTCTCCGAGGGAGCGGATTTGATAGCCACTTATTCTTTATGACTAACAGTTGCTACGTCTTCCTTTTAGGAGGAAACCCAGCAGTTAGAGCAGCCATAGATTTTACAGTAGGACAGCCAAGCTAGGACGACAGGGCCTGAAGGGATTCTATCGTCGCTACCGTCAGTCACCGATGTGAGTTATGAGACTCATGATGTAGCCCTTTTGGCAAGTTTTACTCATACTCTGATATTTTAGAAGCTTGTTGTTAGCTTCTTTTTCTTGATGTACTTTTGGACTATTTTACTTATGTGTGGATTGACTTCTGTTTTATATTCATATTGTTGGTTGGGTTGGCATTGGATGATATTGTTTATGGCCAGTAGAATAGGCGGCTTGTGTTGCAGACCAACGTCTGCGTTGGTGCCACCGCAAGGCGGCTGTTCTGGGCATAAGACTCCCCTCGTGCCGTGTTTTGTGTTCCGGAAGGGGGTTTTACAATCGGGGTGGTAGGAAACACTAGAATCATGCACCTATTTATACAACTTAACTCAAATATCCTCAACTACGGAAATAAAAAATCTGCTGCGCTACTCCAAGGTACCCGCGTCATCAATTGAAAATTCTGGTAATTCCACTTTCATAGTTCTATTATAAGGGTGTAACAAATCAGGATCCTCCTTTTGATGTAGCCTTGTCAGTGTAATCCATGAAGACTCTATTACCTCCAAACTACTGGTTGAGTCGCTACTCCCCACCGATATATCCATCAAGAGAATTTCTTTTACTAGCGAAACCAGAGAAAGGTTAAAAATTTTCACTGTCTTCCTACTCAGGGCGTCGGCTACCACATTAGCTTTACCCGAATGGTATTGGATCTCAACATCATAATCTGCAACATACTCTAACCTTCTTCGTTGGCGCAAGTTCAATTCCTTTTGAGTGAAGATGTACTTCAAACTCTTATGATCCGTATAAATCTTACACAGAGCACCATATAACAGATGTCTCCATAATTTCAAGGTGTAAATCACAGCTGCAAATTCCAAATCATGCATAGGGTAATTTCTTTCATGAGTTTTTAACTATCACGACCCATACGCAATCACTTTGCCTTATTGCATCAACACGCACCCAAGTCTAACGTATGATACATCCACATACACATCATACTCTATTCCTTCGGTAGGGAAGGCCAAAATCGGAGCAGTGCAAAATCCCCTCTTCAATTCCTGAAAAGCCTCTTAGCACTTATCGCTCCAAACAAAACTGCATTTTTCTGCGTAAGCTTAGTCAACAGCGCAGGCAACGTGGAGAAACATTCCACAAACCTCCTATAATATCTTGCCAACCCTTGGAAACTTCTTATTTCTTTGGGTGTGGTAGGTCTGTTCCAATCCATTACAGCAGCTATTTTCTCAGGGTCTACAGAAATTCCATCCTTATTAACCACATGACCCAGAAAAAAAACATGTGGAAGCCAAAACTCACACTTGCTTAGCGTGGCATACAACTTATGCTCCCTCAAAGTAGACAAATTAAATGCAAGTGGTGGGCATGCACTTCAGCACTGCGAGAGTATACCAGAACATCATCTACAAATATGACTACAAAACAGTCCAAGAAATCCTTACACACATTGCTCATCATATCCATAAAGGCAGAGGTTGCATCAGTCAATCCAAAAGACATCACCAAGAACTCGAAATGTCGATGTCGTGAATGAAAAACAGTCTTTGGAATATCAATCTCACAAATCCTCAACTGATGGTAGTTTGAACATAGGCCAATCTTTGAAAACACAGTGCTACCACGCAACTGATCAAACAAGTCATCTATTCTCGGGAAGGGATACGTATTCTTAATGTTTACCTTATTCAGTTCAATATAATCAATGCACAGCCTCATCAATCCATCACTTTTCTTCATAAACAACACATGAGCACCCCACGGTGAAGAACTTCGTCTAATGAATCCATTATGCAGTAACTCATCCAACTGGGTATGCAACTCCTCCAGCTCACGCAGCGACATACGGTACGACACCTTAGCAATATAAGGAGTACCCGGCTCCAAATCTATGATGAACTCCACGTCTCTCTCAGGTAGAAGACCAGGAAGATTATTAGGAACATATGAACATATATAACAAAATTAGTACACGCATACCTGTGTTGAAACTTCGAGCACATAAAAGATTAATTTGTCAAGGCATGACATTGAAAATATAACGACTCAGCAAATTAAAAAGGGGTGGATGATTAGTTGAAGCGTAAGCATAGGTATGACCCCTTGATTATAATATCGTTAAGAACAGGAACACATAAGTTGATAACATTGTAACCACCATTATGAGGATTCATCACAATAGAATATAAAGTTTGACTATCAAAGGTGTATCGGTGAAACCACACAAGAATTAATTAGTGTTTGATCAGATTCTTTCTTATGATGAAATCGACTCGTGACGAATCTTATTGTTTTGCAAGAATTCCTTATATCTTATCATTCAGAATCAAATTAGAAAAGCGATTGACTGTCATGTTATGAACATCAATACTAATAATGATAACTCGATGTATATATGAAGAGTTCACTCTACAAATTATGTATTTTTACTTAAGTAGAGGTGTAATATGTCATGAATTTGGAAGAAAAAAGGGAAAAAGAAAAGAGGGGGGGGGGGTGATAATCTTAGGTTTGGAGGTTGGTTAATTACTATGCATAAGTTGGACCTTCGTCATAAATATAACTATGATAACATATATTTGAAGATTCGATATGGTATAAGCTATAAGGCGTGAGGCGATTCTAGAAGCTAAATCTAAGATTTGTGTGCACAATTCTACATATAAGATTATTGATTTTCACGTACTTGATGATCATTGCTCGTAAGGGACTCCGAACCAACGTATGATTAAGGTTTATTTAATGATAATGTGTCGGATGACTTGGAAATATGCCCACGCAATCTTGATTATGAATATCCCAAAATATAATGAAAGTGCATTTGGAAGGGGACTGTTACCTCTGATAGAAACAACTACGAGGCCTATAGGGTAGGAATTGCCAGCTGTCGGAGGCACTGAGTAGGCAGGTCTAGTACTACGATGCGAGACATCAGAAGGTAGAGATCCAGGAGCGCATCAGTGTTTTGGCTTACAGGTTGGAGGTGCCGTCAGATTTAAGGACTCTGCATGATATTTTCCATGTCTGCTCGCTTCGGAGAGATCTACTTCGGCCAGAACAACATATTACCACTGCAGCAGGACCAATAACACCTAATAGATGAGTTCATTTGGAGCCGGTCTGGAGCGATGATACGATGATTCGAGTGTTGTGGAAGAAGGTTCCCTTGGTCAATGTGTTGAGGTCCAACCACGGATGGGAGGAGCACACTTGGTATCTGATGGATCTGATGCATGAATGGTACCCGGAGCTTTTCGCCTCAGGTATATTTTAACTATGTTGAAAGTTTCTTAAAATTCTTGAGCACAGAAACCCCGTAGAACCGAACTTAAATTTTGGGGATGAAATTATTCTTTTGTTTATTGGAATTTGTAATATCTCATTCCCTACTAGACCCCTAAACTTAGATTAGGTTATGACATGTGGTGGGTGAATGAGGTTTAGGATATGTTTGACATATGGAGTTAGGGTGGATTTACATAGGGCACACTATAGGGTTCGAGTCAAATCAAGTCAAACTAGCCTAAAATGGAATCATAGGTACACATTGACCCCACCAATATGCCCCTAACCCTAAAAGCAATCTAAGTGAACCCAAAGCCACATCATTGGGTCAACCATTGACCCAAGCTGACTCAAGTCAACCATAACCCTAATTTGGTCAAATCCATACATATAAGCCCAATTAGCCCAAGTGGGGCATCACCATGGCCCAACTAATGTTGGGTGATGTCATTGGGTCCATGAACGTCAAGTGGGGCCAACCTAATCATCATGTTGACCAAGTCAACCTAAAACGTCAATAAGTCAACATAGGGCTTAAAGAAAAGAAATGAAATGAGCCAAGCCCAATCCCTATGGACAAAGCCCATGAGTCATGGCCCATGACCAGCCCAAGTGGTCATTGACAGCCCCCACCCCTCAAAAATAGGAGAGAGAGAGAGTACATGCATCAGGGTGTTTTGGAAATTTAGGGAAAAAGAGGAGAGAGAACTGAGGGAAAGAGGGGATGGAGGCCACTTTGCCCTCTTCCTCCCTCCCAAAGCTCAGTTCTGAGCTTAGGAATAATCCCCCAGCCAAATTCTATCAAAGGAGGTGCCACGTGGAGCCAAGGATAAGCATCCAAGGTGGTGGCCGAAATTCCCACTACTCAAAACACCATAACCAGCCCACTCCACCACCATTTGACTTCACAATTAGCTTCAGAGCACTGAAAGGAGTGGAATTCGATATCTGGATCGATGCTTTTGGTGGATAAACGAGTTCGGGAGCAAGCTCGCCGGAGAGGAGAATTTCCATGGCCAACCGCCTCCGCCGCCACTGTCGGGCTCCGATTAAGGTCTCTTTCTCCTCCTCTCACCTTGTGCTAGCTTCCTAAATCATTTAGGAGAGATTTCGAGCTCAATTTAACTTAGATCCATGTGAGGTGTGTGAGAAAATCCATGGTTTTTAATGGAGCTCGGGTTCACCGGAAACCTCCTCCTCTAGCGGCCAAGTCGCCGCCAAATGTTAGCCCACACCTCAACGGAGGTGGTGGTGGGGGCCGGCCAGGAAAGTGGCCGAATGGCCGGGAAACACCAGATCCAGGTGCTACAGGTCAGTGCAATCATGGTCGTCCGCTGGAGGAATAAGACGCATTGATGTCGTCCATCTTGATGTATTAAACTATAGCTTATTTCATATTCTCTCACACTTTATTCTGTACCATGCAGGCTAATTTTAGGCCTCTTAGAGGCATATTCAGAAAATGTGATCGACAAATAAAATGTAGCCCTAGGTATTAAAGTAACAATGACTCCTAAAGTTATAATTTGGAGTAGTACAGCTCCCTGTAGGGCCATTCTACCAAGACTGGTCCTAGGCTAGGGTAGATCTTTAAATGAGTGCCCAAGCCGAACCCTAAGTCCACATGACCAGAGATTTTGGTCATGCATGTGATTAGGTCATACTTAGGTAATGACAAAAAATGAGAATTTTTGGAACGTATTTTTCCATAGATTTTGGAGAAATATCATTTATTAAATTAATTAAATATTTGGAGATCTACAACTCCAAATGCCCCCAAATTTGAGTGGCATGGCCATTGCGTCATTAGATGACCATGGTAAAACTTTTAGGCCATTTTAACCTCTGCATGTTTGGGCAATCTAACATGCATGATGAAGGTATATTGAAATATGGTGTGCCTATAGTAGAAATGGGAAAAAATTGGAATTTAGGAAATTTTAAAACTAATAAGGACCTAGTACCCAAGTCAGCTTGGGTTCCTAAGGTAAGGTAATTCTGTCTTGCAGAATAATCTATGTGGCCATAACCATTTATGGTCCTTGGACAGAGATGTACAAGACCCAAGTCTGGGTACAAGGGATAATTCAACTTATCATCATACACAAGATGTCAAAGACAAGTGTAATTATTAAGGGGGAGCTTATCACAACCCGCATTTTTCACCGCAAATAAAGGTATATCAGAGTAAGGGCAAAATGCACGTCATGATGCCACGTCAACTGGGGATAACTGCGGACACTCAGGCAAAACTCCTACTTAACCATGAAGAAAATTCTTTAAGTTATTTACAGGTGAAATTAGTTTAAGTGAAGTAGTTAGCCGTTTCCCTCGGCTTAGTGGCTCATCTAGTCCACAAGAAAAGTAATTAAACGCTGCAGAAAGTACTTCTTTTATCAAGTTAGGCATCCTACAAGAGCTTAGAGGTTACCAAGTGACACCTCAAGGAATGCAAGTTCAAAATTATAGTAGACGTAGAAGTAGATTTTTTTACGGTCGTTAAATATAGTGATTTAACATTTTTTAAGTTATGCAATGCATTTAGTAGCAATAGTAATTTTTATACTTGAAAAGAACTACCATGCAATCTTAACATAAAACAACCTAGAGAGCAAGTAATTCGCAACCAAAGAAAGAAAACTAAGCAGCTAGCAAGTATCCAAGAATAACAATCTTGTGGGCGTCAACAAACTGACACGAACCCACATACAATAAAGTATGTCTGAACTAGTAAAATAAGAAAAAAACAACAATCTACCTCGCTAAGAAGAGGCAACAACCACGACCAACACTGCCACACAAGCACTCCAAAAACCCAACACCGAACTCAGCTACAGCGCTGAACCTAAGACATTCCAATGACATAACAACTCAGCAATAAAGTACAAGTAGTGGCAAAAAGAAAGCCATAAGTACAAAGTCAAGGGGTACCAACCCAAGACCAAAGAAAAGGTACATAAACAAGTATAATAGTAATGTACAAAAGTAAAAAAGGGCAAATATTACGTGAAGCATCATGTACAACCAGAATACCACAAACACACAAGGCTATAAGGGGAAAAAATCAAGATTACACCATCAGGAAGAGAAACAAACCCATATTAGCCACCTATGGTCAACTCCACCAAACAATCAAAAACGAGCAGGGAGGTCAACTCAGCTGGACACAACCCCAAAGATTATTATCTGTCTAAATGCGGGGGAGACTAAACACTGCACCAAACACCACAAATGCCCCCAAAACTCAGTAGAGCCCCACAAAGTGCTAATAGGGAGATCAAATGTTGTGATAGTGGATTCACCCACTAATAACACCTGCAACGAATAAAAACCCAGAAGGAAAATCCCGTAACGATCCGGGTTTAGAGCTCAGAGGCACACCACAACCCAATCGGGGCCTGGTGGCCTGTCTTGCCCCACGACATCGCCATGAAGAAAAAACATGATAGACATCTCAAGTCAACAACAACACGTCAGATTCTACAAAACAATTCTAGAATTGAAGCGGTTAATCAACCTTTAGGAAGAACTAAAAATCATAAACAAACTCTAACACACTCTACGAGAATATTACGAACATTAAAAAAAGCAGGATTTAATCACGTCATCAGAAACACACAACCTTTAACAGGATAGATGGCATAATCAAGAACATGATGATTATAGTGTAATTAGTCAAAAGATCATATCAGCAAGATATATCGGTAAATTATTTGAATAATCAAGAACACAAGCAGTTAGAAATTCCTGCAAAATACTCGGTAAAGAAAGGAAGTGAAAAAGGAAACCATCACTTGCCTTGATGTTTTACCGGAAATATTCTCTGAATCACTTCTTGACGTAGATCGGGGCTAAAGAAGACGAGAGAAGTCAAATCCAAGAAGAACAGCCAAAAACAGGAGTTAGGGCCAAAAACCCTGGCGAGGAAATTTCAAGGAAAGGGGAAGATTTTACCGCGATGGTGTAGCTCTCGACGAGAGCTTTCCGGATCTATATTCGGTTGAAGATTTCAAGCACTGGAGAAACGTCGTCAGCCACTGGAAGATTCACGAACGTCTTTCTCTCTCTCGCCCACGCCTCTCTGGTTGGGTTCATAATTTTGGAGAAGATGAAGTTTTAAGAATATATGTATTTATATATATATATATATACATATATATACATATATAGATGTATTTATAAAATTTTATTCTGCCTAAATAGGAAGAAAACAACAAAATTAATAGCGGGCGCACGGAAAACAAAATTAGAGGCTAAAGATTGCTCCAAAACGAACGTGCTCAAAATGAAAGTTGTAGATCTCGTCGATTCGAACACATGTTATGTAAACCATTTTTCTATACGACACGGTTTTGACCCTCAAAACGGTCCCAGAATGCAGAATGGAACGAAATTCTCGAGCTGAATAGAAGACTACTCGAGAACTAAAATAGGGCTACTCGAGAAAAACAAAAAGTACTCAAGATCAGCAAAGGTCTACACGAGAACTATGTTACAGACCACTCGAGAACAATCCAAAACTACCCGAGAACTATGTTGCAGGCTACTCGAGAATAACTAGATCACTCGAGAACAAAATTGCAGAATAGTGCTGTTTTGTCCTGGTGAATACTGCTTTTTACAAATATATCCAAAATCAAACTACAGAGATGAATAGTAAAAGACATTTTTGAATAGTGTTTTAATATTAAAATAATCATATTTATATATTTTGAATAAGGAAACATGAGTTCAAAACGGAGGCACAAACGCGCGCCGAATTAAACTAAATTCGCACCGTAGGCGAACACTGACGCAACGAACTCAATGGCGAAGTCAAAACCCGAATCCGATGAGCCGTTCTTGAAATATAAATTTTCAAAGTCTACGGCGAACATAAATTCCACAAAACTTTGGAAGATCGCCGAGGCTCGAATATCGCTCGGATTGCGACGAAACTTGACGAGCAAGTCCAAAATTATTTAACTTAATTTTCAAATGAAAAATTTTCCAATTACAATAAGAATTTGAGAATTTTGCCAACTCGACCGAATGGACGAGAAAATGCCTTAACGGCGTCGTGCCATCAAATCGACATTAAAAGTAACGTCATGACATCGTAAATATGATGATATCATATCAAATAAAATCGTCGAACAAAATCGGGGGCGTTTCAGTCACTCGCCCTAAAAAGAAGTTTCATCCTGAAACTTAACACAACTCCAAAACCAAACTAAAAAATGAGAAACTCCAACACCACCAAAGACATAGAGACATTCCAGGACTAGGAGAAGAGGTCTGGATGAGATTCCCTCATTGCTGACTCCAATTCCCACATCACGCTCTCGACGTCTTGATTTCTCCAAAGAATCTTGGTCATTGGGATGGTCTTTCTCCACAACACTCGATCTTAAGATTCTAAAACACGGACAGGCTCTTCCACGTATGAAAGATTGGGCGAAATTTAGGGCACCGAGTCGAGGACTTGACGATCATTATGCATACACTTTCGCAACTGGCTCACATGGAATACATCATAGACACCAGGGAAGGTAGCAGGCAACTCCAGCCTATACCCTGAAACTCCGACGCGTTGAAGAATCTGAAAAAGTCCCACGTACCCTGGGTCTAACTTGTGATTCCATCCAAATCTTTTAACACCAGACATCAGAGAAACTTTCAGAAAAACAAAGTCACCAATAGCGAACTCCAGATCAACCCTTCGTTGATTAGCATATTTCTCATAGTGTTCTTGTGTTACACGGAACTCTTCTCAAATATGAGTCACGATATAATTCATCTCTTCAAGGTCTTCCGGACCTAGCAATAGTCTCTCACCAATCTCAGCCCAAAACAAAGGCATCCTACAATACCTCCCGTACAAGCCCTCAAACGGGGTCATCTGTAGACTCTCTTGATAACTATTATTGTACGCAAACTCCTTGAGTCTGAGACACTCATCCCAAGTGCCACCGTGATCCAAAATATAACATCTGATCATATCTTCCACTATCTGATTTACTATTTCCATCTGACCTTTCTTTTGAGGATGATAGGCGATGGAATACCTTAAATCGGTACCCAACCCCTCCTGTAAGCTCATCCAATAACGAGACAAAAATCTAGAGTCTCGGTCCGATATGATATTGACAGGCACTCCATGCAATCTGATAACCTCATCAAGGTATATTTCAGCTATCTTCTTCATAGAATATCCAATCTTAAAAGGCACAAAATGAGCACACTTTGTCAATCTATCGACTACCACCCAAACAGAGTCATTCCCATGGGGAGATTTCGGTAGACCGGTGATGAAATCCATGGAAATACTCTCCCATTTCCAACTTTGGAATATCAAGCGCTGTTAATTTGCTGTCAGGCCTTCTATGATCAGCCTTAACATGCTGGCACGTATAACATTTCGACATAAACTTCACGATATCATTCTTCATTCCTGACCACCAAACAATTTGCCTTAGATCCTTATACATCTTAGTGGAACCAGGATGGTGGGCTACACTGGAACCATGATCTTCAACACAGATCTTAGACCGAATGTCGCCAAAGGCGGGGACGCAAAATCAACCTCGATACTTCAAGGTATCCAACTCATCTAAGGAGAAACCAGGTAGTTCATCCTTCTCTGTTCTATTCCGAAGGTGTAACAAATCTGGATCATCCTTCTGATGTGCTCGACTAAGGGAAATCCAAGAGGGCTCTTTTGCTTCTAAAATAACAGGCACAGTACTACTCCCAACCTCAATGTCCATCAACAGGAATTCTTCCACAAAGGAGTGTACAGTCAAATTGAAAATTTTGGTGGTCTTTCTACTCAAAGCATCAGCTATTACGTTAGAGTTTCCTGGATGATAGAGAATTTCCACTTCATAATCAACTACATATTCTAACCACCAACGCTGGCGCAGGTTTAGTTCCTTCTGAGTGAAGACATACTTCAAACTCTTATGGTCCATAAAGATTTTGCACAGCGCGCCATGCAATAATTGTCGTCAAAGCTTCAGCGCGTAAATTACAATGACGAACTCCAAATCGTGCATAGGATAGTTTCTTTCATGAAGCTTTAATTGCCTTGATCCATACGTGATCAACTTTTCTTCTTGCATCAAAACACAACCAAGTCCAATGTGTGATGCATCCACATATACAGCGTACTCGATTCCTTCGGTAGGCAAAGTTAAAATTGGAGCAGTACACAATCTCTTCTTCAGCTCTTGGAATGCTTCTTCACACTTATTGTTCCAAATGAACCCGGTGTTCTTCTGTGTAAGTCTAGTTAGAGGGGCTGACAATACTGAAAATCCTTCCACAAATCATCTATAATAGCCGGCCAGGCCTAAGAAGCTCATAATCTCTTTAGGTGTAGAAGGTCTATCACATTCCATCACAGCAGAAGTCTTGGTCGGGTCCACAGAAATACCCTCTTTGCTTATAACATGACCCATAAAGGATACCTGAGGTAGCCAGAACTCACACTTGCTCAACTTTGTATATAGTTTATGCTCCCTTAGGTTCGACAAAACCTATCGCAAATACTGAGTATGCTCCTCAACATTGCGGGAATACACCAAGACATCATCTATGAACACAATAACAAATCAGTACAAGAACTCCTTAAACACCCTATTCATCAAATCCATGGAAGCAAAGGGTGCATTGGTCAAACCAAAAGACATCACCAAAAACTCATAATGTCCATGCCGCGAATGGAACGCGGTTCGTGGAATATCTGCCTCACGAATTCTCAACTGGTGGTAGCCTGAACGAAGATCGATCTTTGAAAATACCGAACTACCATGCAAGTGATCGAACAGATCATCGATCCTTGGCAAGGGATATTTATTTTTAAGGGTCATCTTGTTCAATTCTCTATAATTGATAGATTGTAAAAATACCTATTTTATGTACATTAAATTAGTCATTTCAATTTCTTTTTTTTATTATTTTTGTTTATTTTTCTTTAATAAATTGTTCCTTTTTGTAAAATTGCTTCTAACCTAAGATTATTTTGATTTCCAAAATTTTTAGGAAAATGTCAAATTTTGCCAAGTCACGCCCGTGTACTATGGGTCACACCCGTGACCAAGCCGTGACACTTCGTTTCTCGTGGAATTAGAAGAATTTGAGGAGAAAAGTTTGATACGCCCGGTCACACGCCCATGTCATTTGACACGCCCCGTGAACAAGGCCCGTGTCACGCGCTCGATGAAACCAAGCTCGATGTTCGTCGACCCAACCCGACACGCCCAGCGACATGACCATGACGTAGGGCGTGTCTCCTCCACCTAGCCCGACAAGATGCCGACGGGGACTTTTGACGTAACCCGCGCCTAGTTCCACCTCCCCAACACGCCCACCTTCACGCCCGTGACCTGGGGCATGACATCCTCGTGTACAGCCGTGAAGTCAACTTTCCCGTCAATTCGACGATCACCACATGAACAGTAGTGACACCCCCCCCCCCCCCGACATGCCCGTGTCAGAGGATGTGTACTTGGAAAAGTTTCTCTATAAATAGCCTATTTCTGTAAGATCCAAGGGTTCACATTTTTGAGCCACTTTAGTGTATTTTGTGGGCTGCACTCGTGGATTCTCTTGCTATGTAAGGAGATTTCTCCCCCCTTCCCTTCATGTTTGTTTTTTTGCTTTAGCTTCAGCTTTGTAATAGTTTCATTATGATAATAAAAATGTTTTATTTTCTCTCTCTACATGGCATGAAAATTCATTTGTGTGGCTTATCTCTTTCTCATTTTATCCCTTTGTATTTCTTTTTTCTTCTCTTTATGAAAAGTGTGTGTGTGTGTGTATGAGTGTAACTTATTTAATTTCTATGCTTTTAGTTTGTCTCCATGTTAGTTTTTGTTAGAGATTTTATTTTTAAATGAAATGTTGTATTAAGTTTTCTTCTCTTTTTCTCCATGTTCTCTTTTAATGTTTTTATATTTCATTCTTATGAATTTGTAAAAGGGGTATTAAAGTGATTTTGATTTTTTTTACTTAGCTTTTCTTTTAGGATTGTAAACCTTTTGTTCTTTTAAAATTTTATTTCAACTTTTTTATCACTTTTATGAACTCTTAAGAATGAAAAAGTTATAGTTTTAATTTTTGAGCACCTTTGATTTTAGCTTTATTTTAAAAAACTTTTTGCTCATTCTCTTTTTATTTGTTCTTTTTATGTGATTTTGGTAAGCTTTAGGAGTGAGAATCTTGTAATTTTAATTTTTAAAGCAACTTTATTTTTCTCTTTATTTGTGTGCGAGAGTGTATGAGTTAGGTTTTCATTTTGTTCTTTTAAAATTTCATGATGTGTGTGTGAGTGTATGAGAATAATGTTTAATGCTTTCTTCAATTATGTAGAGTGTGTGAGTTTATGAGATAATTTTTCATGCTTTCTTTTATGCTTTCCTCAATTATGTAGAGTGCGTGTGTGTAGGGGATAATTTTATTTCTTTCTTTCAATTTATGTAGAGTTCGTGCGTGTGTTTTAATTTTTTGCAGTGTATGTGCGTTTTTCATTTACGCAAGTGTGTGCATTTTCATTTTCAGTAGAGTGAGTGTGTGTGTTTATTTCATGTCGAGTGTGTGCGTGTGCACATTTATTTCCGCCTACTCATTAAGAGTTCAATGTCATGTATTTATTTCCGCCCACTCGTTAAGAGTTAAATGGCGTGCCTTTATTTCCTGCCTACTTGTTTAAGTATGACTTGTAATTTTCTTTTTTTGTAACTTAGTTTCTATTTTATTTATAATTTGAAGTGTGCGTGAGTACTCATTTTAGCTAACTTTTCAAGTTTTCTAAATATTTGTTATTTTTATGTCTTCTTCTTATAACCCTTTAGCACTTAGTTACGAACTCACGTCTCATCAAATTATAAAGCCGCCCCCATACCGATGAGTGGCTAATCATCATTAGCTTTGGCATCAAAGAGCTTTGGGACATATAAAATGATTTGAAATAATTATAGTTCTTTATTTTCACTTTAAATTTAGGACTTAAGATTTACCCCGGGTTAACGACGCGTAGGACCACATATCGATGTGTGAGCCCTATCTCTATTATCCATATGCTAGCTAGCCGAGAGGCCGTGCGTATGGACAGATCACCCCTGGGTAAAGAGAGTTGCGTGCATACCCTCGAGAGAGGACAAGCGTAATTCTTCCGGATTGGGTTCCCCGCCCAATAACGGGGTTCTTATCTCAAAGCGGGCGTTAAGAGAAATCCTTCGTCGGACTAACGTTCGGTCGAATAGTCTTAGCGTTCTGGTAAGCAATATTCCTAGAGATAAGTGCGCTCATATTTATGGAAACTCCATGTCCAAGTTGCCTTTTATTAATTTGAAAACTATGTTCAATAATTATTAAAAGTTATTTTAGTCTTAATCTGATTCGGTGCCGAGCGTTAACCCTTCATCGAATTTTCTAAATCATTTTCGCTCTTCTTTTATTTTTATCCGCCTTAGTTAATTAAAATCCCAAACGAATTTTCAGTAAAATAATAGTTACTACTGAGCAGTAGGGATAATCAACCCGATCCCGAGAAAAATACGACCTCGGTATTCCCCCGAATATCGAGTACTACATACGATAGTTGCACTTGCCTCCTTTTGTTAAAACCTCGCTTTTTAGCAAGCCCGTGGCGTTCGACTCATCGAACCAACCTCTTAAATAAGAGCCTGTTCGCAGGACATCAAGTTTTTCGCACCGTTGCTGGGGAATCTGAGTTATTATTTCGAATTCCGGAGTCTATTACTTTTACTTATTTTCAAAAAAAAAACAATAAAAAAAAAGTTTATTTCGTTTTAATTTGTTTTATGATGTATGACCCGTGGACAACCCTCCGAGTCTGAAGATTTTGATTTCGACCCTGGGATCGAATGCTCCCTTGCGTGTATTCGATCTCAACACCGAATTCCTTCTTTAGACCCCGATGAATCTATCAGTGAACCCTCTGTCGTAGTTATGGCTGACCCTAATCTGAATGCGGCCGTCGAGCGTACATTGTCATATTACACCAGGCCGAATTTGGACGATACTGGGTCTAGTATTGTTCGCCCTACGGTGGCGAATAATAATTTCGAAATAAAATCAAGTGTCATTCAAATGGTCCAAAACGCCATGCAGTTCGATGGACTGCCGCATGAGGACCCGAATGTCCACTTGTCCAATTTTTTGGAAATATGCGACTCGTTCAAGATTAATGGCATCACTGATGACGCCATTCGCTTGTGCCTATTTCCTTTTTCCCTTAAGTCAAAAGCTAAGGCATGGTTGAATTCCCTCCCACGAGGACGTATCACCACCTGGGCTGAGTTGACGGAGCGGTTCCTGACGAAGTACTTTCCGCCCGCAAAAACTGCAGCGTTGTAGGCCGACATTTCTTCATTTGTGCAAAACGATCCTGAGTCTCTTTATGAGACTTGGGAACGGTTTAAGGAGTTCCTTCACCGGTGCCTGCACCACACGCTGCCAACATGGTTGCAGGTACAAATTTTTTACAATGGGCTTAACTTTCAGACGCGTCAAATGATTGACGAGGCTGCCGGGGGTACCTTGAATAACAAAACCCCCGAGGCCGCCAAGACTTTATTCGAAGAGATGGCTATGAACGCCTACCAATGGAACGTCCCGCGAGGATGCCCAAAGTCGGCGGTCGGCCTTTTTGAAGTGGATGCCACAGCTCTCTTAACACTTCAAGTTGAAAGGTTAATAAAGCAGGTGGAGGATATGTCTGTTGCCTCCTCAGCTCCGCCTTATTTTATTCCCCCTAACGTCTGCGTGGCTGAAGAGTTCGTGGACTTCGTAGAAAATTTGTGTCGTCCTTCCTTCAACCCCAACAACAACCCTTATAGTAATAACTATAATCCAGTTTGGAGGAATCACCCCAATTTTTCTTGGAGCAACCTGAACAATGCGCAGCGCCTGCCAAATTCTTATGCGCTTGGATTTCCGCCGCCTCCCCCTATTCCAAAACCCTCCCCGATGGAGGAGAATGTTTTTAAAATACATAACGTCCAACGAATCAAATATCCGGAACATCACCGGATCGCTAAAAACCCTTGAACAACAGGTTGGACAGCTGGCGAGAATGATGTCTGAACGCGCGCTCGGGGCACTGCCGGGAAACACGGAGCCCAACCCTCGGGAGAACGCCAACTCTATAGCCCTCCGTAGCGGTAAGGAGGTGGTCGATCTAAAACGGACCGATCCTCAAGTACATATTTCACCTCCGACCCCTCTCCATCCTTCTTCGATTACGCCGCCTTTACCAATTTTAAATGAAAAAATTATTTTAAACAAGGCCTTGCCATATCCGCATAGATTAGATAACGAGCATTAGGACGCGCAATATGAAAATTTCTTTTATTATTAAAACAAATTCATATTAATGTTCCTTTTTGTGAGTCTATCTTGCAAATGCTCAAATATGCGAAATTTTTAAAAGAATTACTTTCTAATAAACGTAAATTAGAGGATATTTTGCATATATCTCTCAACGTTATCTGCTCGGCGGCCCTTACTAATAAATTGCCCACAAAACAAAACGACCCAGGACGGTTTTTCATCCCGTGCCTTTTTTTTAATATATTAGTAAAATACACCTTAGCTGATTTAGGGGCTAGCATTAATCTGATGCCGTTCTCGCTCTCTCAACGTTTGGGTTTGGGTACTCCTAGTCCTACGAATATGCGCATCCAATTAGCGGATCGCTCGGTTAAGTTCCCTATCGGGGTAGTGGAGGACATCATTGTTCGAGTAGATAAGTTTACCTTTCCGGTAGACTTCATCATCATGGACATCGGGAGGATGCCGAGGTACCAATAATACTCGGTCGCCCTTTTTTCGCCACCTCCCATGCACTAATAGATGTTAGTAATGGTCGTCTTCTCCTCCGGGTAGGAGATGATCAAGTTACTTTCTCTATTAATCCCTCGATGGACAATTCGTCATCGAGCAACGATTTCTGCTATTCTTTAGATACCTTTTTTGGATATCGTTCTTCTCCCATTTTCGAGTCCGTATTTTTAGACGACGATATTTATGCGCTCGAAAATTTTAAATGCGATGAGGATACGTCTATAGAATTACCTTTCGAACCAATAGGTAAGAAAGACATAGGAATTAAAACCTCCCTAAAAGAACCGCCCATCCTAGACCTCAAACCCTTACCCGAATCACTCAAATACGTTTTTTTGGAAAAGGGCGATACACTTCCCGTTATTATTTCTTCGGACTTGAGTGATTCAGAGACTTCTGATTTATTGGAAGTTTTGCTCAAACATCGCCACGCAATTGCGTGGCAAATTTCTGATCTTAAGGGGATTAACCCCTCGTTTTGCTCTCATAGGATTTTTGTCAACGATAATTGCCGCAAAACCATTCAGCCACATCGACGTCTCAACCCAAACATGAAAATGTCATTAAAGTCGAGATAATTAAATTATTAGATGCGGGGATTATTTATCCTATTTTTGATAGTGCGTGGGTTAGTCCCGTTCATGTCCTGCCCAAAAAGGGCGGTCTAATCGTAGTGGAGAATTAGCACAATGAACTCGTCTCAACTCATACTGTTACAGGTTGGCAGGTGTGTATCGATTATAGAAAACTAAATGATGCCACCCGTGAAGACCATTTTCCGCTACCATTTTTAGACCAAGTTCTGGAGCGTTTATCCGGTCATCCATTTTATTGTTTTCTTGATGGTTTATCGGAGTTTTTCCAAATCCCCATTTCCCCCGATGATCAAGATAAAACACCTTTTACCTGCTTGTTTGGCACCTTCGCCTACCGAAGAATGCCATTTGGCCTCTGCAATGCGCCAACTACATTCCAAAGATGTATGCTGGCAATCTTTGGCGAGCTGGTAAGAGAGATTATGGAAGTCTTTATGGATGACTAATCTGTTTTCAGACGCTCTTTCCCATCTTGTCTTCGAAATCTAGTTCGTGTCCTCCAGCGATGCGAGGACACGCATCTCGTTTTAAATTGGGAAAAGTGTAACTTTATGGTTCGATAAGGTTTGGTTCTCGGCCATATGATTTCGTCTAATGGGATGGAGGTAGATAAGGCCAAGGTAGAAATTATAAAAAAACTTCCGCTACCAACAAACGTAAAATCTATTAGTAGTTTCTTAGGCCATGCGGGCTTTTACCGACGTTTCATTCAAGATTTTTCAAAAATAACAAAGCCGCTTACTTGCCTCTTGGAAAAGGAATCAAATTTTGTCTTTAGTAGCGAATGCGAGTCTGCATTTAATTTCATAAAACAAAAACTAATCAATTCACCCATTTTAGTGGCGCCCGATTGGTCCCTTTCGTCCGAAATTATGTGCGACTCTAGTGATATTGCCTTAGGTGCCGTTCTTGGCCAACGTGTAGAAAAATATTTTCATCCAATTTATTACGCTAGCAAGACGCTCACTTCAGCACAAGTAAATTACACCACAATGGAAAAAGAACTATTAGCCGTCGTTTTCGCTTTTGATAACTCTCGCTCGTATATAACGATATCTAAAGTTATCGTATTTACCGATCACACCGCCCTTAAATATTTATTAGCTAAAAATGATGCGAAACCCCGCCTTCTTCGATGGATCCTCCTCTTGCAAGAATTTGATTTAGAGATCCGGGATAAGAAGGGCGCGAAAAAGTTAGCCGCCGATCACCTCTTGCGCTTAGAAAATCCCGGTGCGGAAGCGCTCGTTGAATCTGACATAAATGACAGATTCCTCGAGGAACGCCTCCTAGCCATAACTACTTGTTCTTCTTCCCCGCCTTAGTTTGCAGATTTTGCGAACTTTTTAGTTGCAATGGAGCTCCCAAAAGGCTTTTCGAGCCAACAAAAGAAGAAATTCTTTTCTGACTTGAAATATTTCTTTTGGGAGGACCTTTTCTTTTTCATATCTGCGCAGACCAAGCAGTCTGAAGATGAGTCGCGGGTGTGGAGTGCATGCAAATACTTCGGCACTACCACGAGGGTCCGGCTGGTGGGCAATATCAAGCTAACCGGACCGCGAGGAAGGCGCTAGAGGCGGGCTACTTTTAGCCCACTCACTTCAAAGACGCTCATAATTTTGTGCGCGCTTGCGATAGCTATCAGCAGTCGGGTAACATCTCTCGTCGCGACGAGATGCCCCAAAACATGTTTTTAGAATGCGATGTCTTCAATTTATGGGGCATAGATTTTAGCGGCCCCCTACCTCCGTCTTTCAAATATATATATATATATATATATATATATATATATATATATATATATATATATATATATATATATATATATATATATATATATATATATATATATATATATATATATATATATATATATATATATATATATATATATATATATATATATAGTGGCAGTCGACTACGTATCGAGGTGTGCGGAAGCGCAAGCTCTCCCCACCAACGATGCGCGAGTCGTCGTTACATTTCTTAAAAAAACTATTTTCTCGCTTCGGCACGCTTCGCACAGTTGTTATTGATAGGGGAACACATTTCTATAACGCTTATATGGCTAAGACGTTAGCTAAATATGGAGTCATGCACAAACTTGCCACCCCCTACCACCTGCAAACTAGTGGTCAAGTCGAGGTAGTAAGTCGAGAGATTAAGCGAATATTAGAAAAAACCGTTTCAATAAATAGGAAAGATTGGTCCATTAAACTCGACGATGCGTTATGGGTGTATCGGACGACAAACAAAACCGCAATTGGTTGAACGTTGTTTCGGTTACTCTATGGCAAAGCATGTCATTTACCCGTAGAACTATAGCATCGTGCTATTTGGGCTTTAAAATTCTTAAACCTTGACGCCAACTTAGCCTCTCAGAATAGAAAACTGCAACTAAACGAGCTCGATGAATGGCGTGCGAACGCTTACAAGAGCAATAAGTTATATAAGGAGCATTTTAAGTTATATCACGATCGAAAAATAAAGTTCCCAAAAATTTTCTCTCTGGAGGATACTGTCCTTCTTTATAATTCACGTCTTAAACTTTTTCTAGGAAAACTAAAATATAGATGCTTCGGTCCCTTCATAGTTGAAGAAGTTTTTCCATATGGGACTGTACTCATCTCCCACCCGGAAAAAACGTTTGTTTAAAGAAACGGTCATCGATTAAAGTTATACATAGCGGGCGACCCAGTGATCGAGCATTACGAAACCATAACCCTCCTTGATATATTACTCCGCCAAAATAGTCCAGCTATACGACTATAAACAAAGTGCTCTTGGGAGGCACCCCACGCTTATCTTTTTCGCTCTTTATTTATTATGTTTGCTTCTTTTTCTAATAAATGCAGGGTTTCTGATGGACCACCCCGAACGCGTTCCAGGGAAGCATCAACCCCCCTCCTTCTCTTTATTTTCTTTGTAAATATTGCATTTTCTTTTTATTCTGCATACTTACTTTGCAACATTAGAGACAATATTGGACTTAAGTATGGGGGTGTTTTCTCGCATTATTTTCTGCACTTCTATTTTTTTGCACTGCACTTCTACTTTCTGCACTCCAAAAATTAAAGTATGAAAAAAATATATACAACAACAAAACAAAACAAAACAAAACAAAAATTAAATGAAAAATCCAAAATTTTTTTGTTTTCCCTTCTTTTTAAAACACAAAAAATTCAAAAACATTATAAAACACAAATTCTAAAAATTATAAAAACAAAAATTCCAAAAAATATTTAGTTTTATTTTGTAAATATTTTTGTTCTTTTCTCTCCTTCCCCTCTTCCTTTCTTTCTTTTCTTTGTAATTAACGTTTCTCTTTTTTCTTATTTTGTAAATATTTGCTTATAAAAACTAAAAAAATTCAAAAAATTAGAAAAGAAAAAAATAGTTCAAAAAAATATATATTTCATATCATTTTTTTCCATATGTATATAATAACAAATTAAAAAAACAAAACAAAACAAAACAAAAAAAGATAATAAGTCAAAATTTTAAAAAAATTGATTAAAACAAAACAAAAATTCAAAAAAAAGAAGATAATAAATTAAAAACACAAAAAAATGATGATAAAAACTCTAAAATACAAAAAAATGTCTTGAAACAAATAAATCAAATATACCATTCTTATTTTTCTTGCTATCCAAAAATTTTGTTTTGAGTTTATTTATATGTGAATTTAATTAATTCTTTGTTCACTATTCGTTTGTTAATTATTAATTGAAAAATTTAAATAGCCGGGGTTAAGTTTTAAAGAATTCATTATGCTTTGTTAAAAATAGCGAACTCGTTTTAGGCACTACTTCTAATTTTTCATTAATAGGAGCACGTGTATTATGTTAGAAAATAATGACTATAGAATTCAATTATGTTTACTTTTAGCTTTCTGAATAATTGGAACGTACAATTTATTAATGTTGCTCTCAAAAATTTTTTAATTAAAAATCTAGTTTTCTTTTCTCCCCTTATTTATCATGACTTTCTTGGCATGATAAAATTTTTTATCCTTAAAAGATCGTATGTCAATGAGAATAAGATTTCGTTCCATAAACATAGACAACCAATAATTTAAAAAGATTTTATGTTACGGAGTAAGATGATAAAATTCATTACTCCTACACATATATATTGGGTTTATTTTATTATTATGAAGTCGAAAAAATGATATTAGGAAAATAATATTTCATTTTCCTAATAATCCAAAAAGAAAAAAATGGAGGTTCGAGAAAAAATCACCTCACCTCAATATACAAACCCTCTTCATAAACCAACATCAACCCCCTTAGCCAATTTCACGATTCTAGATTTAATTCAAAAATCTTTTTGAGAGCATAATTTGTAAATTGCATTATTTCCAATAAAACTCCTATAAGCTAAAGTTCGTATAATTCCAAACTATTTTCGTTAATCTAACTATTACAATTATTGTTTTCTATTTGATTACATCAAGAAGTCTTTTGGCCAAAACTTTAGCGTTATTTAAATCATCTACATAATCCTAGGACTTAACTCTTACACCTCGTATGTTTATTTAGATATCTCTTATAATTAATTAAGCGATAGCTAAACTTAGAGTTTTTTATTCCCTATAAGTTCACCTCTTTGCTCTGGAATAGCAAAACATAAGTATAGGGGTATTTGATAGATTGTAAATATACCTTTTTTTATGTACATTAATCAGCCGTTTTAATTTCTTTTTGTTATTTTTGTTTATGTTTCTTTAATAAATTGTTCCTTTTTGTAAAAATTGTTCTAACCTAAGTTTATTTTAATTTCCAAAATTTTCACGAAAATGTCAAATTTTTCCAAGTCACACCCATGTACTATGGGTCACGCCCGTGACCAAGCCGTGACACTTCATTTCTAGTGGAATCAGAAGAATTTGAGGAGAAAAGTTTGACACGCTCGGTCACACGCCCGTGTCATATGACACGCCCCATGACCAAGGCCCGTATCACGCGCTCGACGAAACCAAGCTCGTCGTTCGTCAACCCAACCCGACATGCCCAGTGACACGCCCATGATGTAGGGCGTATCTCCTCCACCTGACCCGACAAGACGCCGCAGGGGACTTTTGATGCAACCTGTGCCCAGTTCCACCTCCCCGACACGCCCAGCGTCATGCCCATGACCTGGGGCGTGATATCCTCGTGTAAAGCCGCGAAGTCAACTTTCCCGTCAATTTGATGATCACCTCATGAACAGTAGTGACACGCCCCCCCCCCCCCCCCCCCCCCCGACATGCTCGTGTCGGAGGACGTGTACTTGGAAAAGTTTCTCTATAAATAGCCCATTTTTGTAAGGTCCAAGGGATCATATTTTTGAACCACTTTAGTGTGTTTTGTGGGCTGCACCAGTTGATTCTCTTGCTATGTAAGGAGATTTCTCCCCCCTTCCCTTCATGATTGTTTTTGCTTTAACTTTAGCTTTGTAATAGTTTATTATGATAATAAAAATGTTTGATTTTCTCTCTCTACATGGCATGAAAATTCATTTGTGTGGCTTATCTCTTTCTCATTTTATCCCTTTGTATTTCATTGTTCTTCTCTTTTTGAAAAGTGTGTGTGTGTGTGTGTACGAGTGTAACTTATTTAATTTCTATGCTTTTAGTTTGTCTCCATGTTAGTTTTTGTTAGAGATTTTATTTTTAAATGAAATGTTGTATTAAGTTTTCTTCTCTTTTTCTCCATGTTCTCTTTTAATGTTTTTATATTTCATTCTTATGAATTTGTAAAAGAGGTATTAAAGTGATTTTGATTTTTTTTTTACTTAGCTTTTCTATTAGGATTGTAAACCTTTTGTTCTTTTAAAATTTTATTTCAACTTTTTATCACTTTTATGAACTCTTAAGAATGAAAAAGTTATAGTTTTAATTATTGGGCACCTTTGATTTTAGCTTTATTTTGAAAAACAAAATTTGCTCATTCTCTTTTTATTTGTACTTTTTATGTGTTTTTGGTAAGCTTTAGAAGTAGGAATCTTGTAATTTTAATTTCTAAAACAACTTTGTTTTCTCTTTATTTGTGTGCGTGAGTGTATGAGTTAGGTTTTCATTTTGTTCTTTTAAAATTTCATGATGTTTGTGTGAGTGTATGAGAATAATGTTTAATGCTTTCTTCAATTATGTAGAGTGTGTGAGTTTATGAGATAATATTTCATGCTTTCTTTTATGCTTTCTTCAATTATGTACAGTCCGTGTGTGTGGGGGATAATTTTATTGCTTTCTTTCAATTTATGTAGAGTGCGTGCGTGTGTTTTAATTTTTTGCAGTGTGTGCGTTTTTCATTTACGCAAGTGTGTGCGTTTTCATTTTCAGTAGAGTGAGTGAGTGTGTTTATTTCATGTTGAGTGTGTGCGTGTGCGCATTTATTTCCGCCTGCTCGTTAAGAGTTAAATGACATGTATTTATTTACGCCTACTCTTTTAGAGTTAAATGGCGTGCCTTTATTTCCCGCCTACTAGTTTGAGTAGGACTTGTAATTTTCTTTTTTTGTAACTTAGTTTCTGTTTTATTTATAATTTGAAGTGTGCGTGAGTTATCGTTTTAGCTAACTTTTCAAGTTTTCTAAATATTTGTTATTTTTATGTCTTCTTCTTATAACTCTTTAGTGCTTAGTTACGAACTCGCGCCTCATCAAATTATAAAGCCATCCCCATACCGATGAGTGACTAATCATCATTAGCCTCGACATTGAAGAGCTTTGGGACGCAAAATGATTTGAAATAATTAAATTTCTTTATTTTCACTTTAATTTTAGGACTTAAGTTTTACCCCGGGTTAACGGCGCGTAGGACCACATATCGATGTGTGGGCCCTATTTCTGTTATCTATACGCTAGCTAGCCGAAAGGCCGTGTGTATGGACAGATCGCCCCTGGGTAAACAGAGTTGCGTGCATACCCTCGAGGGAGGACAAGCGTAATTCTTCCCGATTGGGTTTCCCACCCAATAGCGGGGTTGTTAGTGAAAAGCGGGCATTAAGAGGAATCCGTCGTCGGACTAACGTTCGGTCGAATATGTTGGAACACCATATTACTGATTTGGGCAAGGATCACTATGCCTTTTAGGAAATCTATTTTGACCTCCTTGTATAGATCTAAAGGTCAATTAGAATTAAGTCTAAGGGTTAGTATTTAGGTTTGAAAGCTGCCCTCAAGACCAGATATTTCAGTTCAGGATACTAAGTCATTTCGTCGAGCTCAGTACGACGAATCGTCGAACTCCATTCGATGATCGCTGAGCTCACTTCGACGAATCGTCGAACTCCATTCGACAATCTCTGAGCTCAACTTCAACGAGTCGTCGAACTCCATTCGACGATCTTTGAACTCAGATCGACGCTCCTGTCTCCAGTTTGTTTCTATATCTCTGAGCGCAGTTCGACGATAGTTGAGCTCAGATCGACGATCTCTATTTCAGTCTAAGTCCAATCTCTGAGATCAGTTCAACGATAGTAGAGCTCAGGTCGACGTTTTTTGGAGAGATCAACGTTTTTTAAGATTCAAATTCAGACAGTTATGGAATTATTCTCAGCATTTATTTCAAGGATTATGTAGCGGTCTCAATTAATCTGGAGCAAGTTTCAAGGGATTTTCAAAGGAATGTTTTTATTGGACTTTCCTCCAGAAGACAAAATGCAGTTAAGAAAGTCATTTATGACATGCTAACAGCTATCTTGTACAGAGAAATATTCATTCAGATCTAAGGAATAAAAGAGATATTCATATTCTGCTGGAATATAATAACACAGAATAGCATCATCAACAACAACAACAAGGAAAAGAGCTGCAGATATTCACAGTCTTAGAACTCTTACAAGAACACACATCACAAAAGGAGATCAATATACTGAAATTTTCAGATCTCTTTTTGATTCCAGTGTTCAAAGGCCAACATCATTCAAGACTCCAAACAACACACATTTCAGTTGTTGCTGAAATCATCCTTTGCTGGAGATCAAATTTTTCTGAAGGTCTATCACCCTACTGCAAAGCTTCACTTCCTGAACAACTATAGATCTCAGGGGGATCTTTGACAACATCCACTATCTTCTCTCTGATTGTTGATAGAGAAGATCATCTCATCCATCTCTCTCTCTCTCTCTCTGATGTAAAGGATTTATCAAACTCCCTTCAAAAGTTTGTGCTGGTTTCTGAGACCTTGTCAAAACTCAGTGGTGGCAAGACACCTGATCAAAAAATCTGGTTTGGTTTTTGAGCACCTTATCAAAAGCTCATTGGTGCCCAGGACACTTGATTAACTCATCCTGTAGTGGATTCCTACTTAGGGTGGTAGAAGAGTGGATGTACCCAGATTTATTGGGGAACCACTATAGCTCCTTGTGTCTTCTGGTTGCTTACTTTCTTTTGTTTTCTGGCTGTGGTTTGTGATTGCTTTTTGATTAGATAGTTGTTGTAGTTCATTTGCTTCCCTGTTCACTTAGGAATACAATAATTGTTGTAAAATGTTGTTAGCAAGCACCATACTCTATTCACCATCCTCTAGAGTATATCAGATCTAACTTGCACTTTCAATAGGTATCAAAGCGAGGTTGGTTAAAATACCACACCTTAGTGGTTGCACAGGCTAACACCTGAACCCAAAGATCCCTCTAGTTAGATCTACTTGTTTTGATTTTGTTATTAGAATTATTTCTTCATAAAACATGGCCCAAAATAAAGATTATGCTAACACCAGACCTCCAGTGTGCAATCTATCCAAGTTTGCACTTTGGAAGGCAAAGATTAGACTGTACATGAACTCTATTGATGAGGACATTTTCAATTCTGTTTTGACAGTGTGTCCAAGACCTCCAGAGAATACAAGTACAAGTGTTGTTCCACCTCCTTCAGGAACAGATGCAGAAATAAAGAAATGGAAATTGGCTGATGCAAAAGCTATGAACATTCTAGCCCAGACTATGTCTGATGAAATATTCCAAAAGGTAGCTGAATGCAACTCAGCAAAGGACATGTGGGACAAGTTATCTGAGATAGTCTCAGGATCTGCTGATGAGAGAAAAGATAGAAGATCTCATCTCATAACCCAGTATGAGAATTTCAAGAAAGGAGAAGCTGAGTCAGTAGCAGACATGTATAATAGACTCAGCCTTATAGTCAATGAACTGAAGACTTTGGAAAAAGAGATCTCATTGACTGTGCTCAATGATAAAATCCTAATGTGCTTCCCAAGCACTTGGGACTCAAGGATCTGGCCAATCAAGGATGCCGGAAGCCTAAATGAGATCACAACTGAGGCTCTCTTGGGCAAGCTCAAGTCTTATGAGCTGCTCATCAAGAATAGAGAAGAAGAGCAGAAGCCTGCTTCACCAGCAGTCAGAAAAGAGAAGTCAATAGCCTTCAAAGACATTGAAGATCAGCCTGAAGACAAAGTCACAGGCAATGAAGAGTTGCTAAGCCTACTGGCCAAAAGGTTTTACAAAATGGCCAGGAAGGATTTCAGGAAAAGATCACACAGAGAGCATGACAAGCTAAGGTATGACAAATCAAATAACAAAGAGATTATCTGTTTTGGTTGCAGGAAACCATGCCACATTGTGCCTGACTGTCCAGAAAACAAAAACAAGGACAAAAAGGACAGGAAAGAAAGGAGAAAAGAAAAAGACTTCAAGAACAACAGTAATGACAAACCCTCCTCTAGCAAGAACAAACATACAAGGAAGGGATTTGTTGCTGAAACTTGGAGTGAGACAGAAGAAGAATCTGAAGCTTCATCCAGCTCAAGTGATGATGAAGATGATGCTGAAGAAAAGGAATTCGGCATTATGGCTATCAATACCTCACAACAAAATTCTGATGCAGAAGAGTCAGAATCTGAATCAGAGACTCAATCTGAAGAGGACCAGGTAATAAGTTCTTTTGATTTTAATTCTGAGGACTTAAAGTGTGAGTTTAAAGCACTATGTTTAGATTTACTAAAATCTGAGAAGGAAATCATTTCTCTCAGAAATCAATTATCTGAATATAGTACTTTAAAATCAGATAACCTCAAACTCTCTGAGGAGTTGGAATGCTGTAGGGAGCAGATAGCTTCACTGAAAAGTGAACTACCAGAGGCCAAGAAGCATGAAGAATCCCTTAATGGGAGAAGTATCAAGCTAATGGACATCACAAGCACAGTGAACTCAAGATTCAATAGTACACTGGGCTTGGGTGCTTCATCCAGCCAACCTATAGTACTAACAACCCCAATTAAATTTATCTCTGATAAAGGTAAGGGAGTTGTAGAGGTATCTAGGAAGAATTCTGACTTACCCAAGAAAACAAGAGTTCAACAGAAATCGTCGAACGGAGCTAGACGATCGTCGAATGCAGATCAACGATCTCAGGCTAAATCGTCGAACTCAGGTCGACGATCTCTAAACCCTGAACTCTGCCACATTCGATCTTCAAATGGAGCTCGACGATCTGACCCAAGATCGTCGACCTCAGCTCAGCGATCGTCGAGTAGAGATCAGAGTTTTAAAAACTTTTTCAAAGGTAAATCAAATTCCAAACCTAGGGGTCCTTCATCCCAAAGATTTGTTGAAAACTGTGAAGTGAAATTGAGTGAATGGAAGGCTTGGGCAACCTATCCGCGCGGACTACGCAGACAGGGTTTGCGTACTGCTAAGTCGGCAGGGATGTTGCAGGTGGTTTGCTATGTGGCGTCCTGAGCGGTCTGTTCGCGCGGACTATGCGGACATCAGCAGCGGTCTGTCAGGCAGGCGAATACTCAGCAGGCAGTTGGATCCCAGGAAGTAACCAGGCAGATAGAAATCCTATCCGCGGAGTCCGGCATGAAGCGGACTGATGAACTGGAGCTCGGCAGACCGGTTTGGCAGTTGCCTTGGTCTTGCTCTAGTGAAGCGGCAAGAGGAAGCCGCGGAGACCGCTGGTCAGTACGGGCAGAAGCTAGAGGTCGCCCGGTATGGCGGGCTAGATCCAGTGTCCGCCAGTAAGTGCGGACTGGCCCTTGTGGCCAGTGGACTGGACTTGGTGGGTACTGAACCAAGTCCAGGTTGGCTTAGTCCGGGGAGATCGCGCAGTGGAGCGCGGGCTTCTTTCTCAGAGCGCCAAGCCTAGTAGAAGTGCTATTGCCTTGATTGCTAGCTTGGGGATATACAGACTGGAGGATTGCTTGTGCAAGAGCGTGCGGACTGGAGCTGGAGTCCGCTGAGTTTTGTTTAGCCTTGTAATAAGGTTATGAATTCAGGAATGCAGACTGGAGTCTGCTGTGTAAGCAGATTGGATCGGCGTGTCCGCTGAGTCCGGCGGTGCCTTGGAGATGAGAGGCAATGGAATCAGGATGTGCGGACGGAAGACGGGTGTCCGCTGAGTCCGGCAGGTGTCTTGATGGCAAAGCTGCCGGTTCGTGTTATGCGGGCTGGTGCTGTGTCCGCGGATTGGCGGACACAGCTGTTGTGGAGTCCGGCTGTGGTGGTCCTGGCTTGGCCTTTGGCGGCAAGGCGGGCTGGATATTGGAGTCCGGCCTTGGAGAAGCTGGGGCGGACTGGCTATCTGCACAGGAGCAGCGAACTGCAGTGTGTGTCCGCGGGCTGGCGGACACACTTGTTCTTGCTGCGGGATGTGGCGGTGTTCCTATCGGCTAGGGCGGTGACCATACTCATCATCGTGCCTATAAATAGGACCCTTGTCACATCAGGAAAAGAGAACCTCAAGAAGTAAGTGAACAGTAATTGAGCTCGCGTAAGTTGCTGCGGTCTGGACTTTGGTGTCCGCGCGGTTTAAGAGTTGACCCGGTTGTGCTGTGTAGGTTGTGCGGATAGCGCTGGAAAGCCAGGACTTGGCTCTGATTGCGGTCAAGGACAGTGCAGACTCTGCGGTTAAGCACCAGGAGGTAAACAGCAGGTCACGGATAGCGACCAGGCGGTCTTCTCTTTGGCAACTTGGTTCGGGGTTCAGGAAGTCGCCTGCTTCAGGCGGACTGTTCCATTCGGTGACGCAGCTTGTGCGGTCTGGCGGCTAGGCGATCTCGCAGTTAGGTGGCCTGCTGATCGGCGGTGAAGAGCTAAGCATTGAAATAAGGGGTAGTCCGCGCGGCTTGGGTTGCGGTCTGGCGACCTGGAGGACTGAGCGGACTCCACAGCAGTAGACCGACGGCTTGGTAATTGAGTCCGCGGGGCTTGTTTTGTGTCTTGTCTTTGTAACTGTCTCTGCTCTCCTAGTTTGGGTTTTGGTGAAGCATGTCTCGCCATGTATGTCTCGCCTTGTAAAGAAGTTTGCTCTTGATCAATAAAGAAGCTTGTGCTGCATGTGTTGCTGGTTGTTACTGCTTTGTTGAGATAACCCTTGCTAACTCCAAGATCCGGGAAAACTTTCAACATTATAAGTGGGGTGTTCTCCTCCGGTTTGTTGAGTTTCAACAGGGTATCCGAGGAGGCCTCTGCGGGTTTGTTGAATTTTAACATGGTATCAAAGGGAGGTTGTTGGAGTGGTCAAGTAGTGCTCAATGAAAGTAGTTGCTCTTCTATAGAGGAAACTAGTGGTAGAACCATGGCAGTGGAGGATGCAAGTTGTCTTGGAATTGATCTCCTTTCAGAGACGAACTTTGAAAGGTGGAAGTCCTATATGAAGAGCTTTCTTCTTGGCGAGGACCTTTGGGAGGTTGTATGTGGAGCAGGAAGACAAGAGGCTACTGCTAGCAATGCTGAAGTGATGAGAGCTTGGAAGGAGACAAATACTAAAGCGGAGTCTATTCTCAAGCAGGTGATCTCATCGGAGCTCTTGGACCACATCAGTGGATTTCGGTCAGCTGCGGAGATTTGGAGTTCCCTTGATGGGTTGTTCAGGAAGGAGGTGAAGGTTGCTGCTGACGATGGTCCCTCTACTTCATATCAGGAAGAAAGGAGTGTTTCTCCTAGGCGTGATAGGAAGAGGAAGGAAGGACCAAGGTGCTATAAATGCAAGCAGCAAGGTCATCTTCGGAAGCAGTGCAAGGTTGTCTTGCTCTCGACGAACGTAGCTCATGTCGGAGGTAAGGAGAAGAACGTAGTTGGGACATCAACTAGTTCTGGAGCTGATCGGATGAATGCCAGTGATAGTGCAGCTATCTGGCATGAAAGACTGGGGCATGTAGGGATGGACAAGCTGAACGCAATGGCGAAAAGAAGACTCGTAAGAGGCTTGCCTAGATTGTCATCCTATGGCGATGGTCGGGGGTGTGCGGGATGTCAGGAAAGTGGAGCCTATCGCTTCATGGTTGATAAAGCACAATCCAGATGTAAAGCACCATTGTCGGTTGTCCACTGTGCTCTGGTGGGACCGACCGTCACGGCCAGTCTTGGAGGCAGCAGGTTCATGCTGATATTGGTTGATGACTATTCGAGGTATACATGGGCATACTTCATGAAGAAGAAGTCCAACATGGTACGCTTGTTTGTGGAGTTCAAGAAGCTTGTGGAAGGTCAGCTTGGCCGGAGGATCAAGGTGTTGAGGACAAGTTTCAGTGGTGAGTTTGGCTCAACCGAGTTCTCACACTTTTGCAGGAAGCAACGGATCCGGAAGGAGCTTTCTTGTGGACATACTTCACAACAAGGTACTATTGCAGCTCTGATGATCCGTTGGCTAATGGAGACCAGCAAGTGTTGGCTTCAGAGTAAAGGCGTTCCGAAGGCTCTTTGGGCGGAAGGTATGGCCTGTGCTACTCATGTCATGAACCGGATGCCTCTTAGTCTGATCATAGTGAAGGCTCCTTATGAGCTGATCTTCGGAGTGAAGCCCTCAGTGAAGCACCTTCGGGTGTTTGGATCTACCTGCTACATACACTCTCCGGGTGCTCTCAAGACAAAGCTAGTCTTTGTTAGGTATGATGAGCAGAGAAGAAGATGGAGGTGTATGGATCCTGCGACGAAGAAACTCATAGTGTCGAGAGACATTGTCTTCGATGAGTTGACGTCGTTTTGGGGTAGCTCTCATGTGGAGCTAGAGATAAGCAGGTCAGATGGTGGGATGAAGGAGGCTGCTGCTAAGGAAGTGGATTTACCTGAGTCACCAGGTGTTCCAGGTTATTCTAGCTCCGGGTCAAAGGCGTCAGAGTCGGGAAGAAGGTGGATCGAAGCTCCAGATTCTTCTGGCTCGAAGGCGGAGGCTTCCGGTTCAGGAAGCAAGGGGAGCGATGTCCCAGACAGTTCTTGTTCAAGAGGAGAGTCTTCTGGTTCAGGTAGTAGGGGGAGCGTTGCTCCAGGTGCTTTTGATTCCAGTAAGGAGGCGTCTTGTTCAGGAAGCAAGGGTAGCATTGTTCCGGGTTTACCCGGGAATGGAGCTAGTTCACAAGCAGCGGAGGTGGTTAGCCATGATCAGGTTCTTCGGAGATCGAAGAGGATCAGTAAGCCACCAGCTCGATATAGCGAAGGGAACACGGTGGACTTGGTCCCGTTTTTCCTTGTTAGCCCTCAGGTCGAGCAAGGTTCTTCTGGCTGTGATGACCCCACTAGAATCAAGGAGATGGTTGACACCAAGGCTGAAGAGGTGACTTCTCTCAGAGGTAACAAGGCTTGGGCTTTTGTGCCCAAGGATGTTGGTGATACTCCTGTGATGCATGAGTGGAGGTTGAAGCTGAAGAAGGCAGAGGGAAGCATGACTCTTTTTTGGAGACGCTGGAGGGCTCCCTCATGGTCCATGATATGCGGGGTGAGGAATATGTCTTGGACATCTCTTCGTAAATGCTATCGGAGGGACCAGGTGCAAGGTTACGGGAGCTGCTGGAGTTATTCACCACTTATCACTTCAAGGGGGAGTGTTGAAAACTGCGAAGTGAAAGTGGGTGAATGGAAGGCTTGGGCAACCTATTCGCGCGGACTACGCGAACAAGGTTTGTGGACTGCTAAGTCGGTAGGGATGTTGCAGGCGGTTTGCTCTATGGCAGCCTGGGAGGTCTGTTCACGCGGACTACGCGGACAGCAGCATCGGTCTGTCAGGCAGGCGAATACTCAGCAGGCAGTTGGATCCTAGAAAGTAACCAGGCGGATAGAAATCCTATCCGCGGAGTCTGTCATGAAGCGGACTGATGAACTGGAGCTCGGCAGACCGGTTTGGCAGTTGCCTTGGTCTTGCTCTAATGAAGCGGCAAGAGGAAGCCGCGGAGACCACCAGTCAGTGCGGACAGAAGCTGGAGGTCGCCCGGTATGGCGAGCTAGATCCAGTGTCTGCAAGTAAGTGCGGACTGGCCCTTGTGGCCAGTGGACTGGACTTGGTGGGTACTGAACCAAGTCTAGGTTGGCTTAGTCCGGGGATATCACGCAGTGGAGCGCGGCCTGCTTTCTCAGTCCGCCAAGCCTAGTAGAAGTACTATTGCCTTGATTGCTAGCTTGGGGATATGCGGACTAGAGGATTGCTTGTGCAAGAGCGTGCGGGCTGGAGCTGGAGTCCGCTGAGTTCGATTTAGCCTTATGATAAGTTTATGAATTCAGGAATGCGGACTGGAGTCTGCTGTGTAAGCAGACTGGATCGGCGTGTCCGCTGAGTCCGGCGGTGCCTTGGAGATGAGAGGCAATGGACTCAGGATGTGCGGACGGAAGCCGGGTGTCCGCTGAGTCCGGCAGGTGCCTTGATGGCAAAGCTGCAGGCTCGGGTTATGCGGGTTGGTGCTGTGTCAGCGGATTGGCGGACACAGCTGTTGTGGAGTCCGGTTGTGGTGGTCCTGGCTTGGCCTTTTGCGGCAAGGCGGGCTGGATATTGGAGTCCGGCCTTGGAGAAGCTGGGGCGGACTAACTATCTGCATAGGAGTGGCGAACTGGAGTGTGTGTCCGCGGGCTGGCGGACACACTTGTTCTTACTACGGGATGTGGCGGTGTTCCTATCGGCTAGGGCGGTGACCATACTCATCATCGTGCCTATAAATAGGACCCTTGTCACATCAGGAAAAGAGAACCTCAAGAAGTGAACAGTAATTGAGCTCGCGTAAGTTGCTGCGGTTTGGACTTTGGTGTCCGCGCGGTTTAAGAGTTGACCTGGTTGTGCTGTGCAGGTTGTGCGGATAGCGCTGGAAAGCCAGGACATGCCTCTGATTGCGGTCAGGGACAGTGCGGACTCTGCGGTTAAGCAACAGGCGGTAAACAGCAGGTCGCGGATAGCGACCAGGCGGTCTTCTCTTTGGCAACTTGGCTCGGGGTTCAGGAAGTCGCCTGCTTCAGGCGGACTGTTCCATTCGATGACGCAGCTTGTGCAGTCTGGCGGCTAGGCGACCTCGCAGTCAGGCGGCTTGCAGATCGGCGGTGAAGAGCTAAGCATTGAAATATGGGGTAGTCCGCGCGGCTTGGGTTGTGGTCTGGCGACCTGGCGGACTTAGCGGACTCCGCAACAGTAGACCAGCGGCTTGGTAATTGAGTCCGCGTGGCTTGTTTTGTGTCTTGTCTTTGTAACTGTCTCTGCTCTCCTGGTTTGGGTTTTGGTGAAGCATGTCTCGGCATGTATGTCTCGCCTTGTAAAGAAGTTTGCTCTTGATCAATAAAGAAGCTTGTGCTGCATGTGTTGCTGGTTGTTACTGCTTTGTTGAGATAACCCCTCCTAACTCCAAGATCCGGGAAAACTTTCAACATTATAAGTGGGGTGTTCTCCTCCGGTTTGTTGAGTTTTAACAGGGTATCCGAGGAGGCCTCTGCGGGTTTGTTGAATTTTAACAAGATTTAACCCTTATACTGAATGGATAATACCTCCAAGGAGATATCATCCTGAAGGATATAAGAGTCAACCAGGGATGTCTTTTATTTCTGAATTCAAAGGTTATCAACCTAGGCCCAAGGTGAACTGGGTCAAAAATAAGTAAATTGTTTTATGTGCAGGTGAAGACCTATCCAACATCAAACCAGCAATGGTATCTGGATAGTGGGTGCTCAAAGCACATGACAGGAAATAAGGACAATTTCACATCCTTCAAAGACAAGCTTGGACCCAAAGTAATATTTGGTGATTCAAACTTTGGACTAACAAAAGGATATGGTGCAGTCCAGATTGGCACAGTCACATTCAAGAAGGTAGCCTATGTGGAAGGACTGAAGCACTACTTGATCAGCATTAGTCAACTATGTGATGAAGGCTATCAAGTGACTTTCAGCAAATCCTTATGCAAGATCAAATCAGAGGACAACACAACTGTGTTGACAGGTAAAATGAAAGGTAACATCTATTTAGTAGACTTTCTTTCAACTAAAGTAGATATTTGCTTGTTTAACTCTATTAGTAGACCTAATGAACTATGGTATAAGAGACTAGGACATATAAACCTTAGAACCATTGCTAGGCTATCCAAGGATAACCTTGTTAGAGGACTACCTTCTGGCCCCTACAAGAAGGAAGAACTCTGCAGGGCTTGTCAATTAGGCAAGCAAACCAAAAATTGTTTCAAGTCACTTAATAAGAGTGATTCACCTAGTATTTTGTTTCGGTTACACATGGATCTCTTTGGACCCATTACAGTACAAAGCTTAGGACGGAAATCATATACTTTAGTGGTTGTAGATGACTTCTCTAGATTCACATGTGTGTTCTTTCTGAGGAAGATATATGATAACTTTAAGTGTTTGACAGAGTTTCTCAAATGCATAAAGAGTGAGTTCAATACTCACATTGCCCTGATCAGGAGTGATCATGGGACAGAGTTCGATTCTCTTCTTATGCAAGAGTTCTGTCAGAGTGAAGGGATCATGCACACTTTCTTAGCTCCTAGAACTCCTCAACAAAATGGGGTAGCTGAAAGGAAAAATAGAACCCTTATTGAATCTGCCACTACATTATTGTCAGATGCTCACCTTCCTCTATCCTTTTGGGCAGAGGCAGTGAACACCTCCAACTATGTGTTGAATAGAAGTTTAATACATAAACTGAAGGGCAAGACTCTCTATGAATTACTCAAAGGGAAGAAACCTAAAGTAGATTACTTTAAAATTTTTGGTTGTATTTGTTACATTCATAATAATGACAAGAAATACTTAGCAAAATTTCAAGCTAAAGCTGATGAAGGAGTGTTTCTGGGATACTCCATGATCAGTAAAGATTATAGGGTATATATTAAATCAACTCTCAAAATTGAAGAATCTGTTCATATATCTTTTGATTAATCTAACATGTCTTTCAAGGAGAAGAATACTTCTACCATAGAACCTTTGCAGGTACACTCTCTTGCTGAAGACTTGGACAGGTTACAAATCATTCAAAAAGAGGAAAGCAGTGAAGATGAAGAAGACATTCAACATCTTGAAGAGAATCTTCTTGAAGAGCCAGTTGTTGTACCACCAGAGGAAACAACAACAAAGGTTGGTGAACAATCAACATCTGTTGATTTAGTAACATCAAGAGACCATCCAATCTACCAAGTGATTGGAGACATCTCAGCTGGTGTGCAAACCAGAAATCAGGTCAACCAAAACCTAATGCACACTTGTTTTCTCTCTCAAATGGAACCTCAATGCATTCAAGATGCAGAGCAAGATCCACACTGGATCATTGCAATACAAGAAGAGTTGCATCAATTTGAAAGGAACAAAGCTTGGGAACTACTACCAAGGCCAAAGGATCACTCCATTGTTGGAACAAAGTGGGTGTTCAGAAACAAATTGGATGATCAAGGAGTCATTGCAAGGAACAAGGCAAGGCTAGTTGCTCAAGGGTACTCTCAAGAAGAAGGGATAGATTATGACCAGACCTTTGCACCAGTTGCAAGGTTAGAGGCCATAAGAATCTTCTTAGCATATGTAGCACACAAAGGATTCAAAGTATACCAGATGGATGTAAAGAGTGCTTTTCTCAATGGAGATATCAAAGAAGAAGTCTATGTCAGACAACCCTCAGGTTTTATCTCTTCAACTCATCCTGATTATGTTTTCAAATTGCATAAGGCATTATATGGTCTAAAGCAAGCTCCTAGAGCATGGTATGAGACTCTAGCATGCTTTCTTCTGAAAAATGAGTTTATAAGGGTTAGAGTAGAACAAAGTCTTTTTATTAGAACCCATAAGTCCCATACAATACTAGTACAAATCTATGTAGATGATATTATATTTGGTTCTACTGATTCAAATTTGTGCAGAAGGTTTTCCAACCTAATGCATTCTAAATTTGAAATGAGTAGCATGTGTGAGCTATCCTTCTTTCTAGGATTGCAAATCAAACAACATGTTGAAGGCATATTTATTTCTCAAACCAAGTATGCAAAAGAATTGGTTAATAAATTTGGTATGTCTGAAGCATCATGTATGAAAACACCTATGCCTACTAATGCTGTATTAGATGTTGTTGAACATGGGAAACCTGTTGATCAGACAACATATAGAGCAATGATTGGTTTTTTATTGTACTTTACATCTAGTAGACCTGACATAATGTTTGCTACATGCATATGTGCTAGATTCCAAGTGAGCCCTACAGAGTCACACCTAACCTTAGTAAAAAGGATTCTTAGGTATGTCAAAAGTTGTCCAAATCTAGGTCTCTGGTATCCAAAAGATTCAGCATTTGACTTAACTGGATTTTCAGATGCTGATTATGCTGGATGCAGAATAGACAGGAAAAGCACCAGTGGAACTTATCAGTTTCTTGTTGACAGACTTGTCTCCTGGTTTTGTAAGAAACAAACATTTGTGTCAACTTCAACTACTGAAGCTGAATATATGGCTGCAGGTAGTTGTTCACAAATCTTGTGCATTCAAAATCAACTCCTAGACTATGGCTACAACTTAGAAAAGTCTAAAATATTTTGTGATAATACCAGTGCTATTTCCATAGCACAAAATCCAGTCCTCCATAGTAGGACAAAACACATAGAAATTAGGCATCACTTTCTAAGAGATAATATTGAGAAAAATAAAATTGAACTTCAATATATCCCAACTGATTTGCAAAGGGGAGATATTTTCACTAAACCCTTGGATGAAAAGAAACATACATTCTTCCTGAATCAGTTAGGAATGTTAGATGGAGGAAGTCTAAATTAAGATCCAAGATTTTAAAGTTATAAAAATGACCAAGACTAGGCAAATCAAAGTGTTTTTTCTAGTGCATAGAGTGTTTCTGACCTCTGAACTGCGCTCGACAATTTTCCCCCAAATCGCCGAACGGAGATCGATGATTTCAGAAATCGTCGACCTGAGTTCAGCGCTTCTCAGATAGTGCTAAACAATCTTTCTTCAGGTCAGCGATCGTCGAACGGAGCTCGACGCTCTACAATATCGTCGAATGAAGATCGACGATGTTGATGACCTTTCAGTTTCCTTTAGAAGCCCAGATCGTCGAACAGAGTTCAACGATCTTTCCTTTTCTGCGCCGAACCCTAATATAAAACTCATTTTTTCGGCCGTCGTTCTCCCTTTGCACTTTCATACTCTCTGCAAATTTTCTCTTTCCCTCCAAACTTCTCTACACTTGGTCGTTTGTTTGTTCATCTTTACAGGATTCAATGGCAGTTTCAGTCGCCATCTTGGCCGCAATGAAATTTGATGCTGGATTTGATATCGACATGAATTCTTTCAACAACAGCGATCAAATCTTCAAGGACATTCTGGAACTTTTAAAAGAACAACAGCTAGTTACCATCATGACTACCAGGATCAAATTAGCTGCAGATGAGATAAAGGAATGGGTGTATACTGCCCATAACCTGGATCAGAATACAGTGGTTGGAACCATATCAGGAACCCAGGTATCTCTAAAACCTGCTACCTTGACAGAGGTTTTTCAATTAAAATCTGGAGAAGATTCTGTTGAGCTTTTTGGAGAGGAATTTTCTAATATGCTTGAAAGGATGGGACACTCAGAAGCAAACCCTAGCAAATTACTTAAGAAAAATCTGTATGTTGAGTACAGATTTCTAGCTGATGTTGTTGGAAAAGTGTTGTTGGCCAAACACTCAACTCATGATACCATGTCAAGGTATCAGCTCTGTCTGATGGGTGCCCTGGTGGACAAGAAGCAACTCAACTGGGGAGAAGTTTTCTTTGATTTGATTAAGAAAAAGATTAACAAGAACTTTGTTAATTTTGGAAGGATTTTAGAGCTGTTCCTTCACCATAGATTCCATGCACTGCTTGTTTCCAGTGGGATGCACATCAATGCCTCCAAGAGACTCACCTGTGCCCTATTTGGAAAATGGGTCAGGCAGATTGTCAAGCCCAGCAGGCCCTCTGCAATTTCTACTTCAGGCACAAGGAATGTTTCAGTCTCTTCCCCTCAGGTTTCTGCCCCTGCAGAAGACTTGCCTGCTTCTTCTCCTCCTCCTCCACCTCTTGTTTCATCTACAACAGTCACATACACCATCATAATTTCCACCCCATCTCCAACTTCAACTCCTTCTCCAACTCCACCACTCGCTGAAGAAATCTTCCATCCTCTACATCACTACCCACACCTGGATATTGATTCATCCTCTCATATTCCATCATTCACTCTCATAGATGATTCCTATATGGATGATTCTCCTTCATCCCCTCCTGAGCCACCATCCTCATCCACCTCCTATCAACAACTACTTCAGGACATAATTGCTCAACCATCCTTCACACCATCCATTTCCAATCCACTCTCTTCCATCTCCACAATTCCAATTTCCCAACCATCATTTCCACAATCCACAGGTTCTCCACCAACATCTCCTGCTGCTCCAACCTTCATTTCTACCTCATCCATCTCTACCCCTACTCAAGTCCCTCTTGAGCAAGTAGATCTTCTAGCCCTTGCAGACAGGTTATATGAGCTGATAGCTCCAAGGCTATCCCTCTTGCTGGAGCCCTCTTTGGCTCCCCTTCTAAAAATAGTTCAGGAACTGTGTGCCAGGCTTTCTTAATTTCTTCCTTCTCAGGCAATCCCTTATTATGGGTGCATTGATCCAGTTCTCACTGCATCTAGGCAGGGGGAGATGCCTCATGAAGTTGAAAGATTGCCTGTTGTAGCATCCTCAGTCCAAGCTCCAGTTGCATCTGTTGCATTCATCACAGTGGACCTCAGGTCACTGTTGTCAGTTTTTGATTATGTGTACTTCAACTACCTTCCAGTCCAGCATTCTGAAGACCCTTCTAAGTCCATTGTGCCTATTTCCAGATGTGACCCCAGCCTAATAAGCTCTTATATAAATTCCTTCAATGCTGTTGACACTACTTCTTCTGCTGCTCCTATTGCTGCTACTCCTACTGTTGTTACTGATGTTTCTGTTAGTTCTGATAGTGCTGTTTTTGAGGACATGCATATGACAGAGGAATTTGTTTTTGAGCCTGCTGTTACTGCTGCTGTTGCTCCTTCTGCAGTTGATTTTTCAGTTTCATCTGTTACTACTGCTGCTATTACTGCTGCTGTTTTTGAACATGCTGCTGTCATAACTCCTTCTGCCAGTGTTGCCTCTACTCCACTTCCTGATGTTGCTGCTGCTACTGTCGCTGTTTTTGCTGTTTCTTCTGCTCAGTCTCAACAACAAAATGATTACCTCGAAAGGATTGATGTAGTGTATGATAATCGTCCAAGCTCAGAAGTGATCAGTTTAGGACTGACTCAGATGATTCCTCTGCAACAATTGCACGGAAAAGGAAAGCCAGAAGCAAGGCAATGAAGAGAGTTCCTCCAGAAAAACTGAAAAATACAAATGACATTCCATACTACATACTGCATGATTGCCATATCACAGAACCTTGGATGCAATACTCCAGGAATCAACTGAAGGCTATGAAGAAGAAAAGAAAGTATGACAAAGGATCTTCACATTTCAATCCTCCTCCTCCTCCTCCTTCACATGATGCATGTGCAGGTGGTAGTTCTGCTTTCCAATCCTCTGCCAGAAGCCAAACTTCATATCAACCTCAAGGATGATCCAGTACAAAGGAAATCAATCTAGAGGTTATCAGTCCAGAAGAGGACAGTACAGAGGAAATCAGAGAGAACTCAAAGTGTACTCCAAAGGATATTCCAGGCAACATCATTATCCAAGGGAAGGACAAGTTCCATCTGACACTACTTCTGGTCCCTTCCCTTATAAGCTGAAAAAAACTAGTCTCTTCCAGAGCTCCTCCAGATAATCCTTCAAATAGATATGAGCCTCCTGTTCCATTTGAAGATCCAGAAAATAATCCCACCTCATGGACAGCAAGAATGAAAGAATTGGCTGCTTTGGACCAAATTAAGAAAGCTAGAGAACAAGGAAGAGATACTTCAAATATCACTACTTTATCAGATCAAAGAAAGAAAGAACTTGAGAGATACTCCTCCAGTAAATTTTTTGATTCAGAAAGCTATATGAAGTTGCACCCAGAAGCTGTAGTGCCCAGGCCAAAGCAACAAACCTCTCTAGGTCCAGCTGATGATAGAAGATCTAAGAAAGAAGCTCTCAATCCCAACAGAGAAATAGTTTTTATAAAGAGCAAGGAAAAGAATGATTCTATAAGATGACAGTATATTTTGTTTTCTGAACTATCTGAGATAATGTCCATGTCTCTGCAATGTCTTGTTTGTTATATCTCTACTTTGTATGTTTTTATTTTTCCAATATCTGTAAATAGTAATCCTAACCCAAATAGAGGGAGATTGTTGGAACACCCTATTACTGATTTGGGCAAGGATCTCTATGTCTTTTAGGAAATCTGTTTTTGTATAGATCTAAAGGTCAATTATAATTGAGTCTAATGGTTAGTATTTAGGTTTGAAAGCTGCCCTCAAGACCAGATATTTCAGTTCAGGAGACTAAGTCATTTCGTCGAGCTCAGTACGACGAATCGTCGAACTCCATTCGACGATCGCTGAGCTCACTTCGACGAATCGTAGAACTCCATTCGACGATCTCTGAGCTCAACTTCAACGAGTCGTCGAACTCCATTCGACGATCTTCGAGCTCAGATCCACGCTCCTGTCTCCAGTTTGTTTCTCTATCTCTGAGCGCAGTTCGACGATAGTTGAGCTCAGATCGACGATCTCTGTTTCAGTCTAAGTCCAGTCTCTGAGCTCAGTTCAACGATAGTAGAGCTCAGGTCGATGTTTTTCTGGAGATATCGACGTTTTTCAAGATTCAAATTCAGACAGTTATGAACTTATTCTCAGCATTTATTTCAAGGGTCTTGTAGCCGTCTCAATTAATCTGGAGCAAGTTTCAAGGGATTTTCAAAGGAATGTTTTTATTGGACTTTCCTCCAGAAGATAAAATGCAGTTAAGAAAGTCATTTATGACAGGCTAACAACTATCTTGGACAGAGAAATATTCATTCAGATCTAAGGAATAAAAGAGATATTCATATTCTACTGGAATATAATAACACAGAATAGCATCATCAACAACAACAACAAGGAAAAGAGCTGCAGATATTCACAGTCTTAGAACTCTTACAAGAACACACATCACAAAAGAAGATCAATATACTGAAATTTTCAGATCCCTTTTTGATTCTAGTGTTCAAAGGCCAACATCATTCAAGACTCCAAACAACACACATTTCAGCTGTTGCTGAAATCATCCTTTGCTGGAGATCAAATTTTTCTGAAGGCCTATCACCCTACTGCAAAGCTTCACTTCCTGAACAACTATAGATCTCAGGGGGATCTTTGACAACATCCACTATCTTCTCTCTGATTGTTGACAGAGAATATCATCTCATCCATCTCTCTCTCTCTCTCTCTCTAATGTAAAGGATTTATCAAACTCCCTTCAAAAGTTTGTGCTGGTTTCTGAGACCTTGTCAAAACTCAGTGGTGGCAAGACACCTGATCAAAAAATCTGGTTTGGGTTTTGAGCACCTTATCAAAAGCTCGTTGGTGCCCAGGACACCTGATCAACTCATCCTGCATTGGATTCCTACCTAGGGTGGTAGAAGAGTGGATGTACCCAGATTGATTGGGGAACCACTATAGTTTCTTGTGTCTTCTGGCTGCTTACTTTCTTTTCTTTTTTGGCTGTGGTTTGTGATTGCTTTTTGATTAGATAGATGTTGTAGTTCATTTGCTTCCCTGCTCACTTAGGAATACAACAACTGTTGTAAAAAGTTGTTAGCAAGCACCATACTCTATTCACCCCCCCCCCCCCCCTCTAGAGTATATCAGATCTAACTTGCACTTTTATAATAGTCTTAGCATTCAGGTGAGCAATATTCCTAGAGATAAGTGCGCTCATATTTATGGAACCTCCACGGCCAAGTTGACTTTTATTAATTTGAAAACTAAGTTCAATAATTATTAAAAGTTATTTTAGTCTTAAACCGATTCAGTGCCGAGAGTTTACCCTTCATCGAATTTTCTAAATCGTTTTCGCTCGTATTTTATTTTTATCCGCCTTAGTTAATTAAAATCCCCAACGAATTTTCTGTAAAATAATAGTTACTACTGGATCAGTATGGATAATCAACCCGACCCCGAGAATAATACGACCTCGGTATTCCCCCAAATATCGAGTACTACATGCGATAGGTGCACTTGCCTCCTTTCATTAAAAGCTCGCTTTTTAACAAGCCCGCGGCGTTCGACTCATCGACCTAATCACTTAAACAAGAGTCTATTCGCGGGCCATCAATTGTCGATGCAAAGCCTCATTGATCCATCTTTCTTCTTTACGAACAAAACAGGAGCACCCCACGTAGAAGAACTTGGTCTAATAAATCCACACCTCAGCAACTCATCGAGCTGAGTACGTGTTGGGTACATTGAAATAAATGTACCTGATTTGAAGAAGCCTCACCCTACTCAATGATATACATCAAAATGTATTTGATGTGTTTTGAGTTTAGTTGTGCAGGTTAAGTATTTGCAGGGAAAGCTAAAAAGTTTCTAAGTCCATGTGTCGACACCCAGAAGCAAAGTGTCGACACTTAAGAAGGCTTGTGTCGACACCCAGAGAAGCAGTGTCGACACTTGGAGTAATTTTGTCGACACCAGGTATGCAGAGTCGACACCAGAAGGAAAGTGTCGACACATACAGGTTGTGTCTACACTCAATGAAGAAATGTCCAGAGAAGCTGTGTCAACACTTAGAAGCAGTGTCGACACCCAGAGGAACTTTGTCGACATCAGAAAGTATCGATACTAGGAGGCTGTGTCGACACTCAGCAAAAGTTCAATAAAGCTAAAGTATAAGTGTCGACACTAGGAGGCTGTGTCGACACTCAGCAAAATATCAACAAAGTCTAAGTACAAGTGTCGACATAATGAAGAAAATGTGTCGACACACAGCAAAAGTCTCAACACATGAAGAAAGTGTCGACACTAGGAGGCTGTGTCGACACTCAGCAAATTTCAATGAAGTCTAAGTACAAGTGTCGACACAAAGGACTTGTGTCGACACTCAGCAAAAGAATCAACACAGAAGGCATGTGTCGACACCAAGAAAATGTGTCGACACTCAGCGAGTATCAACACAAGAAGATGTGTCGACACAAAGGAGTTGTGTCGACACTTACAAGAATTCAACTAAGTACTAAAGAACAAGGAGCTGTGTCGACACACAATATCAGTGTCGACACATGTTGAAGAAGCAGTGTCGAGAAGTAGATTCTACAACACAAGGATTTGTGTCGACACTATGAAGGCTTGTGTCGACACTTAGTCAACTTGTGTCGACACTTAGTCTATTAGTGTCAACACTTAAAGACTGACTGTCTTGACACTTTCAGACAGTTACAGAAAATTCAAGAAGTGACTGGATGACTTGACAGCTGCCATTCCAGCTGGTCTACTGCAACTGTCAGAGCTGTCAGAAAGCTGTTAGAAACCGGATCAGCCGGTCACCATGAAGAAGGCCTATATAAAGGCTTATTCAGTCAACAGAAGAATGGGATCAATAACAATCAATTGAAGTGATCAGAAGATTTAAGAAGTTGGAGAGAGAGAGCTCCTTCCAAGAAGACAGCTGTTGAACCAGGCTGTGAAGACAAGTTTCAGATTGAGATCTGATTCTTAAGTTAGCAGTGATTGAAGATTAGCTGCATAGAGACTCAACCCTACTGTGTTCTAAATTCAAGAAGCTTTGAAGGAAGCCAAGGGAGGTTGATCTCAGCAGAGTTCTTCCAAGAACTCATCAAGAAACCAGACAACTCTTCTCACTCATTCTGAGTTGTAGGTTTACACTTTGTAATTTTAATTTCTTGTAGGATCCTTAGGGATCTGAGTTGTAAGCCTGAAATTATAAAGGCTGAGTGGTAGGGCCTGTGTGCCTGAGTGTAGGAGATACTTTTCTCTGAGTGTAGGCCTTGTTGAAGGCTGAGTGTAGGTCTTTGTGAAGACTGAGTGGTAGGGCTGTGTGCCTGAGTTGTAGGAGTGGGATAACTCTGAGCTGTAGGACCTATTTGGGGTTTTGAGTGTAAGATCTGAGGATCTGAGGAATAGTGGAGAAGTTGGGCCGAATCTAGTACACTACTAGATAGGCGAAGGGGGAAAGTGGATGTACCCAGTCCTTAGGGAACCACTATAAAATTGTGTGTACTCTGTGTGTGCTTGATTCTATGATTGCTGTGATGTATTGCTGAGAAGAATTATTTATAATTCTATGATTCTGCCTAAAAGTTTAAAAAGATTATAGTCACCTATTCACCCCCCCCCCTCTAGGTGATTAGGTATAATTTCTTTCAAGTGGTATCAGAGGGAGGTTCCTCAAAAAGGACATAACAGTCTGAGTAAAAGATCCTGTTGGCAGATTCAGTATAATCAAGTGCAGAATCAAGAAAATCAAGAAAATGGGTTCAACAGAGAATCACAAAGAACTTGGATCCATGAAGTTGCCAATCTGTAGAAAGGAGATTTTTGGCATATGGAAAGAAAGGGTTAGACTATTTATGGAACCCTCTGACCCCAGAATCTATATTACTGTTAAAGAAGGGCCATATGTGCCAATGAAGGTATCTATGTTGGATGCAAACCAGAGAACTCCTAAGGACTTTTCAAAGATGACTAAAGATGAGATTATTCTGGCCACCATGGACAAGAGGGCTCAGAATATAATTGTAAGTGCAATAGACGATGCCACATTTCAGAATTTCATACACTATAAAACATCAAAGGAAATGTGGGACACACTGATAGTGTACATGGAGGGTTCTGAAGAAGTTAGACAGGACAAAAAGTCATTATTAAACCAAGAGTATGAGAGCTTCAGACAAGGAAGGTCTGATAGCATAACTGAGTGCTATAAGAAATTCTATAGGATTGTCAATGAGTTGATGTCTTATGGAAGAGAATTCAGCAATTATGATCTGAATGATAAGTTCTTGAGATCCCTAACTAAAGACTGGGATACTAAGATTTGTTCCATAAGGGAAATGGCCAAGTTAGCAGATATTCCTCCTCCAACATTGTTTGGAAAGCTGTTATCCTATGAAATGCAGCTAATGGTTAGGAAGGAGGAGGAGAAGACTACAAGAATTGAGCACAAAGAAAGATCTGTGGCTTTCAAGACAGAAGCCATTAGGAAATATAAAAGTAAGTCTCCATCTCCACCTCCAAAAGTTGCTGAGACTGAGACAGATGAGTCAGAAAGTAAGAATTCTGAAAGCAGTGAGAGTGATGAGGACTTTGCAGCTTTTACAAGACATTTTCAGAAGTTCCTAAAGAAGAAACAGTGGAGGTCTACGTCATCCACTTCACAGAAGTCATCAAAGAATGACAGGAGAAAGCCCAAGTCAAGTAGAAGTACATCTTCAAAGATAGTTTGTTATTGTTGGAACAGATAAGGACATGTTGTTGCTGACTGTCCAGAGAAAAGGAAAGAGTCAACTGATAAGAAGAAGACTCAGATCAAGGGCAAAAAGGAAAGGTCCTTTGTTGCTAAGAAGGACAAAAGTCTGTCAGATATGTCTTCTTCAGAAACTAATTCAGAAGCTGAAGCTTACATTGGATTGTTTGCTGAAGAAAAAGAAGATGAGTTCATCCAATTAATGAACTCAATATATGAGCAAGAGGACAATCAGTGTCAGGGACTGATGGCCTTATTAGAAGGAGACAAAATCCAGGATCAGCCTGGACCAAGTCAGGTATAAAATTGTTCTGTTAGTTCAATTTCTAGTACTGAGTCACATTCAGATACATCATCATCAAGTGATGAGAGTGGATCTGAATCTGAAGGAGACATTCATCAATTAATTGATGAATATAGAGTAGTTTTGCAAGCTTTAAAGAAAAGCAAATCCTTGGCCAAGAGTCAGGCTAAGGAGATTGTTAATCTCAAAGTGGCTGCAACAGATTTTGATAAGTTGCTTGATCAGAAACTAAATGAAATAGCCAGGCTGAAGAACATTACTGTTATTCAGATGGGGACTATTACATTCAAGAATGATCAAATCAGAAATCTGGAGATTAGTCTTCAGAAGGAGAGAGATATAGTAGCAAGGTTTTCTAAACCAAAGTCTGTTCTACCTTTGATAGATGAGTTCATTTCTCAAAAAGGTAAAACTGGATTGGGGTTTACTAAACCTGCCAGGACTGTTCAGTCCAAGTCTAAGGGCAAAGCCCCAGTACTCAACAAGCCTGCTGTAGATACTACAGCCAGGGTTGTACCTAAGCAAAGGTACAACAGATTTGAGTGCTGGTGTTGTGGCAAGGTAGGCCACTTTGCCATAGACTGTTGGCACAATTCAAGTGCCAAAGTGAGTAGCAATCTTCCTGCTAGAAAAGCTACAGGTAGTTTTATTAAGAGGCAAACTAACCAGCACCAAGGACCCAAGAATTCTTTGGGTTCTAAGGTTAACTAATCTGTTTTGCAGGTGAGTCCAAGTGACCATGCCCCAATATGGTACTTGGACAGTGGATGTTCCAGGCACATGACTGGAACTAGGGGATTCCTAAAGGACTACACACCAATCAAGGATGGTCCTAAAGTCACCTTTGGTGGTTCTGAAAAAGGAATCATCAAAGGCTTTGGTAACATTTCTAGCAACCTTATTACAATTACTCAAGTGGCTTATGTTAAGGTTTGAAACACAACCTCATTAGTATAAGTCAGTTGAGTGATTTTGGATATGACATCTCATTTGTTAAAGATGGTTGTCATATCAGGAGGTCAAATGATCAAAAGATCATTTTGACAGGTTATAGGAAGAGAAATGTCTATTGTCTAGACATTATGTGTGAGAATAATGGTTCTCCTGTGTGTCTTGTAGCTGATGAGAAACTCTCTCATTGTGTCAAATGGCACAAGAGGCTAGCCCATCTTAACTACAAGACAATTGGCCAACTCTATGGTAAAGAGTTAGTGAGGAATGGTCCTCAGGTTAAGTGTATTAAAGATGGAATATGCTCAGCTTGTCAAAAGGGCAAGCAGACTAGATCCACCATTAATAGCGTTGAAAATAAAGATGCTGTGAGGTGCTAATACCTCTTGCATATGGATCTTTTTGGTCCTATGCCAGTTCACATCCTAGGTAGGAAGGTCTACACATTTGTAGTTGTAGATGACTACTCAAGGTTTTCCTGGGTGTTCTTCCTTGGACAGAAATCTGAAACTCCTAGTATCTTTTATAGTTTTGTCAAACAAATTCAGAATGAGTTAGACAGTACAGTGGTCAAAATAAGAAGTGACCAAGGTACTGAATTCCAGTCTGACAGAATGACAAAGCTATGTGAAGAATTTGGGATATTTCAGGAATTTTCTTCACCAAGAACACCTCAGCAAAATGGCATTGCTGAAAGGAAAAAAATAGAACCTTGATTGAGGCTGGTAGAACCCTATTAAGTGACACATCTCTCCCAGAATATTTCTGGGCTGAGGCAGTAAACATTGCATGCCATGTAATTAATAGGGCTACTATCACGAAAAGTCACAATAAGACCCCCTATGAAATTGTGAAAGGCAGAAAACCAAATCTATCCTATTTCAGGATCTTTGGTTGTAAATGCTATATACTTAACAATGGTAAGTCTTACTTAACCAAGTTTGCTGCCAAATTCCAAGAGGGGATCTTTGTTGGGTATAGCAATAACAGTAAGGCTTATAGGGTCTACAACTTGACTACTCACGTTGTAGAAGAGTCAGTACATGTAGTGTTTGATGAACCTAGACTCATTAACAATGAATTGTCTAGAAGTATTTGTAGCTCCACAGGTGTGACTGAGAAGATGGACAAGCTTACTATTGAAGAAAGTTCTACTGCAAGTCATCATGTAGATGATAGTGGCTGCTGTCCAGGGGGAGTACTAGATGCACCTGATGCAGAAGAAGACCAAGGGGTGCAGCAAGTTGAAGAAGCTGAAGGAGTACAACCTGCTGACAGGCTGCCTCCAGCTAATAGACATCTAAAAGATCATCCAGCCAATCAAATTATTGGTGATCTTAGACAAGGGGTACAAACAAGGAGCAGAAATCTAAGTTTAGTACTCTACTACAGCTTTCTATCCCAAGTTGAGCCAAAGAAATTTGAAGAAGCCATCCTAGACCCTCATTGGATTGAGGCAATGCAAGAGGAGCTGAACCAGTTCAAAAGATGCAAAGTCTGGGAGCTTGTTCCTAAACCAAAAGACCACAACATAATTGGAACTAAGTGGATCTTTAGGAATAAGATGGATGAACATGGAGTGATTATAAAGAACAAAGCTAGACTGGTTGCTAAGGGATATAGGTAGGAAGAAGGTATTGACTTTGATCAAACCTTTGCTCTAGTAGCCAGACTGGAGGCAATAAGGATGTTCTTGGCCTATGCTGTAACGCCCCCGGTTTTTCTTTGTTTTGTTTGATATTGGATTGGCGTTACGATGACGCATTTTCAGGCCCTTCGTCGTTGTAGAGCGCGGTCCTAGCTCTGTAGGTTCCTTGTGTAGCCTGGTTGTAGCCAGTTAGCAAGTTTCCCCAGCTAGCCGGAGTCTGTTTTGGTGACTCGGTTAGGCCTCTTAGGGAAATGCTTGTGTTTTGGCTTCGGGATGTGTTGCCCGAGTGTGCGATCGTCGGATGTTGCCTTCGACCTCACTGTTGTTTTGGTTTTGTTTTTGGTCGAGATTCGGGATCGTTTGCTTTTAGGTCGTTTCGACGTTCATCTTTGGTTAGCTGCAAGTTTGTAATGTTTGCTGTGCTATGCGTGGTCTGTTGTGGCTGAGCTTGTAGGCTGGTGCCTTGTCTCTTGTTTGCTAGGTGATAACAGGTTTCTTTTTCTATATAAGTTTGGGTGACACGGCCTGGGTCACGCCCGTGACCCAGGCCGTGTCGTGCTCGGGTAGAGCTCCCATTTCTCTGGTCGACGAATTGTTGGTCTACGGAGTTTTGTAGGAACACGGTCGTGACACGGGCGTGTCCCCCTTTGGTTCGTCGAGCTGCGCTCGATGGTCGTCAGGCGGTGTTTTAGTGAGAACACGGCCGTGTCATGGGCGTGTCGTGTCGGACACGGGCGTGACACTGGGGCGTGTCTCTGTGTTCGATGATCGGCGCTCCACGATCGTCGGGCGGTGTTCGGGTTGGTACACGGCCTGTGACACGGGCGTGTCACAGGGCGTGTCCCTTGCTTCGTCGAGCGGAGATCGACTTTCGTCGAGTGGGTAGGTGCGTGAGTACACGCCCCGTGACACGGGCGTGTCGGGCCGTGTCACGGGCGTGTCGCGGGCGTGTCCCGTGTTTCGTCGAGTGGAGATCGACGTTCGTCGAGTTAGTACACGCCTCGTGACATGGGCGTGTCGGAGCGTGTCACGGGCGTGTCTTGGGCGTGTTCCGTACTTTTTCCTGAGAATCTCTTTTGTTGCCGTGAACCGTTTTTCCTCCTCATTTTTTTTCATTGTTCCCGAGTTTGGAGAGCTTCCAGCGGAAGGGTTTTGAGAGGAGGCAGTGGGTGTTTTGGCCAGCGATTGCGGGAGGGAGCTCATTTTTCTCGGGAGATAGCGGTTTTGGCTTGCTCTCGTGTAGATCTTCCCTTCCATGTAAGTTTTTTTCTTGATTTAGGGTTGATTCCAGGAATTTCTAACATCTGATTCCTTTTCCTTCCTCAAGTTTCAACTTTGGTCTTCTAGGTGGCCGATCTTGCCGCCGGAGCCAAGCGGTTGTGTGGCTGTTGTGTTTCCGGAGAGGTAGAGGCAAGTGGCTCCCTTGCCCTTGCCAAAATATTCTAACTCTTGCTCTGTTCTCTTTTCCTTTCCTATGCAATACTTCTGTTTTCATTATTTTTTCCTCCTTAGAAATTAGAACAGTAGGATGTTTCCTTCATTCATTTCATCCATGGGCTGTTTTATTGTCCTTTTAAACCAAGGTTCTCTCTTTTGTCTGAGGTTTGGTGTTCAGTGGGTAGCTAGAGTTAGGGTGAGGCTGCGGTAGAGGTGGTTCAGGTTTGGTTGCGATAGTCCCGAGTAGTTAGGACGGAACCGAGGGTTGGGATTAAATTTCCAACTCTCTGCTTTCTCGCAATGAGAGAGCTTAGGCTGCGATTTTAACAAGACTTACGTTTACCCTAAGTGGAAAGCGCTGACAGTGTTGAGTGAGCCGAGCTCACTCAACGCCGTCACCCAGCGTAGGACTTGCGGCTAAGTATTTTTAGGCGTCATGTGAGTGGAGCTTACTCAACGCTGCATCGAGTGGGCTCGACCTTTCTGTCCTAGGTTCGTGTGTTTCCTTAGGGTTGTTAGTGTGAATTTTCCCTTTCTCTAGGGGGTGGTATTGGGTGTTCGGCTAATTTTGCTCGCCGACTCTTGGGTTGTGGCAGGTGGTGGAGTTTTAGTGGCCTCTAGAGGGGTGGATTTTGATGTGGAGAGCTGTGGCCACCGCCTTTTTGCCCCGGTTTGGGTTGGTGTGTGTGGGACCCTAAAGCTGCCACTAGTGACCCCTTAGCCCTTTTTGGATCTGATTTTGGTTATGTATTCAGATCCATGTTTTGACCACTGCCACTTACCCACATATTAGGAATGTTAGACTCATTCGTTGGGCATGTTGCTTTTATTGCTCGCACTTGGTGTGCTTTGCTGTGCTTTAGACAGTGCTCTTTTATTACTTTCTTGTCCCTTTCTTTTGCATATAGCAGTTTGTTGCCGGGTTGGTAAACCCTTCTTTTTGCTCATAATTCTAATGCTTTACTTACTCTTTTTGATTATTTCCTTGCTGAGGTGTTCTTTTCTTGAATGCCTCAGGTCCAGGTTGTAGCCGGTTCAGCGACTAGTTCTTTTGGAGGCGCTGGTTTGCGGCCTCTTGGGTAGCTGAGACAGCCGATCCCCGATTTTGTGAGGTAGTTCTTTACCTTTCTGTATAGACACATACTCACCAGTGGGTTCGTGTCAGGTTGTTGACGCTCACTGGTGGCTTCTTGTGATGCTGGGTATGAACTTAAACTGCTGACTTTTTGCCTATTTGTGGTTGTTTACTTGCTTCTGGGAAGGATTTATGCTATGTTGCATGTTAGATATTTTAAACTCTAAAAGCATTATTATATGTAGTTCATGCATAGCATATTTATAAAACAAAGACACTATATTTCCTTAGCGTAAAAAGACTACCTTTTTATCTATTATATTCACTTAGAGTCGTGCATAACATGAGTTGTCCCTCGGGGACACTTATGTTCACTAGGGTGTCAACTTAATCGAACCAAAGTGTTTTCTGCTGCGTATAAATATATTTTAATTGTGGACTAGCTGATCCACCGTGCCGAGAGATACGACCATTCAACATAACTGGTTTCCTTTCATAATTAATCAACGATTTTCCTTAAAATTTAAGGTGTGGAGTTTTGCCTGAGCGTGCGCAGTTATCCCCTGCACGACGTGGCATCACGGCACGCGTTTTCTCTAGCTCTGATACGATTTTATCGTTGAGAAAATGCGGGTTGTGACAGTTGGTATCAGAGGGAGGTTGCTTGACAAATGGTCGGGCAACATTTCCCTCGTCTGCATTAGGGGTTAGCGTCATACCATACACACACCGATATGTCATCAGCACGTCTTGACTAAAGCACGAACACTACACTCATGAGCATAAAGAAGTATACGGGGCATATTATGTAGTATGAGATGCATAATATGTGTTTGTATATGGATCCACCATAGGAGGCAACATGTGAGGGTTATGTAGTATGGGATGCATAACCTCACCACATGAATGCGGCTAACACGTTTTCTTTTTTCGTTGCATGGGAATGTTATGTAGTATGGGATGCATAACATTTTCATGTGTACGCCGCCCATGGCATGCATTAAGGCCTTTTTAGAATGCATAGCACATCATGCATAACATAACATTTCATAAGCATAACGTGCCAAGCTAAAGATTTGCAAGATGACATATGTACACACATGGTTTTGAGTCAAAAAGAATAAAAAAATACATGCATTCATGGTTTAGGCACATGAGTTAGTATGATGGTGGTGAACCATCTTAGGTTAAGCATAACATCATCATGGAAAAAAAAACAACTCCCAGAGCAAGTTTTGCAGTTGAAGTTCATATTTAAGTGTGTTTGTCTGTACCGGGTAGTTTTGTTCTAGCTGTTGGGCTAGTTCTTGTCTAAAGCTTGTGCGATTATAGGATGGCGAGACGTCCTGCAATGAGATCGACCCCCCAATCCGAGGGTGAGACGTCAGGAGCGCAGAGCGAGGCGTTGGTAGAAAACCTGCGGCAGAGTAATGAGGCCTTATCGAGGCAGGTGGTGGCTATGCAGGCTCAGATTCAGTCCCTTGTAGCAGTGGTGGCGGGACAGACCCCGAGAGTTCCGGACCCCGCTGAGTGGGTAGCTGTTCCTGCCCCTCCTGCTCCTCCCGTGCCTTCGGTTGTGGTGCCCCCGGAGATGGCATTTATATCCCAGTTTCAGCGACTGAGACCCCCTACTTATGATGGGCAAGCAGATTTCATGATTTTGGATGACTGGCTGATTACTATGGAGGAGATGTTCTCTTATTCAGGGATTACAGATGATCAGAGAGTGATGCTCGCTGCCTACCAGCTCAAGGGCTTAGCAAAGAATTGGTGGATGAGGGAGAAAGAAAGCTTGGTGGCAGGATGCTCTTGGGAGTCATTTAAAGGGATGCTGTTGAGTAAGTTTTTGCCTTCAGTCGAGAGGGACCGGCTGATGAATGACTTTCTCCATTTGAAGCAGAGGAAACTCACGGTCAGTGAGTATGAGATTGAGTTTAGTAAGTTGAGTCGGTTTGCTCCTGGTCTGGTGAGTGTTGAAGCAGACCGAGTTAAGCGATTTCTGGGTGGACTAAGAAGCGACATTCAGCAGTTAGCGAATGCCTACGGTGCAGTTAGTTATGCCAGCGTGGTCGAAGCTGCCTTGAGGGTTGAGGCCATTGAGAATGCCAAGAATAGAGGTCAGCAGTTGTGGAAGGATAAGCGGAAGTCCGGTGGAGGGAAGAGCCCTCAGGAACCCGATGCGGTCTCGAGAAAGAAGAACAAAGAGGTTTGTAGTTTTTGTGGCCGGCCAGGCCACCCATTTGAGAAGTGTTACAAAAGGTTTGGAGCGCAGAAGAAGGAACAGGTGCACGCAATTCAGGGAGCTCTCAAAGGAGACTTGGTGTGTACCTTGTGTGGAAGGAAGGGGCATGATGCTGCCCATTGCTGGTTAAGAGATAAGGTCTGTTTTCAGTGTGGGCAGAAGGGTCATCTCAAGACAAAGTGCCCACAGCTCCAGCCTGTTCTGCAGCCAGTTCCCCTCCACGCTTTGCCACCGCCTCAGCAATTGGATAGAGGAAAGGGGAAGCTGAATGTGCTTTCGGCAGACGAAGCGCAGACTTCGACCCAGGTTATCTCAGGTTTGACTTCTCCTCAGTCGTTTCGTTATGATCCCTTTGTGGTTGTAGTTTTCATTTTAGCGTTTGTTTCCTTAGATGCGTGCGCTATTTGTAGGATGATTTAAGGTAAAAAAAATAGTTGGGCGTGCGTTCTCTTCGATTCAGGCGCTACCCACTCGTTTGTGGCTAGAGCCTTCGTGGAGCGGTTCAGTTTGGGCCTAGATCGTGTTGGTGGTGCCTTTTGCATTAAGTTCCCTTCCGACGACTCTGTGGTTACGGACCTGGGTGTCCTGGATTGTCCGATTTTGTTGGGGGATTTTGTAGCCAAGGCAGATCTGAACGTGATTGACCTAGAGGACTTCGATGTTATCTTGGGCATGGACTGGTTGTCAAGGTACGATGCTGTTATCCAGTGCAAGGGTAAGCGCCTGCACTTCGTCAAAGACAACGGTCAGCCAGGGAGCGTTTTTGGGTATTCTCTCCAGGAGTCTCCAGTCATTTCTGCGGTGCATGCTCGGAAGTTGCTTGGTTCTGGCTGTTTTGCCTGTTTGGTTTCTCTGGTAGGGTCAGTTGTTGGAGTGTCGTGTTTGCAAGAGATCCCTGTGGTGTGTGACTTCTCCGATGTGTTTCCTGATGATCTTCCCGGTCTTCCACCCGATCGAGATGTCGAGTTTGCTATAGATTTGGAGCCAGGCACGCGGCCTATTGCCAAGGCGCCGTACCGGATGGCCCCGCGAGAGCTGGAAGAGTTGCGAATTCAGCTGGATGAGATGTTGGCAAAAGGGTTCATTAGGCCGAGTTCTTCACCATGGGGTGCACCAGTGTTGTTCGTTAAAAAGATGGATGGGTCGATGAGGCTATGCATCGACTATAGAGAACTGAACAAGGTTACTATTAAGAACAGGTACCCTTTGCCTCGGATTGACGATCTGTTTGACCAACTGCATGGTAGTACCGTGTTTTCCAAGATAGATCTTCGTTCGGGCTATCACCAGTTGAGGATTCGGGAGTCAGATGTTCCGCGGACGGCGTTCCGCTCTCGTCATGGGCATTTTGAGTTTTTAGTTATGTCATTTGGTTTGACTAATGCGCCCTCAGCTTTTATGGATCTGATGAACAGAGTTTTCAAGGATTTTCTGGATAAGTTTGTGATTGTCTTTATAGATGACGTTTTGGTGTATTCTAAGAATGCGGAGGAGCATGATCGGCATTTGCGTCTGGTCTTGGCGACTCTGAGAGACCACAAGCTATACGCCAAGCTGAGCAAATGCGAATTTTGTTTGCCTCAAGTCTCTTTTCTCGGCCACGTGGTGAATATGGAGGGAATATCGGTGGACCCGTAAAAGATCGTTGCTGTGATGGAATGGGCGAGGCCTGTTACTCCCAAAGAGATCAGAAGCTTCTTGGGCTTGGCTGGATATTATAGAAGATTTGTAGAGGGATTCTCTACCTTGTCTGCGCCGTTGACCAGGTTGACGCAGAAAAATGTAGCCTTCATATGGGATGGCAAGTGTGAGGAGGCTTTTGAGGAACTAAAGAGGAGGTTATGTTCGGCTCCAATTTTATCCTTGCCTATTGAAGATAGTGAGTATGATATATATGTGGACGCGTCGCACGTCGGACTGGGCTGCGTATTGATGCAGGGCGAGAAGGTGATTGCGTACGGGTCGAGGCAGCTAAAGACTCATGAGAGGAATTACCCTACGCATGACCTGGAGTTTGCAGTTGTGATCTATGCGTTGAAATTGTGGAGGCATTTGCTATATGCCGCGCAGTGCAAGATTTTCACGGATCATAAGAGTTTGAAGTATGTCTTCACTCAAAAAGAGTTGAATCTGCGCCAGCGGCGGTGGTTGGAGTATGTGGCCGACTATGATGTTGAAATCCAGTACCATCCGGGTAAGGCGAACGTGGTGGCCGATGCCCTGAGTCGGAAGTCAGGGAAGATTTTCAATCTCTCCGCCGAGCGTCTAGTAGAAGAGTTCCTTTTGATGGACATTTCTGTGGGAAGCTGCGATTCGCAGAGTAGCTTGGCAGTGGCAGAACCTTCGTGGATTGCGCTTACGCGACTGCATCAGAAGGATGATCCCGATCTTTTGCATTTGTACCTTCGAGCTGAAAAAGGTGAATTACCAGATTTCTCTCTAGATGATGCGGGTACCTTGAAGTATCGTGGCAGGTTTTGCATTCCCGCAGTTGGAGATATCCGGGATATGGTGTGCAGAGAAGCCCACGGATCTAGTGTTGCCTACCATCCAGGGTCTACCAAAATGTACCATGATTTAAAGCAGATTGCCTGGTGGTATGGGATGAAGAAGGACATAGCCAGATTTGTTTCTGAGTGCTTCACTTGCAAGCGTGTGAAGGCTGACCATGAGAGGCCTGGTGGCAAGCTAACTCCCTTAGAGATTCCGATGTGGAAGTGGGAGAGTATCTCGATGGATTTCATCACAGGCTTACCGAGATCTCCTAAAGGGCATGATTCCGTTTGGGTGATCGTAGACCGATTGACGAAGAGTGCTCACTTCGTACCATTTAAGATCGATTATCTGATGAGGAAGATAGCCGAGCTGTACTTGGATGAGGTTATCAGATTACATGGTGTACCCGTGAGTATCATATCAGATCGAGACTCCAGGTTTACGTCTCGTTTTTGGAAGAGCCTTCAAGAAGGGTTGGGTACAGATTTGAGATATTCCACAGCTTATCATCCGCAGACCAATGGTCAGACGGAGCGAGTAAATCAGATTGTGGAAGATATGATCCGATGCTATATTCTGGACCACGGAGGAGCGTGGGATGAGCTCTTGCGGCTTATGGAATTTGTGTATAACAACAGTTATCAAGAAAGCTTGCAAATGGCTCCTTTCGAAGCTTTGTATGGGAGGCGCTGCAGGACTCCCTTGTTTTGGGCTGAGGTTGGCGAGAGACCTTTGTTGGGTCCAGAAGCACTCGAGGAGATGGAAACCACTGTGAGGCTTATACGGGAAAAGCTTCGATTAGCCCAGGAGATATATGAGAAAAATGCCAACCTGCGTAGATCAGACTTGGAATTTGTGGTGGGGGACTCAGTGTTCTTAAAGGTCTCCCCGTTGATCGGAGTCAAGCGTTTTGGCAAGAGCAAGAAGTTGGACCCGAGGTATGTGGGCCCGTTTCCGATTGTTGAGCGGATTGGGATATCAGCTTATAGGCTGGCGTTGCCCGCAAATTTCCCTGGCGTGCATAATGTCTTCCACGTCAGTCAGCTGCAGAAATGTGTAACGAATGGCAGACAGGTTTTGGATTCTGTGCCTCAGTTGGAGCCGAATCTTTCTTATGTGGAGGTGCCTGTCCGCATTCTGGATTCTCAGGTTCGTGCGCTGCGGAAGAAGTCTATTCCGATGGTTAAAGTTTTATGGAGGAATCAGGATGTAGAAAGCGCGACTTGGGAGTTGGAGTCGGCTATGAGGGAGGCTCACCCTCATCTGTTTCCCTGAACTTGTGCCTGATATGTTCTATTTTATTTATGTTTATATAGTCCTTTCCTGGCTATTTCTCTCTCCTTCTTCATAGGAGTGTTGTGAGTAAAGTTTCGAGGCGAAACTTTCTTTTAGGGGGAGTGGCTGTAACGCCCCCGGTTTTTCTTTGTTTTGTTTGATATTGGATTGGCGTTACGATGACGCATTTTCCGGCCCTTCGCCGTTGTATAGCGCGGTCCTAGCTCTGTAGGTTCCTTGTGTAGCCTAGTTGTAGCCAGTTGGCAAGTTTCCCCAGCTAGCCTGAGTCTGTTTTGGTGACTCGGTTGGGCCTCTTATGGAAATGCTTGTGTTTTGGCTTCGGGAGGTGTTGCCCGAGTGTGCGATCGTCGGATGTTGCCTTCGACCTCACCGTTGTTTTGGTTTTGGTTTTGGTCGAGATCCGGGATCGTTTGCTTTCAGGTCATTTCGACGTTCATCTTTGGTTAGCTGCAAGTTTGTAATGTTTGATGTGCTGTGCGTGGTCTGTTTTGGCCGAGCTTGTAGGCTGGTGCCTTGTCTCTTGTTTGCTAGGTGATAGCAGGTTTCTTTTTCTGTGTAAGTTTGGGTGACACGGCCTGGGTCACGCCCGTGACCCAGGGCGTGTCGTTCTCGGGTAGAGCTCCCGTTTCTCTGGTCGACGAATTGTTGGTCGACGGAGTTTTGTAGGAACACGGTCGTGACACGGGCGTGTCCCCCTTCGGTTTGTCGAGCTGCGCTCGATGGTCGTCAGGCGGTGTTTTAGTGAGAAGACGGCCGTGTCACGGGCGTGTCGTGTCGGACACGGGCATGACACTGGGGCGTGTCTCTGTGTTCGACGATTGGCGCTCCACGATCGTCGGGCGGTGTTGGGGTTGGTACACGGCCTGTGACACGGGCGTGTCACAGGGCGTGTCCCTTGCTTCGTCGAGCGGAGATCGACTTTCGTCGAGTGGGTAGGTGCGTGAGTACACGCCCCGTGACACGGGCGTGTCGGGCCGTGTCACGGGCGTGTCGCGGGCGTGTCCCGTGTTACGTCGAGTGGAGATCGACGTTCGTCGAGTTAGTACACGCCTCGTGACACGGGCGTGTCGGAGCGTGTCACGGGCGTGTCTTGGGCGTGTTTCGTACTTTTTCCTGAGAATCTCTTTTGTTGCCGTGAACCGTTTTTCCTCCTCATTTTTTTTCATTGTTCCCGAGCTGGAGAGCTTCCAGCGGAAGGGTTTTGAGAGGAGGCAGTGGGTGTTTTGGCCGGCGATTGCGGGAGGGAGCTCGTTTTTCTCGGGAGATAGCGGTTTTGGCTTGCTCTCGTGTAGATCTTCCCTTCCATGTAAGTTTTTTTTCTTGATTTACGGTTGATTCCAGGAATTTCTAACATCTGATTCCTTTTCCTTCCTCAAGTTTCAGCTTTGGTCTTCTAGGTGGCCGATCTTGCCGCCGGAGCCAAGCGGTTGTGTGGCTGTTGTGTTTCCGGGGAGGTAGAGGCAAGTGGCTCCCTTGCCCTTGCCAAAATATTCTAACTCTTGCTCTGTTCTCTTTTCTTTTCCTATGCAATACTTCTGTTTTCATTATTTTTTCCTCCTTAGAAATTAGAACAGTAGGATGTTTCCTTCATTCATTTCGTCCATGGGCTGTTTTATTGTCCTTTTAAACCAAGGTTCTCTCTTTTGTCTGAGGTTTGGTGTTCAGTGGGTAGCTAGAGTTAGGGTGAGGCTGCGGTAGAGGTGGTTCAGGTTTGGTTGCGATAGTCCCGAGTAGTTAGGACGGAACGAAGGGTTGGGATTAAATTTCCAACTCTCTGCTTTCTCGCAATAAGAGAGCTTAGGCTGCGATTTTAACAAGACTTACGTTTACCCTAAGTGGAAAGCGCTGACAGCGTCGAGTGAGCCGGCTCACTCAATGTCGTCACCCAGTGTAGGACTTGCGGCTAAGTATTTTTAGGCGTCATGTGAGTGGAGCTTACTCAACGTTGCGTCGAGTGGGCTCGACCTTTCTGTCCTAGGTTCGTGTGTTTCCTTAGGGTTGTTAGTGTGACTTTCCCTTTCTCTAGGGGGTGGTATTGGGTGTTCGACTAATTTTGCTCGCCGACTCTTGGGTTGTGGCAGGTGGTGGAGTTTTAGTGGCCTCTAGAGGGGTGGATTTTGATGTGGAGAGCTGTGGCCACCGCCTTTTTGACCCGGTTTGGGTTGGTGTGTGTGGGACCCTAAAGCTGCCACTGGTGACCCCTTAGCCCTTTTTGGATCTGATTTTGGTTATGTATTCAGATCCATGTTTTGACCACTGCCACTTACCCACGTATTAGGAATGTTAGACTCATTCGTTGGGCATGTTGCTTTTATTGCTCGCACTTGGTTTGCTTTGCTGTGCTTTAGAAAGTGCTCTTTTATTACTGTCTTGTCCCTTTCTTTTGCATATAGCAGTTTGTTGCCGGGTTGGTAAACCCTTCTTTTTTCTCATAATTCTAATGCTTTACTTACTCTTTTTGATTATTTCCTTGCTGAGGTGTTCTTTTCTTGAATGCCTCAGGTCCAGGTTGTAGCCGGTTCAGCGGCTAGTTCTTTTGGAGGGGCTGGTTTGCGGCCTCTTGGGTAGCTGAGACAGCCGATCCTCGATTTTGTGAGGTAGTTCTTTACCTTTCTGTATAGACATATACTCACCAGTGGGTTCGTGTCAGGTTGTTGACGCTCACTGGAGGCTTCTTGTGATACTGGGTATGAACTTAAACTGCTGTCTTTTTGCCTATTTGTGGTTGTTTACTTGCTTCTGGGAAGGATTTATGCTAGGTTGCATGTTAGATATTTTAAACTCTAAAAGCATTATTATATGTAGTTCATGCATAGCATATTTATAAAACAAAGACACTATATTTCCTTAGCGTAAAAAGACTACCTTTTATATCTATTATATTCACTTAGAGTCGTGCATAACATGAGTTGTCCCTCGGGGACACTTATGCTCACTAGGGTGTCAACTTAATCGAACCAAAGTGTTTTATACTGCGTATAAATATATTTTAATTGTGGACTAGCTGATCCACCGTGTCGAGGGATACGACCATTCAACATAACTGGTTTCCTTTCATAATTAATCAACGATTTTCCTTAAAATTTAAGGTGTGGAGTTTTTCCTGAGCGTGTGCAGTTATCCCCTGCACGACGTGGCATCACGACACGCATTTTCTCTAGCTCTGATACGATTTTATCTTTGAGAAAATGCGGGTTGTGACATATGCAACCTATCAAGGTTTTAAAGTATACCAAATGGATGTTAAGTCTGCCTTTCTGAATGGAAATCTGAAGGAAGAAGTCTATGTGGAACAGCCATCAGGTTTTGTTGATTCAACTAAACCTAATTATGTTTATAGACTTAGGAAGGCTTTGTATGGGTTAAAACAAGCCCCTAGGGCTTAGTATGAAACCTTGTCTAGTTTTCTCATTGAGAATAAATTCACAAGGGGGAAAATAGACAAGACTCTATTCCTTAGGGAATCCAGAGGCAAGATCATTCTAGTCCAAATATATGTAGATGACATCATATTCGGGTCTACTGAAATTAGTCTTTGCAGAAAGTTTGCAAAACTTATGCAAGGACAATTTGAAATGAGCCGTATGGGGGAACTTAAGTTCTTCTTGGGTCTCCAAGTTAGACAGACTGAGAATGGTTTATTCATATGCCAGTATAAGTTCACCCTAGAATTAATAAGGAAGTATGGTATGGAATCATCCAGTATCATGAAAACTCCTATGAGGTCAAGTATGTCTCTTAGCAAAGATGATGCAGGGAAACCTATAGATGAGACTTTGTATAGAGGAATAGTTGGCTTCTTATTGTACTTGACTGCAAGTAGACCAGATATCATGTATGCTACATGTGTCTGTGCTAGGTACCAAGCTTGCCCTAAAGAATCTCATTTGACAGCAGTCAAAAGAATTTTGAGATATCTTAAGGGCACACCTTATCTATGCCTTTGGTACCCTAGGAATGGAGACTTTGAACTGACAGGTTATTCAGATGCAGATTTTGCAGGCTGCAAGGAAGATAGGAAGAGTACAACTGGAACCTGTCAATTCCTAGGTGGAAGACTGATATCATGGAGTAGCAAGAAGCAAACAAGTGTGGCTATCTCCACAGCAGAATCAGAGTATGTTGCTGCAGGAAGTTGCTGTGCTCAACTTCTATGGATTCAACATCAGCTAGAAGACTATGGTATACAAGTAAGTAGAACACCTCTATTTTGTGATTCTACTAGTGCTATTTCTGTTGCAAACAATCATGTCTCCCATAGTAGGACTAAGTACATAGAAATAAAATACCATTTTCTAAGAGAGCATGTGGAAAAAGGAGATATTTCACTAGAGTATATTAATACAGATAATCAACTAGCTGACATGTATACTAAGCCCTTAGATGAAACCAAATTCAATAGGTTTAAAATTGAATTAGGTATGCTAAACTTAGAATAGTTTACAAAAAATTGGCTAAGTGAAAAGGTGTCGACACACAGAGTTGTCTGTGTCGACACATAGAAGTGGTGTCGACATTTCAGAGAAATGGTGTCGACACATCTAGGAAGTAGGTGTCGACACTTCAGAGAATTAGTGTCGACACATGCAATGTAGGTGTCGACATATCCAATGTGGTGTCGACACTTAAACTTTACTTAAAATTAGTTTAGTAAAGTCTCGACTAAGTGTCGAGCAAAGCGGTGTCGACACATAAACAAGTGTCGACACATATATTCTGTCGACTATACCTGTGTCGACACATAGTTGTCGAGACATTATAAGTAAGTGTCGACACTTTTCAACATTGTCGACACAATTTAAGTATTTTGACGCGCCCTTTCATCTTCGATTCTAGAAAGGTATAAATAGGTTTTTGCCATTGTCTGTCGACACGCTCACCAAAGTTTCGAGACCAAACTTGTGTGTCGACATCTCTCTTCTCTTAGTTCAAATTTCTTCAAACCCTAATGGCGCCCAAGCTAGAAGAGAATGTGAATGAAGGATATGAACTTGTGCGACACGCATTTGATGACGCGGAACCTGAGATCAAAGGCGTGATAACCCTAATCGCAGAGACTGGATTAGAATTTCTTGTTTCAGAAGCCATCAAGATCTGGAAGGAGGTCCTGGAATTTCTGAATGGAGCAACAATAGATGAATCAGGACTAAAGATTAAGTCAAGAGTTCATGGAGCAAAGGTGAAGGTCTCTCCTAAGAGTCTGAGAAAGATATTTCAACTACCAAGTACTAAGGAAGAAGAAGATGTTTCTGCTTCTAAGACTAGAGAAGCATTGACATGGTGTGGACTGGACTACAACATGAAAATAGGATCTGTTTTCAACAGAAAGGGAATGAATATGCAAGGCAAATTCTTATCTGAAATTGTGGGCAAGGTCATACTGAGCAAACCTGGAGGGCATGATAGAATATCTGCTCATATGTTCAGTCTAATGACAAGAATTATCTTCAAAGTAGAAACTGATTGGTCTGCAGTTGTGTTTGAGAAGATAAAAGAGAGTATGAAGAAGCCCAATTTGGGTACAATACTAAGTCTTTACCTAGCTGGCAGTATACCAGACGTGATGAGTCAAGCAGCTGGATCTAAGATTAACCACATGAGGAAGATGGATATGAGAATCTTCTCTAGATGGGATAGAGTGTTAACCAAAGAAATGCCAACTCCATATAAGGAAACACCCCAGAAAAGGAAGAAGAAGTCAGCCCCTGTGGCTCAAGAATCATCAAGCAGCTCTGAAGAGCATGTAGTGTTCACTCCAGATGAGGAAGAAATTGTAAATGCTGGACAATCTCCAGCAGGACAAGAAGATGCACCAAGGCAGGGGGAGCTACCATCGGCTAGCCCAATTCACCAGGATTCAATCCAGGGGGAGCCTCTACTTGTGGAAGAGCCAACTCCACTAGAGAGTGAACAAGCTACCCACACAATACTTGAGGTAATAACTGAAATTAATGAATTAGATTTCCCTATTGAGGATGATGTTTTGTCTGATTCATTACCTAATGTTAATCAGCAAACACAAACACATAGCCAACCCCAAGATGTTGTCATGGAGGACACATCTATTGCTGATCAAGTTGTTGATGAGATAAGAGTTTCTCCACCCCAACCTCAACAGGAATTTACCCTAGAATAGCTATTCCTAGATCTTCTACAAACAGATTTTGAGAAAGAGAAAGCTGCTGCTGAGGGGGAGAAGGCCCATGTTGAGGGGGAGCATGTAGATATTGTTGAGGAAACTGCAAGGAAGGAGACTGAGGTGCCAAAAGATGTTGAAGGGCTAAAAAGGACTGAGAAGGAGTTGCCTCCAAGTCATAAGGACAGAGTGAATATTGATAGCACATCTGCATCAGAGGATGAAGAGGCTGCAAGAGCCAAGAAGAGGAAATTCCAAGTCTTTAAGAGAAGGAGCCAGAATTATAAGAAAGCATTACAAACAATTGCACCATAGCCTGCACCACAACCAGCCACATCTACAGATTTCAGTTCTCTGATGGTTGCATTACAGATAAAGATGGATGAGCGAAGACAGGCTTTGCAATCTTATATGGATGAAGGGCATAAGTCACTGCAATTTTGTCTGGCCCAAGATATTAAGTCCATCTGATTTGAAATGAATCTGAATAAGAAATAAATGACTGACTGCTTCCATAAGGGAGGAAATGCAGTAGTCTATCTGGCGACACATCAAGAAAAAATAAAGACAAAACATGATGATCTAGAAGTGAAGCAAGGCTATGTCCTGGAGAATCAGATAAGAATGAATGATAATTTGACAGCTTCACACAATGTCATTGTAACAGAACTAAAGAATATAGCAACTGCTCAGAATGCAGCCCTGACCATTGCCAAAGCAGAATTTGACAAACAACTGCAAGAGAGCTTAACTGCTGTTAAAACTGCTATTGAAGACTCTCAAAAGGCTATAACTGACAAGCTCCAAAGGATGAAACCTTTCTACAAAGATGGAGTAAACTATCTGAATGCACAAATAAGGTTTCAGAAAGATGATCTTAGTGATCACATTGAAAGAGAAGTCATAAAGGGGGAGAGGGTGTTAGTCAAAGCAGGCTCTGATCATGCAAAGTGGATTTCAAATTCCATCAGAGCCACCCTTGGATATCCTCCATTATGTGATGATGACAATGTTGCAGAGTCTGGAATTAATCCTGCATATCTTGGAGGGGAGCAAGATGAAGTGGCTCAAGTAATATACCCTCCACCAGACTTTGACATGGTACAGCAAGAGATAGAGACCATGTATAGTCCTCCTGAAGGAAATCAAAATGTCATCATAGAAAAAGTAGTTCAGCTAGTGCCAGAGGCTATACTGAAAGAACAAGAGGCTTTGCTAAAAGAACAAGAAGCACAATTATCTAAGAAAAGGTTCAGAGAGCAAGCTGAACTTAGGCCTGACTTTGAACAATGGAGCCCCACTTCCAGGAATATTATCTTGACTGCATGGTAGGCTGCCAAGGACAATATCCAGGATAGAAACAAGTGGTATTCTGAACTGGAGTGGAGGAAGCATGAGACCAGGCAAGAGGAAATTGTGCAATATAGAAGAAAGGATAAGATGAGAAAGCTACCTCCTACTACACAGGAGCCTAGCAAGTACTTTCCAAAGCCTTATCATTACTTTGAAAGACAAAAGATCAAGGCTGAAGAGCAGAAAAAGAAGGATCTTAAAGGAAAGAAGCCTACTGCTGCTGAAGACACTTAAGCTCCTGTCCAAGCAAAGATACAATCTGGAAAGGGCATAGTTATCAAGGAGCCTGAGCAGCAATAGGATAGAATTTTTCTTTAGTTTATAGTTGTAATCATTTGATTTTAAACTCTCTGTAAACTTTTGAATAATGAATATGTTGAAGTTGTTAGAACAATGTGATATATGTTAAATCTATTTTATTAATGTTCTGAGAAATTTGTGTATACATGTTTTGTTTATACATGTTTATGTACTTACCCTGTCATTTAATATTGTTTTACATCATACTGTGAATTTGTTATGTATGGTGTATATCATTGACTAAGGGTTATGACTTCTCCAAATAGGGGGAGATTGTTGGGTACATTGGAATAAATGTACCTGATTTGAAGAAGCCTCACCCTACTCAATGATATACATCAAAATGTATTTGATGTGTTTTGAGTTTAGTTGTGCAGGTTAAGTATTTGCAGGGAAAGCTGAAAAGTTTCTAAGTCCATGTGTCGACACCCAGAAGCAAAGTGTCGACACTTAAGAAGGCTTGTGTCGACACCCAGAGAAGCAGTGTCGACACTTGGAGTAATTGTGTCGACACCAGGGATGCAGAGTCGACACCAGAAGAAAAGTGTCGACACATACAGGTTATGTCGACACTCAATGAAGAAATGTCCACAGAAGCTGTGTCGACACTTAGAAGCAGTGTCGACACCCAGAGGAACTTTGTCGACATTAGAAAGTGTCGACACTAGGAGGCTGTGTCGACAATCAACAAAAGTTCAACAAAGCTCAAGTACAAGTGTCGACACTAGGAGGCTGTGTCGACACTCAGCAAAATGTCAACAAAGTCTAAGTACAAGTGTCGACATAATGAAGAAAATGTTTCGACATACAGCAAAAGTCTCAACACATGAAGAAAGTGTCGACACTAGGAGGCTATGTCGACACTCAGCAAATTTCAATGAAGTCTAAGTACAAGTGTCGACACAAAGGACTTGTCTCAACACTCAAAAAAAGAATCAACACAGAAGGCATGTGTCGACACCAAGAAAATGTGTCGACACTCAGCGAGTATCAACACAAGAAGATGTGTCGACACAAAGGAGTTGTGTCGACACTTACAATAATTCAACTAACTACTAAAGAACAAGGAGCTGTGTCGACACACAATATCAGTGTCGACACATGTTGAAGAAGCAGTGTCGAGAAGCAGATTCTACAACACAAGGAGTTGTGCCGACACTATGAAGGCTTGTGTCGACACTTAGTCAACTTGTGTCGACACTTAGTCTATTAGTGTCGACACTTAAAGACTGACTGTCTCGACACTTTCAGACAGTTACAGAAAATTCAAGAAGTGACTGGATGACTTGACAGCTGCCATTCCAGCCGATCTACTGCAACTATCAGAGCTGTCAGAAAGCTGTTAGAAACCGGATCAGTCGGTCACCAAGAAGAAGGCCTATATAAAGGATTATTCTGTCACAGAAGAATGGGATCAATAACAATCAATTGAAGTGATCCGAAGATCTAAGAAGTTGGAGAGAGAGAGCTCCTTCCAAGAAGACAGCTGTTGAACCAGGCTGTGAAGACAAGTTTCAGATTGAGATCTGATTCTTAAATTAGCAGTGATTGAAGATCAGCTGCATAGAGACTCAACCCTACTGTGTTCTAAATTCAAGAAGCTTTGAAGGAAGCCAAGGGAGGTTGATCTCAGCAGAGTTCTTCCAAGAACTCATCAAGAAACCAGACAACTCTTCTCTCTTATTCTGAGTTGTAGGTTTACACTTTGTAATTTTAATTTCTTGCAGGATCCTTAGGGATCTGAGTTGTAAGCCTGAAATTATAAAAGCTGAGTGGTAGGGCCTGTGTGCCTGAGTGTAGGAGATACTTTTCTCTGAGTGTAGGCCTTGTTGAAGGCTGAGTGTAGGTCTTTGTGAAGACTGAGTGGTAGGGCTGTGTGCCTGAGTTGTAGGAGTGGGATCACTCTGAGCTGTAGGAACCTATTTGGGGTTCTGAGTGTAAGATCTGAGGATCTGAGGAATACTGGAGAAGTTGGGCCGAATCTAGTACACTACTAGATAGGCGAATGGGGAAAGTTGATGTACCCAGAACTTGGGGAACCACTATAAAACTATGTGTACTCTGTGTGTGCTTGATTCTATGATTGCTTTGCTATATTGCTGAGAAGAATTATTTATAATTTTGTGATTCTGCCTAAAAGTTTAAAAAGATTATAGTCACCTATTCACCCCCCCCCCCCTCTAGGTGATTAGGTACAATTTCTTTCAGTACGCAACTCACACAACTCACGCGGAGCCATAGGGTGCGGTGCTTTGAAAATAGGACGAGTACATGGCTCGAGGTCTATCACAAACTCTACCTCGCTCACCAGAGGAAGTCCTGGAAGGCAGTCAGGAAAAATATCTGGAAACTCCCGCATTTTCGAGATATCCTCAAGACGTGGCGTAACAAAAGCTATTTCTAGAGCAGAAATAGAAACCTAAAACCCCTCGCAACCAGACCCTATAGCATGACAAGCACGTACCGCAGAAATGATAGGGGAAACCCTGTCCTGAAATCCATAGACGCTCATAGGTTGGCCATTGTCCATCCTGAAGTCTAGTCACCTTGCCTTGTACTAGATGACTGCATCATACTTGGACAGGTAGTTCATGCCCAAAATCACATCAAAGTCTGCCAGATCCAGAACCATCAGATCCACAAAGGCTAGAAAATCCCTAGACAAATAGGGCATCTCAGAACTCCTTGATTAGATATCACTGAATCACCAGAGGGAAGCTTGATGTTGAAGGAGTCTCCTAAGTGATCCACATCCAGACAATGTCTATCTACAAACCATCGGGCCACAAAGGAATGGGTGGAACCCGAATCCAAAAGAATGCACGCCCACCTATTCCGCACCTTAAACTCCCCTAAAACCGTAGCATTCATAACTGAACGAACAACAACTAGGGCAACAACGAGAAATAATAAAGATAAATTAAACTGGGGCTAACCTGATATAACTTGGGTAGAGGTTTGAGCTTCCTCTTTGGTCACCACGTTCAGCTTTTCTTTTCCTTTATCTAGGTTTGGTGGTGGTGGCAGAGCCCGAAGCGGAGCAGTCTACAGTGGAGTCTGAGCCTGGGGGATGAAGTCTTCAGGTGCCCCTTCTGCCCACACTGGAAACATACCTTGTCCTTCTTTCAGCAAAGACTCACATCGTGTCCATTCCTAGCACAGTGCATGCACACCAGATCTCCTTTAGGTGCGCCTTGGATGGCGAGCACCTACTACTACTTCAGGGTGGCAGTCCTCTTGAAGTACCTTTGAATGGGTGCCCGGATCGACCATAGAAAATATATACTTCCTTACTTTTCTTCTTTGAAGAAGGGCCAGATGCCCGTGAGCTTCCATCCTCCTCATCTTTTCTCTTCTCCTTTCTCGTCGCAGCACCTCTATTCTTGGAATTCTTGATTGCCTCGACCTTCAAAGCGGCTTCCACTGCTTCAGCATAGCTTTCAGCTCAATAAGCGCATGCCAATTGCTGGACATCGCTTCTTAATCCTCTAAGGAAACGCATCACTTTTGCTGCCTCCAAGGCTAACAAATAAGGAGAAAATCTGCTCAGCTTACTAAACTCGATCTCATATTCGCTCACAGTGAGCTGTCTCTACTTCAAATGCAAGAAATTATTCATCAATCGGTCCTGCTCGAACGAAGGTAAGAACTTCTTCAGCAGCAACTTCTTGAAGGACTCCCAAGAACATCCTTCCGCCAAACTTTCCTTTTCTCGAATCCACCAGGACTTGCTAGACCTTTTAGCTGGTAGGCCACAAGCATCACCTTCTGGGCTTCAACAATCCCCGAATATATAAACATCTCATCCATAGTGATAATCCAATCATCCAAAACCATGAAATCAGCACTCCTATCATAAGTGGGAGGTCTCAATCGCTGGAAATGCGATATAAGGTTCATCTCCGGCGGTAACGTCACCGAGGGCACTAGAGGAGCAGGATCAACAGGTACGGCATGGCACGCAGCATAATCCTGCGCTACGGGTTGCTGCGCGGGAGCGGCAGACAATAACGACTGAATCTGCGACTCCATTGCAACTAACTGCCTCGATAGAGCTTCATTGCTCTGGAGCAAACTCTCGATCAACGCCTCACTCTGCACACCTGACGACTCACCCTCTGACTGCGGAGTCGACCCCGTTGCAGGATGCTTTTGCGGCATTTCTAAAAGGCAACAAACAACTCATCAAAATCCTGGCTTACAACTAAGCCACTCGACTAGTTCAGACCATACTTAAAGACACTTGCTTGTGCTTCAACTTGCTCTGGGATTTTATAATGATGTTATGTCTTACTTAGGATGACATCCTCTCATTCTATTTACTCATGTTCCTATGATATGAATGCATGAATTCTTCATTCTTCTTTAAAATCATATGTGTACATGTGTCTTCATGTAAACATTAACTTAGCAGGCTTGCCTATGCGATGATATGTGATGTATGTACTACTATGCATTCCAAAAGGCTTTAATGCATGCATGAGAGTCATACACATGAAATGTTATCCATCCCATAGTACATAACATCGCATGCAACGAGAAAAAAACGTGCTAATGGGCACCCATGTGATGATGGTTATGCATCTCATACTACATAACCGTCACATGTTGCCTCATATGGTGTATCCATATACAAACACATATTATGCATCTCACACTACATAATATGCCCCGTATACTTCCTATCATGCTATGAGTGTAGTGACTATGCTTTGGTTAAGATGTACTGATGACACCTTGTGTGTGTATGCAATTGAAAGAAGGAAGCAAACTAAACGAGATTGGCTGGTTTGACCAACTTGTCAAACCAACCTGGCTCTGATACCAACTGTCACAACCCATATTTTTCACCGCAAATAAACGTATATCAGTGTAAAGGAAAAATGCATGTCATGATGCCACGCCAGCAGGGGATAACTGCGGATGCTCAGGCAAAACTCCTACTTAACCATGAAGAAAGATTCTTTAAGTTATTTAGAGGTGAAATCAGTTTAAGTGTAGTAGTTAGCCGTATCCCTTGGCTTAGTGGCTCATCTAATGCACAAGAAAAATAATTAAACACTGCGGAAAGTACTGCTTTTATCCAGTTATGCATCCTACAAGAGCTTAGGGTTCACAAGGGAAACCTCAAGGCATGTAAGTTCTAAATTATAGTAGAAGTAAAAGTAGATTTTTTTACAGTCGTTAAATATAGTGATTTAACATTTTTTAAGTTATGCAATGCATGCAGTAGTAATAGTAATTTTTATACTTGAAAATAACTATCATGCAATCCTAACATAAAATATCCCAGAGAGCAAGTAATCCACAACCAAAGAAATAAAACTAAGCAGCTAGCAAGTATCCAAGAATAACAATCATGTGGGCATCAACAAACAGACACGAACCCACATACAGTAAATTATGTCTGAACCAGTAAAATAAAAAAAAACAACTATCTACCTCGCTAAGATGAGGCAACAATCACGGCCAACACTGCTGCACAAGCACTCCAAAAACACAACACCGAACTCATCTACAGCTCTGAACCTGAGGTAATCCAAAGAAAGAACATCTCAGCAAGAAAGTACAAGTGGTGGCAAAAAGAAAGCCATAAGTACAAAAGTCAAGGGGTACCAACTCAAGACCAAAGAAAAAGACATAAACAAGTACTGTAGTAAGGTACAAAAGTAAAAAAGGAAAAAAAAACTTACGTGAAGCGTCACGTAGAACCAGAATACCCCAAACGCACAAGGCCATAAGGGGAAAAATCAAGATTAAACCATCAGGAAGAGAAACAAACCCCTATTAGCCACCTATGGTCAACTCCACCAAACAATCCAAAACGGGCACGGTGGTCAACTCATCTGGACACAACCCCAAAGACAATTATCCATCTAAATACGGGGAGACTAAACACTCCACCAAATACTGCAAATACCCCAAAAACCTTGTTGTTGATGCACAAATATGGACATGGAGTCGGGCAACACCAGCTAACGGTTCGAGCACGGGGGAATAGAAGGGAAAAGGACAAACTTCAAGTAGCTATCTTCTGAGCGGACAGAGAAAGAGAACAGTAGAGCTATGAACCACGGTAACACCCGACTTCACCAGTCGCGACCTGAATGCCTCTCTTGCAATGGGCTTTCCTTTGATTAAAAGTGAAGCGGTTACAAGAAGAAAAAGAGGAAACTGAATAAGCCGGCCAGACTGCAAGTCATAAGGCAGTAGACTTGACACCGCGGCTCTTAACAAGCGAGCTCCTGGAGATAAGTTAGCGTGTCTTGGGAGTTCACCCTCCCCCTATTTATAGGCTTGGGGGCCTGCCCAAGCAGGCAGGGCTAAAGTTACCGGCTGCCCGGGGTACAGGAGAACTAGGCAGAGGTAAGGGGAAGCAAATTGTCAAAAAAGGGCAAAGGAGGGAAGCCGCGCGGCCTGGCGGATTCCTCCTTGCGATTTAAGGGTTTGGGTCCTGGGCCTTGGCGTTGAGCAGGGCCGGAGCTAACGGCAGCTTGATATGGAGACCGTCCGGCTTCTCTGACGAGAAGTCGACTTGACGCGGATTGCGGCTAGAAGGAACAGGTCGCCCGGTCTCCGACGACAGGTCGGCTTGACATGCTTGGCGGGTAGAAGAACCAGGTCACCTGGTCTAGAGAGTTGCGCGAACAGGTCGCGGATTCCGGGCTTAACACTGGTAGAGCCCCACAAAATACTAATAACACCCACAACAAAGAAAAACCCGGAAGGAAAACCCAATCGTGGCTTGGTGGCTTGTCTCGCCCTACGGCATCGCCACGAAGAAAAACCATGATAGACATCTCAAGTTAACAATGACACGTCGGATTCTACTAATTTATTCTAGAATTGAAGCGGTTGATGAACCTTTAGGAAGAACTTAAAATGCTAAACAAACTCTAACGCACTCTACGAGAAAATTACGGACATTAATAAAAACGGGATTTAATCAAGTCATCGGAAACATACAACCTTTAATAGGCTAGATGGCGAAATCAAGAACATGATGACTATAGTGCAATTAGTCAAAAGATCATATCAGCAAGATATATCAGTAAATTATTTGAATAATCATGAACACAAGCAGTTAGAAATTCCTGCAAAATCTTAGGTAAAGAAAGGAAGTGAAAAAGTAAACCATCACTTGCCTTGATTTTTTACCGGAAATATTCTCTGAATTACTCCTTGACGTAGATCGGGGCTAAAGAAGACGAGAGAAGTCAAAATCTAAGAAGAACGACCAAAAATAGGAGTTAGGGCCGAAAACCCTAGTGAGAAAATTTCAAGAAAAGGGGAAGATTTTATCACGATGGCGTAGCTCTTGACGAGAGATTTCCGGATCTATATTCGATTGAAGATTTCGAGCAACGGAGCACCGTCGGCAGCCACCGGAAGATTCACGAACGGCTTTCTCTCTCTCTCTCACCCACGCCTCTCTGGTTCGGTTCAGAATTTTGGAGAAGATGAAGTTTTAAGAATATAGGTATTTATAAATATATATATATACATGTATTTATAAAATTTTATTCTCTCTAAATAGGAAGAAAATGGCCAAATTAATAGCGGGCGCACAGAAAATAAAAGTAGAGGCTAAAGATGGCTCCAAAATGAAAAGTGCTCAACATGAAAGTTGTATAGATCTTTTCGTAAAAACAAATTTCATGTTAACCATTTTTCTATACGACACCGTTTTGACTCTCAAAATGGCGCCAGAATGCAGACTGGAACGAAATTCTCGAGATGAATAGAAGACTACTCGAGAACTAAAACAGTACTACTCGAGAAAAACGAACAGTTCTCGAGATCAACATAGGACTACCGGAGAACTATGTTGCGGACCACTCGAGAACAACCCAAAACTACCCGAGAACTATGGTGCATGCTACTCGAGAACAACCCAAATCTCTCGAGAACAAAATTGCAGAACTATGCTATTTTGTACTGGTGAATAGTGCTTTTTACAAATATATCCAAAATCAAATTATAGAGTTTAATAGAAAAAATGGAGGCCCAAACGAGCTCCGAATTAAACATAATTCGCACCGTAGGCGAACACTGACACTACAAACTCAATAGCGAAGTCAAAACCAGAATCCTACGAGCCGTTCGTGAGATATAAAATTTCAAAGTCTACGACGAGCATAAATTCCACGAAACTTCGAAAGATCGCCGAGGCTCGAATATCGCTCGGATCGCGACGAAAGTTGACGAGCAAGTGCAAAATTATTTAACTTAATTTTCAAATGAAAAAATTTCCAATTGCAACAAGAATTCGACAATTTGGCCGACTCAACCGAACGAACACGAAAATGCCTTAACGGCGTCGCGCCGTCAACTCGACATTGAAAGTAACGCCATGAAGTCATAAATATGACGATATCATATCAAATAAAATCTTCAAACAAAATTGGGGGCGTTACAGAGCTTACAGAGGAAAACCATATGAACATCAAAGGCTAAAGTTCAGAAGAAAGGTTGCTGGTATGCTTCGAGACTGTGAATCCAGCATTGGCTTCAAGTCTTCAGAGCAGAGATAAGTAGAATTCACCTTTCTTTGATTCTACTATTTAAAATGCAAAATTGATTACATATATATGAGATAGGATAATTGAAACAAAAGACTGAGAAGATGTAAAAACATGAAACTAAACAATGCTTCTCAATAAATATATTAGTGGCTCACATGTTCACCATACCGCAAGAAGTAACTTGTCTCAATATACACAAAGACATATTACATATGAAACACTAGGTTAGATAAGTATCAAAATTTTGTTGAGTCAATTGAGGTTGGGTGCTACTATACTCTCAGTTGAAATTAATGTAAGATATTTAAATTATGTCTAATCGAACCCAAATAGAACACATTTTAGAATGTGTACTGCAGGTATATATTAACCCTACAAGTTAGGCCAACACAGTTAGGGGAAGTTTAAAACCTTTAATCACTAAAGAAAACTGATGTTAAGCAAAACAAGCTTACTTAACAAATATTGGAGAAAAGACAAACTGTGGATATGTATCGGGTTTCAATCATGGCCATTGATCAAGATTAAACAACAAATATGGATTAGTTACTTTCCACCTTTGTTTTAGGAATACCTATAAATAAAAGTGCTTGTGCAATATGCCAAGTCACTGTTCCTTACCCTCTCTGGCCTGCATTCGCTAAATTGACTGAATGCCGCTTTGGCTAGCCTTCTCAAATTCTCCAGTGAAATGGCGCCCAAGGGACATGATTTCCTTTTCGAAGCAGCAGAGGTGGTTCAAAATGGATTCGTTGAAGCTCTGGAAGATGTTCAACAGGTGCTTAATCTTCTATATAAATCTGATCAAGCCTTCGTCCTGACAAAACCCTGTCTTCTGTGGAAGAGGGAAGTGCTGGAGTTGTTCACCAATGCCAAAGAAGATGCTTTGGCTGGTAAAATTAAGATCATAGTAAGCGGGAAGAAGATCAATATAACTCCCAGAATGATCAGCAAGGCTCTGTAGTTTCCAAAGCGCTCTGCAACTGAGAACGAAGAAGAGCTATTACTGGACAATGTAAAATCGATAATGAAACGGTGTGGACTTTCCAAGCACACCACCGGATCAATTCTAAGGAAAGCACTTAACATGAGAGGTAAGTTTCTAGCTGATGTCATCAGGATAGCTCTGATATGCATAACAAGCTCCCACGACAAAATCTCAAAGAGGATATTTGAACTTATGGCTAGGGTCATACTGTCCAAGAGAACTGATTGGGGAAGATTGGTGTTTGAAAGAATAGTGGACTTCATGGCTGAACCAATTTTTGGTAGAATCCTTTCACTATATCTACGAGAAACAGCCACAAAAATTCTGAATCTGAAGCTCGGTGCAGGAATTCACCGCATGAGAAGAATGGATATCAGAATGCTTGAGAGATAGGATAGGGTCCTTGTAACGCCCTAGATTTTCTTGTGTTATTATTTGGTCTATTGACGTCATAATTATGACGTCAGGGCGTTACCCTTCTCTGTTATGATGTTGGCGCTGCACCGTTTGTGCACTTTTTGCGTTTGTTGGGCTTGTTTGACCAGTATTATTCTGTTGGGATTAGAAGCTTTTTCTTAATAAAGGAATGAGTTTTGAGGTTTCGGTCTTGTCTAGTTTTATTACGACCCGAGCATTTTGGAGTCTCGGCGTGTGTTTGGATCCTTGTGGTGATTCCTGCTTGTGTGAGCATTTGTTGATATTGTCTCAAGAATGCTGCGTCGGATTCTAGGGTTGTCTGCCCTGTTAAGTTCTTAGAGTCTGCTTTTATCCCAGAATTTAAGACAATCCGAAATTTTGAATCTATCCTGCTCAGTTCTCGAGTGGACCTGGAGTTGTCGAGAATTATCTTCAAGTACTCGAGTAATGCGTGCTTGTTACTCGAGAATTATATCCTTGTTCTCGAGAAGTACCTGTTCTACCCGAGTAGGCCTTTTATTGTACACAAGTAATGCCCCGCCTGAACTCGAGAAATTTTCTATGTATTCTCGAGAAGTTGCCTTGATCTCGAGAAGTTCTGGTGTACTCGAGATATTCCTTCTTCAGTACTCGAGTACTATTTTCCTGGAACTCGAGTGGTCCTTTGTTGTACTCGAGTCGTGCCTTCCTTCTAGAACTCGAGTCACTTGCTAGTACTCGAGTACCCCCCTTCTGCACTCAAGTCATGTAATAACACTCGAGTAATTCTCCATCCTGGTACTCAAGATATTACTCCCTTGTACTCCAGTAGTTCTGCCTTCAATACTCGAGTAATCATCTTAGTACTCGAGTAATCCCCTTGCATTACTCGAGTAGTTGCCTTAGTACTTGAGTAATCCCCATACAGTACTCGAGTAGTTGCCTTAGTACTCGAGTAATTGTCCCTTATTACTCGAGTAATCGTCCCTTAGTACTCGAGTAATCCACTCCTTCTGTCTCGGGAAAACCGGTTCAGCCGAACCCGGTTTATTTTTTTGTTTATCCTGCTATCACCTTTAGTATAAATACCTTCTTCTTCTTCTTCACCTTTAAACCGACCAAGATTTTCGTCTACCTCCCGAACCAGAGCGGTGTGAGCGAGAAAGATGTTGTTCGTTTGTGCTACTTCCGGTGGCCGTCGATGGTGCTCCGGTGCTCGAAATCGCGAACCGATCGTCGATCCAGAAAGCCCTCGTCATGTGCTACGCCATCGTGGTAAGATCTTTCCCATTTATTAAGTTTTTCTTGTTAGGGGTTTTGGCCCTAAATTCTATCGTGGTTATTTCTTGTTGGATTTTGACTCCCCTCATCTTCTTTAGCCCTGATCTACGATAAGGAATGATTTTAAGGAGTTTTCCGGCGAAACCAAGGCAAGTGGTGGTTTTCCCTTTTCCCTCTTCTTTCCAAGCTTGATGGTAACTGGTAATCTTCTTGTTCTTCACTTTTTTCTGCACTAATGTCCTTTCCATTGTAGGTATAATTAACTTTTTCCATTGAATCCACTTATGTTATTAGTTTCGTCATGATAATATAATCGTGTAAGTGTTGAAGAAATTCGGTGAAAATGTTCAAACGATGGTTTTTAATCGTTCCTAACTATTATATAGGATGTGTTAAGAGTTGTTTAGGACCATGAAATCTTCCCTAAAGGTTGATCAACCGCTTCTCATTCTAGGAATGTCTAGTAGAACCCGACGTGTTGTTGTTGACTTGAGATGTCTATCATGGTTTTTCTTCATGGCGATGTCGTGGGGCGAGACAAGCCTCCAGGGACCGATTGGGTTGTGGTGTACCTCTGAGCTCTAATCCCGGATCGTTACGGGGTTTTCCTTCTGGGTTTTTTCATCGTTGTGGGTGTTTTTAGTGGGTGAATCCATCGTCGCAACGTTTGATCTCCCTATTAGCACTTGTGGCGCTCTACTAAGTTTTGGGGCATTTGTGGTGTTTGGTGGAGTGTTTAGCCTTCCCCGCATTTAGACGGATGATTGTCTTTGGGGTTGTGTGCAGATGAGTTGACCACCTCGCCTGTGTTGTTTTTGGTGGAGTTGACCACATGTGGCAAATAGGGGTTTGTTTCCCCTCCAATGGTTAAATCTTGATTTGTTCTCTCTTATAGAATTGTGCGTTTGGGGTAGTTTGTTGTACGTGATGCTTCACGTAAGTTTTTCTTTCTCTTTTACTTTTACACCCTACTGATGTACTTGTTTATGTACTTTTATTTGGCCTTGGGTTGGTACCCCTTGACTTTTGTACTTGTTGCTCATTTCTTTTGTCATCACTTGTACTTTCTTGCCGAGGTGTTCTGTCTTTAGAATGCCTCAGTTTTAGAGCTGTAGCTGAGTTCGGGGCGGGTCTTTGGAGCGCTTGAGCGGTAGTGTTGCCCGTGATTGTTGCCTCATCTTAGCGAGGTAGATTGTTGTTTATTTTGTTTTACTGGTTCAGACATACTATACTGTATGTGGGTTCGTGTCAGTTTGTTGACACCCACAGAATTATTATTTTTAGATACTTGCTAGCTGCTTAGTTCTCTTTTTGTTGATGTGGATCACTTGCTCTCTCGGATGTTTTATGTTACGATTGCATGATAGTTAATTTCAAGTATAAAAATTACTTTTATTACCTCATGCATTACATGTTTTAAAAATGTAAAATCATTATATTTAACGATAGTACAAAACTACTTTTACTTTTACTAAATTTAAAACTTGTATGCCTTGAGGTGTCCTTTGGGAACCTCTATGCCCTTATAGGATGCCTAATTTGATAAAAGAAGTATTTTTCCGCAGCGTTTAATTATTTTTTTCTTCTGGACTAGATGAGCCACTAAGCCGAGGGATACAGCTAACTATTGCACTTAAACTGGTTTTACCTTTAAATAACTTAAAGAATCTTTCTTCTTGTTTAGTAGGAGTTTTGCGTGAACGTCCGCAGTTATCCCCTGTTGACGTGACATCATGACGCGCATTTCTTCCCTTACTCTGATACTCCTTTTGGCGGTGAAAAAAATGCGGGTTGTGACAGTTGGTATCAGAGGGAGGTTGGTTTGACAAGTTCGTCGAACCAGCCAATCTCGTTTAGTTTGTTTTCTCCTTTCATTTGCATACAAACACTGATGTGTCATCAGTACGCCTTAACTGAAGCATAGTCACTATACTCATAGCATTATAAGAAGTATACGGGGCATGTTATGTAGTATGGGATGCATAATATGTGTTTGTATATAGATCCACCATAGGAGGCAACATGTGACGTTTATGTAGTATGAGATGCATAACCATCATCACATGGGTGCCCATTAGTACATTTTTCTTTTCTCGTTGCATGCGATGTTATGTAGTATGGGATGCATAACATTTCATGTGTACGCCGCTCATAACATGCATTAAGGCCTTTTTTTAGGATGCATAGCACTGCATACATAGCATATCACAGCATAAACACGCATGCTAAGTTAAGGTTTACATGATTAAACATGTACACACATGAATTTAAAGAAGAATGAGAATCCATATATTCATGTCATCGGCACAAGAGTTTATAAGATTAGAGTATCACATCCTGAATAGGTCATAACATCATTATAAAATCCCAGAACAAGTTGCAGCTTAGGCAAGTATCTTCAAGCATGGTCTGAACTAGTGTTGTGGCTTAGCTGTAAGCTAGGATTTTGATGAGTTGTTTGTTTGCCTTTTAGAAATGCTGCCAAGGCGTATTGCGAAGAGGTCGACTCCCCAGTCGGAGGGCGAGTCATCTGGAGCGCAAAGTGATGCAATTATAGAGGGTCTGCGTCAGAGCAAAGAGGCTCTGTCGAGACAATTAGTTGCGATGCAATCACAAATTCAATGTTTGTTGGCTGCCGCTCCTGCGCAGCAACCGTTAGTGCAAGATCCTGCCTTGGGACAAGCCGTGCCTGATACCCCTGCCCCTCTAGTGCCCCCGGTGACATTACTGCCAGAGATGAACCTTATATCGCATTTCCAGCGATTGAAACCTCCTACTTATGACGGGAGTGCCGATTTCATTGTTTTGGATGATTGGATTATCTCTATGGATGAGATGTTTACGTATTCGGGGATTGTTGAAGCCTAGAGGGTGATGCTTGCGGCCTACCAGCTTAACGTCCTAGCAAATACACGGTGGATTCGAGAGAAGGAAAGTTTGGAGGAATGATGTTCTTGGGAGTCCTTCAAGAAGATACTGCTGAAAAGTTTCTACCCTCGGTCGAGCAAGACAAATTGATGAACAATTTCCTGCATTTGAAGCAGAGACAGCTCATTGTGAGCAAATACGAGATTGAGTTTAGAAAACTGAGTAGGTTTGCTCCTGATTTGGTAGCTTCTGAGGAGGGTCGAGTGAAACGTTTCCTGGGAGGACTAATAATCGATGTCTAGTAGTTGACATGCCTTATAGAGCTGACAGTTTTGCTATGGTAGTGGAAGTTGCACTGAAAGTCGAGGAAATTGAAAACGCCAAGAACCGAGGTGCTGCAACGAGAAAGGAGAAGAGGAAAGGTGTTGAAGATGGAAGCTCCAGGGCTTCTGGCCCTTCTTCGAAAAAGAGAAGTAAAGAGGTGTGTAGTTTTTGTGGACGGCCGGGCCACCCTTTCGAAAGGTGTTTCAAGAGGACTGCCACCCTGAAGCAGCAACAGGTGCTCGCCATCCACGGTGCACCCAAGGGTGATCTTGTGTGCCCGATCTGTGCAAAGAAGGGTCATGACGTGAGTCATTGCTGGTTGAAGGACAAGGTCTGTTTCCATTGCGGGCAGAAGGGGCACCTGAAGTCTTCATGCCCCCAAGTTCAGACTCCACTGCAGCCTGCCCCGCTTCGGGCTCTACCGCCGCCGTCGAACCCGGACAAACGAAAAGGAAAGTTGAATGTTGTGACCAGAGAAGAAGAACAAACCTCGACCCAAGTCATATCATGTTAGCTAAAGTTTGATTATCTTTTATCCCTCGTTGTTGCCCTTGTTATCGCTCGTTTAGTCATGTATGCTACAGTTTAAAGGGAGTTTAAGGTGCGGAATCGATGGGCACGTGTTCTTTTCGATTCAAGTGCCACCCATTCCTTTGTGTCCCGGAGGTTCGTAGATAATCATCGTTTTAATGTGGATCAGTTAGGAGACTCCTTCAACATCAGGCTTCCCTCCGGTGATTCGGTGATATGTAATCAATAAGTTCTGAGATGCCCTATTTATCTTGGCAATTTTCTAGCCTTTGCGGACTTGATGATTTTGGATCTAGCTGATTTTGATGTGATTTTGGGCATGGACTGACTGTCCAAGTATGATGCGCTCATCCAGTCCAAGGCAAAGCGACTGGACTTCAGGATGGACAATGGCCAACTTATGAGCGTCTATGGATTTCAGGACAGGGTTTCCCCTATAATTTCTGCGGTACGTGCTTGTCATACTATAGAGTCTAGTTGCGAGGCATTTTTAGTTTCTATTTCTGCACTGGAAATTGCTTTTGTTACGCCACGTCTTGAGGATGTCTTGGTGGTACGAGAGTTTCCAGATGTCTTTCCTGATAGTCTTCCAGGACTTCCTCCTGAGAGAGATGTGGAGTTTGAGATAGTCCTCGAGCCAGGTACTCGCCCGATTGCTGAGGAACCATACCGTATGCCTCTGCATGAGGTGTATGAGTTGCGTAATCAGCTCGATGAGTTGCTAAGGTGTGGTTTTATTAGACCAAGTTCTTCTCCGTGGGGTGCTCCAGTTTTGTTCGTAAAGAAGAAAGATGGATCAATGAGGCTATGCATCGATTATAGAGAATTGAACAAGGTAACCATTAAGAATAGGTATCCCTTACCAAGGATCTATGATCTGTTCGATCCGTTGCGTGGTAGTTCAGTATTTTCAAATATCGATCTTCGTTCAGGCTACCACCAGTTAAGAATTCGTTAGACTGATATTCCACGAATCGCTTTCCGTTCGCGGCATGGACATTATGAGTTTTTGGTGATGTCTATCGATTTGACAAATGCACCCTTTGCTTTCATGGATTTGATGAATAGGGTGTTTAAGGACTTCTTTCACCAATTTGGTATTATATTTATAGATGATATCTTGGTGTTTTCCCAATATTGAGGAGCATACTCAGCATTTGCGGTCAGTTTTGTCGACCCTAAGGGAATATAAGTTATATGCGAAGTTGAGCAAGTGTGAATTCTGGCTACCTCAGGAGTCCTTTCTGGTCCATGTTGTAAGCAAGGACGGTATTTCCGTAGACCCGACCAAGATTACAGCTGTAATGGAATGGATGAGACCTTCTACACTTAAAGAGATTAGGAGCTTTTTAGGCCTGGCCGACTATTATAGGAGATTCGTGGAAGGATTTTCAGTGTTGTCAGTTCATCTAACTAGACTTATCCAGAAGAATACTGCATTCATTTGGAGTGATAAGTGTGAAGAAACCTTCCAAGATTTGCAGAAGAGATTATGCACTGCTCCAGTCTTAACCTTGCCTAGTGAAGGACTTGAGTACGCTGTATATGTGGATGCATCACACATCGGACTTAATTTTGTTTTGATGCAAGATGGTAAGATGATCTCGTATGGATCTAGGCAATTGAAGATTCATGAAAGAAACTATCCTACACAAGATTTGGAGTTTGCTGCTGTGATCTATGCATCGAAACTTTGGAGACACTAATTGTATGGCGCGCTGTGCAAGATCTATACGGACCATAAGAGTTTGAAGTACATCTTCACTCAGAAGGAACTAAATCTGTGCGAGCATCGGTGGTTGAAATATGTGGCTGATTATGAAGTTGAAATTCTCTATCATCCAGGAAAGGCTAATGTAGTAGCTGATGCTTTGAGTAGAAAGACTGCCAAAATTTTTAACATGTCAGTACAGTCCTTGGTAGAAGAGTTCTTGTTGATGGATATTGAGGTTGGTGGTAGTACTGTGCCTTCTAGTATAGAAGCACAAGAACCCTCTTGGATTTCCGTAACTAGAGCACATTAGAAGGAAGATCCGAATTTGTTTCACCTCCGGAATAGGACTGTGAAGGGAGAGCTACCTGATTTCTCCTTAGACGTGTTGGATACCTTCAAGTATCGGGGTATATTTTGCCTGCCCGCCTATGGAGACATTCAGACTAAGATCTGTGTTGAAGCTTATGGTTCCAGTGTAACCTACCATCCTGGTTCCACTAATATGTATAAGGATCTAAAGCAAATCATTTGGTGGTCAGGAATGAAGAATGGCATTGCGAAGTTTGTGTTAGAGTGTTTTATGCGTCATAATATTAAGGTTGACCGTAGGAGGCATGGAGGTAAATTGACACCACTTGATATTCTCAGTTGGAAGTGGGAGAGTATTTTGATGGATTTTATTACCGGTCTACAGAAATCTCCCTGTGGGCACGACTCTGTTTGGGTGATAGTCGATAGATTGACTAAATGTGCTCACTTTGTCCCTTTTAAGATTAGATATTCTATGAAAAAGATAGCTGAATTATACCTGGAAGAGGTTATTAGATTGCATGGAGTTCCTGTCAGTATCGTGTCGGATAGAGACTCTCGGTTTACATCTCATTTTTGGAAGAGTTTTCAGGAGGTGTTGGGTATTGATTTAAGGTATTCCATCGCCTATCATCCGCAGACAAATGGTCAAACAGAGCGAGTTAATCAGATCGTAGAGGATGTGATCAGGTGTTTCATATTGGATCACGGTGGTGCTTGGGATGAGCGTCTCAGACTCATGGAATTTGTTTACAATAATAGTTATCAAGATTGTCTGTAGATGGCCCCGCCTGAGGTCTTGTATGGGAGGCGTTGTAGGACTCCTTTATTTTGGGCTGAGGTTGGTGAGAAACCGTTGCTAGGTCTGAAAGCCCTTGAAGAGATGAATTGTGTCGTGACTCATATTCGAGAAAAGCTCCGTATAGCACAAGAACGCTATAAGAAATATGCTAATCAATGAAGGGTTGATATGGAGTTCATTGTTGATGACTTTTTTTTCTAAAAGTTTCTCCGATGTCTGGTGTTAAGTGGTTTTTAAGGAACCACAAGTTAGACCCCCGGGACGTGGGACCTTTTTAGATTCTTGAGCGCATCGGTGTATCAGCTTATAGGCTGGAGTTTCCCGCTACATTCCCTGGTGTCCATGATGTGTTCCATATAAGCCAGTTGCGGAAGTTTATTCGCAATGGTCGTCAAGTCCTTGACTTGGTGCCCAATATTCAACCCAACCTTTCTTACGTAGAAGAATACGTTTGAATTATGGATTCTCAAGATCGAGTGTTGCGAAGGAAGACCATCCCAATGGTTAAAGTTCTCTAGCGAAATCAAGACGTCGTGTAACATCCCGTGTTACTTCTAGACCCCTCAACTTTGATTGGGTTGGGAATGGGGTGGGTGATAGGGAATTTAGCTAAGTTTGACCCTTGGGAGTGAGTTGTGGCCATGTGGGGGCCCACTAAAGGGCCAAAGCCAACTAGGTCAAACTAGCCTAAATAGGAACCCTAGCCACACCATGACCCCACCACATTGTCCTAACCCTAAAATAATCTAAGTGGGCCCTAGGACATGTCATTAGGTCAACCCTTTGTCCCTAGTTGACCAAAGTCAACCATAGTCCTAAGTTGGTCAAACCTATACCCATAGGCCCAATTAGCCAAAGTAGGGCACCACATTGACCCAACCCAAGTTGAGTAGTGCCATTAGACCAAGACCACCAAGTGAGGTCAGCCCACTCATCATGGTTGACCAGGTCAACTCAAGTCAACTTAGTCAACATAATTGACATAAAGAAGAAAATGAGGGCTAAGCCCACTCTCCTTGGGCCAAGCCCACCAAACTTGCCCATGGCCAGCCCAAGTGGACAACGACCAGCCCTACCCCTCTGGTTTTGGAGAGAGGACACATGCATGAGGGTAAAGTGGAAATTTTAGGAGAGAGAATAGGAGTGAGAAGAGGAAAAGAGGTGGAGTCCACTTGGCCTTGGCTCCATCAGCCCAAAAGCTTGCTGGCCGGCCACCCAAGGAATTCCAGAGAATTTGGCAGCATGGTGGCCACTTTGCACCAAGGGTGAAGCCTCCAAATCCCCAAACCGAGATCACCTTGGTTGCATCCCCTTATACAGCCACTTCTAGCTCAAACCGACCACACCATCAGCTTCAGTGAGTGGAATCGAGTGGAGAATGAGTCCTGGAACAAAGATTTTGGTGAAGAATCAAGGTTTTTAGCAAGAGATCGCCGGAGCAGCTCAACCATGGCCAACCTCCACTAACCTCGCCGTCGTGCCACCATTCGGGTCCGTTTCGCCTCCCCTCTACTCGTACTAGAATTTTAGATCCTTTAGGAGAGACATCGGGCTCAATCGAGCCCGATACCATGTGAGTAAATGGAGATTTTTCCGAGTTTTGCTTCTTGCTCGGGTTCGCCGGAGGAGCCAATTCTGGCGGCCTCATCGCCGGGAATCGCAAGCCACCACCTCAGTGAAGGTGGTGGCGACATCCGCCGGCGATGGTGGTAGCTCAGCTGGCCGGAAACAGCCAGCAAAGGTGGCCCAACTAGAATCGATCCCATCCGTTGGCTGATTGGGGACGATGACCAGATCCAGTCTATCTTGCGTCAAGATTCGTGCAACCAGATAATTATTAAATTAAATAAACTATAGTATATATATATATGCATTCTGTCACACTTATACAGTAATATTGCATGGCTATTTTAGACCTCTTAGATGCATTTCCAGGACATGAACCTTAAATGAATTTTGTAGCTTAATGTCTTTATTTTAATTTGGCACCTTAAACATCAAATTTGGTATAGTATATTGGGCTGTAGGTCAGTTTTCCTAGGATTGGTCCTAGGCAAGGGCAGAAATTCAAATTGATGCCCAAGCCAAACCATTAATCCAAATGACACCAAATTTTGGGTGCATGCATGATTAGGGCATATTTAGCCACTGCAAAAAATTGAGAATTTGTGGGAATAAAATTTCTATAGTGTTTTCTTAAATATTAAAAAGTAAATAAAAGAAATATTTGGAGTGTTATGGCTCCAAATGACCCCAAATTTTGGTGGCATGTCCTTGGCGACAATTCATGTGCATAGTGAAGATTTCAGCACATTTGGACCAGTGCATATTGGGTAAACTCACTTGCATGTGTTGATTATGCATAGACTTGGGGTGCAAAAAGCCAATTTTGAAATATTATGTATTAAGCCTATTTGGAACATCCAAAAATCATGGTATTGATTTCAGAGGCTCATTAGGGTGAATTATACCCCCACATTGTCGTAATGGGATTTTTGGAAGCAAAAATCCCATTATTTGGAATTTTTGGAATAATAGAATTTTTGAAAAATAAATGTAAAAATAGGTTCATCATTGAGATAAAATCCCCAATTTTTGTCCAAGTCAATATAATGTTAGATTTAACTCCTAAAAAGTTTTATGTCTCTGTTTGAAGAATTTTGATAGGAGTTATGTGGAAGTTACCTTTTTACCCTCATTTTACTTAATTAGCAAATTGGTGAAAATACTCAGTAGAAAATTTTGGAAAATTTCTTGGTGATATATCTGAGTATGAATAACCTTGTATAATTTTCTCAGCATTTTTAGATGAATCAGTAATGTTTAAAACCTTAAAATGGAATTTTTGTAAATTGTTAAGAATTGAATTTGGTAGGCCATTACATTATAGAAGTTGATGAAACTCTGCCATTGGCCTTCAATTAATGATATATATGCTTTGTAAGTTTCCTAGAATTTTTAGTAATGTATTCCTTATACTTCATTTGAAAAATGACAATTATATGAGTTTGGTATTAATTAAGGAATAAATAGAAATATTCAAAGGAAAATTATAAATTTTCGTAGACAGTTATATTTTACCAAGATGCAACTCAGGCAAAATTCCTTAGGTCAGTGTATTATAATTTGTGATACTTCATGTATTAAATGACCTAGGAGATTAATTTAATGATTTAATTAGAGGCCTTAATGACATAAGAAAATTATGAAAATCAATAGGCTCACTTCATTAGTCCATACCATCCTACGATAAATAATTGGGGGCAGGTGGCCCAAGGAATTTGAAGTTCCATTTCGGGGTGGTATTAGGTCATGGGTTGCGCATAGTATAAGTAGGTCATGTTATAAGGACCACCAGGGGATAGATCAATAAATGAGCTAGAGACTTCATTTGGAATATGACAGGTAGAGTTGTCTTAGTGACGAGAGTAAAAGTGCAAGCCCTTGGATAGCAACTGGAGTGGAGGACGGCGGAAGACCGTCGCCCTTCTAAGAACACCTTAAGTCATTAGGATCACTCAAGAGTAATAACGAGTGCTGGGGGTAAATTTTGGGTAGTCATCAAGTAAAGTAAATATCCTTGAGAAAGGGAGCTTTGGGCGTAATCCCGTAGTAGTTCCTAGTACCCTCGAGAGCCCTTCACTGTGTATACCCTGGGCAGTCCTGGGATTAACCTTAAATCACTAAGTTTAATAACCCGTAGATAAGAGTAGTCTAATAGGTTAAGACATTGTGGTTCATACTCACCCGTGTAGGGTTGGAGGGATTGTGATAAATGCCCACTCATGTAGGGTTGGAGGGATTGTGATAAATGCTCACCCGTGTAGGGTTGGAGGGATTGTGATAAATGCTCACCCGTGTATGGTTTGAAGGAGTCAGGACAGGTTGGTCCTGTGAGCTGAAGGCTCGAGATGAAATACTTTCATGTGTATAAATTTAGTGGCGGGTCATGTGGTACTGGCCGATCGTGACACCAACGACAGTATGGTGAACCAGGCGGGTGTGAGGGTTTGAGGGGCTAGTGGGTTATTTTACACTGCGGTCTGGAGGACGACCCCCGATAACATACACCCGACCCAACAAGACTGACAGGTTGTCTGCAAAGTACGTACGCATGGACTCGAGAGTGCACCTAGGACATGTACATAGGCATATGAGAGGTGTCTAAGGTTTGGTAGTGTGCATACCGGCCTAGAAGTGGAGATGTCCGCTCTGCTGCTGCCGTAGCCACAGCGGTGGTACCCGAGAGTGAAGCTAGCTCTCAAAAAGTGGGAACTAAAGGTCTGTGATCACAGAGTCGTTGTGTGTGAGTTGCACTTGCCTGTTGCATAAATTGCATCATAAACATTCATTCATATTAGGTCATACGCTTCATAGATCCTTATCATATAAATTAGTATGCGCTCTTTTATATGATAAGTTAATTTTACTAGAAACCTTAACTTATAAATTTGTATCGGCATTTTTATAAGTTAAGGTACATTTCTGATGGTAGTGTAGTGGTAGTATGGCCTTACTTTTCTGCTCTTACTTTCATTTCTTTACTTACTTTACCGTACTGTATTTTACTTCACTTGTCTTACTTACTTCAGTTTTATACTTTACTTATTGCACTTGTATTTCTTACATAGAACTGCTAGAGTAGAACTACTATTACTCCCCATATACTTGTTAGTATAGTGCCACTGCCACCTGTTTACACTTGTTACCCCTTGTTGTCCTCCGCTTCGTCCTCCCGTACGGTGCATAGGAGTTGCGGGGCGAGGTGTGGAGGAAAGGACTTAGTCTTTTTGACTAATGGTCAGTGAACAAACTATTTTTAGGAGCTCGAGGAGATGGAGCACCAGCACGACCGGCAGGACGAGATGACAGGACGTGAGGAGCTGATACCACCACCTACTACTACTACTATAGAGTTGCCTCAGGTGGGATGACTTTGTGATGATACTTATCTTCCGCTGTTTAGAGTTGAGAGAGAGAGAGATTTTGATATGATGTACTGGGCATAAGCCCTTTTTATTTCTATGGACAGATGTATTTCCTTTTCATAGACTTATATACATGTACTGTGATTATGGACTAGTTGTGGTTTACTTTTACCATTATACTTCTTTTCTCATTTTGGCCTACAGATTATATGATCATATTAGCCAGCAGAATCGGCGTGTTGCGGTGTCGACTAACTCGTGCGTTAGTGTCACCGTAAGACGGCGGTTCTGGGCATAAGACCGGGTAGCCTCCTTGGTAAGGGGAAGGGGTCTTAAAAACTGGTATCACTTGACCGAACGATCGTATGAGAAAGAAGTCCACAACACAGGACCACCCCGCGCGAGCATTAGTTTGCGGACAAACTATGCAGTGGAAGCAGTGGTGTGCCCATGTGTAAAAATTCACATAAATAATCCATTAAATACAATGAGTTAGGTCAGTTCTGTTTTAACCTTACCTTTATGCAACCTCCACAGGTCGCTGCGCCGCAAAATGTGGTTCCACCCCCTCCAGCTGCCACTACATTTCTACAAATAGAGATGGGGCAGACTTTGACGGCGATCCTAGAAGCCTTCAAAGCTCAGCAAGTCCCGGCTCCGCAGCCAAATTCGGGGTCAAGCTGGCTGAGTGCCTTCAAGAGCATATCCCCACCGATGTACCGTGGGACAGAGGATGCTATGAAGACGGAGGAATGGCTGGAGGCCAAACATGAGATATTGGCAGGCATCAGCTGCCCGGTCGGCCAAGCAGTTCCTCTAGCCACCTCTGCACTAGAAGCTCATGCGATGATATGGTGGAAGTCTGTACGAGAGTCTACATATGCTGACTGGGAGCTGTCGGACATATCTTGGGAGGAGTTCGGCGAAGTATTTTTGGATCACTTCGTATCCTGCACAAACAGAGATGCATTGGAGGAGATATTTTTGAACCTCAGGTAGGGGAGCAGATCGGTGATTGAATACCAGAGGGAGTTTTCCCACCTTGCCAGGTTCGCAGGGATACAGGATACAGACGATAGCAGGTATGCCAAGAGATTCTACCGGGGCCTCAGAGATGACTTGAGGCAGGACTTATTGTTCATTTCTCACGGCACATCAACCCAAATCATCGAGATGGCAAAGAAGCTGGAGGCTGACGAGCTGATGGTGCTAGGCAGAGGAAAGAGACCGTACCATGGGTCGACATCAGGACAGAGCAGTAGGGGCTCTCAGAGAGGTAGGACTATTGGATACAAGAGGGGTGGGGGACGTCGTCGTCCCAACTTCAGGCAGTAGCAGGTGCTTCCTCAAGCATTAACTCCCACACCTCTACAGGTGCATGTTCCGAGGAGGCTGGATGACCATGGTCACCAGCCGGTAGTTTGTTACGGATGCCGCCAGCTCGGGCACATTAGATCAGAGTTTCTGCATCGGTTCCATCTACCTCCTCCTCCTCCACTTCCAGTGGCCCCTCCAGTACAGCAGGGCCGAGGCCGAGGCCGAGACCGAGGAAGTGGTCGAGGTCGAGTCCAGGGATATCACGGCCGAGGACACAACCAGGAGCAGATGCACGCCTTGGACCTCACGGAGCAAAGGAACCCCAAGGAAGTGATTACAGGTACTTAAATTATTATTAATTTAGAAATTTCAACCTTAGTAGTGCCTTGAAAACCATAGATATAACCTCCATTTTAACTCAAATAAATCTCAGGCATAGTTATGATCAGCGGCAAGCCCGCTCATACCCTCTTCGACACGGGTGATTCGCACTCATTCGTGTCAGACACTTTTATTGAAGGACTAGAGGGTGGGGAGAGATTCCCTGGCATAGAGATAAGGGTGCGTCTTCCTGATGGCTCGGAGCTACAGACCACGGATAGTTGCAACATGGAGGCCGAGATCGGAGGCAAGGTATTCGAAGCTCTGGTGGCAGTCTTTAGATTGTCGGACTTTGATTTGATTTTGGGCATGTCCTGGCTTCATTGGAACTATGCCCAGATCGACTGCCCCTCTAAGAGGATGACACTCAGGCATGGAGACTCCTACGTTACTATTGAAGGTATCCGACCTATTCCCCGTCTATCATTATCTCTTGTACAGGCTGTTAATTCCTATGAGCAGGGGGAAGAGGTGTACCTTATCTGTTTCGAGATGGTGGCAGCAAAGAGTTCTATAGCTGATATCCCGGTGGTTCGGGATTTCTCTTATGTATTCCCATAGAAATTGCCCGGACTACCACCAGCTCGGGACTTGGATTTCAGGACTCAGTTGGTGCCGAGGGCGAGGCCAGTGTCCCGGGCACCTTACAGGATGGCTCCTAGAGAGTTGGCAGAATTCAGGACTCAGCTTCAGGAGCTTGTGGAATCGGGATTTGTGCGGCCGAGCTCGTCATTGTGGGGAGCACCAGTTCTCTTTGTTAAGAAGAAAGACAGATCATTGCGGCTGTGCATAGATTACAGGGTGCTAAATCGGTTGACGGTCTGGAATACCTATCCACTACCTCGGATAGACGAGTTATTTGATCAGCTTCAGGGGACTTCTTTTTCTCTAAGCTGTATTTGAGATCCGGTTACTATCAGCTGCGCATCTGAGAGGAAGACATCTCGAAGACGGCTTTCAGCTCATGATACGGGTTATACTAGTTCACGGTGATGCCTTTTGGGCTCACGAATGCACCGATCGTGTTCATGAGTCTAATGAACCGTGTATTCGAGCCCTTCTTAGACCGCTTCGTCATTGTATTCATCGATGATATTCTGATCTATTCCCAGACTCAGGAGGAGCACACAGAGCATTTGACACAGGTTTTACAGAGGCTGCGGGAGTCCCAGATGTATGCGAAGTTTTCTAAGTGCCAGTTCTGGCTATATGAGGTGGCCTTCTTGGGGCATACGATCAGTGGAGCTGGATTGGCGGTGGATCAAACCAAGATAGAGACAGTGAGAGAATGACCACGACCGAAGACAGTGTCAGACATTTGCAGCTTCTTGGGATTAGCAGGTTACTATCGTAAGTTCGTGGAGGGGTTCTCGAGGATAGTACTTCCCCTCACGACCTTGACGAGGAAGGATGTAGAGTTTTCTTGGACAGAGCAGTGCGAGACAGCGTTTTAGGAGTTGAAGGACTAACTTACCTCATCCCTTATCCTTGCACTCCCATCTGGGAGTGAGGGGTTTCAGATTTACCCGGATGCCTCATACGAAGGGATGGGTGTTGTACTGATGCATCATGGACATGTTATCGCTTTTGCTTCAAGATAGTTGAAGAAACACAAGCATAACTATCCGGTACACGATTTGGAGCTTGGGGCTGTTGTATTTGCACTAAAGATATAACGGTATTATCTGTATGAGGTTCATTGTAACATTTTCTCAGATCACAAGAATCTCAAGTACATCGATACGCAGAAGGACCTAAACCTGCGATAGAGGAGATGGCTAGAATGTCTCTATGAATAAGATTACCAGATTCACTACCACCCGGGGAAGGCAAAAACATTAGCAGATGCATTGAGCAGGAGGGCCGGCACCTCTGGACCGGAGCCTAGAGTGATGGCTATGGAGCTGATACAGATGATGGACGACATGCATATTATTATTTTTTCTGAGGCCGAACCAGTAGGATATCGAGAGTACCTGAGCTCATTGATCAGATATGATGACATTCGGGAGCGCATTATGGCACATCAGAGGCTGGATGCTACATTGGAGCCGATTTTCAGTGCCCTGGAAAGGAGCAAGGTTGAGGATTACACGCTGCAGGATGATCTCCTTCGATTATGTGGACGCATTTATATACTAACAGGGGGAGGTATCCGGGATGATATACTTAGAGAGGCGCATTGCTCCCGATATTCAGTGCATCCCGGCATCACCAAGATGTGGGCAGATTTATGGAAGACTATGTATTGGCCTGGGATGAAGAGGGAGATCACCCACTTTGTGACACATTATGAGACGTGCCAGCACGTTAAGGTGGAATGCAAGAGCCCGGGAGGTTTATTACAACCATTGCCAGTCCCAGAGTGGAAGTTCGAGGACATTGTTATGGACTTTGTGCACGGACTACCTCGCTCCCACTCTGGGCATGATTCCATCTGGGTCATAGTAGACAGACTGACCAAGGTGGCGCGCTTTATTCCAGTCAAGAAGGATGCTCCAGTTGCAGTTTTGGTGAGATTATTCGTGCAGCAGTTTGTCAGATACCATGGCATCCCTAGGACGATTGTTTCGAACCGTGAGGGTAGGTTCACTTCGAGGGAGTGGAGGGCTGTGCATGCTTACTTGGGCTCTCGGCTTACTTTTAGTACCACCTTCCACCCACAGACCGACAGCTAGACGAAGCGGACCATCCGGACTATGGAGGATCTACTACGCCTATGCATATTGGATACGAGGAAGGCTTGGGAGAGGCTGCTACCATTGATTGAGTTCTCCTACAATAACAGCCACCAGGATAGCATCAGGATGGCTCCATATGAGAGGCACTTTACGGGAGGAAGTGCCAGACACCGCTGTCTTGGGTTCAAGATGTGGATACCAAGGCTCTTGGCTCTAATTATGTGAAGGATACGGAGGCTCAGGTTCATTTGATCAGGGATCGACAGCTAGAGGCCCAGAGTATACAGGTGAAGTATTATGATGCTCAGCACCGGAAGGTGGAGTTCCAGGTTGGAGATAGAGTTTTCTTGAAGATACGTCTGGTACACGGTGTCTCTCGGTTGTGGAGGCATAAGAAGCTCAGTCCTCGATACATGGGGCCATACTTGATCCTGGAGTGGATCGGCCCCTCAGCTTACCGACTGCAGCTGCCACCGGAGTTGGGTACCCTACACGATGTCTTCCATGTCTCTTCCTTGTGAAGTGCTCTCCTACGACCGGAGCGGCATGTTTGTACTACAGCCGGTCCGATAGCGCCAGATACACCCGTCAAATTGGAGCCAATCCGGATTGATGATACAGATGTCCGTGTGTTGCGGAAGAAGAAGGTCCCTCTCGTGAAGGTGTTGTGGTCTAATCATGGACGGGAGAAGCACACCTGGGAACGAAGGGATCTAATGTTGGAACGACACCTGAAGCTGTTTACTTCAGGTATGCTACAAATTATGTTTTAAATTTACTTAAACTGTTACAGATAGAACCTCGTAGACCCGAACTTGAATTTCGAGGATGAAATTATTTTCTTGTTTATTGGGATTTGTAACATCCCATGTTACTTCTAGACCCCTCAACTTAGATTGGGTTAGGCATGGGGTGGGTGATAGGGAATTTAGCTAAGTTTGACCCTAGGGAGTGAGTTGTGGCCATGTGGGGGCCCACTAAAAGGCCAAAGTCAACTAGGTCAAACTAGACTAAATAGGAACCCTAGCAACACCATGACCCCACCACATTGCCCTAACCCAAAAATAATCTAAGTGGGCCCTAGGACATGTCATTAGGTCAACCGTTTGACCCTAGTTGACCAAAGTCAATCATAGCCCTAAGTTGGTCAATCCTATACCCATAGGACCAATTAGCCCAAGTAGAGCACCACATTGACCCAACCCAAGTTGAGTGGTGCCATTAGACCCATGACCACCAAGTGGGGTCAGCCCACTCATCAGGGTTGACCAGGTCAACTCAAGTCAACTTAGTCAACATAATTGACCTAAAGAAGAAAATGAGGGCTAAGCCCACTCTCCTTGTGCCAAGCCCACCAAACTTGGCCCATGGCCAGCCCAAGTGGACAAAGACCAGCCCTACCCCTCTGGTTTTGGAGAGATGACACATGCATGAGGGTAAAGTGGGAATTTTAGGAGAGAGAATAAGAGTGAGAAGAGGAAAAGAGGTGGAGGCCACTTGGCCTTGGCTCCATCAGCCCAAAATCTTGCTGGTCGGCCACCCAAGGAATTCCCGAGAATTTGGTAGCATGGTGGCCACTTGGCACCAAGGGTGAAGCCTCCAAAGCCCCAAACCGAGCTCACCTTGGTTGTATCTCCCTATACAGCCACTTATAGCTCAAACTGACCACACCATCAGCTTCAGTGAGTGGAATCGAGTGCAGAACGAGTTATGGAGCAAAGCTTTTGGTGAAGAATCAAGGTTTTGAGCAGGAGATCGCCGGAGCAGCTCAACCATGGCCAATCGCCGCCAACCTCGCCGTCGTGCCGGCATTCGGGTCTGTTTCGCCTCCCCTCTAATCGTACTAGAATTCTAGATCCTTTAGGAGAGACATCAGGCTCAATAGAGACCGATACCATGTGAGGAAATGTAGATATTTTCGAGTTTTGCTTCTTGCTCGGGTTCACCGGAGGAGCCAATTCCAGCAACCTCATCGTCGGGAATCGCTATCCACCACCTCAGTAAAGTTGGTGGTGACATCCGCCGGCAGTGGTGGTGGCTCAGCTGGCTGGAAACAACCAGCAAAGGTGGCCCAGCCAGAATTGATCCCAGTCGTTGGCTGATTGGGGACGATGACCAGATCCCGTCTATCTTGCGTCAAGATTCGTGCAACCCGATATTTATTAAATTAAATAAACTATGGTATATATATATGCATTTTGCCACACTTATACAGTAATATTACATGGCTATTTTAGGCCTCTTAGAAGCACTTCCAGGACATGAATCTTAAATGAATTTTGTAGCTTAATGTCTTAAATTTAATTTGGCACCTTAAACATCAAATTTGGTAGTGTATATTGGGTTGTAGGTCAGGTTTCCTAGGACTGGTCCTAGGCAATGACAGAATTATAAATTGATGCCCAAACCAAACCAGTAATACAAATGATAGCAAATTTTGGGTGCATGCATGATTAGGGCATATTTAACCCCTGCCAAAAATTGAGAATTTTGGGGAAAATAATTTCTATAGTTTTTGCTTAAATATCAAAAAGTAAATAAATGAAATATTTGGAGTGTTATGGCTCCAAATGACCACATATTTTGGCGGCATGTCCTTGGGGACTATTCATGTGCATGGTACACATTGCAGCACATTTGGACCATTGCATGTTGGGTAAACTCACTTGCATGTGTTGAGTATACATTGGCTTGGGGTGCAAATAGCCAATTGTGAAATATTGTGTATTACGCCTATTTGGAACATCCAAAAATCATGGTATTTATTTCAGAGGCTCTTTAGGTTTAATTATACCCCCACATTGTCATAATGGGATTTTTGGAAGCAAAAATCCCATTATTTGGAATTTTTGGAATAATAGAATTTTTGAAAAATAAATGTAAAAATAGGTTCATCATTGAGATAAAATCCCCAATTTTTGTCAAAGTCAATATAATGTTAGATTTAACTCCTAAAAAGTTTAATGTCTCTGTTTGAAAAGTTTGATAGGAGTTATGTGGAAATTACCTTTTTACCCTCATTTTACTTAATTAGCAAATTGGTAAAAATACTCAGTAGAAAATTTTGGAAAATTTCTTGGTGATATATCCGAGTATGACTAACCTTGTACAAGTTTCTAAGCATTTCTGGTTGAATCAGTAATTTTTAAAATCTTAAAATTACATTTTGGTAAATTGTTAAGAATTGAATTTGGTAGGCCATTACATTATAAAAGTTGTTGAAACTCTCCCAGTGGCCTTAAATTAATTTTATATATGCTCTGTAATGTTCCTAGAATTTTTAGTAATGTATTTCTTATGCTTCATTAGGAAAATGACAATTATGTGAGTTTTGTATTAATTAAGGAATAAATAGAAATATTCAAAGAAAATTTATAAATTTTGGTAGACAACTATAAGTTACCAAGATGCAGCTCAGAAAAAATTTCTTAGGTCATTGGATTATAATTTGTGATACTTCATGTATTAAATGTCCTAGGGGATTAATTAAATGATTTAATTAGATGTCTTAATGACTTAAGAAAATTATGAAAATCAATAGACTCACTTCATTAGTCCATACCATCATAGGATAAATAATTAGGGGCAGGTGTCCCAAGGAATTGGAAGTTCCATTTCGGGGTGGTATTAGGTCATAGGTTGCGCATAGTGTAAGTAGGTCATGTTATAAGGACCACCGGGGGATAGATCAATAAATGAGCTAGAGACTTCAATTGGAATATGACCCTGGTGGGTCGAGTTGTCTTAGTGACGAGAGTAAAAGTACAAGCACTTGGATAGCAACTGGAGTGGAGGCGGGCGGAAGACTGTCGCCCTTCTGAGAACACCTTAAGTCATTAGGATCACTCAAGAGTAATAACGAGAGCTGGGGGTAAATTTTGGGTAGTCATCAACTAAAGTAAATATCCTTGAGAAAGGGAGATTGGGAGTAATTCCATCGTAGTTCCTAGTGCCCCCGAGAGCCCTTCACCGGGTATACCCTGGGCAGTCCTGTGATTAACCTTAAATCACTAAGTATAATAACCAGTAGACAAGAGTAGTCTAATAGGTTAAGACATTGTATTTCATACTCACCCATGTAGGGTTGGAGGGATTGTGATAAATGCTGACCCGTGTAGGGTTGGAGGGATTGTGATAAATGCTCACCCGTGTAGGGTTGGAGGGATTGTGATAAATGCTCACCCGTGTAGGGTTTGAGGGAGTCAGGACAGGTTGGTCCCGTGAGCTGAAGGCTCGAGATGAAATACTTGCATGTGCATAAATTTAGTGGCGGGTCATGCGGTACTGGCCGATCGTCACACCGATTATTTGTCTTTTTCCTTAAGTCTCTTGCATAAAAGGCGCGATCTACATCAGAGATTGCTGTAGCAACAAACGTATATTTCATTATTAAGGCTTTTCGGCGGCTACAACGTTAGCCACGCGGCCTATTATCATTGTTTATTTTCAAATAAGCCGCGAGAACTTCTCTCTTCCATGTAGATAATTCTATTTCTTCATTAAGACTTTTGGCGGTTAAACTGTTAGCCGCGCGGCGTATCGTCAATGTGTATTCTCTAGTAAGTCACGTGAATTTCTCCCTCTCTTACAGATAACTTCATTGAAGTCGCAGTCTGGCCTCAGACCGGTTTGCATATTAACTATCTATTAAATCGGAAATTACACTAAGACCGCGTAGAATTATACAAGTAAGAAATAGGAGAAGTAAACTAAGTTACACATCAAAGGTAAAAGTTTTCCTTCACTTCTATTTCATAAAGGTTTACAAGATGCTAACCGCGCGGTTTACAAAAATCATACCGCCGGTTTCTCAAAAAATTCCAAAATACAACTAAAAACAAAAAAGTTCCTAATCGGCCGGCTTGAGTTTTTTAGCCGCAGGAGAACTTGAATCACCGCCACCCTCGATGTCGACGGAAGATTTAAAATACCCACTGCTGCTAGCTGTCGAACCACTAGAAGCCGCCGGATCTATCCGCGCGGTCTCCGAGCCCTGACCGCCGGTCTCAGATGAAGCGCCTTCGCTCCGGCTTCCCTGGCCACCCTGTTGGGAACTATACTCACATTAACCCAGATTTGATGAAGTCACCCTGGAACTAAGATGAATTAGTTTGTATTTGATGCTTAGTTTGAGTTATGTGTGTGCAGGACTCCAATGGGAACTGTAGATCAATGTCAGTCTATAATGGGTCACCAAACACAGGACCATACAATGTAATCCCTCATTGTATGCTCCAAAGTGTTGTCTCATATGTAGCCTCTCTATTGGGATACACTTCATATTCAAGTTATAGGACTGTGTAAAGACTTGGTGCTGATTCCCTTCTAATAGAAGAAAGATTGCTGACAGAAATTTTCCTAAGTATTTCTCTCGAGTAGGTCCTTAACTACTCGAGTAGATCACTTGAGATATACTCGAGTAAAACTTATGCATACTCGAGTAAGAAAATTCCTCCTCTCGTGAAGTTAAATAAAACACTCGAGTAGTTCACTGACATACTCGAGTAGCTTACTTAACTACTCGAGTAGATCACTCTTCCTACTCGAGTTGCCCAAAATTTTGTTTCCAAATTTTTTCTAAGTCATTTACTCGAGTAGGTACTTTATATACTCGAGTTGTTCTCGACACTGTGTCGAGTATCTCTCTTCTCTGTGTCGAGTAGTTAAGAAATACTCGAGTAGGCCATTCATATACTCGAGAAGATTTCTTTCCTCTCGAGTAGCTCAATATGACTACTCGAGTAACTGTTTCTCCCGTGTGCAGAATATTTCTAAGTGTTTATCTCGAGTAGTTCTTCTAACCACTCGAGTATTTCAATTCTGCCTACTCGAGTAGTACAACATGTACTCGAGTAGCTCAATTCCTTCCCGTAAAAATTTTCTATGTACTCGAGTAGATCTTCTATATACTCGAGTAGTTGATTATATGCACTCGAGTAGTTGTCTTTTACCTACTCGAGTAGCCATGAATTATATACCCGAGTAATATTTCTCTGCTTACTCGAGTAGTCCTTGACCTACTCGAGTAGTTTTATACCCACTCGTGTATATGACCTCATTTTCTCTGAAATTTCCCCTAAGTCCAGATTTGACAGATTTTCAAATCCCGTGACATGATTGGTCCACGTGTACGTCATTAAAACCAATTATGACTGTTATTAGTACTCCTATAAAAGGTCTTGTCTAATCAACAAACCCTAATCAGAAAAACAAATCTTTCAAGAAGAAAATTATTCTAAGTTTTGCAGCCGCCGCTTTCCAAAAAGGAATCGTTGTTTCCTCTCTCTCTCTTCACGGAACGAAAGCCGCCGCCGCCTCTGTTCTTCTCCGGCAAGGGTTTCAAACTTCAGAGGAAATAGACTGAAAAAGCACTCCAGATCGAGATCGATTCGCATATACTCATCATCTGTCCGATCGTGGAAGCAAGGAGTTCAGATCTACTGTTGCCGAGAATCTTTCTTCAACTTTTTTGATAAACCCACACGCCAAGAAGAAGATTCCAGTTCCTCTCTCATTTTCAGATCTGAACCAGAAAATATTACTGTTTGTATTTTTCAATACTTGTATTTTATTTCCGTAGGAGAATTTTTCTCCGAGTGTAGGAGTTTTCTACTCCGAGTTTGTAGGAAGGTGTTTCTTTCGAGTTGTAGATCCAGTTGATTGGATTGAGATTGTAGGAGCTTTGTTCCGATGGTAGGATTGATTTTAAATCCGAGATAGTGGAGTAGCCGAGTCTAGTTTATTGATAGATCGGTGAGGGAAAGTGGATGTACCCAAGATCGGGGAACCACTATAAACCTTGTCTCGTATGTGATATTTTAGTAGATAGATATGTGCTGTGTTCTAAGATTTTTTATTCCGCAAAAGACGCACAACTCACCTATTCACCCCCCTCTAGGTGATTTAGGTTGACAACTATTATCTTTCAATTGGTATCAGAGCGAGGTTGATCGTTAAAAGGTTAACACCTTGATCAGTTCCTGCATATAGTTGTCATTTGAGATCTATCTATCATGGACAAGGCAAAGGATTTCGCCAAGCTTCCCCTGTGCAACAAGAACAACTTTCCCATGTGGAAAGATAGGATCAAATTTTTTATGGAAGATGTGGATCCAAGGATCTTCATGATAGTTGAAGAAGGTCCTTATGTCCCTATGAATATCTCCACTATAGATCCTACCAAGAAGGTTCCAAAGAAGCTGATGGATTTAGACAAGGACGAGATTGCACTTGTCTCACTAGACAAGAAAGCTAAAAACATTATAGCAAGTGCAGTTGATGACTCCATGCTGCAAAACTTAATCCACTGCCAATCTACAAAGAAGATTTGGCATTCCTTGGTTACCTTAATGGAGGGAACAAAAGAAGTGAGGGATGATCAGAGATCCCTCCTCAATCAGAAGTATGAAGCCTTCCGACAGGGAAGCAAAGAGACCATTGCTGATACATTTGAGAACTTTTTCAAGATAGTGAATGGCCTAAGAGTCTATGGCAGAGTATTCACTAATGGAGAACTGAATGACAAATTCTTGAGATCCCTGACCAAAGAATGGGACAACAAGGTCTGTGCCATTAGGGAGTTTGGGAAGCTGGCTGAGATAGACCCACAAAATCTCTTCGGGAAGCTTATGTCATATGAGCTTCAACTCAACACCAGGAAAGCTGAAGAAGAGAAGAGCATGTCTGCTCTCAAAGAAAAGTTTGTTGCTCTAAAAGCAGACACCTCCAGAAAGACAAAGGCTGCCTCCCCTACTCCAGCTCCAGAGATTAGTGAAGAAGAAGAAACTTGTGAGCATAGTACCTTAGGCTCTGAGCTATCAGAAGGAGAGTTCTCACTGCTCTCACGTCAGTTCAAGAAATTCTTGAATAAGAAAAAGCAATGGAAAGGCAAGGATGCCTCCTATAGAAGATCACGACACGATGGTGATCAACAAAGAAAAGGCTCAAGTAGCCATGACAGGTATTCCTCCAAACAGAACAAATATGTTTCGACTGACATCATTTGCTATTGTTGCAATAATCCAGGTCACGTCATCGCTGACTGCCCTCATAAGAAGAAGGAGGGTGGTAGAAGAGAAGAAAAGAAATCCTCACACAACAAGAAGAGGAAACAAAAGAGCCTCATAGCGAAAAAGACCAAGATTCTTAGTGACTCCGACTAATCTGAGTCAAGTGAAGAAGAAGAAGCTTATTTTGGGCTAATGGCTCAAACAGATGATGATCAAGAGCCCCAGTTCACTGGAAAGGTAAACTCTCATACCCCTCTTTTAGATTCTAAAGTCTCTGAGCATAATTGTGAGGATAGCTCCTCTGACGATGAGTCAGAGCTAATGGCCCAGTACCAGGAGTTAATCATGGCTTATGACAAATGTCGTCGAGTCGTGAAGACTCAGGCTAAAGAGATCAAATCTCTAAAAGCCGAAGAGAGCATCTTGAGAGAGAAAGTCGCAAAGACTGACACCCTCGAAGAAAACTTCAATAATGCTATTGAAGAATATAACAAGGCTCTTGAGCACCTTGACCTTAAGGAGAAAATCATCAATGAGTTGGAAGCCCAACTTGCGGCTGAAAAGAAACTTGTTGAGAGTTTCTCGAAGCCCAAAACAGTTCTTCCATTCGTTGCTGAATTCTCAGCAAAGGCCAATGGAGCTGGACTAGGCCATAAAGAAGCTCCTAGTAAATCCTCTAGGAGAAACAAGAATCAACGGAAGAATAAGGCCGCCAAAAAGGCCGTAGCCAAAGAGAAGGGGAAAGCCCCTCAAGATAAAACTACATTCAAGAAAGTCATCTTTCCGACAAATGAGTTTGATTTTGACTCATCCTACAGGCACTTTGCTAGGCTTACCTATGTAGAGCCAAAGTCCCGCTATCAAGGATGGACTCGACCCCGAAACTTTGGCGAAAGTATCTTTAAGGAACCTTATGAAGAAGTTATTCTTCAGAGCTATGGCCCTTTCAATCATGGGCATAACTTCAAGAAGGCACCAAAGACAAAGCCTGCTATAGAAAAGCCCACAAAGGAGAAGAAGCCATGTGATTGCCATCATCATGAGCCATATTCCTCCAAGAATGCTGCCCCTGCTAGACCACAATTCCAAAAGGTCAAGCAGGAGATCATGAGGCAAAGGTACAACAGATTTGACTGTTGGTGCTGTGGCAAGGTTGGTCACTTCGCCATAGATTGCTGGTTCAATTCCAGAAACGCTGCAACCCCTCATGTTAGCAACATGAGAAAAACCACTCATAATGCTACACTCACAGGGGGAGTACTCTAACGCGAGACCAAGGACCCAAACATGTTTGGGTTCCTAAGGCAAACTAATTATGATTGCAGGTATGTCCAAAGGCCAATAAAACGCCTATCTTGTACTTGGACAGCGGATGCTCTCGGCATATGACCGGGACTAGAAGCCTCATTCAGAACTTTACTCCAGTCGTGAACGGACCAAAGGTCATCTTTGGAGGTTCAGACCGTGGAATCACTAGAGGCTATGGTATGATTACTAACGACAATGTATCCCTCTCAGATGTGGCTTATGTCGAAGGATTGGAACACAATCTCATTATCATAAGCAAACTCTGCGATAAAGGATACATAGTTGAATTCCATGCTGATAAGTGCTTGATAAAATCCGTTGACAATATGAAAACGATTCTATCCGGCACTCGAAGCAGGATATTTTCTGTTTAAATTTCATTTGTATAGATTCCTCTATACCAGTGTGTCTTTTAGCAAAAGATAGGCGTCTCTTGGTGACCAATGGCACAAGAGATTAGCATATATTAATTTCAAAACTATTAATAAATTATTTTTAATGAACTTAGTACGTGATGCCCCAAATGTCAAGTGCGTCAAAGATAGACCTTGTCATGTATGCGTAAAAGGCAAGCAAACAAGGACTACCTTTAAAAGCGTTATTGGCAAAGACTCTAACAGATGTCTCCATCTATTGCATATGGACTTGTTTGGTCCACTGCAAATTAGAAGTTTGGGAGGTAAGGATTATACGTTGGTAATTGTTGATGATTACTCGCGCTTTGCGTGTGTGTTCTTTCTGAAACACAAGTCAGATACCTTCGACATATTTACTAATTTTGTCAGGCAAGTGCAGAATGAATACAACTGCTCCATAGTCAAAATCAGTAGTGACAACGGAACAGAGTTCAAATCTGGGGCCATGACAGAATTCTGTGAAAGCTTAGGTATCATTCATGAGTTTTCCTCTCCTCGTACTCCACAACAAAATGGAGTGGCTGAGAGAAGGAACAGAACACTCATAGAGGCCTGCAGGACTATATTGAGTGATGCTTCACTTCCGGAGTACTTCTGGGCTGAAGCCATCAACACTGCATGCCACGTGCAAAATCGAGCACTCATAAACAAAAACCATGATAAGACACCTTACGAACTTCTAAAAGGCAGGAAGCCAACCATCTCATACTTTAGAATCTTTGGCTTTAAATGCTTCGTACTCAACAATGGTAAGTATCATACCACCAAGTTCAGCGAAAATAGTTTTGAAGGTATTTTCGTAGGTTATAGTCGCCATAGTAAGGCATATAGAATATTTAATAGAAAAACCCTGGTGGTAGAAGAATCAATACATGTTGTATTTGATGAGACGATCTTGCTGCAAAGCAATCCGTCTAGTGTGTTCATTGAAGATGCAGGTGAAAAGCTGAAAGAAACTAGCTTGGATGAACCGTCCGAAGACAAAGGCGAAAAGTTCATCAAGATCACCACTCCAACCCCTATTGGAAAGGCTGATGATCAAGATGAAGAAGTCATCCTAGATGAATAAATTACTCCGGTGATTGAAGACAATCCAGATGCAATAACTTTAGAGCCCAGACATCTGAATGATCACCCCATGGACCAGATCATAGGAGATCCCCGAGATGGTGTCAGAACTCGAAGAGGCACAACTAACGAGAATCTTTATTTAAGTTTTCTCTCGCAGGTTGAACCAAAGAAGTTTGAGGAAGCAAACTCAGATGCATCATGGATAATGACAATGGAAGAAGAGCTAAATCAGTTCAAGCGCTGTAATGTATGGAAGCTTGTTCCAAGACCCAAAGGAAAGAACGTCATTAGAACAAAATGGGTCTACAGGAACAAGATGGACGAAGACGGGACGATCATAAAGAACAAGGCCAGACTCGTCGCTAAAGGCTATCGTCAAGAAGAAGGAATCTACTTCGACCAGACATATGCTCCAGTGGCGAGGCTGGAGGCAATAAGGTTGTTCCTAGAATATGCTGCATTCAAAGGCTTCACGGTCTATCAGATGGACGTGAAGTCTACCTTCCTAAATGGTAACATAAAGGAGGAAGTGTATGTGGAACAACCTCCAGGTTTCGTTGATCCCAACTTTCCTAATTACGTCTATTTACTGCACAAGGCTCTATATGGTCTAAAACAAGCTCCTAGAGCTTGGTATGAGACGCTGTCTAGCTTTCTACTTGAGAACAAGTTCATAAGGGAAAAGATAGACAAGACATTATTTCTTAGGGAAATTAAAGGCAAGATTTTGCTAGTGCAAATCTATGTCGATGACATTATTTTTGGCACTACAGACGACAACCTCTACAAAAAGTTCTCAAAACTTATGCAAATGAAGTTCGAAATGAGCAGTATGGGCGAGCTAAAGTATTTCTTAGGGCTTCAGGTGAAACAATCTGAAGATGGAATTTTTATCTCGCAGACCAAGTTCACCAAAGAGCTAGTTAAGAAATTCGGAATGGAGAACACAACCTCTATGAGGACTCCAATGGGCTCAACTATGTCTCTGGACAAGGATGAAAAAGGGAAACCTTTTGATGAAACCAAGTACAGAAGAATAATTGGATCCCTGCTCTACCTTACTGCAAGTAGACCTAACATAATGTTTTCAACATGTATTTGTGCTAGATTTCAGGTGAACTCTAAGGAATATCACTACGCTGCTGCAAAGCGGATTTTGAGATACCTTAAAGGTACACCAAATCTTGGCTTATGGTACCCAAGAAGTAATGACAGCGAACTAATTGAGTTTTCAGATGAAGATTTTGTAGGTAGCAAAGACAACCGGAAAAGCACTTCTGGGACTTGCCAATTCTTTGGAAGAAGGCTAATCTCTTGGAGTAGTAAGAAGCAGAATTGTGTCGCAATCTCAATGGCCGAGTCAGAGTACATCTCTGCAGGCAGTTGCTGCGCGCAGTTACTTTGGATAAAGAATCAGTTCGAAGATTACAACTTGAAGTTCAAGAATGTCCTACTGTTTTGCGACTCCTCCCGCGCAATTTCAATAGCCAACAATCCAGTCTCGCACAGCCGGACAAAGCATATCGAACTAAGGTATCATTTTATCCTGGTGCATGTAGAACATGGGGACATAGATCTCCAATATGTCTCCACAGAAGGCAAGTTGCAGATATTTTCACGAATTCGCTGGACGAGACCAAGTTCTCATTCTTCAAAACTGAACTTGGGATGCTCAACAAAGAAGATTAGAGAAGTTTGGATTTCATGAAAGCAAAGGAAATTAAAAGGTGAGTCAAAATCTGGCTTTTCAAAGTTTTCTTCCTACTATGACTCAAGTAAAACCTGACCTACTCGAGTACTCAAAGTATCTACTCGAGTACTCAACAGACCTACTCGAGTAGTCCTTTAACTTACTCGAGTAAGGCAAGTAATGTACTCATGTAGTACACTTCATCTACTCGAGTGAGTCAATTCTTCTACACGAGTCATTGCAGATTCTATAGACCTACTCGAGTACCTTCTATAGAACTACTCGAGTAACTCCTATAGTCCTACTCGAGTAACTCCCTATATACTCGAGTACCTCTTTTACCTCTCATGTATATGCCTCTTGGCTTTCAAATTTTCCTGTGCCGCCTTTCCTTTAAATTATTTTCTTCTCGATGATTAGACATAAAACTAGGGTTTATAAATTCGAAATTCCACATTACTTCTACACGACATCATTTCCAAGCACTCGAGTACCCGTCCACCGCTTCATCATCACTCGAGAAATTGCAGAGCCGCGACTCTTCCTCTTCCCCACGACAGAATTTTTTTTAATTTCTGGATCATGGCCGCCGTCTCCAAGATTGGTGTAGGATCGGAACTTGTTACCGCCGGGATTGCTGAGCTTTCAGATGACTTTCACAACATGCTGATTCTTCTAGACACCGCAGGGTTATCCTTCATCCTGCAAGAACCCTGCCGGATTCTCTTCCAGGAAGTAGCCGAATTCTTCTCAAATATGAAGGTCAAGCATCATGGACATGTCCTGAAATCGAAAGTGAAAGGTTTGAAAATTAAAATCAACAAGACCTCTGTCTCTCAGCTTCTCCGATTGCCCCTAATAGATGAAGAAGATAACTTAGATGATGAAGACTTTGAAAGTGCAAGTTAGATCTGATATACTCTAGAGGGGGGTGAATAGAGTATGGTGCTTGCTAAAAACGTTTTACAACTCTTGTTTTATTCCTATGTGAACAGGGAAGCAAATGGAATAAAGTAAACACAATAACTATCTAAACAAAAAGCAATCTCAAACCATAGCCAGAAAATAAAATAAAGTAAGCAACCAGATAACATAAGGAGCTATAGTGGTTCCCCAATCAATCTGGGTACATCCACTCTTCTACCACCCTAGGTAGGAATCCACTGCAGGATGAGTTGATCAGGTGTCCTGTGCACCAATGAGCTTATGATAAGGTGCTCAAAAACCAAACCAAAATTTTTGATCAGGTGTCTTGCCACCACTGAGTTTTGACAAGGTCTCAGAAACCAGCACAAACTTTTGAAGGGAGTTTGATAAACCCTTTACAGCAGAGAGAGAGAGAGAGATGAGATGATCTTCTATGTCAACAATCAGAGAGAAGATAGTGGATGTTGTCAAAGCTCCCCCTGAGATCTTGAGTTGTTCAGGAAGTGAAGCTTTGCAGTAGGGTGATAGGCCTTCAGAAAATTTGATCTCCAGCAAAGGATGATTTCAGCAACAGCTGAAATGTGTGGTGTCTGGAGTCTTGAGTGATGATGGCCTTTGAACACTGGAATCAAAAGGGATCTTAAAATTTCAGTATGTTGATCTCCTTTTGTGATGTGTGTTCTTGTATGAATTCTGAGACTGTGAATATCTGCAGCTCTTTTTCTTATTGTTGTTGTTGATGATGTTATTCTGTATATTCTTCTGCAGTAGGGATGAGAAAAACTGATCTTTTATTCCTTAGATCTGAATGAATATTTCTCTGTCCAAGATAGCCATTAGCCTGTCATAAATGACTTCCTTAACTGCATTTTGTCTTCTAGAGGAAAGTCCAAAAAAACATTCCTTTGAAAATCCCTTGAAACTTGCTCCAGATTAATTGAAAACGGCTACAAGATCCTTGACATAAATGCTGAGAATAATTTCATAACTGTCTGAATATGAATCTTGAAAAACGTCGATCTCACCAGAAAAACGTTGAACTGAGCTCCACTATCGTTGAACTGAGCTCAGAGACTGGACTTAGACTGAAACAGAGATTGTCGATCTGAGCTCAACTATCGTCGAACTGTGCTCAGAGATAGAGAAACAAACTGGAGACAAGAACGTCGATCTGAGCTCGAAGATCGTGGAATGGAGTTCGACGACTTGTTGAAGTTGAGCTCAGAGATCGTCGAATGGAGTTCGACGATTCGTCGAAGTGAGCTCAGTGATCGTTGAATGGAGTTCGACAATTCATCGTACTGAGCTCGACGAAAAGACTTAGTCTCCTGAACTGAAATAACTGGTCTTGAGGGCAGCTTTCAAACCTAAATACTAACCCTTAGACTCAATTCTATTTGACCTTTAGTTCTATACAAGGAGGTCAAAACAGATTTCCTAAAAGACATAGTGATCCTTGCCCAAATCAGTAATAGGGTGTTCCAACAATCTCTCCCTATTTGGGTTAGGATTACTATTTACAGATATTGAAAAAATAAAAACATACAAAGCAAAAATATAACAAACAAGACATTGCAGAAACACAGACATTATCTCAGATAGTTCAGAAAACAAAATATACTGTCATCTTACAGAATCATTCTTTTTCCTTGCTCTTTATAAGAACTATTTCTCTGTTGGGGTTGAGAGCTTCCTTCTTAGATCTTCTATCATCATCTGCACCTAGAGAGGTTTGATGTTTTGGCCTGGGCACTATAGCTTCTGGGTGCAACTTCATATAGCTTTCTGAATCAAAAACCTTTACTGGAGGAGTATCTCTCAAGCTCTTTCTTTCTTTGATCTGATAAAGTAGTTATATTTGAAGTATCTCTTCCTTCTTCTCTAACTTTCTTGATTTGGTCCAAAGCAGCCAATTCTTTCATTCTTGCTCTCCATGAGGTGGGGTTATTTTCTGGATCCTCAAATGGAACAGGAGGCTCATATCTATTTGAAGGATTATCTGGAGGAGCTCTAGAAGAGACTACTTCTTTCAGCTTGTAAGGGAACGGACCAGAAGTTGTGTCAGATGGACCTTGTCCTTCCCTTGGATAAGGATGTTGCCTGGAATATCCTTTAGAGTACACTTTAAGTTCTCGATGATTTCCTCTGTACTGTCCTCTTCTGGACTGGTAACCTCTAGATTGATTTCCTCTATACTGGGATCTTCCTTGAGGTTGATATGAAGTTTGGCTTCTGACAGAGGATTGGAAAGCAGAACTTCCACCTGCACCTGCATCAGGTGAGGGAGGAGGAGGAGGATTGAAATATGAAGATCCTTTGTCATACTTTATTTTCTTTTTCATAGCCTTCAGTTGATTCCTGGAGTATTGCATCCAAGGTTATGTGATAGGGCAATAATGCAGTATGTAGTATGAAATGTCATTTGTATCTTTCACTTTTTCTTGAGGAACTCTCTTTATAGCCTTGCTTCTGGCTTTCCTTTTTCTTGTAATTGTAGCAGAGGAATCATCTGAGTCATTCCAGAACTGATCACTGTCTGAGCTTGGAGGATTATCATACACTGCATCAATCCTTTTGAGATAATCTTTTTGTTGTTGAGACTGAGCAGAAGAAAAAGCAGAGACAGCAACAGTAGCAGCAGCAACAGGAGGAAGTGGAGTAGATGCAACATTGGTAGAAGGAGTTATGACAGTAGATTCAGATACAACACTTTCAGAAACAGAAGCTACAGCAGCAGTAGTAGAAGCAGTAGTAACAGATGAAACTGGAAAAGCAACTTCAGAAGGAGCAACAGCAGCAGTAACATCAAGCTCAAAAACAAATGCCTCTGTCATATGCATTTCCTCAAAAACAGCAATGTCAGAACTAACAGAAACATCAATAACAGCAGTAGGAGCAGTAGAAGAAGCAGTGTCAACAACATTTATGGAATGTATATAAGAGCTTATCAAGCTGGGGTCACATCTGGAAATAGGCACAATGGCCTTAGAAGGGTCTTCAGAATGCTGGACTGGAAGGTAGTTGAAGAAAACTGAATCAAAAACTGACAACAGTGACCTGAGGTCCACTGTGATAACTGCAACTGGAGCTACTAGAGCTTGGACTGAGGATACAACAACAAGCAATCTTTCAACTTCATGAGGCATCTCCCCCTGCCTAGATGCAGTGAGAATTGAATCAAAGCACCCATAAGAAGGGATTGCCTGAGAAGGAAGAAAAGAAGAAAGCCTGTAAGACAGTTCCTGAACTGTTTTTAGAAGGGGAGCCAAAGAGGTCTCCAGTAAGAGGGTGAGCCTTGGAGCTATCAGCTCATATAACCTGCCTGCAAGGGCTGGAAGATCTACTTGCTCAAGAGGGACTTGAGTAGAGGTAGGGATGGATGAGGTAGAAATGAAGGTTGGAGCAGCAGGAGATGTTGTAGGAGAACCTGTGGATTGTGGAAAGGATGGTTGGGAAATTGGAATTGTGGAGATGAAAGAGAGTGGAATGGAAATGGATGGTGTGAAGGATGGTTGAGCAATTATGTCCTGAAGGAGTTGTTGATAAGAGGTGGATGAGGATGGTGGCTCAGGAGGGGAGGAAGGAGAATCATCCATATAGGAATCATCTATAAGAGTGAAAGATGGAATATGGGAGGATGAATCAATATCTAGGTGTGGGTAGTGATGTAGAGGATGGAAGATTTCTTCACTGAGTGGTTGAGTTGGAGAAGAAATTGAAGTTGGAGATGCGATGGAAATTGTGATGGTGCGTGTGACTGTGGTAGATGAAACAAGAGGTGGAGGAGGAGGAGAAGAAGCAGGCAAGTCTTCTGCAGGGGCAGAAACCTGAGGGGCAGAGACTGAAGCCGTCCTTATGCCTAAAGTAGAAATTGCAGAGGGCCTGCTGGGCGTGACAATCTGCCTGTCCCATTTTCCAAATAGGGCACAGGTAGGCCCCTTGAGGCATTGATGTGCATCCCATTGGAAACAAGCAGTGTAGGGCATCTATGGTGAAGGAACAGCCCTAAAATCCTTCCAAAATTAACAAAGTTCTTGTTAATCTTTTTCTTAATCAAGTCAAAGAAAACTTCTCCCCATTTGAGTTGCTTCTTGTCCACTAGGGCACCCATCAAGCAGAGTTGATACCTAGATATGGTATAATGAGCTGAGTGTTTAGCCAACAACACCTTTCCAACAACATCAGCTAGAAATCTGTACTCAACAGACAGATATTTCTTAAGCAATTTGCTAGGGTTTGCTTCTGAGTGTCCCATCCTTTCAAGCATATTAGAAAACTCCTCTCCACAAAGTTCAACAGAATCTTCTCCAGATTTTAATTAAAAAACCTCTGTCAAGGCAGCAGGTGTTAGAGATACCTGGGTTCCTGAGATGCTTCCAACCACTGTATTCTGATCCAGGTTATGGTCAGTATACACCCATTCCTTTATCTCATCTACATCTAATTTGATCCTTGTAGTCATGATGGTAACTAGCTGTTGTTCTTTGAAAAGTTCCAGAATCTCCTTGAAGATTTGATCACTATTGTTGAAAGAATACATGTCGATATCAAATCCAGCGTCAAATTTCATTGCAGCCAAGATGGCGACTGATACTGCCATTGATTCCTGCAAAAATGAACAAACAAACCACCAAGTGCAGAGAAGTTTGGAGGGAAAGAGAAAATTTGCAGAGAGTATGAAAGCGCAAAGGGAGAACGACGGCCGAAAAAAAATGAGTTTTATATTAGGTTTCGATGCGGAAAAGGAAAGATCGTTGAACTCAGTTCGACGATCTGGGCTTCTAAAGGAAACTGAAAAGTCATCAACATCGTCGATCTCCGTTCGACGATATTGGAGAGCGTCGAGCTCCGTTCAATGATCGCTGACCTAAAGAAAGATAGTTTAGCACTATCTGAGAAGCGCTGAATTCAGGTCGACGATTTCTGAAATCGTCGATCTCCGTTCGACGATCTGGGGGAAAATTGTCGGGCGCAGTTCAGAGATCAGAAGCACTCTATACACTAGAAAGAAAATCAAGATGTTTGCCTAGTCTTGGTCATTTTTATAATTTTAAAATCTTGGATCTTATTTTAGACTTCCTCCATCTAACATTCCTAAATGATTCAGGAAGAATGTATGTTTCTTTTCATCCAAGCATTTGGTGAAAATATCTCCCCTTTGCAAATCAGTTGCGATATATTGAAGTTCAATTTTATTTTTCTCAACATTATCCCTTGGAAAGTGATGCCTAATTTCTATGTGTTTTGTCCTACTATGGAGGACTGGATTTTGTGCTATAGAAATAGCATTAGTATTATCACAAAATATCTTTGACTTCTCTAAGTTGTATCCAGAGTGTAGGAGCTGATTTTGAATCCACAAAATTTGTGAAGAACAACTACCTGCAGCCATATATTCAGCTTCAGCAGTTGAAGTTGACACATATGTTTGTTTCTTGCAAAAGCAGGAGACAAGTCTGTCACCAAGAAACTGACAAGTTCCATTGGTGCTTTTCCTGTCTATTCTGTATCCAATATAATCAGCATCTGAAAATCCAGTTAAGTCAAATGCTGAATCTTTTGGATACCAGCGACCTAGATTTGGACAACTTTTTACATACCTAAGAATCCTTTTTACTAAGGTTAGGTGTGACTCTCTAGGGCTTACTTGGAATCTAGCACATATGCATGTAGCAAACATTATGTCAGGTCAACTAGCTATAAGGTACAATAAAGAGCCAATCATTGCTCTATATGTTGTCTGATCAACAGGTTTCCCATGTTCATCATCATCTAATACAGCAATAGTAGGCATAGGTGTTTTCATACATGATGCTTCAGACATACCAAATTTCTTAACCAGTTCTTTTGCATACTTGGTTTGAGAAATAAATTTGCCTTCAGCATGTTGTTTGATTTGCAATCCTACAAAGAAGGATAGCTCACCCATGCTACTCATTTCAAATTTAGAATGCATTAGGTTGGAGAACCTTCTGCACAAATTTTAATCAGTAGAACCAAATATAATATCATCTACATAGATTTGTACTAGTAGGGTATGGGACTTATGGGTTCTAATAAAAAGAGTTTGGTCTACTCTACCCCTTATAAACTCATTTTTCAGGAGAAAGCATGCTAGGGTCTCATACCATGCTCTAGGAGCTTACTTTAGACCATATAATGCTTTATGCAATTTGAAAACATAATCAGGATGAGTTGAAGAGATAAAACCTGGGGGTTGTCTGACATAGACTTCTTCTTTGATATCTCCATTGAGAAAGGAACTCTTTACATCCATCTGGTATACTTTGAATCCTTTGTGTGCTGCATATGCTAAGAAGATTCTTATGGCCTCTAACCTTGCAACTGGTGCAAAGGTTTGGTCATAATCTATCCCTTCTTCTTGAGAGTACCCTTGAGCAACTAGCCTTACCTTATTCCTTACAATGACTCCTTGATCATCCAATTTATTTCTGAACACCCACTTTGCTCCAACAATGGAGTGATCCTTTGGCCTTGGTACTAGTTTCCAAACTTTGTTCCTTTCAAATTGATGCAACTCTTCTTGCATTGCAATGATCCAATGTGGATCTTGCTCTTCATCTTAAACGGATTGAGGTTCAATTTGAGAAAGGAAGCAAGTGTGCATCAGTCTTTGATTGACCTGATTTCTGGTTTGCACACCAGCTGAGATGTCTCCAATCACATGGGAGATTGGATGGTCTCTTGATGTTACTAAATTAACAGGAGATGTTGATTGTTCACCAACCTGTGTTGTTGTTTCCTCTGGTGGTACTACAACTGGCTCTTCAAGAAGTTTCTCTTCAAGATGTTGAATATCTTCTTCATCTTCACTGCTTTCCTCTTTTTGAATAATTTGTAACCTGTCCAAGTCTTCTGCAAGAGAGTGTACCTGCAAAGGTTCTATGGTAGAAGTATTCTTCTCCTTGAAAGACATGTTAGATTCATCAAAAGATATATGAACAGATTCTTCAATTTTGAGAGTTGATTTATTATATACCCTATAAGCTTTACTGATCATGACGTATCACAGAAACACTCTTTCATCATCTTTAGCTTGAAATTTTGCTAAGTATTTCTTGTCATTATTGTGAATGTAACAAATACAACCAAAAATTTTAAAGTAATATACTTTAGGTTTCTTCCCTTTGAGTAATTCATAGGGAGTCTTGCCCTTCAGTTTATGTATTAAACTTCTATTCAACACATAGTTGGAGGTGTTCACTGCCTCTGCCCAAAAGGATAGAGGAAGGTGAGCATCTAACAACAATGTAGTGGCAGATTCAATAAGGGTTCTATTTTTCCTTTCAGCTACCCCATTTTGTTGAGGAGTTCTAGGAGTTGAGAAAGTGTGCCTGATCCCTTCACTCTGACAGAACTCTTGCATAAGAAGAGAATCAAACTTTGTCCCATGATCACTTCTAATCAGGGCAATGTGAGTATTGAACTCACTCTGTATGCATTTGAGAAACTCTGTCGAACACTTAAATTTATCAGACTTCTTCCTTAGAAAGAACACCCATGTGAATCTAGAGAAGTCATCTACAAACACTAAAGTATAAGATTTCCCTCCTAAGCTTTGTACTGTAATGGGTCCAAAAAGATCCATGTGTAACAGGTACAAAATCTTAGGGGAATCACTCTTATTAAGTGACTTGAAACTATTTTTGGTTTGCTTGCCTAATTGACAAGCCCTGTAGAGTCCTTCCTTCTTGTAGGGGCCAGAAGGTAGTCCTCTAACAAGGTTGTACTTGGATAGCCTAGCAATGGTTCTAAGGTTTACTAATAGAGTTAAACAAGCAAATATCTACTTTAGTTGAAAGAAAGTCTACTAAATAGATGTTACCTTTCCTTTTACCTGTCAACACAGTTGTGCTGTCCTCTGATTTGATCTTGCATAAGGATTTGCTGAAAGTCACTTGGTAGCCTTCATTACATAGTTGACTGATGCTGATCAAGTTGTGCTTCAGTCCTTCCACATTGGCTACTTTCTTGAATGTGACTGTGCCAATCTGGACTGCACCATATCCTTTTGTTAGTCTAAAGTTTGAATCACCAAATATTACTTTGGGTCCAAACTTAGCTTTGAAGGATGTGAAATTGTCCTTGTTTCCAGTCATGTGCTTTGTGCACCCACTATCCAAATACCATTGCTTGTTTGATGTTGGATAGGTCTTCACCTGCACATAAAACAATTTACTTGTTTTTGACCCAGTTTACCTTGGGCCTAGGTTGATAACCTTTGAACTCAAAAATAAAAGACATCCCTGGTTGACTCTTATAACCTTTAGGATGATATCTCCTTGGATGTATTATCCATTCAGTATAAGGGTTAAATCTTTGGGATGAAGGACCTCTAGGATTGAACTTTGATTTACCTTTGAAAAGTTTTCAAAACTCTAATCTCTGATCGATGATCGTTGAGCTGAGTTCGACGATCTTGGGTCAGATCATCGAGCTCCGTTCGAAGATCGACTGTGGCAGAGTTCAGGGTTTAGAGATCGTCGACCTGAGTTCAATGATTTAGCCTGAGATTGTTGATCTGCATTCGACGATCGTCTAGATCCGTTCGACGATTTCTGTTGAACTCTTGTTTTCTTGGGTAAGTCAGAATTCTTCCTAGCTACCTCTACAACTCCCTTACCTTTATCAGAGATAAATTTAATTGGGGTTGTTAGTACTATAGGTTGGATGGATGAAGCTCCCAAGCCCAGTATACTATTGAATCTTGAGTTCACTGTGCTTGTGATGTCCATTAGCTTGATACTTCTCTCATTAAGGGATTCTTCAAGCTTCTTGGCCTCTGATAGTTCATTTTTCAGTGAAGCTATCTGTTCCCTACAGCATTCCAACTCCTCAGAGAGTTTGAGATTATCTGATTTTAAAGTACTGTATTCAGATAATTGATTTCTGATATAAATGATTTCCTTCTCAGATTTTAATAAATCTAAACATAGTGCTTTAAACTCACACTTGAAGTGCTCAGAATTAAAATCAAAAGAACTTATTACCTGGTGCTCTTCAGATTGAGTCTCTGATTCTAACTCTGATTCTTCTACATCAGAATTGTGTTGTGAGACATTGATAGCCATCATGCAGAATTCTTTTTCTTCAGCATCATCCTCATCATCACTTGAGCTGGATGAAGCTTCAGATTCTTCTTCTGTCTCACTCCAAGTTTCAGCAACAAATCCCTTCCTTGTATGTTTGTTCTTGCTGGAGGAGGGTTTGTCATTGCTACTTTTCTTGAAGTCCTTTTCTTTTCTCCTTTCTTTCCTGTCCTTTTTGTCCTTATTTTTATTTTCTGGACAGTCAGGCACAATGTGGCCTGGTTTCCTGCAACCAAAATAAATAATCTCTTTATTATTTGATTTGTCATATCTTGGCTTGTCATGCTCTCTGTATGATCTTTTCCTGAAATCCTTCCTGGTGATTTTGTAAAACCTTTTGGCCAGTAGGCTGAGCAGCTCTTCATTGCCTGTGACTTTGTCTTCAGCCTGATCTTCAGTGGCTTTGAAAGCTATTGATTTTTCTTTTCTTGTAGCTGGTGAGGCAGCCTTCTGCTCTTCTTCTCTATTCTTTATGAGCAGCTCATAAGACTTGAGCTTGCCCAAGAGAGCTTCAGTTGTGATCTCATTTAGTCTTCTGGCATCCTTGATTGGTCAGATCCTTGAGTCCCAAGTGCTTGGGAAGCACATTAGGATTTTATCATTGAGCTCAGTCAATGAGATCTCCTTGTCCAAAGTTTTCAGCTCATTGACTATGAGACTGAGTCTATTATACATGTCTGCTACTGACTCAGCTTCTCCTTTATTGAAATTCTCATACTGGGTTATGAGATGAGATCTTCTATCTTTTCTCTCATCATTAAATCCTGAGACTATCTCAGATAACTTGTCACAGATGTCCTTTGCTGAGTTGCATTCAACTACCTTTTGGAATATCTCATCAGACATAGTCTGGGCTAGGATGTTCATAGCTTTTGCATCAGCCAATTTCCATTTCTTGATCTCTGCATCTGTTCCTGAAGGAGGTGGAACAACACTTGTGCTTGTATTCTCTGGAGGTCTTGGACACACTGTCAAAATAGAATTGAAAATGTCCTCATCAATAGAGTTCATATACAATCTAATCCTTGCCTTCCAAAGTGCAAACTTAGATAGATTGCACACTGGAGGTCTGGTGCTAGCATAATCTTTGTTTTGGACCATGTTTTGTGAAGAAATTATTCTAATAACAAAATCAAAACAAGCAGATCTAACTAGAGGGATCTTTGGGTTCAGGTGTTAGCCTGTGCAACCACTAAGGTGTGGTATTTTAACCAACCTGAAAGATGTGGTATTTTTAACCAACCTGGAAGATGTGGTATTTTTAACCAACCTGGATCTGATACCAATTGAAAGTGCAAGTTAGATCTGATATACTCTAGAGGGGGTGAATAGAGTATGGTGCTTGCTAAAAACTTTTTTACAACTCTTGTTGTATTCTTAGGTGAACAGGGAAGCAAATGGAATAAAGTAAACACGGCAACTATCTAAACAAAAAGCAATCACAAACCACAGCCAGAAAACAAAAGAAAGTAAGCAACCAGATGACACAAGGATCTATAGTCGTTCCCCAATCAATCTGGGTACATCCACTCTTCTACCACCCTAGGTAGGAATACACTGCAGGATGAGTTGATCAGGTGTCCTGGGCACCAATGAGGTTTTGATAAGGTGCTCAAAAACCAAACAAGATTTTTTGATCAGGTGTCTTGCCACCACTGAGTTTTGACAAGGTCTCAAAAACCAGCACAAACCTTTGAAGGGAGTTTGATAAACCCTTTACAGTAGAGAGAGAGAGAGAGAGAGAGAGAGATGAGATGATCTTCTCTGTCAACAATCAAAGAGAAGATATTGGATGTTGTCAAAGCTCCCCCTGAGATCTTGAGTTGTTCAGGAAGTGAAGCTTTGTAGTAGGGTGATAGGCCTTCAGAAGATTTGATCTCCAGCAAAGGATGATTTCAGCAACAACTGAAATGTGTGGTGTCTGGAGTATTGAGTGATGATGGCCTTTGAACACTGGAATCAAAAGGGATCTGAAAATTTCAGTATGTTGATCTCCTTTTATGATGTGTGTTCTTGTATGAATTCTAAGACTGTGAATATCTGCAGCTCTTTTTCTTGTTGTTGTTGTTGATGATGTTATTCTGTATATTCTTCTGCAGTAGGGATGAGAAAAACTGATCTTTTATTCCTTAGATCTAAATGAATATTTATCTGTTCAAGATAGTCGTTAGCCTGTCATAAATGACTTCCTTAACTGCATTTTGTCTTCTGGAGGAAAGTCCAATAAAACATTCCTTTGAAAATCCCTTGAAACTTGCTCCAGATTAATTGAAAACGGCTACAAGATCCTTGACATAAATGCTGAGAATAATTCCATAACTGTCTGAATTTGAATCTTGAAAAACGTCGATCTCACCAGAAAAACGTCGAACTGAGCTCCACTATCGTTGAACTGAGCTCAGAGACTGGACTTAGACTGAAACAGAGATCGTCGATCTGAGCTCAACTATCGTCGAACTGAGCTCAGAGATAGAGAAACAAACTGGAGACAAGAACGTCGATCTGAGCTCGAAGATCGTCGAATGGAGTTCGATGACTTGTTGAAGTTGAGCTCAGAGATCGTCGAATGGAGTTCGACGATACGTCGAAGTGAGCTCAGCGATCGTTGAATGGAGTTCGACGATTCGTCGTACTGAGCTCCACGAAATGACTTAGTCTCCTGAACTGAAATAACTAGTCTTGAGGGCAGCTTTCAAACCTAAATACTAACCCTTAGACTCAATTCTAATTGACCTTTAGATCTATACAAGGAGGTCAAAATAGATTTCCTAAAAGACATAGTGATCCCTGCCCAAATCTGTAATAGGGTGTTCCAACAGACTCTGACATAACAACCCTATTCTGTGGCATTTCGACTGATGCTCAGTAAATCAAAAGGTCAGACATAAACGCAGAAGGAAAATTTCTGGTTGATGTTATTGGAAAGATTTTACTGTGCAAGACCAACTCCATAAAATACATTCCACTATATTTCTTCGACATCATGCAAGTCATTGTCTGCCGCAAGAAATATCAGTTTGGGCTGCTAATTCTGGACAAAATCAAGGATAGTTTGAAATCCCCCAACTTCGCCAGAATTATCTCTCTGCTCCTCCATGAAATAAATCCTCAGGTATTTGACTTCTCCAAAGGGACCCCTCTTCACCACATGAAGAAATTCTCCATTTCTTCTATTCAGAAATGGGAGCTCAAGCTGAAGAATCCTGCCCTAACTGCAAAGATTTCAAATGTTCCAGAGGTTCCAGCTCTAGAGGACAGGACTCCATCTCCCTCTCCTCATCATGTGGCCAGCTCCTCTGGTGCACTCAGTGAGGGGGAGCCTGCTCCTTCTATCCAAGTCAGGCAGCCCTCTCCTCAGCCAGCAATTTCTTCCCTACCTCATACTCCACAAAGTCCAGCAACTCCCTCAAATCAGATACCTCAAGAATCTCTTCTCTCAACAGCTGCTGCCATAGATGCTATGATTGCAGAGCTCTCTGAAGAAGTGATGCCTATTCCTCCTCTATCTCCTCCAGCTCCATCCTCTGAAGGTCACATGGACTCCACTCCAGCACAGTCTCCTGAACATTCTCCAGCCAGGACTCCAACACAATCTCCTGCTGCCCTCAAACACCAGCAAGACCCAATTATTATTTCTGATGAGCCCTCTCCAGAGCTAGCAGAAGCTCCTCTCAGAAACCTAGATTTCTCTCTCCCTCAGGTTACATAAGAAGGGGTTGCACTCATTGCTACCACCAGAGCTCACAGCTCTGTGATTATTGAAGAAATAGCTTCATGGGTAACTCCTCCCCTTCCTTCTGCTGCTCCTTCTGCTGCTGCTGCCTCTCCCTCTCCAGATTTGCTGTCCCAAATCTCTTTCCTACTGCAATAATAAATAAATTATTTTGATACTTCTCTAGAAACTATAACTGACAAGGTAACTGCTCTCGAGACTGAGATGAGCAGAGGCTTTGCTGAAATTCAGCATAATACTGACAAGCTCAAGTACTTATTTCAACTTGGTGGAAAAGCCCTACACCACACTATCACTAGTGTTGGAGAAGTTATGGAACAAGGTGTCACCCTTGCCACTAATCAAATAGAACTGGACAAGAGAACTGAAGCCAACAAAGTGAAAATCTGTGAAGAAGTTGGTCTTTTCAAAGAAGATACTATAGAGAAGTTATTTGTTGAAATCAGAAAGGGGGAGGGATTGATCAAAGAACTCAAAGAACAAGTAGAAAAATCAGCTGCTCAGAAGTCATATGTATGAGAAACTCATGTGAAGACAATTCATGATGATGTGCTAGCCCAGATACAGAGTGTCAAATTTCATACCTATGATACTGCTGTCTGGATGCACAGTCAGATTCTTCCAGACCTTGCTGTTGACCCCAACATAATTTCCCATCATTTAAACCCTCTAGCTACAGATGCATCTGCGCCAGCTGCTCCTCTGTAACCTACCTTCTCTCCTAGGCCTGGAAACACAGTTGCTCCTCTAGACTCCTATGCTCCATGCTGGGAAGAAGATCCTGCTGACATTTTCCTTCAGGCTCCTCCAGTGATCAAAACTTATAAGAAGAAAAGGAAGTATGGTGAAGGCCCCTCTGCTAGCAAGACTGCTCCTACTAAAGCTACTGAACATGCTGAAGTTTGGTCTCCAACTTCCAAATCTTTGATTCTGGAAACTCTTAGACTAGTTATGGAATTCCATGAGAGCAGAAATATTCATTACAACTCATATGAATGGGAACTTTATGAAAAATCCATGACCAAGAGAAGAATCTATGACAGAGAATATGGGACGAACAACCCTGCAGCCCCTCCTAGACCTCCCAAGTATTATCATAAACCCTACTGCTACCAGAGGAGACAACAAGAGAAACTGGACAGACAACAGAATCAAGGCTGACTTTCAAGGATTTTTGAGAATGTGGAATGATTGACTGTAGATTTGATAATGTTGGATATTCTTATTTATATAATTCTAAGTTTTGCTCTTATTATCCTTTCTCATAGTCTATTACTTTCTTGCACATTTTCTACTTAGCTTCTTTTTATGTCTATAATTCACCTTAGTGTAAAGGGTTCTGACTTCAACAAATAGGGGGAGATTGTTGAGAACTATACCCACATTAACCCAGATTTGATGAAGTCACCCTGGAACTAAGATGAATTAGTTTGTATTTGATGCTTCGTTTGAGTTATGTGTGTGCAGGACTCCAATGGGAAGTGTAGACCAATGTCAGTCTAAAATGGGTCACCAAACACAGGACCATACAGTGTAATCCCTCATTGTGTGCTCCAAAGTGTTGACTCATATGTAGCCTCTCTATTGGGATACACTTCATATTCAAGTTATAGGACTGTGTAAAGACTTGGTGCTGATTCCATTCTAGTAGAAGAAATATTGCTGACAGAAATTTTCCTAAGTATTTCTCTCGAGTAGGTCCTTAACTACTCGAGTAGATCACTTGAGATATACTCGAGTAAAACTTTTGCATACTCGAGTAAGAAAATTCCTCCTCTTGTGAAGTTAAGTAAAACACTAGAGTAGTTCACTGACATACTCGAGTAGATCACTCTTCCTACTCGAGTTACCCAAAATTTTGTTTCCAAATTTTTTATAAGTCATTTACTCGAGTAGATACTTTATATACTCGAGTAGTTCTCGACACTATGTCGAGTATCTCTCTTCTCTATGTCGAGTAGTTAAGAAATACTCGAGTAGGCCATTCATATACTCGAGAAGATTTTTTTCCTCTCGTGTAGTTCAATCTGACTACTCGAGAAGTTGTTTCTCCCGTGTGCAGAATATTTCTAAGTGTTTGTCTCGCGTAGTTCTTCTAACCACTCGAGTAGTTCAATTCTGCCTACTCGAGTAGTATAACTGGTACTCGAGTAGCTCAACTCCTTCCCGTGAAAATTTTTTGTATACTCGAGTAGATCTTCTATATACTCGAGTAGTTTATTATATGTACTCGAGTAGTTGTCTTCTACCTACTCGAGTAGCCATGACTTATATACCCGAGTAATATTTCTCTGCTTACTCAAGTAGTCCTTGACCTACTCGAGTAGTTTTATACCCGCTCGTGTATATGACCTCATTTTCTCTGAAATTTCCCCTAAGTCCTGATTTGACAGATTTTCAAATCCCCTGACATGATTGGTCCACGTGTACGTCATTAAAACCAATTATGATGGTTATTAGTACTCCTATAAAAGGTCTTGTTTAATCGACAAACCCTAATCAGAAAAACAAATCTTTCAAGAAGAAAATTATTCTAAGTTTTGCAGCCGCCGCTTTCCAAAAAGGAATCGATGTTTCCTCTCTCTCTCTTCACGGAACGAAAGCCGCCACCGCCTCTGTTCTTCTCCGACAAGGGTTTCGATCTTCAGAGGAAATAGACTGAAAAAGCTCTCCAGATCGAGATCGATTCTCATATACTCATCATCTGTCTGATCGTGGAAGCAAGGATTTCAGATCTACTGTTGCCGAGAATCTTTCTTCAACTTTTTTGATAAAGCCACACGCCAAGAAGAAGATTCCAGTTCCTGTTTCATTTTCAGATCTGAACCAGACAATATTACTATTTGTATTTTTCAATACTTGTATTTCATTTCTGTAGGAGAATTTTTCTCCGAGTGTAGGAGTTTTCCACTCCGAGTTTGTAGGAAGGTGTTTCTTCCGAGTTGTAGATCCAGTTGATTGGATTGAGATTGTAGGAACTTTGTTCCGAGGGTAGAATTGATTTTCAATCTGAGATAGTGGAGTAGCCGAGTCTAGTTTATTGCTAGATCGGTGAGGGAAAGTGGATGTTCCCAAGATCGGGGAACCACTATAAACCTTATCTCGTCTGTGATATTTTAGTAGATAGATCTGTGCTGTGTTCTAAGATTTTTTATTCCGCAAAAGACGCACAGCTCACCTATTCACCCCCCTCTAGGTGATTTAGATTGACAACTATTATCTTTCACACCCTCTTCCTCGTCATCTTCCTCCTCTTCGCCATCTTCCTCGCCGACCTTGCCCTTTCCTTTGACCGGCCTGTAGACAGCGGCCACCTCCTTTTTCAAGGTGGTGTATATGTCAGCACAGGTAAAATCGGTGAAGTCGACCGCTAAGCCGCCAGGGTCGCGGAGGCGATTTAGCGCTCCATAGATCCCCTGAACGACTTGTGGGAAGACGTTATCTTGGATGGTCAGGTTGGCTGGGTTGTACAACGCTTGCAAAAGAAGTGAAAGGTTAGACCGCGCGGTTTAATATTTTTAACCGCACAAGTATCAGGTGATGACTTACCGCTTCCCTTTCCTTCAATCGTTTGTTTTCTTATTTTTTCTCCTCTAACCGCCTCCCCAGGCCGCTTTTTTCTTTCATTAATTACTTGTAGGAAAGGCCTATGAAGTGGCTCGTCACGAAGCTCCTTGCCCCGACCTGCGCCTAACCGCAGCAAGTCGTTTTCAGGAACTTTGTGCAATGCCTTCAGGTTGCGCTTGTTGTACAACGCGAAGCCAACCACGTTTGGGTAGCGGCTTAATATTTCCCTCCCCCAGTAGCGGAGGGCGGTGGAGACCTTCACAGACTCGCCGTCCGGACTCCACAGCACAGTCGGGTTGTCGTGGACATCCTTCGGGTCGATGAGCATTCCCTGCAGCACAAACTCATCGGAGGAGGCCAACTCCTCCTCTTCCTCAACCTACTGCAACTTGGCCTGCCTGGCACGCTTCTCTCTTTGTGTGAGCGTCAGGCCGCCAGGCATCAGCGGCTTGTTTTGCGGGATCTCCACAGCAGCTGCAAAGACAAAGTAAAAAGTCAGCTCATAGGCCGAGCAACTAGAATATTAGTTCGACCGGTTTGAAACTTACTGTCTGCCACCTCGATCCCTTCAAAGGACGGCAGTAGCGGGATGTAATGGTTGACATCAAGCCACACGCCCTTTAAGAAGTCATGCATCTCCTTCTCCATGCCGTCCAGGCCGCTGCTGCCGGAGGCGGCCTCGTCCCGGATTTGCGGGTTGACAGACAGCAACCCCATGTTTCCCTCAAAGATGAGAAACTGCTCCGACTAGTTGGGGATCTTGTTTGCCAGATTGACGACTTTCAATCCCCTGCAGCCGAAGTATAAGTGCCCCCGGAAAATCCTTGTCCCGGATTCCGGGATAGAACGCACCCAGAAGCATTCTCGGAAGAGCTTCATGGAGAATCGGACTCCTTCCGACCTCTAGTGTGAGATGAAGCTGTAGATGGCGGCTATTGAGTTTGGTGGTAGTTGTCCGAGCACAATGTCATAGTGGTCGAAGATTTCCACGACCTCCATCATGACCGGGAAGCGAAAGCCGCAGTCAAAATGGTCGATGGGGATGGCGATCTGGTTTGCGCTGGAGGTGTTAATTCGCTCATCCTGCAGTGGAAGCCATGCAACTAGCGGGCTCCCCTGCATATGTTTCTCCATAAAGTCGTATAGCTCGGCTTTTGTAAGCCGGCATTCTTTTTGATCTGCTGAGTGGAATGCAGAGGCCGTGTCAGTCCTGACCGCGGTGGCTTTGTCAGACCGCATCGACTTGGACTTAGCCCGCATCTTTTCTGTCTCATGATGAAATCTTCGGAGTCGTCTCTATTTATAGAAAACCAGTGGAGGTATAGTAATCAATGTCAAATCACGGCTAGCCTTCAGGCTGCGCGACCTCTACCTGCAGGAAATACAGATTAATACAACGATAAAGCCGTAGTTCAGTTCGCCTGTCCGCGTGACCAAGTCCCTGAACTTAGAATATTTTCATGGCAAATCATGTGGACATCGTACTTCCAAGCCGACGATCTGTTCGCCAGCCCGCGCGGTTACGTTCCTATACTTAGATATTTCAGAACAATGCACATATATGGTGATCATAAAATACAAACCGCATAAACCGCAAACAGTTTGCAGAGTAACAAAAATTCAACAATTGTTCACCAGCGACCAAGTTGTCCCACATCCAGAAGAAAAATATATTACAATACAATGTTCTAGTTATTCGTGCAGCTTGTCTCTCTCAAGTCGATCAGTCGTGCCTGTCACCCTCCTGTCCCTCTCGCCCTATTCGCGCGACATGGTCACCGGTTCTTACAATCTCAGTGTACACTTGTCTTACCAGATTGTGAAGTGAGTGCAGAGACCGGAGAACCCACACGCCGTCGCGCTTTACTCTGGAGAATGGAACCATTAGTTGAGCCCGAGCTTCTAGCCCGCTAGAAGCTGCGGCCTGCCCGACCGCCGTGACCTCCGGTGGATTTGAAGCCCCACCAGAAGCCGGGCGGCCTGTGTCCGGCAACTTCCCAGAAGTCGCTGGTGCAGGACGCTGATTTCCGTCGGCCTCCGCTGACGGACCTTGGTCTTTTCCTTGCTCAAGGGAGCGAATCTCTTCTCTCCCCCTCTCAAGCTTTCCGACCGTCAGCAACTGTGCTTGCATATCCCGTTTCTCAGCCCTCTCCTGTTCCAAGGCGGCCTGCATCTCTGCTATCTTCCCCTCCACGGACTGCAGCATGACAGTCTCTTGCTCCAGCGTGGACTTCAACCTTATAGACTCTTGCTCCAGCGCGAACTTCAACCTCGTGGTCTCTTGCTCCAGTGTGGACTGAAACTTTGTGGTCTCCTGCTCCAGCGCGCACTGCAGCCTTGTGGTCTCTTGCTCCTGGGTGGTTTGCAACTCTTGGATCCTTTTCTCGGCGGCCTCCTGGGCAAACTGCTTTTCTTTGTCCTTAATCCACAGGGCTTCGGCGTGCGCACTAGCAGCTGCCTGCAATGTGTTGACCTCCTTCTAGAAGTCGGCCATCTCTTTGTCGCGAACAGTTGGCGGAGGCGGCGGTAGCTTAGACAAGAAGGATATCAAGTCACACGGCTTCATCGCGGTCTCCAGTTCACTTGCAGAAGATAAACCGCAGTCAGATTCAGTCGGATAATTGCGACCTTGTTACAAGAAAATCAGTAGGATGAGACCGCCGGTCTGGCATATATCTACTTCAGAGGCCGCGGTATGGTATCGAAACACTGGCCGCCTGAATCGTTCAGGATCTATCTGCTTTAGCTTTTCTTTCCATAGCCGCTCCACTTCTTTAGCTTGACTTTTCAGTTGAGCCGTGGCCAGGAAAAAGCTGGCCGGCAGATTTAATATTGAGTTCACCCACTTCTTCCATGACCGCGACTTGTAGAAGTTAACAGTTCGCTTAACTTCCCCTTGTTTACCTTGCAGAAGAGGAAGTGAGATCTCCACCGATTTCCTAGCGATCAGCTTCGTCATCTCCCCCATCTTCTCTCGAAGTTTCAGTTTCTCGACTCCTTCAGAAACCGCGGAGGCCGGCCCGCCAAGCTTCTCCCCAATGACTTCGACTTCGGGGCGGTCAACCTCTTTAGAAGCCGCTGGGGTCGACAATAGCGCATCCTGCTATTGCAGGGTCTCCATGCCTTTGAGGAGGTCGCTAATCATGTCGCTAGCCGCAAATACATCCTCCGGCTCGTTCGGTTTGGAATCTGGTGTGGACCGACTCTCGGGTACCTCTTTCTCGTTCGACCTATATTGAAGACTGTCTGCGCCGGTCTTTACGGAAATGTTCCGGTTTCCGGCCTGCATCTTCCTCATCTTCCTCTTCATCCTTTCCTCAAGGGTCTCGCTCCTTTTCTTCTGCCGTTTCAAGGAGCCGACTACCATTTCTGTCCGCTTGCTCTTTTCAGCCACAATCCGCGCGGCCTCCAGCGTCTTCTCTGGCTAGTTGTCGTCCACAACAACTAGGTCGACCTTGGCCTGCAATTCGCGTGGCTTGCCAGATTCATCGCTTTTCTCCTCCATCCCGCCTATTTTTAAGAGCAGTACACCCGATGGAGAGTAAGTTACCTCAAAGGATTTGGCAGTATCGGTTTGTGGTGGAGCAGCCTTCGAAACCGCTTTTGAATTGTCCACTACCTTCGAGACCGCTTCAGGATTGGTCGCGGCCTACGAAGATTCGCCGACGGTCTGCGTCGGCCTCTTTTCAAAATCAGAAGACACAGGGTTAACCGGCTTCCCGGTCTTCTTCGCAGGCTGTCGGTCAGATTAATCCGGTGTCTGGCTCCGGCTTTTCTTCTTTTTAGTCGATTTCTTATCGCGGGCTAGCATCGACGATAAGACTTCCATCATGTGAAAGACTGCGTCGGCTTGAAGAACTCTGACCGCAAGTGGCGAGTAGCGACCCATGGCCTGACAGAGATCTTGAAGAATTACAAGGGTCAAAGGATTTTATAGGCGCTGATGCATTAAAGGCAGTCGCAGTCTCCAGCTAAGTTCTACATTTTCGAAGTTTTTCTGAAACTTAAAAATGTGCGGGGATTATATTAAGCCCAGAATCCGCGACCTGTTCGCGCATCTCTCCAGACCGGGCGGCCTGGTTCTTCTAGCCGCCAGGCATGTCAAGCCGGCCAGTCATCCGAGACCGGGTGGCCTGTTCCTTCTAGCCGTCGCACAGGTCAAGTTGGCTGGACATCAGTGAAGCCGGGCAGTCTAAATACCATGCCGCTGCTAGCTCCGGCCCAGCTCAACGTCAAGGACCAGGACCCAGGCATTCAGCTCGCTAGGAGGAATCTGCCAGGACGTGCGGCTTCCCTCTTTTCTTTTTTTTGCTTATTTGCTTCCCCTCACCTCTGCCTGGTTCTCTTGTACCCCGGGCAGCCGGTAACTTTAACCCTGCCTGCTTGGGCAGGCCCCCGAGCCTATAAATAGTGGTATGGTGCACTCCCAAAGACACGCTGACTTGTCTCTAGGAGCTCGCTTGTTAAGAGTTGCGGTCTCAAGTCTAGTGCCTTGCGGCTTGTATTCTGGCCGGCTTATTCGGTTTCCTCTATTTCTTCTTATAACCGCTTCACTTTTAATCAAAGGAAAGCCTATCATAAGAGAGGCATTCAGGCCGCGATGGGTGAATTCGGGTGTTGCCATGGTTCACGGCTCTATTGTTCTCTTTCTCTCGTCTTCTCAGTAGATAGCTGCTTGCAGTTTGCCCTTTTCCCTTCTATTCCCCCGTGCTCGAACCGTTAGCTGGTGTTGCCCGACTCCCTGTACGTTTTCGTGCATCAACACTTAGTACTCGAGTAATCGTCCCTTAGTACTTGAGTAATCCATTCATTCTGTCCGGGGAAACCGGTTCAGCCGAACCCACTTTTTTTTGTTATTTATCCTGCTATCACCTTTAGTATAAATATCTTCCAATCAACCGAGATTTTCGTCTACCTCCCGAACCAGAGCAGTGTGAGAGAGAAAGAGGTTGTCCTTCCGTGCTTCTTCTGGTGGTCATCGATGTTGCTCCGGTGCTCGAAATCACGAATCGATCGTAGATCTAGAAAGCCCTTGTCGTGTGCTACGCCATCGTGGTAAGATCTTCCCCATTTCTTAAGTTTTTCTCGTCAGGGTTTTTGGCCCTAACTTCTATCGTGGTTATTTCTTGTTGGATTTTGACTCCCCTCATCTTCTTTAGCCCCGATCTACGACAAGGAATGATTTTAAGGAGTTTTTCAGTGAAACCAAGGCAAGTGGTGGTTTTCCCTTTTCCCTCTTCTTTCCAAGCTTGATGGTAACTGGTAATCTCCTTGTTCTTCATTTTTTTCTGCACTAATGTCCTTTCCGTTGTAGGTATATTTAACTTTTTCCATTGAATCCACTTGTGTTATTAGTTTCGTCATGATTATATAATTGTGTAAGTGTTGGAGAAATTTGGTGAAAATGTTAAAATAATGGTTTTTAATCGTTCCTAACTATTATATAGGATGTGTCAGGAGTTCTTCAGGGCCGTGAAATCCTCCTTAAAGGTTGATCAACTGCTTCTCATTCTAGGATTGTCTAGTAGAATCTGACGTGTCGTTGTTGACTTGAGATGTCTATCATGGTTTTTCTTTGTGGCGATGCCTTGGGGCAAGATAGGCCTCCAGGCCCCGATTGGGTTGTGGTGTGCCTCTAGGCTCTAAACCCAGATCGTTATGGGGTTTTCCTTCCGGGTTTTTTCTTCGTTGCGGGTTTTTTTAGTGGGTGAATCCACCGTCACAACGTTTGATCTCCATATTAGCACTTGTGGGGCTCTACCGAATTTTTGGGCATTTTCAGTGTTTGGTGGAGTGTTTAGTCTCCCCAACATTTAGACGGATGATTGTCTTTGGGATTGTGTCCAGATGAGTTGACCACGTCGCCCGTGTTATTTTTGGTGGAGTTGACCATAGGTGGCTAATAGGGGTTTGTTACCCCTCCAATGGTTAAATCTTGATATGTTCTCTCTTATAGCCTTGTGTGTTTGGGGTAGTTTGTTCTACGTGATGCTTCACTTAAGTTTCTCTTTCTCTTTTACTTTTGCACCCTACTGTTGTACTTGTTTATCTACTTTTCTTTGGTCTTGGGTTGGTACTACTTGACTTTTGTACTTGTGGCTCATTTCTTTTGCCATCCCTTGTACTTTCTTGCTGAGGTGTTCTTTCTTTGGAATGCCTCAGGTTTAGAGCTGTAGCTGAGTTCGGTGCTGGTCTTTGGAGCTCTTGATCGGTAGTGTTGCCCGTGGTTATTGCCTCGTCATAGCGAGCTAGATTTTTGTTTAGTTTGTTTTACTAGTTTAGACATACAATTCAATATGTGGGTTCATGTCAGTTTGTTGACGCCCACAGAATTGTTATTTTTATATACTTGCGAGCTGCTTAGTTCTCTTTTTGTGGATGTGGATCACTTGCTCTCTGAGATGTTTTGTGTTAGGATTGCATGATAGTTAATTTCAAATATAAAAATTACTATTATTACCTCATGCATTACATGTTTTTAAAATGTAAAATCATTATATTTAACGACCATACAAAACTACTTTACTTTTACTAAATTTAGAACTTGTATGCCTTGAGGTGTCCTTTGAGAACCTCTATGCTCTTGTAGGATGCCTAATTTAATAAAAGAAGTACTTTTCCGCAGCGTTTAATTATTTTTTCTTGTGGACTAGATGAGCCACTAAGCCAAGGGATACGGCTAACTACATCACTTAAACTAGTTTTATCTTTAAATAACTTAAAGAATCTTTCTTCTTGTTTAGTATGAGTTTTGCCTGAGCGTCCGTAGTTATCCCCTGCTGACGTGGCATCATGACATGCATTTCTTCCCTTACTCTGATAGTCCTTTTAGCGGTGAAAAAAATGCGGGTTGTGACAGTCCTTCAGCCCCGTGGTCCAGAAGCTGGGGAAAGGAAAGGAAAGAGAATTGATGCTACTGAGCCTAGCTCCTCTAGTAGCTCATCTGATGAAGAAGAGCCTCATAATCATGATTTATCATCATTTGTTGAAGAGTCCAGGAGGGACATAAATATTCAGGTATCTGCCTCTTCTGATCTTACCCCTCTTAGTTGTCTAAGCAGACTAGAGTTAAATGTTATTCCTGAAGTTGATGAGACTACTGTTGAGTTAGCTAGATCTGCTGGAGAGGAAAGAGATGATTTGCCTTCATCTAAGGATGTTGGGCAAATAGCAGAGGAAATTTTTAACATGATCTCTGCAGAAATGGAGGAAGATGCCTCCAAATTGGAAGATGCAGATAGGAATATGCCTTTGTCTGAAAATACTGATGCTCCTAGGCCTCAGAGTGAGGGGGAGATCAAAGTAGTCTCAGACAAAGAGACTGGTATGTTTGAAGATGAGGAACTACAGGATAAAGTCTTGGAAATACCAAGAGCTGAGGAAAGGAATGCTCAAATTGAGGGAGAGCAACTGATGCAAGATATAATTTATGATGCATTGTTTGTAGGGGAGCAACTAAAAGCTCCTCAAATAATGGTACTGTCTGCTACAGGTGATAAAGAGGTTGTTGTTGTTGTTGCTGACCTGCATGCAATTGAAAGCATGGTAGAGGTTGAGGGGGAGATACCATCTGATCTCCCTGCTCATGAAGTACATGATTTAGTTTCCTCAGAATCTAAGAAAGAGGAATATAGTCATGAGAAAGCTTACTCTTCACCACATCCTAAAAATGACACAGATCAAGAAACAGGGAGCAAGCCTATACAAGAATCTCAGAATGAGGGCAAATCTACTAGAGTTGATCAGTTGCCACCAACCTTTTTAGCCCAGCTAAAGGGTTTGTACAAAATAATGTGGATAGTGCGATCAAGGATGTTAAAAATGATCTTGCAAATGAGATCAAATCTATATGGTTTGAACTTAATCAATTGAAAGGAGAAACAGTGAAATTCATCACAAGAGCTACTACAACTGTAGACTTTACAATGGAGAAGCTAGATGTGTTAGACCAGAACATTGTTGTTATCATAAAAAATAAAACGATTCTGGCCAAGAATAGCGTGACAATCCATGAAAATGATAAAATTTAGAGAAGTGAACAGAACAGTGAAATCTTCACAAAAATGGATACCTGCACCAAGATTCTTGATGACCATATGATGGAAGTCAAGAATCATGTCACTGCTGGAGTAAACTTACTCGATGTTGAGAGAAGCAAGGCAAGCAGCTCCCAGACCAATACTCTAATTGAAGAAGCCAAAAAGGGGAGAGAGAAGACATAAGGACCAATACTGAAACATGGTCTGGGCAACAAATGTTGTGAGAGGCTCATTGGGACTAGAGCCAGTGCAATATTATAATATCCCAATAATGTCTGCTCAAGAACTAGAAACCCTGAGCAAAGAGCCTGCTCAAGATAATCAAGAGTATGGGACATATATAGAAGACCATGATAGTGCTGATAATCATTGTGGAGTGCAGCCCACTACTGCTATACTTCCCTCCTTCAGCCCCATTATTGACCAGACACTACAGACAAGAGAAATGACTGCTGAAACTACTGAAATAGAAGAAGAAGTCGGGATGAGAAAGAGAAAATACATAGAATAAATGGAAAAAGGACCTGATTTCGAGCAATGGAGACCAGAGTCCAGATCCATCATCTTGCTTGTTGGGGATCAGGTCAAAAATAAAAAATTAGATAGAGGTAAATGGTATACCAAGACTGAATGGGATAAGATGGAGAAGAGAGAAACATAAAGAAGGATTTTCTAGAGGAACAAAAAGGCAAATCTTCTCACTCCTGATGTTGTAGAACCATCTAAATACTTCCCCAAGCCCTTTAGCTATTTTGAGAGACAAAAGGATAAAGCTTAAGCAGAAGCTGGAGCTACTAAGGCTAAGGCTGCTGATGATGCTGATAAGAAGGGAAAGAAGATAGATGGTGCTGAAGACAAACCGACAAAGAAATCCAGAAGTAATGGGATTAAGATAAGGGAACCTGAAACTTAAAGTATTTCATGTTCTGCTTACATGGCTAGGGATGTAACACTTTATGTAGATTGCACAAACATTTATTCCCTATATGATTAAATAGTACAATAGTTTGCTATAATTATAATCTGTCTAACTCATCAATTGCTATGATTTTGACTTATCTGTTACATCATTTTCCTTGTCTATGATTTGTCTGATTTATGTTCTGATGATATGTTCTGTATATATAGCATAAAGTGTGTTAGTGTATACATTGTCTTAGGTTTTGACTTCTTCAAATAGGGCGAGATTGTTGGGTCCATTAATCCCAATGTCCTGAATTTGAAGAAGGACCTGCGAATAATGTATACACATGTTATGATATAACTTGTGTCCAGGATTAATGATTGCATATTGTCCTGATAAGTAATGATGGGACAGGTAGCCTAAGTGGCTAAGACAGGTAAGTTCTTACCTAAGTGGTGGAAAGACAGAAAATTGTCTATGTCCACAGGCGTTGAGTGAAGATCATTCACTCAACGCCAAATGACTTATAGTGCTGAATGTAGCCTATTCAGTCAAAGCCATGAAGTAGAAAGTTTAGAATATTGTGAGTCAGGCTAATGACAGTCTAAGCCTAAAGAGAAATGGGCTTAAAAGTGGTTAATTCCAAATTTGTCGAACTGAGTTCAGAGTTTGTTGAGCTGAGCTAATCATTCATCGAACTAAGCTCAGAGTTTTGGAAATTTGGCTAAGTCTAATTTCGTCGAACTAAGTTCAGAGGTCATCGAAATAAATCCTAATTTCGTCGATCTAAGTTTTCACTTGTTCGTCAAGATGAACTCTAAATTCGTTGAAATTAGTTTTTTTCTTATTCGTCGAACTAAGCTCTGAGTTCGTCGAACTCAAACTGATTTCTGAAACAGAAAATTTTGCTAAGGCAGAAAGCGTTGACTGAGGCGTGCTCACTCAACGATCTCAAGGATCTCAATGCTCTCAACGCTCTCAACGCACTCAATGCTCTCAATGCTCTCAATGCCTTTATACAGAATTATTTAAAGCATAAAGCGTTGAGTGAGGAGTGCTCACTCAATGCTGTCAATGCTCAAGATGCTGAAGGAGCAGAAATGGCTAAGGCAAAAAGCATTGAGTGAGGCATGCTCACTCAACGCACTCAATGTATTTCATGCAGAATAGGCTGTGTAAACTGTTAAGTCAAAAAGCATTGAGTGTGCATTACTCACTCAACGCTGTCAATGCCTAGTAAAGACAGAATTCTATCTAAGGTGTTTGGCGTTGAGTGATGCTCTCTCACTCAACGCCAAATAGTAGAAAGCTGAGTAAGCATGTTGGCGTTGAGTGAAGCTGAATCACTCAACGCCGATAAATAGATTTATATTATAGGTTGTTTGGCGTTGAGTGAAGGTAACTCACTCAACACCAAGTGATAGTAAAACTATCTAAGTACTTCGGCGCTGAGTGAAGCTCACTCACTCAATGCCTATACTACTGATGCTTAAATTTTGACTAAGTCTTCAGGTGCTGATGTCAGTAAGTCAAAATGTCAACAATATTCAAATTATTAGCAGCAAAGCCACCGTACATGATAAAAGGCGCCGCCGGCCTACTGTACGTCAGTTATGGGTTAAAGCAAAGATGCAACCATCATTAATGGTGTAGGACCCACTATTACAGAGCCATTGGGTTACAATAAATAAAAGGAAATTCTCTTTACAGAAAGAGAAAACTGTTACAGAAGTTCTTTACAATCTCCATTGTTGTGGTTGTGACTAAATAACAGAGAGCCCAAGACAAGCAAGTTTAAAGGCAGATCAAGTTAGCTGTTGAGATCAACACTTTCAATAGCAAGATTGCAGGTGCCTTTTCCATCTGCACCAGCTAGCAAGCTCAGGGTGATTCTTTGAGAAAGAGATAGCAGCTAGGGCCAAACCTTGCTGCAGGAGCTTCATAGATCCAACCAATAATTTCTAAAGAACATTCTCTTCGGGAGCTGTGAAGAAGAAGATAGAGCTGAGCGGTTGGCTCAGTTGAGAAATGTGCAGAGAAGCTGATCTGTAAGTTGCTTCCAGAATAAACTAAAGCTTATACATCATTGTTGTTGTGAAGAAGAGAGAGTTGAACCGGTTCAGTTCAGAAATGGGCAGAATAGTATTCTACAAGTCACTTCCAGCTCAACTGGATATATTTATTGTTGTGAAGTTGTTGGGACTAAGGTGTACATAGTCCAGTAAAGTAGACACGGGAAAGCATTCTTGGTGTCATAGTGGGGGGCTGAGTCTAACTCACCCAAGGTTGATTGTCACAGAGGAAATACTCTTGTGTTCAATCAAGAACCTCATCAACCCACTTCCATCTTGTAGGATCCTTTGTGGATCTAAGTGATAGGAGAAAACTTGCTCTGAGGTAGGTGATCGGTTGATCACTAAGTGGTAGAGCTCTACTGCCTGAGCTGTAGGAGAGTGTATCTCTCTGAGTTGTAGGAGCAAGTTTTCTCTGAGGTAGGGCTTAATTGCCTCAGGTAGGTGTGACGCCCCAGATTTTTTGATATTTGGTTTAATTCGTTATTTGCCCTGTTTATGATGTCAGGGCATTACCTTGACGCATTTTAGGAATATGTCATTGTTAGAGCGTGGTTTTAGCTCTTAGGTTTTCTATGTGTGGCTGTGTTTAACCTGTTTGCAAAATTCCCTAGCGAGCCGGGTCTATTTTGGTGACTCAGTGGAGCCTCTTTGGGAATGCTTGTGTTTTGGCTTCGGGAGGTGTCTGCTCGAGTTTGGTTTGTCGAATCTTAATTTTGACTGCACTGTTGGGTTCGTAGCATTGATGTTTAGCTACGGTGTGATTTTCATAGAAATCCGTGTTGACGTGAATTTTGGGTCATTTGGACCATTATTTAATAATAAACTATTATTTTAATACTTATATTTCCAAGTATAAATAGCCTTGTGAATAGACAAACACTATTCATCATCTCCTTCTTAAAACCGTCGGCTGTTATGGGAAGAGCGAGTGAGGCGGTTTCTTCTAAGCATTAGACGACCGATTTCTGGGGTGTTGGTGCTCGAAATCATCTTTGGAGAGTAGATCCGGGTAGATATCACCTAGATCTACGTTTCTACGGTAAGTATTCTCTGTTTCGTCAAATTTTGGGTCTTAGGGATTTCGTTTTGACCCTCTTTCATCCTGAAAAGTTTCAGGAATTGTTGCTTAGGTATTCTTGCGGCCAGATCTGTGAGGTGGAGCGTTGATTGGCTGGATTTCTAGAGATTTTAGGCAAGTTGTGGTTTCCCACCTTGCTTGTTTTTATTTCACATTTTATTGATTTCCTCCCGGTACAGTAGCAGAATTAGGGTAGGATCTCCTTGTCAAATTCATTTTCTGTAAATCTTGGGGCAAGTGGTGGTTTACACCCTTGTCAAGCTTTTATGGTACTGTTTCTGCCCTAGAAGGCCGAATATTGCTTAGCCTAGCAGCAAGCAAGTGGCTGTGGTGAGAGAGCATTGTTACAAGAGAAATATCTTCCCGTGTGAGCATGACAGTAAGTTGTTCTTGGTATAGGTTTAGATATTTACAAAAAAATTATTAATACTATTAGTTAAATTATATAAAAATTAGTGGACGTTGTTGTAAGTCTAATGTCCTCTGTTTAGGTAGGATAACATTTCGCCAAGTTTCTGTCTTTAGCGTTGAGTATAGCCTTAGCACTGATATTCAGTTTCTAGCCTATGTGTAACACCTCCCCGGTAATGACCGTATAATATGGGTCCGGTCGGGGCCCCACAACATACGGACGCCACAGCTTTAGTATTATAAGTTGATATAGCTACCCACACTCAGAACACTTTGCACAAAACAGTGGAAACACAAATAAGAGTAGAAGTTATCCACCACTAAAAGAGTAAAAACAATGGCCTTATGGCCTTACAACACAAATGAGTCCAAACTCAAAGAGTACAACAGTCATGAAAGTGCATAGCACTCCTAGTCTACCTCGGCATGCAAGCCGGACATCATGAGTCTCAAACATACAACAACATATAAGTAGAGCTACAAAAGAGAGAAGCACTTCATGAAGCTTAGGCCTTTCTGGCCGGCGAGCTAGCTCCTGCATGCGATCCATGCCCTGTAAAATTTATTAGTAACGTGGGTCAGCAAAGGCTGACCTCAAGCTGTGTAACAAACACATCTCCTCCCGATCGCCCCTAACGGACCCCGGGGTACTCCTCCAACCTGCAAGTTAGCACTTCGTATGCAATATTCATAAACCAGAAAAGCAACTACAGAAACAGGTTTGGATGTCTCACACATCATACATGTTCTCTACTGGTTGAGCATATAATAAAAAGGGCCTACTTATGCAACATGTATGCAACAACCTGGGCTTCACCCAAGGCACCCTATCTCGTATGCATCTAGCACATCACCACATCATATGGGTACTCATCGATTCCCCATTGGCATAAAGCCGCAAACAAAGGGGTAACACCAATCCCCCCAACGGCACACAGGCCGCCACATGGAACTCTTGCAAAGGCCCCACCCGCTCAAGGTCTTAGACCCGGGCTTGCCTGCAAGCTCTGACATCTCATGTCAGGATTCCAACAAACACAAACTGACCGATTCTAATAAGCCTTGCCGGACCCCACCCACTCATGGCCTCATTGCCCCGAGCTTGCCCCCATGCTTGGCATTCTCGTCAGTCTCACAGAAGGGGACTAGTCTCGCAGGGACACCCTCCATACATGATGTGAATGTCACGGGATAGCCAGCCGACCACGGAGACATAGCCACGCCTTGGCACATCACAAACCAAGACAATTCCACCCTAGTCCCTCATTTGTACTGTAGCGTTCCGGCGCAGCAAGGAAACCATCTACAACTCATGCGGAGCTAACCTTGTCCACCAAGGAAACCATCTACTGCCGCGAGGAGCTAACCTTGTCCGGTTCTGACTACACGTACTCACTCGAGAAAAAGGGGAAAACATCACCACATCACAAACGACATCTTGCCGCAATGGAAACTCTACAAATCCTTAAAGTTCGTATGAAACATCACTCAGTCGGACTAATGGTCGCGACTACGGCTTCACCCACCATGCCTAATCCACTAACGGAGCAGATCTCTAATGCAAATCATGCCGGGGACGGACTCAATCGACCCGGAGGTTCCTTTTGAACCTTGGCGACCCAAAACCCCTCTCATTTGAGTGTTTGGTGCCCAAAACTAGAAAAGAAATGATGCTAAAGACATGCATCCTAAGACCAAGAGGAGAAGTGTCGTTACCTTCCGACTCCTCTTCCTTGTCATGGCAAAATAGCCGGATGAAAACCTTCGCAAAGCTCTAGCCTCCACGGATCTGGACTCGGCTCGTGATTTGGAGCACCGAAACCTCTCCTACAGCCCAAACCCTCCTTCTCCTTCTTCCTTGCTCTCACTTCTCTCTAGATCTTTAGTAAGAGAAAGCTTGGAGAAGAATGAGGGTTTCAACCCTATTCTCGGACTTAACTCCCCAAGAAAAGTCCTGAACCATCAGATCCCAAAATAAGGGAAAGAACGGCCACGATCCGTCTGAAAAATAAAATACCTAGGCCGAACACGGCCTGGCACACGCCCGTGTCCAGGGCCGTGTACCCCATTCTCCGTCTCAAATCGACGTGCATGGAACAGCACACGGGCATTCGACACGCCCGTGTTCGACCTGACACGCCCGTGTCCCCACTGACACGGCCGTGTGTTCGGCCGTGTGCCTCCATCGACACAGCCCCGAAACTAACCCGAGAAGGGACACGGCCTGGGACACGCCCGTGTCCCACGCCGTGTTCCAAGTCTCGACACTCGTCGATAGCCTTTGTGTCGAAACCGCGGAAAAACTTCGATCGAAGATCGTCGACCAAGCGGGACACGCCCTGTGACATGCCCGTGTCACAGGTCGTGTGCCCCAGTCTCGACACTCGACACTCGACACTCGTCGAGTGAACATTGTCGACTAAAGTTCGTCGACAATCCCACACGGCCTTGTACACGCCCGTGTCCTAGGCCGTGTGCCTTGTCTCAACACATTGTCCAGCGAAAAATGTCGACACCCCGGGTCGAGTGTCGACACGGGCTCGACACGCCCTGCGACACGCCCGTGTCGCAGGCCGTGTGCCAACTCTCGACACATTGCCGAGCGAAAATATCGACACCCCGGGTCGAGTGTCGACACGGGCCTGACACGGCCGGGGACACGCCCGTGTCCCGGGCCGTGTGCCCCCTGCCAGAAACCAAAAATTTGACAGCAACGCAAATCGACCCTCTCTCAAAATCTGGGGTGTTACAACTCTCCCCGCTTAACAGAATTTCATCCCGAAATTACAAAGCAAAAGGGAACACACTTAAATGGTACCTGATTTGAAGAGCTCAGGATACTCTTCTAGCATGGCTTGTTCTCGCTCCCAGGAGATCTCCTCACGACCGCAGTTGTCCCATCGGACTTTCACGAGTTTAACCTCTTTATTCCGCAACTGTCGAGTCTCTGAATCCTCTATAGCAATTGGAAGGACCCGCGTCCTCAAGTATTCCTCAATCGGCACCGATGCCGGCTCGATCACCACACTAGCCTCCACCAAGGCTTTCCTCAAGACGGAGACATGGAAGACGTCATGCAATCCACTCAGCTCCGTGGACAACGCCAACCGATAGGCTGCTTCTCCCACCAGTTCAACAATTTCAAAAGGCCCCAAAAACCTTGGACTCAACTTCTTGAGTCGGCGAATCCGTGAGACGCCTTTGAACAGCTTGATCTTCAAATAGACACACTCACCTACCACAAACTCCAACTTCCTGTGACAGGCATTAAAGTATTTGTCTTGCCGGTCTTGTGCCACCTTCATACGCTCTTGAATGGTCCACAACAACTCACAAGCATCAACTACCACCTCTTTTCCCAAAATTTTGGTGTCTCCCGCCTATGCCCAAGACATTGGTGTTCGACACCGCCTCCCATACAAAGCTTCGTATGGTGCCATTTTTATACTTGCATGATAATTGTTATTGTACGCGAATTCCACCATGAAGAGGTGATCTTCCCACCTCTTGCCGAAGTCAAGAACGCACAATCTCAGCATATCCTCCATAGTACGGTTCGTTCTTTCGGTTTGCCCATCAGTTTGATGATGAAACGCCGTACTGAACTTTAGCTTCGTGCCCAAGCTCTTTTGAACCAGTCTCCAGTCCTTGGATGTAAACCGTCCATCTCGATCACTGACTATACTCTTTGGAATCCCATGCAGTCGCACAATGTTGCGAACATACAACTCCACCAGCTTCTCCACGCTGTCCTCTTTCCGATTTGAGATGAAGTGGGCCACCTTGGTTAAGCGGTGCACGATCACCCAAATAGCATCATTACCCTGCTGCGATCTAGGCAAACCATGCACAAAGTCCAGGGAAATGTCATCAAATTTCCATTCCGGGATTGGAAGGGGCTTCAGGAACCCGCACGACTTCTGAAACTCGGCCTTCACCAAGGCGCAAGCCTGGCAACGATTCACATACAAAGCTACGTCCCGCTTCAGCCCCGGCCACCAAAAGGATTTCTTCATATCCAAGTACATATTTGTACTGCCCGGGTGAATGGAGTACTTTGTGAAGTGAGCCTCAAACATCAACTCCTCATGGAGTTTGCCAAATTGCGGTATACAAACCCTTCCGTCCTTCCTCAGAATCCCATCAATCATCTCCCAGGCGCTGCTCTCGCCCGTTTGAGCCTCCAACACAAAAGGTTGAAACTCCACATCCAACCTAGTCGCTTCCCGAATGCGATCGGACAAGTCGTTCTACACTTCAATCCAGTTCAACCGAGCCACGCCGGACTCGCCTCTCGCAACACATTCCAAACCAAGGGACTCCCATTCCCGTACCAACCGCTCATCATGAGCTTCGATCCAATTCCCTTGCCCTGAGTACTTTATACTCAAAGCATCCTCCACCACATTGGCTTTACCTGGCGTATACTGAATCACCATCTCGTAGTCTCCAAGAAACTCAACCCACCTGCGTTGCCGCATGTTCAAGTCCTTTTGATCCAAGAGATACTTCAGGCTTTTATGATCCGTGAAGATCTCCAACTTTGCACCATAAACATAATGCCGCCATATTTTCAACGCGAAAATTACCGCCGCAAACTCCAAGTCATGGACGGGGTAATTCCTCTCATGCGGCTTCAGCTGTCTAGACCCAAAATCTATCACCCTGCCATGTTGCACCAAAACGCAACCCAAACCTCATCCCGATGCGTTACTAAAAATCTGAAATCCCTCGGTCCCTTGCGGTAGACTTGGGATTGGAGCCATCATCAGTCTCTTCTTCAGTGTCTCAAATGCTTGACTGCACTCTTGAGTCCACACAAACTTATGATCTTTACGAGTGAGTGAGGTGAGGGGTAGAGCTATCCGCAAAACATTCTCCACGAATCTCTTATAATACCCGGCTAGTCCAAGAAAGCTTCGGACTTCCGCCACGGTCCTCAAAACCGGCCAATCTCTGATGGCTTCCACTTTTGTTGGATCCACTGCCACCCCATCCCCACTAATCACGTGCCCCAAAAATGTCACTTTCTCTAACCAGAACTCACACTTGGAGAACTTTACATACAACTGATTCTCCCTCAAAACTTGCAAGACCACCCTCAAGTGGGTCTCATGCTCCACTTCCAATTTGGAATACCCCAAGATGTCATCAATGAAGACAACCACGAAAGAATCCAAGTATTCCCGAAATACCCGATTCATAAGATCCATGAATACAGATGGTGTGTTCGTCAGCCCGAACGGCATCACCGTAAACTCAAAGTGCCCATACCTTGTACCAAAGGCAGTCTTGGGAATGTCCTCATCCCGAATTCGCAGCTGATAATAGCCTGACTTCAAGTCCAATTTTGAATACACCACTGACCCCGCCAATTGGTCGAACAAGTCATCTATTCGAGGAATCGGATACTTATTCTTGACGGTCAATTTATTTAGCTCTCGGTAGTCTTTGCATAGCCGCATGCTACCGTCTTTCTTCTTTACAAACAACACCGGTGCGCTCCACGGTGAAAAACTGGGTCTGATATACCCTTGCTCCAACAGTTCCTGTAACTGTACTTTAAGTTCAGCCAACTCCTTTGGTGACATCCTAAACAGAGGACGTGACACCGGCCTAGCCTCCGGCACTAACTCGATCGAGAAGTCGATCTCCCGCCGAGGAGGCGCTCCAGGAAGTTCATCCGGAAACACATCCTTGAACTCTGCCACTACGGGCACTTCCTCAATAGATAACTGGGAGGGGCGAACCTTCAATAAGGCTACCAGCGGTACACCGCCCTGGTTAATCGCCCGCATCAATTGCATGGCCGAAATCAGGGAACATGCCACTCCACAAAGGCCCTCGAATTTGACCTCCGCCCGCCCTTTGCTCCTTAGGTTCACTACCTTGGATAGGCAGTCAATACTGGCGCGCTGCTCTGCAAGCCAGTCCATGCCCAAAATGACATCGAACTCAACCAAAGGCAAAATTGATGCTACCAAAACGAAGTCAACTCCGTTCAGCTCCCAACAGATGCGCCCTCTGGCCCCGGTGGTCATGGATGACCCATTGGGCATGCGCACTTTCAGCTCTGCGCCCGATGAGAAAGACTCAACTCCTATTCTCCGGATGAAGCTCTCCGTGAGAAAGGAGTGCGATGCTCCTGTATCAAACAATACCGTAGCGGGGTATCCGGAAACTAAAACGAAGCCTACAACATAGACATCACACAAAAAGGGTCTAAAAGTATGAAGCACACAATTTCTACTTAAATTTTCTTCATACCTGTCACCACATCGGTTTGGCGGATCGCTTCTTGCTGTCCAAGGTTGTAAGCCCTTGGTTGCACCGGTTGGAACCAAGAAGAGCTCGACTCCGCCATCTTCCCTTTCTCTGCAGCACTGGGGCCGGAGCGCACAGTCTGCTCCTACCTTGCCTCTTGCCCCGCTCCTCCTTGAGGACAAACACGAGCTATGTGCCCCACCTTACTGCAGTTGTAACACGTCGGTGGTCCCCTAGAGTGAGAACCTCCAGGCATCCACTTGCTCTTCTCACCGGACCTGGATGTGTGAGGCTTATTCCTCCACCTACTCCCTTCAGACTTTCCATGGGATTGGGAAGGCTTCCCTTCCCCTTGCTTGGGAGTAAAACTCTTACGACGCTGGGTTCGCTCCAGATCACTCTCCAACATCCTGGCAGCCTCAACCAACTCATTGAAACCGGCTCTCTTCATGGAGATGAGGGGTTGCCTCAGATTCTCCCTCAGCCCCTAGTAGAAGAGGTTATCCCTCTCTACATCATCTGCCATCGTCGTTCCCGCGTAACGACCCAAATGGGTGAACTCCTGAACATACTCATCCACCGACTTGTCTCGCTGCATTAAATGCAGAAATTGCCTCTGAAGGGCCAACCGTGTAGAAACTGGAATGTACCTCTTTAGGAAAGCATCCCCAAACTCCTCCACCGACGGGGTGCGTCCAGGGAACTGGCGGCCGCTAAGGCTCACCCACCACAACTTGGCGTCTCCTTCGAACATGAACGCCGCATATTCAGATTTCTTTTCTTCTGGCGTCTCTGCCGCCCTCAAAAGCTCTTGAATGCGAACCCACCAATCCTCTGCATCCGTTGGCGTACCAACTCCCTTGAATGATGGGGGATGGAAGCTCAGGAAATACTTCAAGTGCCGGTCTCCATGTCCGACAACTACCCTTTCTGCCAAAGGCACCACTCGCCTGACTTCTCCGCCTGGCATGGCCGTCGCCGTATCCGGTGTGGCAGGGGTTGCTACTTGAGCTGCCGCTGCAGCTTGGGCCGCCACCATCTCTTCTGTAAGCATGCGGCAGAAATCGGCCGGGTTAACACTCGTGCCCAAAAGACCTGGAGTAGTGGCACTGCTCGCCGAGAGTTCCTCTCTTGCTCTCGTCGTTCCCGCCTCGTTGCTTGCACTCTTCAAGGAAATAAGAAACAAGGAATCAGTCTCTACACTCAAGACTTAAACATATGGACACTCATGGTCCCGCGTTACTCTTATGTGGATAACTTATTTACGCGTTGACCTTGAATCTAACCTCGCTTTGATACCAAATTGTAACACCTCCCCTGTAATGACCGTATAATATGGGTCCGGCCGGGGCCCCACAACATACGGACGCCACAGCTTTAGTATTATAAGTTGATATAGCTACCCACACTCAGAACACTTTGCACAAAATAGCGGAAACACAAACAAGACTAGAAGTTATCCACCACTAAAAGAGTCAAAACAATGGCCTTATGGCCTTACAACACAAATGAGTCCAAACTCAAAGAGTACAACAGTCATGAAAGTGCAGAGCACTCCTAGTCTACCTCGGCATGCAAGCCGGACATCACGAGTCTCAAACATACAACAACATATAAGTAGAGCTACAAAAGATAGAAGCACTTCATGAAGCTTAGGCCTTTCTGGCCGGCGAGCTAGCTCCTGCATGCGATCCTTGCCCTGTAAAATTTATTAGTAACGTGGGTCAGCAAAGGCTGACATCAAACTGTGTAACAAACACATCTCATCCCGGGCGCCCCTAACGGACCCCGGGGTACTCCTCCAACCTGCAAGTTGGCACTTCGTATGCAATATTCATAAACCAGAAAAGCAACTACAGAAACAGGTTTGGATGTCTCACACATCATACATGTTCTCTACTGGTTGAGCATATAATAAAAAGGGCCTACTTATGCAACATGTATGCAACAACCCGGGCTTCACCCAAGGCACCCTATCTCGTATGCATCTAGCACATCACCACATCATATGGGTACTCATCGATTCCCCATTGGCATAAAGCCGCAAACAAAGGGGTAACACCAATCCCCCCCAACGGTACACAGGCCGCCACATGGAACTCTTGCAAAGGCCCCACCGGCTCAACCCGGGCTTGCCTACAAGCTCTGACGTCTCATGTCAGGATTCCAACAAACACAAACTTACCGATCTAAGAAGCCTTGCCGGACCCCACCCGCTCATGGCCTCATTGCCCCGGGCTTGCCCCCACGCTTGGCATTTTCGTCAGTCTCACAGAAGGGGATTAGTCTCGCCGGGACACCCTCCACACATGACGTGAACGTCACGGGATAGCCAGCCGATCACGGAGACATAGCCACGCCTTGGCACATCACAAAACAAGACAATTCCACCCTAGTCCCTCATTTGTACTGCAGCGTTCCCGCGCACCAAGGAAACCATCTACAACTCATGCGAGCTAACCTTGTCCACCAAGGAAACCATCTACCGCCACGACGAGCTAACCATGTTCGGTTCCGACTACACGTACTCACTCGAGAAAAAGGGCAAAACATCACAACATCACAAACGACATCTTGCCGCAACGGAAACTCTACGAATCCTTAAAGTTCGTATGCAACATCACCGAGTCGGACTAACGGTCACGACTACGGCTTCACCCACCATGCCTAATCCACTAACAAAGCGGATCTCTAATGCAAATCATGCAGGGGACGGACTCAATCGACCCGAAGGTTCCTCTTTAACCTTGGCGACCCAAAACCCCTCTCATTTGAGTGTTTGGTGCCCAAAACTAGAAAAGAAATGATGCTAAAGACATGCATCCTAAGACCGAGAGGAGAAGTGTCGTTACCTTCCGACTCCTCTTCCTTGCCATGGCAAAATAGTCGGATGAAAACCTTCGCAAAGCTCTAGCCTCCACGGATCTGGACTCGGCTCGTGATTTGGAGCACCGAAACCTCTCCTACAGCCCAAACCCTCCTTCTCCTTCTTCCTTGCTCTCACTTCTCTGTAGATCTTTAGTAAGAGAAAGCTTGGAGAAGAATGAGGGTTTTCAACAGGCCGTGTGCCCTCTCTCTCCTTGACACTAGTCGAGTGAACATCGTCGATTGAAGTTCATCGACAGTCCCAGATGGCCTTGGACACGCCCGTGTCCTAGGTCGTGTGCCTTGTCTCGACACATTGTCGAGCGAAAAATGTCGACACCCCAGGCTGAGTGTCGACACGGTCTCGACATGCCCTGCGACACGCCCGTGTCGCAGGCCGTGTGCCCTCTCTCGACACATTGCCGAGCGAAAATGTCGACACCCCGGGTCAATTGTCGACACGGGCCTGACACGGCCTGGGACACACCCGCGTCCGGGTGTGTCCCGGGCCGTGTGCCCCGTGCCAGAAACCAAAAATTGGCCAGAAATGCAAATCGACCCTCTCTCAAAATCTGGGGTGTTACACTATGTATAAAAGCATTGAGTGTGTTGAATGCACTCAATGCCTTGCTGAGTCATCTGAGAAGTTAAGTTAAAAAGCACTGAGTGAGTCGTATACACTCAATATTGCATTGAGTGAGCTTAGGACACTCAACGCCATTCTGTAAAATTTTAGAAGCTAAGTCTAAAAGCGTTGACAGCATTGAGTGAGCTGAACTCACTCAACGCCATCTCTTAATTCTGTAAATCTAAGTAAAAAAGTGTTGACAGCGTTGAGTGAGCTGAACTCACTCAACGCAGTAGCTTATAATCTATTAAAGCTAAGCAAAAAAGCGTTGACAGCGTTGAGTGAGCTGAACTCACTCAACGTCGCCATCTAGTTCTTTTTTGTGGCTAAGTGATAAAGCGTTGAGTGAGCGGAACTCACTCAACTCCATCGCTTAATTTTGTGGTTAAGAAAAGCGTTGATAGCGTTGAGTGAGCTGAACTCACTCAACGCTGTCATCTGATTTTTGGCAGCTAAGTTATCAAGCATTGAGTGAGTTGTACACAGTCAACGCAGTATTGAGTGTGTTGAATACACTCAACGCCATTGATTTATTTTGAGCTTTAGTGAAAAAGCATTGAGTGGGCTGACTACACTCAATGCAGCGTTGAGGGTGTTGAATACACTTAACGCCATCTGGTTTTTCGGTTGGCAGCACGAGCGTGGACTGCACTCGATGCGGCGTCGAGTATACTCGACGCTTTTCTGTGGACTTAGTCTTATTTTTTGCTATTTCTTGGTATATCATTAGTACGCTATTTTTGTTAAATAAAATTAGTCCAGTGCCTGCTGTTTTCATCAAGTGTGATCTTAGGACAATTTCCTTGGGATTTGTTCCTCCATTTATTGTTGGAGAAGTCCAATGCATTGGTTATTGGTTTTCTGTGTCTTGGCTATGGTTGTCGGTATTTTTTGATAGATCTTTTGACCCTGATTGGGTTTATGACAGTGGGTATGCTGGCGGAGGTGTCTCCCCCCACAGGTATCGGGTTTCCCACGCTTTTGGGAGTGTCAAGATTCAAGACCTCCTTTCCTTTGGCCCATGTGAAGTATTACTATGGGTGTGTCGGCGGAGGTGTCACCCCCCATAGGTACTGGATTATGCCGGTGATTTTGCTCACTAATGTAGAGCTGACCTGTTTCTTATATTTATATATACTTACTTGTATGTGCATCTCATGAAGCTCAGTTCTTTATTGCACTTGGTGCAAGTACCTTACCCTTAGATTTGTTAAGTTTATCGTTTACCACGATTTTTATTTCTAATTTTGTTGAGGTTTGTTCAACTATTCTTGGATTAGGGGTTAGTAACCTGTTTGCCTCCTTGTTTATTGTTTCCTATCACCACTTGTATATTTTATACTGAGGTATTATTTGCTTGTGAATGCCTCAGGTTTGGAGCAGTAGCCGGTTGAGCGGCTAGGAGTTTTGGATTTAGGCTTGTGTTCTAAAGATGTCTATCCCTCACCGTTTGTGATGTAGTTGTTGTTTACTTTTCCTTTAGTTTAGACATATATTGTTTTGGTGGGTTTGTGTCAGTTTGTTGACACCCACAAGATCTTGTTTATTGTTAAGTACTTGCTAGCTGCTAAGTCATTTTTATATGATTTAATTATTTCTACTTGCTCTCTAGGAATGTTTATAATAGGTTGTATGTTAGGTATTTTAACTTATAAAAAGAATTTACTACTAGTACTTCATACATGCCACCTTTCTAAACCTAAAATGCTATTTTCTAACTAACGTAAAAACTGTTTCTATACTTATAGTAAATCTAGATTCTTGCATACCGCGAGTTGTCATTCGGGGATGTTTATGCTAGGATGTTAATCCAACATAATTAAAGTATTTCCGCAACATATAACTATACTCTTACTCATGGATTAGCTGATCCACCGTACCGAGGGATACAACCATCTAAATTTAAACTGGTTTTTATTTAATAACTTATGAATTTCATTTAACTTGTAGTGTTTGGAGTCTTGCCTGTGTAACACCCCCTATCCGTTGCATAGCATATAACAGTAGGTCCGACCGGGGCCCGACGCCGTATACCACAGACAGACCGGGTGGTTACTCAATGGAAACCATCCAACCAATCCAACGTCCTACACATAGTCATATTAGCAGAAGCAATGAAAATTGTTGCATTAATAAAGAACCCAACACTAGCATGAATGTCCACTACAAAGCCAACAAGAATGAAGTACAAATACAAAAGTACTGGCCTTATGGCCTTACAATTGTTTTCCTCAAATTACGTGTTTTCCAAACCTCAGCACACAGGTCGGACATACATGAACAAAAGAAAACACACAAAATTAGGCCATCGAGAGCCGGCTCAGCAACTTGTGATTTAGCCCGCTATTTACCGCTCGGCTCCGCAGCACCTGCAAGTAACAATCCACCGCACGGTGGCAAACAAAAGCAACGGTCAGCTTTGCTGACCAAATTATAACGATCCCGTCCCAGAACTCGGGGCGGCGATGATCCTTCCCTGCACTTTATTAGCATAACCTAACAGTAATGTACTAACACTACATCACAGGCGCAGGCACGCACGGCCATACACCTCGTGTTCTCAGGGCACATTATCGGTGATCATGGTCAAAGTCCGCTGACTCACAACCACCCCCAGGACAGAAATATCTTGTCAGCATCTGGTCTTTCTGGCCACTGCCTAAGACCCTCCATCTATGACAATGGTAAGTGTCAAGTAACTTTAGCTCTCTTTAACCGAATGACATAGATCGGGTACGGTTCCACCTGACCCGTTGCTCACACCGCAATGTCAATTAAGTCATCTGCGCTGGTCAAGCTTCCCCGAGTCCCGTATCTCCCACACATATCACATAGCCCATTTATGTTCAGGATGGCTCCCAGGCCACCATGTTGGAAAAATCGCGCATCTGCCCATTTTTTCAGGTGCACCTAGGGGTTAATCCCTAAGGTTCCCTGTTGCAATCTACCACGTGGGAAAACCCGAAAAACAAACATTCGCACGGAGTCTTCTCCGGCCATTTATACAATACAACATCACCGATCCAGACCAACTTGTCCGGGTAGGCTTCACACATCATGCCTATATCCGTTCTCGATTACGGACTCTATATGTACACAACGGGGACTATTCATGTCTACCTAAAGGAACGCCTCAACTCACCGCAAACACGCGAGAGCGGGCTTCCTATGCAAGGGAAAAGAAGAGCTTCACATACTCAAGTAGAGAATCATTACCCCAGAGTTCTTCCTTAGCGCCATGGAAAAGTATGCAGATGAAAAGCACCGCCCTCTCCTTTCCTACGTAGATCCGAAGTCGGTTCGCAATTTGGAGCTCCGAAGCTCCGCCGGTGACCGGATCTAGACTTCTTCTTCCTCGTTGCTCTCCCCTCTCTCTAGAACTTAGACCGAGAACCAACGAACAGATGATGAGGGTTATGAAACCCTACACTCGGGTATATCCCAATAGGAATAACCTCTAGCCGCCGGATCCCAACATAAAGAAATGTACGGCTACGATCCAGGTATGACATGGAAAAACTGGGCCGAACACCGCATGGTTCACAAACTGGAATAGAACACGTCTGCGACAAACTCAAACTGTGCTTGGACATTTAGCCGAGACCCTACCAAGACCCCTGTGTCGACACTCTGTGTCGACACAGCACAACCTGTGTCGACACTCTATGTCGACATAGTACAACCTGTGTCGACACAACACACCCTGGCTGTGTCGACACTGCAGGCCGACACAGCAGGCCCTGGCTGTGTCGACACAGCTCACCCTGTGTCGACACAGCTGACCCTGTATCGACACAGCTGGCCCTGTGTCGACACAGCATGACCTGTGTCGACACAGTATCCTCTGTGTCAAACACGCCACAACCCGCCAAGGACACGGCCTATGACATGCCCGTGTCCCAGGCCGTGTGATCCCTGCCAAATTCCAAACTTGGCTCAAAATGCCTCCCATCGCTCTTTTGAGTTTCAGGGCGTTACAACTATCTCCCTCTTAAAAGAATTTTGTCCTCAAAATTACATAAAGGAAAGAAACACACCTCAAACAGTACCTGAGTGCAATAACTCCGTGTGCTCCTCATGCATGGTCTGCTCTCGTTCCAACGAAAGCTCCTCCCGACCGCAGTTGTCCCAACGTACCTTGACCATCCCGATCTCTTTATTGCGTAGTCGCTTGACTCCAAGTCCTCAATACGCACGGGCTTGACCTTCGTCGTCAACCCATCATCCACCAGCAGTTGATCAAACGTGATCACATGCGAAGGCTCTTGCACCGTCTTCCGCAGCACAGATATGTGGAATACATCGTGTAGACCACTAAGCTCCACCGATAGACTCAATCGATAAGCCGCTGCGCCAATCCGCTCCAGAACCTCAAACGGTCCAAGGTACCTCGGGCTTAGCTTCTTCAAGCGCCGCACCCACGAGACACCCTTGAACGGCTTGATCTTCAAGTATACCTAGTCGCCAACAGCAAACTCCACGTTCCTGTGCTTGGCATTATAGTACTTCGCTTGCCGGTCCTGAGCGATAAGCAACCTCTCTTGGATCGTTCGAACCAATGAAGTAGCATCTTCCACCTCTTGTCACATGTACAACTTTGACTTACCCATTTCCAACCAGGACAACGGCGGATGGCATCTTCTACCATAAAGGGCCTCGAAGGGCGCCATTTAAATGCCCGCCTATTATCTATTGTTGTAAGCGAATTCCACCAAGTATAGGCGATCTTCACATTGCTTTCCAAAGTCCAGGACACACATGCGAAGCATGTCTTCCATTGTCCTATTGACCCTATCGGTCTGACCATCCGTCTGCGGATGGAAGGATGTGCTAAAACTCAGCTTTGTTCCCAACATCTGTTGCACCAGCCTCCAATCATTGGACGTGAATCGCACATCTCGGTCACTCACGATGTTGCGGGGCACACCATGAAGCCGCACAATATTTTCTACATATAACTTTGCCAATTTCTCAACCAGATCATCCTTTCTATGCGAAATGAAATGCGATACCTTCGTTAGACGATCTACGACCACCTAAATTGTGTCGTTCCCTTTTTGCGACCTTGGCAACCCGTGCACAAAGTCCATAGTAATGTCGTCAAACTTCTACTCCGGAATAGGCAAGGACTTCAAGAATCCTCCCGGCTTTTGACACTCCGCCTTCACCAAGGCGCACGTCAGGCACTTCGCCACATACAGTGTCACATCCTTCTTCAATCCTGGCCACCAGAACAATTTCTTAACATCGCGGTACATCTTCGTGGTCCCCGAGTGAATCGAGTACTTGGTATGATGCGCCTCATACAACAAATCCACCCGCAAATTGCCCATGCTTGGGATGCACAGATGACCGCCTTTCCAAAGTAATCCGTCCTCAACGACAAATTAGGAATTTGAACCATCCAGATTTTCAACCATGATCTGCTTCATGTGGCCATCCAAATCCAAAGCCTGCTGAATACGATCAGCCAGGTCATATTGAACTTCAGTCCAATACAAAAGCGCTTCAGCACTCGACTACTTGTCTAGACAAAAGATATCCAACGCCTCCAACTCCCGAACCAACCGCTCGTCATGGACCGACAGCCAATTGGCTTGAGCTGGGGCCCGGCGACTCAACGCATCCGCAACCCCATTGCCTTTACCAGACACATAGTGGATCTTGAATGTATAGTCCACTAGGAACTCCATCCATCTACGCTGCCGCATGTTCAGATCTTTCTGATCCAACAAATATTTCAGGCTCTTATGGTCGATATTGATATCGACCCTTACCCCATACAAGAAGTGCCTCCGCAGCTTCAATGCAAAAATCACGGCCGCTAACTCCAAGTCATGGACCAGATAATTCCTCTCGTGCACTTTCAGCTATCTTGAGCAATACGCTATAACGCTTCCATTATGCAGTAGCACGCAACCCAAACCACTGCTAGAAGCATCGCTATAAACTTCAAAACCTTCGGTCCCACTCGGCGAACTCAACACAGGCGTCGTGGTCAACCGACACTTCAATTCCTCAAAAGCTCGCGTGCACTCCGGCGTCCAAACGAACTTCTGCTCTTTCCTCGTCAAAGTAGTGAGAGATAACGCCATTCGTGAGAAGTTCTCCACGAAGCGCTTATAATAGCCGGCAAGCCCCAGAAAGCTCCGGACTTCCGCTACCGTAGAAAGCTCAGGCCACTCTCGTATCGCAACAATCTTCGCCGGACCCACTGCAATACCTTCCCCACTCACTATATGACCGAGGAATGCCACTGAGGATAACCAAAACTCGCATTTGGAGAACTTGGCGTATAGTTGATTCCTCCTCAGCGTCTCCAATACCAAATGAAGATGCTTGAAGTGATCCTCCTCACTTTGCGAGTACACCAATATATTGTCGATGAAGACGATCATAAAATGGTCCAAGTACTCCCGGAAAGTCCTGTTTATCAGATCCATGAACACTGATGGCGCATTAGTAAGCACAAACTCCATGACCGTAAACTCGTAATGCCCGTATCTCGTACTGAACGCGGTCTTAGGGATATCACTCTCCCTTATCCTCAGCTGATAGTAACCAAACTTGAGATCCAACTTCGAGTACACCGTCGACCTGACTAACTGATCAAATAGATCATCAAACCTTGGGACCGGGTACTTGTTCTTTTTTGTTAGCTTGTTTAACTCCCGATAATACATACAAAGTTTCAAGCTCCCGTCCTTCTTCTTTACAAAGAGGGCTGGTGCGCTCCAAGGCGACGAACTTGGACGCATAAACCCTTGCTCCAACAATTCTTGAAGTTGCACCTTCAGCTCCGCCATTTCTTTAGGCGCTACCCGATACGGGGATTGTGACACAGGTTTCGCACCTGGCACTAGCTCAATCATGAAATCTATCTCCCGTTGAGTCGGGGCTCCAGGAAGATCGCTAGGGAACACATCAGGGTACTCCGATACCACTGAAATACTATCCAACGTAAGCTTCGGCTTTGCAACCTCCACTAATGTAAAGAACAACTCTGCACCAGCACGAACCACCTTCACCACCTGAAGAGTAGACATCAACCTCTTGCTCGACCCTTTCAAGCTTGTAAAAGTCATCTCATGACCTGTTCCCAACTTGACTTCCTTGCGACCGCAATCGATATAGGCTTGCTGCTCCGAGATCCAGTCCATGCCAAATATCACATCGAACTCCACCAGTGGCAGTAGCGATGCTAGCAAATGGAACTCCTAACTCCAAATCTAAATCTGAACGGCACAGATTCTCTCCGCGCGCATGAAATACCCATTGGGCAATAAAACATCCAGTTTGTCGTTCGCCATCGAAGAAGGTACTCTGATGCGTGATATGAAGCTTTCGGACAAAAAGGAGTGTGAAGCTCCCGTATCAAAGAGTGCTCTCGCCGGATACTCGCAAATCAAATAAATCCTGTCACCACATCCGCTTGTTTGATGGCCTCCTGTTGGCCAAGGTTATAAACTCTCGGTTGAGCCGGAGCATAATGGGACGCGGTTGACTCCACCGTCTATCCCTTCTCTTCATAAGTCGCTCCTGGCTTCTTCTGGGACTTGGGACATCCGCTCCAATAGTCACGGGCAAAGTGCCCTGACTTCCCACAAGTAAAACATGCACCCGGGGTCTGACCCGTAATCGCCCCAGAAGCACCGGAAGAAGGAGCTGGACCCGAAGTCCTATCCTTCTTAAAGAACTTACGGTGCCCATACGTTGAGTTAGTAGGCACCTTGAACTCAGTCCTCTTATCACCCAAGCTTTTCTTCGCTTGAACATTCTTCAAGTCATACTCCAAGGACCGGGCCGTGATGACCATGGTCAAGAAGCCCTGCGTCATAGGCCCCGAGAGTAGTAGCCTCAAGTCATCTCTCAAACCTTCAAAGAATCGGTTTGTTTTGCGCTGCTCATCCGCGATGGTGGAGCTAGCGTACCGACCCAATCGGGTAAACTCATGGAGATACTCATCCACGCTACTCTCTCCTTGTACCAACCTCTGGAACTCATTCTCCAAAGCTATCCTCTGAGTCGAAGGGAGGTACCTAGCCAAGAACAGTCTCGAGAACTCCATCGAGATGTCTGTAAGTTGCCTTCCTCTTAATAGATGCAGCTCAAAACCCTCCCACCACAGTGTAGCGTCTCCATCCAACAGGAATGTAGCTATAGTGGTCATCTGCCACTCCTCCGTATTCGTCGCTGTCAAGACTCTCTTCACACGGGAGAGCCAGTCTTCAGCTTGAGATGGGTTTCCCAACCCCGAGAATACCGGAGGATTAAAGCTCATGACATGATTGATCTGTCTCTCGGTTGCCCTCCTCAGCAACAACGGTTCCACTACTACCTGCTCCAATCTTCTCGGCTCAACCTCTAGAAGAGGTACCTGCTCTATCGCAGGAGCGGGCTGCTGCATTTTCCTTGCAGGCTACGCATTGATCATGGCAAACACTGCTTCGGCCACCAATCGTATGGTCTCAGTCGATGGAGGTGTTGCAGGAGCATCATTTGGTGCACTACTAGCCTCAGAAACTCGGTGTTCTGACGGCCCAACACCTCTTCTGGTCAACTATAGTTATACAAAACACCGTAAAGCGACCATACAAAATTGCAAAAAGCAATTATAGGAGCACGCAGGTTCCTCAAACACGTGTATTTTCATTCCAAAGTGGACATTCATGGGTTCTTTTGCTATTATAACGATGACGCACACACAGGTGCTCACCACCCCTAAAAAGAATTCGGCCACGAATTCATTTTAAGCCTGACCAAAACCAGAAGTCTGATACCAAATTGTAACACCCCCTATCTGTCGCATAACATATAACAGTAGGTCCGGCCGGGGCCTGACGTCATATACCACAGACAGACCGGGTGGTTACTCAATGGAAACCATCCAACCAATCCAACGTCCGACATAGAGTCATTCAAGCGGAAGCAATTAAAATTGTTGCATTAATAAAGAACCCAACACTAGCATGAATGTCCACTACAAAGCCAACAGGAATGAAGTACATATACATAAGTACTGGCCTTATGGCCTTACAATTGTTTTCCTCAAATTACATGTTTTCCAAACCTCAGCACGCAGGCCGACCATACATGAATAAAAGAAAACACACAAAATTAGGCCTTCGAGGGCCGGATCAGCAACTTGGGCTTTAGCACACTATTTACCGCTCGACTCCGCAGCACTTGCAAGTAACAATCCACATTACGGTGGCAAACAAAAGCAACGGTCAGCTATGCTGACCAAATTATAACGATCGGTCCCGCCCAAACAAACCTGCAGGTCTCTTTGAAGTGGACAACGTCTCACAACTCGCACTGCAAGTTGAAATATTAAGCAAAAAAATTACGGAGATGACTGCTGCCGCTGCCCCTCAGGTATGGGAATATGCAACTCCTCCCGCTGAACATTTGGATTATGTAAATAATATGCCTAGAACTGCTTTTAATAATTTTTCTACTGCGAATTATCATCCTCCTGGTTTTAATTTTCCGAATAGTTATAATCTTGCGTTAAGAAATCATCCGAATTTTTCGCGGAGCAATCCATCGAATGCTGTGCGCCCGCCACCGCAAAGTGATTTTTCTGCTCCACCACCACCTCCTCCTCAAAGTTTTCCAAAACCTCCAAATTTGGAGGAAGTGTTTTCAAAATACATGAATGCTAATGACGCTACGATTAGGACCTTAACCGGAAGTGTTAAAAACTTAGAAAATCAGGTAGGACAGCTCGCTAAAATGATTTCTGAGCGACCCGTAGGGTCTCTTCCTTCCAATACCGAGCCCAACCCGAGAGAGCAAGCGAAAGCTATAACTCTTCGGAGTGGGAAGAAAGTTCCTGGTATGGTAAGTGAAGAACCCGAGACAAGCTCCGCTCCCGTTTTAAAAAATCAAAGCTCCGTTCCCAATTTAAAAATTCCACCCTCTGCCGAAGAAAGTATCACTCCTATTTTAGAACAACAACTCACTCCACCACCCACCTTTAAAAATAATCCATCCCCGCCATACCCTTCCGAACTTAATAAACAACGACAGGATGATCAATACACCCGTTTTTTAGAAATGTTTAAGCAAATCCACATAAATCTGCCTTTCCACGAAGCCATATCCCAGATGCCTAAGTACGCAAAATACCTTAAGGACCTCCTAACCAACAAGAAGAAGTTAGAGAACCTTTCTCATGTCATGTTAAATGCCGCGTGCTCGGCGGTTTTGACAAACGGATTACCGAAAAAAATCAGTGACCCGGGTAGTTTCTCTATCCCGTGTGTCTTTGGTGATCTCTTTGTCAAACACGCTTTAGCCGACTTAGGTGCGAGTATTAATCTTATGCCCCTCTCGTTGTTTAAAAAGTTAGGAATTGGTAGTCTCAACCCCATACGCATGAGTATCCAGCTAGCCGACAGGTCAGTCAAATAACCGTTAGGAATAGTGGAGGACGTCCTAGTCAAAGTTGACAAGTTCATCTTCCCGGTGGACTTTGTCATTTTAAACATCGAAGAAGACGTCGAGGTTCCCCTGATCCTTGGCCGACCCTTCCTTGCCACCTCCCGAGCTATCATTGATGTAAGCAATGGTAAGCTCTTCCTTCGAGTGGGCGACGATGAGGTAACTTTCTCTATCACCCCCTCGATGAAGAACACACTAGCTAATGATGACTCTTGTTTTTTCATGGATACCATAAGTGAAGAATCCTTCTCTCCCACCTCTGATTTTGACAAAGAATTTTCCAATTTTTGTTCCTCTCCTACTCTTCCAACTGAATCTCTACACCTAAGTGAAGAATCCTCCACTCGCCCCTCTGATTTTGAAAAAGAATTTTTTGATTTCTGTTCCTCTTCTACTTTTCCAACTGAATCGCTGCACGAAGCCTCCATGGCCGCTAGCAACACCCCTTTTAATTTTACATATAAAAAAGTGTACGAGGACATAGTTTTTGAAAAAGAACAAATTTCCAAGACCTCGTATGATGACCCCCCTACCTTGGAACTGAAAGAACTACAAGAGCACCTTCAATATGCTTTCTTAGAAAAGGACTCTAAGTTGCCTGTCATAATTTCGGCCTACCTCACGGATGCACAAAAGAATAAACTTCTTTCAATTTTACAAAAGCATCGCCAAGCTATTGCTTGGCAGATATCTGATATCAAGGGCATAAGCCCATCTTTCTGCAGTCATAAAATCTTAATGGAAGATAATTCTCGTAACTCTATACAACCTCAGCGCCGTATAAACCCAAACATGAAAGATGTAGTTAAGGGCGAGGTTATGAAATTGTTAGACGCAGGAATTATCTATCCTATATCCGACAGTAAGTGGGTTAGCCCAGTACAGGTAGTACCAAAGAAGGGAGGGATAACGGTCGTAAGTAATGAAAATAATGAATTAATCCCGACTCGGACGGTGACCGGATGGCGAATGTGTATAGATTACCGTAAGTTGAATGACGCCACCCGCAAGGATCACTTCCCCTTGCCGTTCATTGATCAAATTTTAGAACGACTTTCCGGACATAGCTTTTATTGTTTTCTCGATGGCCTCTCGGGGTATCTTCAAATCCCCATCTCCCCCGAGGACCAGGAGAAAACTACGTTTACTTGTCCCTTCGGCACCTTTGCCTACCGAAGAATGCTGTTTGGATTGTGCAATGCGCCGGCTACATTCCAACGATGTATGCTCGCCATCTTTGACAAGTACGTAGAAAGCATTATGGAAGTCTTCATGGATGATTTCTCCGTCTTCGGGAATTCCTTCGATAGTTGCTTAGAAAACCTTGAAAAAGTCTTAGAGCGATGCGAAGAAACTAACCTCGCCTTAAATTGGGAAAAATGTCATTTTATGGTAAGGGAAGGGTTAGTTTTGGGACATAAAATTTCTGAAAGGGGTATTGAAGTAGACGTTGCGAAAATAGAAGTTATCGAGAAACTGCCGCCACCTACGAACATAAAAGCCATAAGAAGTTTCCTGGGTCATGCGGGTTTCTACCGCCGGTTCATAAAGGACTTTTCCAAAATCACCAAGCCCCTTACCCATCTCTTAGAAAAAGACGCCCCATTCATCTTTGATGACCTCTGTCTAGCTGCCTTCAATTTAATAAAAGAAAAATTAGTTAATGCGCCAATCATGATAGCTCCGGTGTGGGATCTTCCATTTGAAATAATGTGTGATGCGAGTAGTTATGCGGTGGGAGCCGTACTAGGTCAACGTATTTCCAAAAACTTCCACCCCATTTATTACGCTAGTAAAACACTCACATCTGCACAGGAAAATTACACCACAACCGAGAAGGAGCTCTTAGCTGTAGTATTCGCATTTGACAAATTTCGCCCTTATATTACTCTTTCGAAAATTATTGTTTTTACGGACCACTCGGCCCTCAAATATCTTCTCTCTAAAACGGATGCCAAGCCTCGCTTGATTCGCTGGGTCTTACTCCTCGAGGAGTTTGACTTAGAGATCCGTGATAAGCGAGGTGCCGAGAACTTGGCCGCCGACCACCTTTCGCGCCTAGACAACCCGTTTATAGAGCAATTAGACGAAAATTCTTTTCATTACTATTTCCCTGATGAGAAGCTGTTCATAATTAACACATCTACTTCTCCTTGGTTTGCCTGTATCGCCAACTATCTAGTGGCTCGTGTGCTCCCAAAAGAGTTCTCGTCTCAGCAAAAGAAGAAATTCTTTTCTGAATTGAAGAACTACTTTTGGGAGGACCCGCATCTTTTTAAAGTCTGTGCAGACCAAGTGATCAGGAGGTGTGTTTCCTTTGATGAAGGATTAGATATTATTAAACATTTGCATGAAGGACCGACAGGTGGGCACTATCAAGCTGCTCGCGCCGCTCACAAAGTGTTAAGCGCGGGTTTTTACTGGCCCAGCCTGTTTAAAGACGCGCATGCCTTTGTGAGTAGGTGTGATAGTTGCCAACGGTCGGGGAATATTTCGAATAAAAATGAAATGCCACAAAATTATTTCCTAGAGTGCGAAGTTTTCGACCTCTGGGGGATTGATTTTGTCGGCCCTTTTCCTTCTAGCTTCGGGAATAAGTATATTTTAGTTGCCGTTGATTATGTTTCGCGTTGGGCCGAAGCCCAAGCTCTTCCTACGAATGACGCCCGAGTTGTAATTAATTTCCTAAAAAAATTATTTTCTCGATTCGGTACGCCGCGCGCTATCGTTAGTGATAGGGGTTCCCATTTCTGTAACGCGCAATTCTCAAAAATCCTAACTAAATATGGCGTTACTCATAAGCTTTCCACTGCGTATCACCCCCAAACTAACGGACAAGTCGAAGTAGTCAATAGGGAAATAAAAAGAATTTTAGAAAAGACTGTTTCAACATCTAGAAAAGACTGGTCAGCCAAATTAGACGATGCTCTATGGGCCTACCGAACAGCGTACAAAACCGCCCTCGGATGTACGCCATATCGGTTGGTTTACGGAAAGTCGTGTCATTTACCCGTAGAATTAGAGCACCGCGCCTTTTGGGCCTTACGATTTTTAAACTTCGATCCCCACTCTGTCGGCGATTTTAGAAAATTTCAACATAACGAACTCAACGAGTGGCGCTCTTACGCGTATGAAAATAACAGACTTTATAAAGAGTGGACGAAGCGTTTACACGATCGACATCTTAGGCACCCAAAAATCTTTAAGCCGGGCGACCAAGTGCTTCTTTATAATTCTCGTTTACGTTTATTCCCGGGTAAATTAAAATCACGTTGGTCGGGGCCTTTTACTGTTTCAGAAGTTTTTTCTTATGGTAATGTTTTAATTTCCCACCCTGATAAGGGTACTTTCAAAGTGAATGGTCAGCATCTTAAACTGTATTTATGTGATGATGTCAGTCTCAACCCTGTTAACTCTATCTTTTCGGTCCTGACATTTGATTAATCTGAACTTTATTTTTCTCAAAAACTTTGACTTTATTCGAACTTTATTTTTAAACAATATTTGGGACATTATTATTTTGATGCGTCGAGCTCAAACGACGCTTTAAACAAAGGGCGCTCTTGGGAGGCAACCCAAGTTATCTTTTTCTGTTTTCTTTCTTTTACACTTTTTGCCCCGACTGGCTCCGGCAAGCTGAAACTTTTACGATCGCCTGCTCCAACGGTTCTGCTTCCATGCCAAAGTCCGCCGGACGACGTTTCATGAAGATCCACAGCACAGGCATGGAGGAGCGGCATCACTCAACTTGCCCTGCAAAATAAAACCGGGGAAGTACCTGCTTTTCAATTCTGTCTTTTATTTCTGTACTTTACTTTTCTCTCGTTCTCCGACCTCCATCTCCATTGCGGACAATGTAGATTTTAAGCTTGGGGGAGGACTTCCTCCTTCTTTTTGTTTTCTTTTTGTTTTGTAAATATCCCAAAAAATCCAAAATTTCAAAAAATTTCAAAAAATTATTATATATATATAGCTGCATTTTGGTATTTCAATAAGTACCCCATGTTTATGTTTTGTTTTTCTCAAACTTCTTTATAAACAACGTAGTTAATTATAATTTTTCTAATCATTCTTTTTAATCATATTTCACAAGTAAAATGTTGGTCATGCCGTTTTTCTAATTCACGGTAGCATGTTAAGGTAAAATATTTCTCTAAACCGTGCATTTCTATTATGGTTTTCCGTTCTTTATTTTCTTTACTTTCTCTAAAAATTTATCATCCACTATTTTCCTTTTCGTCTTTAGATGATCTTTGTAAGAACATATTTTGAATAACGTAGTAGATATGAACGATCCAAGTGACATATTATTTTTATTTTCAAGATAATTTCATCAATTTTCTTTTATTATCTCGAACTTGCTTTTTGAAATTTATCGACTCTATGTTTTAAATAAATTTAAAAAAACGCGTGAAAATGATTTAGGCCATTTTTGTTTACGTTTGAGCTTTCTTGCCAACCTAAACTCTTTTACCACTAGTTAGCCGCTTTTGAGCCTTTTTTCCAAATTCATTTGATAAACTCCACACACCATTTCATTTTCACCAAAGCCCAAATTCCTACCTATCTAATCACGCTAATTTTGTTTGATAGGAAATTTTGTCTTATCTGTGGAGATATTGTTGAAAAAGGTGTACTCAAAAGCAATAAATTGAAAAAAAACAAAAATAAATGAAAATAATAGTAAAAAAAAGAGATAAATAATCATAAAGAGAAAAAAAATAAATTTATTTATACATATTTTGTTTAAAATAAATTTATTTTTTTTTGAAACTCGTTGTTTTGGTTTAGTGTGATTTTTAAGCCTCCATGTTTATATTTGAATTCCACTACTATTCATATTCCTAAACCAAACGTTTCGGTCCTATTAAATCCTTTTGATTCATGCCCTTTTTTTAATTTTATTTAACAACAAAGAAAAGAAGAAAAGTAAATCAGTTTTAGTTTTGGATTTAAACTTAGATTTTTGTTATTTAATTGATATAATTATAATGCGTTGCTTGGATCTAGTAATAACTCAATACGTTCTTTTCATTTTCATTGCCTTACTTAAATCTATTTAAAGAATTTCGTCAAAATTCTGGATGATTTATTTTTATTAAGTAAAGTTTATAAAAGTTAAACCATACCTAAATAATTGTTTTAGAATTACGTTTTACATTCTCCCTACCTAGAATTTCGCATAGTACTTGTGTGAGTATGATTAAAACTTTTTGAATTAGTCACTTTTTATGATTAGCTTGTCTTTATATCTTTGCTTGGGGACAAGCAAAACTTAAGCTTGGGGGAATTTGATAATACGTTTGCAGTCAATTTTATTAGGATATTTTCGGGGTTTTAAAGACAATCATGTCTTGTAAAGTACTTGTTTTGATTCCCCTTTGTATATATTTTTGTCGCTAATGCATTTTTTCTGCTTTTTGCAGGTTTTCATGGCTTTCAGCCGAAGTTTGCTGTGACACGCCCCAAGGTCACGCCCTACCAGGGCATGTACCTAGGGCGTGTACCCAGAGGAATGAAGCAATTGGTCTGAAACTGCATTCCATGGAAACTTAGTGTACACACCCTCGGTCACGCCCGTGTCACATCCGACACGGGCGTGTACTAGAGGCGTGTCCCCAGGTTCCGAGGAATCACCGCAGCGCGCTCGTTTTTCCCGCTCCACCGTCGCACCGAAAGTGTCACGCCCCAGGGTCACGCCTGACCCGGGGGTGACATATGGGCGTGTACTTCAGCAATTCCGCCCGTCACCTCCAGCATTCAATTTCAGCCCGAAAAAGTCACGCCGCAAAGAACACGCCCCAGGTACACGCCCTACCAGGGCGTGACTTATGGACGTGTACCGCAACAACTCCGTCAGAATTCAATTCCTGCCCGAAAAAGTCGCGCCGAATGTGTCACGCCCCAGGGTCACGCCCGACCAGGGCGTGACAGGGGGGCGTGACCCGACCCGAAAAATTCTATAAATAGAGCCCAACTCCAGGGGTTTTAGGACAACTTTTCGCTTTGAGAGGGGAGGTTCTGTCCTTTGTATTTCTGAACTTTTTAAGCATGTCTTTCCATTTTTAGTTCGTAGCTCTAGCTTTATGCTTTCCCTGTATTAGCTCCTAGCTTCTTTCTATAGTATGATGCTAATGATAGTGTAGTTTCCTTTTCATGTTCTTGTAATCTCTGGTTTTCAAGCTGTAAGATCAATGTTTCTCTTAATAAAAAGTGTTGTTTTCTTTTTCGTTCCTGCTCTGTTTTCAGTATTTTTCTTCTACTCATCCCCCTCTTCCACCTCACCATGATTAACTAATCCTCCATGTACTCGATCTAATTGATCCGAGGTTCGAGTGATTAGGTTATGATACTTTGAATCTTACCTTTTCTGTTTAGGGTTTGGCTTTGAATTACTCTTGATTTATCACGGGTTGGAGGTATATCATCGATATATACTCTCCACATTTGCTTTCATTCTGGGCTAGCCGAGAGGCCGAAGGTTTGAAATGAGCACTCAAGAGTAAAGGGAGTTGTTCGCACCCCTCGAGAGAGGCAGATGTTCAAATCTCCCGGATTGGAGTAAAATCCATTAGAGGGGTTCACCGCGTAAAGCGAGTTTTAGGCCTCCGATTTAGGCGAAAGTCGGTCGGACCTTCCTAAACTCAGTTAGGCACGGCCTTCGAGAGAAGCGTGTCAATATTCATGGAACTTCCATGGTCAAGGACCTTTACCCTAATTAGCTTATGTTTATTTATCGTATTTTTCTAACCACTCTTGCCGAGGTGATTTCTGATCGAGTGCATTTTCCCTTCATCGTTACTAAGCTTAAGTTAATCGTTCTTTTAGCTCTCTTTATATTTTCATGCAAGTAGTTCTCTTCCTTTAGTACATTTAGCTAAACCTTATTTTTCCGTCGATAAAATAATAGATTTCGTGTGAGTAAGCTTACTCAACTGTTCCCGGATTTCAATACGACACTTGTGTCCCCTAGCTGCATTTCGATAGGTATACTTGCCTTGATGAATTGTTAGTTTGGTTATTTTCTCCTTGCAGATATCTCAGAGACAATCAAATGGTTAACATGTGGAGTTACAAAATTAGCAGGGTTAAACCAGCAATCTATGCCAAAATGACCAATTTTGTCGCATCACCAACAGTGAAACCTGTTGTACCTTCTCTTGTACTCTTGGTTTACCTTTTGAATGTGAGGTCTAGCAGGGGAAACATACTTGGAGGTGGAAGCTTCCTGATTACGGCATACATAGGGCTTCTCCATCTCCTTTGCCTTAGGTACAAAAGTTTTGGCTTTTGGAGCCCTCTTATGGATATGTCCATGAATATAATGATCATAACTCTTGAGTTCAATCTCTTTGTAAGGTGCTTCGAAAACACTGGCACCGTATTCTCGGGGACAGGTCCATCCCTGGTATCTCTTCTTAGGCTCTACATAGGTAGGCCTAGCAAGATGATCGTAGGACAACTCAAGGTCAAAGTCGACACTGTGCTTCGACAAAGTGTCGAGACATGGCACACGGCCTGCGACACGGGAGTGTCACAGGGCGTGTTAGCCCGTGTCGACACTCGTCCCGCGAAGTCGACACTTTGGTGTCGACAATGTGTCGAGACATAGCACACGGCCTGCGACACGGGCGTGTCGCACGGCGTGTCGATCCGTGTCGACACTTAGCTGCGAAGTGTCGAGACCGTGTACATGGCCAGGGGTCCAGGCGTGTCAAGGTGATACGGGTAAGGACACGGGCGTGTCCTAGAACCCGTGCAGTGCTCGGGTTGAAAATGGGGAAAAATCATGGGGTACACGGCCGGCTACACGGCCGTGTCAGGTGGAACACGGGCGTGTCAGCTCGAACACGGGCGTGTTCGATACCCGTGTGAGGTTCCAGGTGATCGGATTTTGACGGCAAATGAGGCACACAGCCCTAGACACGGGCGTGTGCCAGGCCGTGTTCGGTCCAGATTGGGCATTTCAGTCCCGAATCGAAGCCGTTCGTTTCTTTGACTGAAGATCCAACGGCTGGGGGTTGTTCCTGAAGGGATATACCCGGGTTTTGACTTAGAAAACCCTTACTTTTCATACCTTGTTCTCTTTCTAAAACCTTAGAGAGAGAGGAGAGCTAAGGGAAGAAGAAAGAGCTAGATCCGCCATTGGAGGAGCTTCGGAGCTCCGAATCGCAAGCCGACTCCGGATCCACGGAGGCAACGCTAGTGCGGTGATTTCCATCCGTTTACTTTTCAATGGCGCCAAATAGGAACTCAAGGGTAACGATCCTCATCTTGAGCATGAGTAGCTCTCTTTCTTAGCATAGGAAGCCCGCTCTCGCGAGTTTGCGGAGAGTTGGAGGCGTTCCTTCGGGTAGATATGTGAAGTCCCCGTTGTTTAGAGTCCGTAAGCGAGAACGGACATAGGCATGATGTGTGAAGCCTACCCGGACATGTTAGTCTGGATCGGTGATGTTGCAATGCATAAGGCCGGAGAAGACTCCGTGCTATTGGTTGTTTTTCGGGTTTTCTACGCGGTAGATTGCAGCAGGGAGCCTTGGGGACTAACCCAAAGGTGCACCCGGAAAACTGGGCGGATACGAGATCTTGCCAACTTGGTGGCTTGAGAGCCAACTTGAACATAACCGGGTTATGTGACTTGTGATGGATATGGGACTCGGCGGAAGTTTGACCCGCGCAAATCACTTAAATTGCCGTTGCGATGTGAGCACGGGTTAGATGGAACCGTACCCGTTCTATGTCGTTCGGTTAAAGAGACCTAAAGGCACGTGGCACTTACCATTGGCATAGAGTAGGGTCTTCGGCGGTCGATGGCTTAAATTGTCGTGACCCAGGCCAGGAAGACAAATTGCTCATAGGTTTGGCCGTCCAAGTGGCGGTGGTGAGTCCGGAATGTTAATGGCTTTAATTGACGTGACATCGACCGGTTCACCGAGAATGTGCCCTGAGTGCACGGGGCGTGTGGCCGTGCGAGCCAACGTCTGTGTTGAAATGGCTATGGTTATATATATGGCTCGCTTATGCTAATGAAATGCAGGGAAGGAGCATCGCCGCCCCGAGTTGGGGGCGGGATCGTTATAATTTGGTCAGCATTGCTGACCGTTGCCTTGTTTTGCCACCGTGCGGTGGTTTGTTGCTTGCAGGTGCAGCTGGACCAAGCGGTCAATAGCGGGCTAAAGCCCTTTTTGCGAAGCCGGCCCTTGAAGGCCTAAGTTGGAAATGTTTACTGTTTTACTCATGTATGACCGGCCTGCGTGCCGTGGTTTGTAAAACATGTAATATTCAAGTGAAACATTTTGTAAGGCCTTAAGGCTCTTTTTGGGTATTTTGTAATAACATTCCTATTTCATATTAGTGGACATTCGTGCTTCGATGCTGAGTTCTTGTTTACAACCTTTATTTAAACTGCTTCCGCTAGAATGCTCTGTGTAGGACGTTGAGATTGGTTGGATGGTTTCCATAAGTAACCACCCGGTCTGTCTGTGGCATACGGCGTCGGGCCCCGGCCGGACCTACTGCTATATGCTATGTGACAGATAGGGGGTGTTACAATTTGGTATCAGACTACTGGTTTTGGTCGGGCTTAAGGGAATTCATGGCCGAATTCTTTTTAAGGGGTGGTGAGCACATTGTGTGCGTCATCGTTATAATGGTAAAAGAACCCATGAATGTCCACTTAGGAATGAAAATACTCGTGTTTGCGGAACCTGCGTGTTCCTATAATTGCTGTTTGCAATTTATTTGGTTGCTTAACGGTGTTTTGTACCACTATAGGTGACCAGAAGCGGTGTTGGGCCGTCAGAACGCCGAGTTTCTGAGGCTAGTAGTGCACCGGATGTTGCTCCTGCAACACCTCTGTCGGCTGAGAATATTCGATTGGTGGCTGAAGCGGTGTTGGCCGTGATAAATGCGCAGCCTGGAAGGCAAGCGCAGCAGCCCGCTCCTGTGATGGAGCAAGAACCTCTGTACGAGGCGGAGCCGAGGCGAGTGGATCAAGTGGGTGTTGAACCGGTAGTGCCAAGGAGGGCAACTGAGCGGCAGTTAAAGCATGTAATGAGCTTTAACCCTCCGTTATTCTCGGGGTTGGGAACCCCATCTCAGGCTGAAGACTGACTCTCCAGGGTGAAGAGAGTCATGACAGCGACAGAGACGGAGGAGTGGCAAATGACCACCATCGCTACGTTCCTTTTGGACGGTGAAGCGAGGATGTGGTGGGAAGGATTGGAGCTCCACTTACTGAGAGGTAGGCAACTTGGTGATATCTCGATGGAGGAGTTCTCGAGATTATTTTTGGCTAGATACCTCCCGTCGACGCAGAAGATAGCGTTGGAGAATGAGTTCCTGAAGTTGGTACAGGGTGAGAGGAGCGTGGATGAATATCTCCACGAGTTTACTCGTCTGAGTCTTTATGCTAGCTCCACCATCGTGGATGAGGAGCGCAAGACTAATCGCTTCTATGAAGGCTTGAGGGATGAGTTGAGACTACTACTTTCGGGGCCGATGACGCAGGGTTTCTTAACCTTGGTCAATACTACCCGGTCCTTGGAGAAGGACATGAAGAACGTACAAGCAAAGAAAAGCTTGGGTGAGAAGAAATCTGAATTTAAAGTGCCGACTAATTCAAAGACCGTCTATCGGAGGGCTTTCAAGAAGCATAGGACTTCGGGTCCAGCTCCTTCTGGTGCTTCTAGGGCGACTACGAGTCGGACCCCGGGCGCGTGTTTTACATGCGGAAAGACGGGGCACTTTGCCCGTGACTGTTGGAGCGGACGTCCTAAGTCCGAGAGGACGCCAGGAGCTACTTATGAAGAGAAGGGAAAGGCGGTGGAGTCGACCGCATCCCATTATGCTCCGGCCCAACCAAGGGTCTATAATCTTGGCCAACAGGAGGCCATCAAACAAGCTGATGTGGTGATAGGTACGGTTTAATTATAGCAAGTCAATTTATTTAAATACTTGTTACGCACATGTTACCTTACCACTGCTTGTTTAGGTTTTGTATTGATTTGTGAAAATCCGGCACGGGCACTTTTCGATACGGGAGCTTCACACTCCTTCTTGTCCGAAGGATTTACATCATGCATCGGAGTCCCTTCTTCGATGGCGAAGGATAAGTTGGATGTGCTGTTGCCCAACGTGTGTTCGATGCGAGCGGATAGGATCTGCGATGTTAAGATTCGTATTGGGGAGCAGGAGTTCGACCTGCAGGCGTCTTTACTTCCATTAGCGGAGTTCGACGTCATATTTGGCATGGACTGGCTCTCGGAGCAGCAGGACCATATAGATTGCGGTAGCAAGGAAGTCAAGTTGGGAGCAAGTCGTGAGACGACGTTTACGGGCTTAAAGGGGTCGAGCAAGACGTTGATGTCTGCTCTTCAGGTGGTGAAGGCGGTTCGTGCTGGAGCAGAACTGTTCTTTACACTAGTGGAGGTTGCAAAGCCGAAGCCCGCGTTGGATTGTATTTCAGTGGTATCGGAATACCCTGATGTGTTCCCCGCAGATCTTCCTGGAGCCCCGCCTCAGCGAGAGATAGATTTTACGATCGAGCTAGTGCCAGGTGCAAAGCCTGTGTCACGATCTCCGTATCGGCTAGCGCCTAAGGAAATGGCGGAGCTGAAAGTTCAACTGCAAGAGTTGTTGGAGCAAGGGTATGTGTGCCCGAGTTCTTCGCCTTGGAGTGCACCGGTCCTCTTTGTTAAGAAGAAGGACGGAAGCTTGAGGCTATGTATTGATTATCGGGAGCTAAACAAGCTAACTGAGAAGAACAAGTACCCGATCTCTCGGATTGATGATCTCTTCGATCAGTTAATCGGGTCGACGGTGTACTCGAAGTTGGATCTCAAGGGTGGGTACTATCAGCTGCGGATAAGGGAGAGTGATATCCTGAAGACAGCGTTTAGTACGAGGTACTGGCATTATGAGTTTACGGTCATGCCGTTTGGGCTGACTAATGCGCCGTCAGTATTCATAGATTTGATGAACAGGACGTTCAGGGAGTACTTGGACCATTTTGTGATCGTCTTCATCGACGATATTTTGGTGTACTCGCAAAGTGAGGAAGATCACTTCAAGCATCTTCATTTGGTGTTGGAAACGCTAAGGAGAAATCAGTTGTATGCCAAGTTCTCGAAGTGCGAGTTTTGGCTATCCTCAGTAGCGTTCCTCGGTCATATAGTGAGTGGAGAGGGTATTGCTGTGGATCCGACGAAGATTGTTGCGATACGGGAGTGGCCTGAGCTTGCTACGGTAGCAGAAGTCCGGAGCTTTTTGGGGCTTGCCGGCTATTATAGGCGCTTCGTAGAGAACTTCTCGCAGATAGCGTTACCTCTCACTACTTTGATGAGGAAGGAGCATAAGTTCGTTTGGGCGCTGGAGTGCGCGCGAGCTTTCGAGGAGTTGAAGTGTCGGTTGACCATGGCGCCTGTGCTGAGTTCGCCATGTGGAACCGAAGGCTATGAGATATATAGCGATGCTTCAGGCAGCGGTTTGGGTTGCGTGCTACTGCAGCACGGAAGCGTGATAGCTTATGGCTCGAGACAGCTGAAAGTGCACGAGTGGAATTATCCGGTCCATGACTTGGAGTTAGCGGCCGTGATTTTTGCTTTGAAGCTGTGTAGGCACTATTTGTACGGTGTGAAGATTGATATCTACACCGATCATAAGAGCCTGAAATATCTTATTGATCAGAAAGATCTGAATATGCGGCAGCGTAGGTGGATGGAGTTCCTGGGGGACTATACCTTCAAGATCCACTACGTGCCTAGCAAAGGAAATGCGGTTGCGGACGCGTTGAGTCGCCGAGCCCCAGCTCAAGCCAATTGGCTATCGGTGCATGATGAGCGGTTGGTGCGAGAGTTGGAGGCGTTGGAGATTGTTTGCATGGATAAACAATCAAGTGCTGAAGCAGTTCTGAATTGGACTGAAGTCCAATATGACCTGGCTGATCGTATTCGGCAGGCTTTGGATATGGATGCTCATATGAAGCAGTTCATGGTAGAGGCTCTGGATGGGTCAAATTCCCAATTCGTCGTGGAGGACGAATTGCTTTGGAAAGACGGTCGTCTGTGCGTCCCAAGTGTGGGCAATTTGCGGGTGGAGTTATTGTACGAGGCACACCATACCAAGTACTCAATTCACCCAGGGAGCACGAAGATGTACCGTGATGTGAAGAAACTGTTTTGGTGGCCGGGTTTGAAAAAGGATGTGGCGCTCTATGTAGTGAAGTGCCAAACTTGCGCCTTGGTGAAGGCGGAGTGCCAAAAGCTGGGAGGATTTCTTAAGTCCTTGCCTATTCCGGAGTGGAAATTTGACGACATCTCTATGGACTTTGTGCACGGTTTGCCAAGGTCGCAAAAGGGGAACGACGCCATTTGGGTGGTTGTTGATCGATTAACGAAGGTGTCGCATTTTATTCCGCATAGGAAGGATGATCCGGTGGAGAAGCTGGCTAAGCTTTATGTGGATAACATAGTACGGCTTCATGGTGTGCCCCGCAGCATTGTGAGTGACCGAGATGGGCGGTTCACGTCCAATGATTGGAGGCTTGTGCAGCAAATGTTGGGAACAAAGCTGAAATTTAGCACAACCTTCCATCCTCAAACGGATGGGCAGACCGAGAGGGTCAATAGAACTATGGAAGACATGCTCCGCATGTGTGTCTTGGATTTCGAAAAGCAATGGGAAGACCACCTTTATTTGGTGGAGTTCGCATACAACAACAGCTACCAAGCAAGTTTTCAGATGGCGCCTTTCGAGGCCCTATATGGTAGAAGATGTCGCACGCCGTTGTGTTGGATAGAAACGGGTGAGTCAAAGTTGTATAAGCGTTCGGAAGTAGAGGGTGCTACTTCTTTGGTGAGAACAATTCGGGAGAGGTTGCTTATCGCTCAGGACCGGCAAGCAAAGTACTATAATGCCAAGCACAGGAATGTGGAATTCGCTGTGGGAAATTATGTATACTTAAAGATCAAGCCGTTCAAGGGTGTCTCGCGGGTGCGGCGGTTGAAAAAGCTAAGCCCAAGATACCTTGGACCGTTTGATGTTCTGGAGCGAGTCGGAGAAGCGGCCTATAGGTTGAATCTTTCAGTGGAGCTTAGTGGTTTACATGATGTATTCCATATTTCGGTACTCCGGAAGGCGGTACAAGAGCCAACGCAAGTGATCGCGGTCGATCAAGTGCCGGTCGATAGTGGGCTAACGACAAAGGTCAAGCCCGTGCGGATTGAGGACTCGGAGGTCAAGCGGCTACGCAATAAAGATATCAGGATAGTCAAGGTCCGGTGGGACAATTGTGGTCGTGAGGAGCTCTCTTGGGAGCGAGAGCAGACTATGCTTGACGAATATCCGGAGTTGTTCCGCTCAGGTACAAATTTTGGTTTTGTACATGTCTTTCCTTTATGTAATTTCGTGGGCGAAATTATTTTAAGAGGGGTAGAGTTGTAACGCCCCGAAACTCAAAGGAGCAAAGGGAGACGTTTTGGGCCAGTTTGGGTTCTGGCAGCAGGCACACGGCCTAGGACACGGGCGTGTCCCAGGGCGTGTCAAGCCTGTGTCGACACTGAGGCGGGAAGTCGACACTTTGATCTCGACATTGAGTCGAGACTGGGCACACGGCCTGCGACACGGGCGTGTCGCAGGGCGTGTCGAACCGTGTCGACACTTAGCCGCAAAGTCGACACTGTGCTTCGACAAAGTGTCGAGACATGGCACATGGCCTGCGACACGGGCGTGTCACAGGGCGTGTTAGCCCGTGTCGACACTCGTCCCACGAAGTCGACACTTTGGTGTCGACAATGTGTCGAGACATAGCACACGGCCTGCGACACGGGCGTGTCGCAGGGCGTGTCGACCCGTGTCGACACTTAGCTGCGAAGTGTCGAGACCGTGTACACGGCCAGGGGTCCAGGCGTGTCAAGGTGATACGGGTAAGGACACGGGCGTGTCCTAGAACCCGTGCAGTGCTCGGGTTGAAAATGGGGAAAAATCATGGGGTACACGGCCGGCTACACGGCCGTGTCAGGTGGAACACGGGCGTGTCAGCTCGAACACGGGCGTGTTCGATACCCGTGTGAGGTTCCAGGTGATCGGATTTTGACGGCAAATGAGGCACACGGCCCTAGACACGGGCGTGTGCCAGGCCGTGTTCGGTCCAGATTGGGCATTTCAATCCCGAATCGAAGCCGTTCGTTTCTTTGACTGAAGATCCAACGGCTGGGGGTTGTTCCTGAAGGGATATACCCGGGTTTTGACTTAGAAAACCCTTACTTTTCATACCTTGTTCTCTTTCTAAAACCTTAGAGAGAGAGGAGAGCTAAGGGAAGAAGAAAGAGCTAGATCCGCCATTGGAGGAGCTTCGGAGCTCCGAATCGCAAGCCGACTCCGGATCCACGGAGGCAACGCTAGTGCGATGATTTCCATCTGTTTACTTTTCAATGGCGCCAAATAGGAACTCAAGGGTAACGATCCTCATCTTGAGCATGAGTAGCTCTCTTTCTTAGCATAGGAAGCCCGCTCTCACGAGTTTGCGGAGAGTTGGAGGCATTCCTTCGGGTAGATATGTGAAGTCCCCGTTGTTTAGAGTCCGTAAGCGAGAACGGACATAGGCATGATGTGTGAAGCCTACCCGGACATGTTAGTCTGGATCGGTGATGTTGCAATGCATAAGGCCGGAGAAGACTCCGTGCTATTGGTTGTTTTTCGGGTTTTCTACGCGGTAGATTGCAGCAGGGAGCCTTGGGGACTAACCCAAAGGTGCACCCGGAAAACTGGGCGGATACGAGATCTTGCCAACTTGGTGGCTTGAGAGCCAACTTGAACATAACCGGGTTATGTGACTTGTGATGGATATGGGACTCGGCGGAAGTTTGACCCGCGCAAATCACTTAAATTGTCGTTGCGATGTGAGCACGGGTTAGATGGAACCGTACCCGTTCTATGTCGTTCGGTTAAAGAGACCTAAAGGCACGTGGCACTTACCATTGGCATAGAGTAGGGTCTTCGGCGGTCGATGGCTTAAATTGTCGTGACCCAGGCCAGGAAGACAAATTGCTCATAGGTTTGGCCGTCCAAGTGACGGTGGTGAGTCCGGAATGTTAATGGCTTTAATTGACGTGACATCGACCGGTTCACCGAGAATGTGCCCTGAGTGCACGGGGTGTGTGGCCGTGCGAGCCAACGTCTGTGTTGAAATGGCTATGGTTATATATATGGCTCGCTTATGCTAATGAAATGCAGGGAAGGAGCATCGCCGCCCCGAGTTGTGGGCGGGATCGTTATAATTTGGTCAGCATTGCTGACCGTTGCCTTGTTTTGCCACCGTGTGGTGGTTTGTTGCTTGCAGGTGCAGCTGGACCAAGCGGTCAATAGCGGGCTAAAGCCCTTTTTGCGAAGCCGGCCCTTGAAGGCCTAAGTTGGAAATGTTTACTGTTTTACTCATGTATGACCGGCCTGCGTGCCGTGGTTTGTAAAACATGTAATATTCAAGTGAAACATTTTGTAAGGCCTTAAGGCTCTTTTTGGGTATTTTGTAATAACATTCCTATTTCATATTAGTGGACATTCGTGCTTCGATGCTGGGTTCTTGTTTACAACCTTTATTTAAACTGCTTCCGCTAGAATGCTCTGTGTAGGACGTTGAGATTGGTTGGATGGTTTCCATAAGTAACCACCCGGTCTGTCTGTGGCATACGGCGTCGGGCCCCGACCGGACCTATTGCTATATGCTATGTGACAGATAGGGGATGTTACATATTAATAGAGATATTCTTCCCAACAGTTACCCGAACCAGAGTTTTGAAAAATTCGGAAAAATGACCTAAGTCAAATTCGTCGAGTATCGCCGAGTATGATTAGTATACTCGCTGAATGTTCTATGATATACGATGAATTAGACTTGGACAAATCAGCTCAGGCTAGCCATACACTCAATGCCAAAGTGGAGAATCATACTCGATGAATTCATCGAGTATCAGCTGGTACACTCGACGAATTTGTCGAGTATAGGCTGAATGACTCAACTTCCTCGATGCCATGACAAGTAATATTCGACGAATGAAACTTAGAAAAGTCCAAAGAAGTAGTGTCAAATGGACTCGAAAAATTCGGCGTGTATCGTCTAGTATATTCGGCGAATTCGACGTGTATCAATGGATACATTCCACGAATTCGATGAGTATACACTATGATACTCGGCGAATTTTACTTGGTGGATTTTCCAATTCTCAGAGAAGTTTCCCTAAGTACAAATGGTGAATTTGGCGAGTGTTGGAAGGTATATATGACGAATTGGATGATTATTAACAAGGATAATCGATGAATTCGATGAGTATTCCTAACCATACTCAACGAATTGTACTTAGAAAAGTTCATGTCCTTTTGATTGCAAGCCTTGGTCCTTCCTTGATACTTCTCCTATACTTGGGATAGAAGTACACCCCAATAGTGATATTACATGTGAGTCAATACCATGGCCTACACAATGAAGGATTACATTGTGTAGTCCTGTGTTTACTGACCCACTGTAACCTAACAATGGTGTGTACTTAGCAATGTAAACCTACAAGTACATAACTCAAAAGGAAACATCAGATACAGTCACAATTCATATAAGCTTAACTGGACTCTTCTTCAAATCTTGGTTATTGTAGATACAATACCCAACAGATTCATAGTATAGTGATTCTTAGATGGAAATTTACATTCATTTTATTTAAGATTGTGAGTTACTGGAGTTTGCAAAAGAGGATGGTTCTTCTATTTTGGAATCTCATTTACACACACTTGACGTCCTCTAATCCCATTGATTGACTTAGTTATTATATGACTATTCATATTTAACATGCTTTCGGGTTTTGCTTAAAACTTGTGAGTTGTGTATTGTGAGATTTTAAACATAATTTCCATAAGCATGTTGATTTTAGCCGTTAACTTATTATTCTTAATTTTGAGACACTTTCTAGCTATATTGTACGTGATTGTGCTATTTTTAAGTATGGAGACGACAGATTCAATATGTGCTTCATACTTACTACTGAATTCGTCAAAGGTCTCATTCATCTCCTTAATTTCATTTTTATAATCATTGCATCTAGCACATTCCCTTTTGACAAATGATTTTTCTAGACATGGTTTCTCAATTTGTTCTTTGACGGAGAGAGGCTCTTTTTCGACACCTTTATGTTCTTTATTTAATTTATTACAATCTACATATGGTATAGAGGTGTTACCTAAGGAGCATGCAGGAGAAGTAGGCACGACAATGGTAGATTATACATTTACACATGCTTTTAAATGGTTGTTTTCTAATCGTAGTTTTGAGTTAATACTTTTTAGTTTCTTAATTCTACGACTAACGGCATCTAGTATATTCAATGTAGAAATAGAATTGCATACAAGATGGGAGTTTAGTTTTCTTACAGTGCTCTTGGATGGGATAAGATTTGAGCATAGAGTTTTTTTGACTTCTTCGTGAGTTGTCTCATCCATTGTTGAGATTTCAACATCCCTTTCCTGTGATGTGTTTGCCATGTCTTCCTCACGAAGCAAATTTCCATTTGGTTCTTCTCTTAAATCCATGAGAAATTGCTCAGTCTCATCAACTGTAGAAAGAGGACTATAAGTAGACTCATGACATTTCCATATTTCAAAGGAAGTGGGTAGAGTGTAGATGGGTTTGAAAGTTTCTCAACCAAGCCCACGAAATACACTATTCATAGCTTTATCATTTAAGTGGCACTCATGCTAGGTTAGGTTATTTTGTGGCTTGATGCTTGTTATGTTCCACACCTCCATGTCAAGACTTATAAAGAATTTTCTCATCAACACCTTCCATCCTTCAAAGTTTTTACCTAAAAATAGTGGTGGTGCTAGTGATTTTTAAGTTTACTAGTTTCCATGCCCACTTGTCGATTTGAGAATAAGGCTGGCCATTATTCCCGACGGTGAAACCATTTTGAAATAACCTCCTCTGATACCACTTGTTGGATCTAGTGGCAACCTTAGATGGGGTGAATAAGGTTTACATCGTTTATCAAAAATTTGAATTATTTCGAACCAGGAAAAAATAGTTCTAGAAGCTACCACAGGGCGCTGGGTAACTAGCATGCGGTGGTATGTCACAGAACTCATTTTTCTGGGCAGATTCCTCCTTGGAAATCTATACACCCTTTTGAAACTCACAGGCTACCAATCATAATGTTAAACGCAGAGCAAAGAACAATAAGAGAATATATTCAAACTATATCAAAAGATGTTTCACAAGATTACAAAAAAAAACTTGATCTTCGCGACGCCGGATATCGGAGGTGGTTAATGTAGAAAGACTTTTGGATTTTTATACCAACCTGCTCCCCGAACTGGTTGGCTCTCTCCCTTTCACTTCAAGAAAGGTCTTCGAGCCGTCTCTTTACCTTCATACAAGGAAGGGTCTTAGAGCCCTGCTAGATCACCCGATCTATATGTCCCTTCCTTGGGACAATTTCTCATGGAATCCTTCCGGATTCTGACGAACTTCCAGTGTTGATTTCTCTTACCACAAGAATATAGAGAAAGAGAAAGATTACAATAAAAGTTTAGATGATTTAAAAGATTAAAATATCCATATTGACGATTCCTCCGCCGTGCGATCCGCGGCAGGTGATTGACATATTCATGTGCTTGAAATCGGTCGACTCTTTGTAGTCGATGTAGTCCTTGGCTCTCTATAGTTCTTCGTGCGCAAATGGGAAGGAGGCGACTTTCTTTTCCTTTGGCAAAGATGATGCAACAGACATAAGAGAGGCGGACTAACCCTAGGAATCAAATAACTCTGTCTATATTCATCATGGTTGGGAATCCATAAAGCAAGATGCCTTTTACACATCCTTGTAAAAATAGGCTACCGCTCCTGGTAAGGCTAGAGCCCGGCGGTAGCTTCACGTGCTTGATGTGACAGCTATCCTCCAAATTTGGAATAATATTCAAAACAAATATTTTCCATTTTTCAAGGCTAGTGTGGCGCGGTAAGTGAGGTAGCGCTACGCAGTAAGCCAAGTATCTCGACAAATTCATCTCTACGATCGTTGAGTGCTTAGCATGGCGTGGTATATTGTTATCTCTTGGCGGTAGCTTCCCCAGTGCCTGGTCCAGTTAATTTTTCGAGCTAGCATGGGCGGTAGTAGCAGCACGACGCCTTAGAAATCCGAGAATCATGTCCATTTCGTTCAGGCTACCACCCGGCGGTAACTCATACCGCTCTGCGGGAAGTTCTAGAATAGAGCTCCTTGTATTTCTTGGACCTGTAAACGTACACACTTTACCAGACAAAAGATGTAATCAAATGCAACATGAGAATTGATATTTGAAAGTTATTTAAATGAAGGTTAGCTAATCACCAAGAGGGGGGTGAATAGTTCTTTGAAGTTTTCTTAATTCTTTTGTTATTTTCAAATAAACTATCTAGAGCTTGTCCTTATATCCTACAATAAAAAGGAAAACAATCAACTTAGCAAACACACAGATTTATAGTGGTTCCCCAATTGGTTACATTCACTTTCCCTCCCACCTATCCAACTGATTAGTTGGACTAGGCACAAACTCCACCAAAATGCTCCTCAGAGCTTACACCTCAGGCCCTCAGCCTATTACACAGATTCTTTGTAACACATCCATTTGTCATATGGAATATAACGATAGGTACGGCTGGGGCCCTGCGCCATATTTCACAAACAAACGGCGGAATCACGTATGAATATCAAAATCACGTTCTACTCACATCCTAACTCAGAGCATTCTAGTGAAAGCATTTAAAGTTGCAAGAACTCAACATAATGAATGTCCACTAAATATATAAACCACATATTTATATATATCACCAGAAATGTATACAAATACACAAATGCTCATGTCCTTAAGGCCTTACATGTTTCTTTTTACAAATATGGTTTCATACATAGGCACGTAGGCCGACCACTCATGAAATCTAAGACTTCGCACGGCCTTCAAGGGCCATTAAGCAGCAGGGGCTTCAACCCGCTCAATCCAATTCAGCCCGTCAGCACCTGCAGTTGGACATCCACCCCAACGGTGGTAAACAAAGCAACTGTCAGCACTAGCTGACCAATTATAACGACCCTACCCCTTACCCAGGGCAGTGGTTCCTTCCCTGTATTCATTGCAATCACAATATATATCAATATCACAACAAGTGCTTTCAAGCACAACATCATCACAAGCGCCCACCTTTGCTAGATGCCCAGTGCACTCAGGGCACATTTACGGTGTACCGGATTCTCCTTGGCACCACCACCGATCAGAGGCTCTTAACATGTTGGTTGGGTATCAGTCCACCCCAACACGCATGATGGAGACTTCACGCACCAATCACACTCAAAGGTGTTAACCTTACGACAAACTTGAGCATTTAGATCCACTCACCCTTATGGTGCAGCAACCCGGGTCTGTCCTGTAGCCCCCATTTGCATTACCACCAATCGATCTCTCACAATACAAGTACAGGTCAGCATTTTCCCATTGCTCAATTCGTCAATAGCGCAAATCTTGATGAGGGTCGGCTTTCCATTTCCTGATCAGCGCACAGCTCTCGCAGAGCCTCTTTCCAGTTCAGCACACACAATACAAGGGCTCATATAGAGCTTCCTAGTTATTCACAATTTTTAGGCATCCACAAAATACACGGAGTCTTCTCCGGATCACAACATAAACATCACCAATCCAGACTAACCATCCGGATGGGCTTCTGATGACTAGTTTTAGTCATCGTTTTTTTGGTAGTTTAGTATTCATAAATCTTAAGTTTTAATATAGTTTTACCTATTTATATGCTTATTATGTTGTTATTTTTATTTTAATGTTTGATGATATAATACAAAAATCTATAGTTTATTATATGTATTTTTTCAATTTTATGTTATGTTTGTTATATTATTTTATGTTATAAATAGAACTAATGTTTTGTTTTGTTATTTGTAGGTTCAAGTCCAAGTTCAACATGTTGCAACCCAACTACAAGCCTACCCGAGCTTCAACATGTAGCCCAAGTGCAGCCCCTCTACATAATGCAGCGCACATGATGCTTGCCGAGCCCCACCATGAAGCCTCCTCCATGTGCAACCAACCCGAGCCTTCATTGAGCAGCCCACCATACAAGCTACCCGAGCCTTGATGTTGGAGCATCCCTCTTCCACCAAAATAGCCCACATAGTGCAACCCATCTTCAATGGTGCAGCCCGGCCCCTTCCAAGTGCATCCCACATAGTGCAGCCCACAAAGAGCAACCCGCCCCCTTCAAAGTGTTGTCCACTCTCTCCATACTTTGGCCCATTTGAGGCCCATGCATGGCCGGCCACTCCTCATGCATCCCCTCTTTCATTCCCACTCTCTCCCCTTTATTATTTTCTCTTCCATTTACTCCTCATGCTCCTCCCCAAGCACATGGTCGGCCACCCCTCTCTCCCCCTCTTTTATTTCTTTTTTTTCCTTCATTTAATCCACATCCATCCCCCTCTCTACTTTTCATTCTCTCTTATCATCCTCAGAAATGAAATGCAATGAACCTTCCATTTTATCCCTCCCTCATTTAATGCCATGCATGAACTTCTCTCCCTTTACATGGCCGGCCAACCCCCTTGCCTCCTCCTTTTCATTTTCATTCTAGAAGCTTCTCCATCTCCTATAAAAGCCACCCCATCCCTCAAGCCAAAGAAGAATTTTGGAGAAGTGATGTTTTAAGCTAAATTTGAGTGTTGAGTTGGAGAGTGAAGAGTGCTTGTGAGTTGTTATTTTAGTTTCATTATTGTATTTTTCATTAGTGCAAGTTTCTTCATAACATAGTCTTGTCTTTTTAATATTTTGTGTACTCTTTTTTGCAAGTAATGAAATTTTCTTCTCTTTACATTGTTATTTCCTTTTCCAATATGCGTAGCTAATCTTCTCTTAGCCTTCGATCGTGAGGATCCATAAAATGAGATGAGGGTTTCTTTTATTTCATAGTTTTATTTTTGCTTAATTTTACTCGATCCTTTTTTGATTTTTATTTTGTCGACTTCGTATTTCCGGTATACGGTAGTAGGCTTGGGATCTCATATTTGAGTAGCCGAGAGGCTCGTGAACGTGAAAGATCACTCAAAGAAGGAAGGAGTTGAACGCAACCCTAGAGATAGGATGACGTAAATCTTCCGGATTGGAGTCAAATCCAATAGTGCGGGTCACCTCGATAATGCAGCTTTAGGCCTTTTTGACTAGAAAGAGATTTCGGTCAAAACGTCTATAAGTCAGGGGATTTAATGCTCTAGAGAGATTATTTCCTAATCTCGGATCCGTCACGGTCGAGTATGATTTGCAAATTTAAAACTATGCCTTTTCATCCCTCTCATTTCATTTTATGGTGAATCTTCGATGGAATGCTAACTTTTTATTATAAAGTTTTTTCGTCAAAAAAATTATCTTTCGTTTTAGTTTAAAAATTCTCAAAACCCATTTTCTTTCGGTAGGATAATAGTTCAAGCGTGAGTAGTAGTATTTGACAACCCCGTGTTTAAATACGACCTTGATACTACAATTCGACAGGTACACTTGCCTGCTCGGGTTTTAGCCCATCAAGTTTTTGGCGTCGTTGTCGGGGACGCTTTTTTTCGTCAATAATAAGAAATCGCTTACGCTATTACTTCTGCATAAAAATCAAAAAAATTATTATTCACTATCTCTCTATTTTTTCCTCTAATTTCTATTTTCGTTCTTTTCTTTTTCCTTCTAATTTTCTTAGTGCATGACCCGCACAAATCCGTCGCTACTTGTTGATTTGGACCTAGAAATCGAACGCTCCTTTCAGAGAAACTTATGATTCAGTGGTTCCACTTCTCAGACAGTGGTTGAGGATTCCGACAGTGATTGTAACTTCAACTCCGAAATGGGAGACCCTAACCCAGCGTTTGCCCAGCAAAGGACGATGTCCGATTTTGCTCGGCCCAACCTGGAGGGTACAGAAACAAGTATTGTTCGACCTGCAATTGCGAACAATAACTTCGAGCTTAAGCCTAGCATCATACAAATGGTGCAGCAATATGTACAGTTTGACGGATTACAAGATGAAGATCTGAACTTGCATATTGCCAATTTTCTTGAAATCTGTGATACCTTCAAAATAAATGGTATCTCAGACGATGTTATTAGGCTAAGACTCTTCCCCTTATCTTTAAGGATAAAAGCCAAACAGTGGTTGAGTTCTCTTCCAAGAGGATCAATCACTACTTGGAACATTTTAACTGAAACGTTTCTCTCTCATTATTTCCCCCCGCCAAAACTGCTAAGCTAAGAAATGATATAACTTCTTATTCTCAAATTGCTGCTGAGACCCTCTATGACACTTGGGGGAGGTTCAAAGAACTTTTGAGAAGGTGCCCTCATCATGCTCTGCCTGTATGGTTACAGGTCCAGACATTTTACAATGGGCTAAATCAAGAAACTAAGCAAATGATAGATGCCGCTTCCACTGGTTCTTTGAACCGCAAAACTCCGGAAGCCGCTCTTGAGCTTATCGAGGACATGACGATGAACACTTATCATTGGAATTCATCTAGGACTCGCCCATATAAACCTGCAGGTATCTATGAAATGGATTCGGTGTCGCAACTGGCGCTGCAAGTGGAGATGCTGAACAAGAAGATTTCGGAGATGACTGCTTCCTCCGCCGCTAAGGTACATGAAAATGCGAATGCTGCTGCCGCCGAGCAGGTGGATTATCTGGGGAACATACCCAGGCCTGCTCAAAATAATTCTGCCAATAATTTTTTTGCTTTTAATAATTTTTCCGCACCTCCTGGTTTTAATTCTTTTTCGAACTCTTATAATCCTGGATGGTGTAACCATACAAATTTTTCTTGGAGTAACCCTGCTAATGCTGCACGCCCACCACACGATTTTACACCACCACCACCACCACAAAAGCAAAATCTTCAAAAAACCCTCTCTTTGGAAGAAATTTTATATAGATATATAAGCTCGAATGATGTTACTATTAGGAACTTAACAGGGTCGATGAAAAGTTTAGAAAACCAGGTCGGGCAACTTGCCAAGGCTTTTTCCGAGAGACCACCTGGAACTCTTCCCTCGAACACTGAACCTAACCCAAGGGAGCATGCAAATGCGATTTCCCTTCGGAGCGGTAAAGTTATTAACGAGCCCACCACCAGGGAAGAGCCAAAGGTCATTGTCCCTCCTTTTGTGGAAACAATTATCCCCATGAAAAATGATAAATCAACTTTTGGAAATGAAAAATCTACCTTAGATAAAGAAAAAGATATTTCTGTTTTTTCTGATTTTGGAAAAGAAAATGATGACGTTCAAAATGATGCTCCGGTTGTTATAAAGGAATTTCCGCCACCCCCTTATCCGGCTCGACTTAGGAAAGAAAAACTAGACGATCAGTACCAACGCTTCCTTGAAATGTTCAAACAAATTCATATTAATTTTGTAACATCCCATTTCCATCTAGACCCCTAAGAGTGGTTTTGGCCATGACTAGGTCATGACAAAACCCTAGGAAGCCAGAAATGGGCCAAGAGATAGGGGACAAAATGTGGAAAATCATCATGGTCTGTAAATAGTAGAACTCTAAGCAACGGTTTAGGATGACCATGGGCTACACCTTGACCTCAAGACCCTACCACAACACCCCCTAATACCTTGGGAGGCCCATTATAGCCATAAGGACCCATTAGGGGCAACCAAAGAGGCTTAGTTGACCAAGGTCAACCCTAGCCCTAAATGGGTCAAACTAGCCTACTTAGGGTCAATTGACCTACTCCTAGCCTAGAGGACCCCACCTATGCCCTCCTAACCCTAAAGTGAGGTCAAAGGGTCACTAAGGAATATTGGGGCCAGCCCTAGAGGCCAGGTTGACCCAGGTCAACTCAAGCTCCTAATCTGGTCAAAGTACCCTTACTAAGGGTATGTGACCTCCAAAGTGCAGGGTAACCCTACATAACCCTACCTAGACCTTAGGGGAAGCCAATGGATCACCAAGGACCCATAGGGGTCAACCCAATTGGTCATGTTGACCCAAGTCAACTCTAGCCCTAAAATGGTCAAAGTGCCCTTGCCAAGGGACATGTGACCACCAAGATACCCAACCAACCCTATTCAAGTAATCCTAGACCTTAAGGGAGTCCAATGGGCCACTAAAAACCCAATGGGGCAACCCAGATGGTCAAATTGGCCCAGTTCAACCCTCATTTAGGTCAAGTCAAACCTAGCCCAAACGGGCTAACCCAAGCCCAAGCCACTTCTTCCTTAGGCTAACCCCATTTCCATGACCATCATAACCAAGTGGGCTGCATTTAGCTTGTGGGGTTGACCAGTCAACTAGAGGTGACTAGGAGAGAGAAAGGAGCTTCCCTCCATGATAATGGAGGAGAGAGAAGATGGGGGAGAGGAAGGGGAGAGTGGAAAGGCCGGCCAAGGAGATCAACAACCACCATTTATGGCTGCAATCAACTCCTCTAGGGAAGAGGAGTTGATTCCAGCCGTTTCCCGGCCACCAAGAGGAGGATTCAGCCCCCCCCCCCCCCCCCCACTCAACCCGAGCCAAGCCTTCAAGGGCATTAATGGCCATTGGTGGTTGGCCTCTCCCCTCCCCCAACTGATGATATATACACCATCAGTGGCATGAGAGGATCCCTTCCCATCGTTTACCTTAGGACTTCAGGCAACTTGACTGCACAGTTGCAGAAATCCGGCCGGCGGCACCACCACCATGGCAACCCGAAGATCGACTCGCATTCAGGCCGCCAGGAAGGTCCTCCTCCACTCCTTCTCTCATGGATAGTTCTTAGCAATCACTAGGTTCAAGGTTCGGGCTCAATTGAGCCCGAATCCATTTCGAATTTTCATGGTTTTTCCATGGAAATCCTCCTCTCGGGATCGCCGGAAAACGGCCCTCCGGCGGCCAAGCCGCCGCCTGGCGACGACCACCACCTCAAAGGAGGTGGTGGTGGCGTTGGCCGGCCGGGGAGGCGGCCGGATCGACGGCGGTGGCGTTTGGAAGTTGCTCCAGGAGGGAGGAATTCAGACCGTTGGCTGAACGGAGAAGACAATAGGATCCCGTTAATCCCTGCGCCAAGATTCGTGCAGATGGATGAATTAAACCATAGTATATGAAATGTGTGTTATATGAATTCTGTCACACTTATGTCATTTAATGTTTTAATTATTTAAAACTAGTTAGAGGCTCTGTATGAGGAAATGCTCAACATAGGATTTGTAGCCCCTTGGGTCTAGTTTATTTGAAAATTGGTTTGGACCAATTTGGGTGCCTGGTCTGACCAGGGCACCCATTTTGGTGGGGCCTACACATATGGCTAGGCAGAACGTCAATTGGGTCCTCACACTTTATCTTTGATCCAAATGAGCTGAAATTTTGGAAGGGAGTCACTATAGACTATATCTAGGAGTACACCAAAAATGGGAATTTTTGGGGATAATATTTCCATAGTTTTGGAAATTATTTAATTTCTCTATGATAATTTAATTAGGTGGTCTAATCACCTCCAAACCCTCCCAAATTTTGGTGAGTGGTCCCTGGGCTCATGTTATGTATCTGTATAACGTTTCACCTAATTTGGATGTGTTTTGAATAGGTTTTGACCCAACCATAACTTTACCTTAATAAGGGTATTTTGGTCAAAAAGTGCACATTTGATTTTGAGTGACCAAATCACCTCAACAGAGGCTGATATTTGGGCCACTGACTTGGTATGACACTTACCACCTCCCCATGGAATGTGGGGTAGTGGGGAATTGATTTGCCCTAAGATCCTAGGCCAAACCCTAAGGAGGGACCTTTGTGCCTTGTGAAGGGCATGAGTCCTAAACACCTTGGATGAACATCAAATTTTGTATAGAGGGTCCTAGGGTATATAAAACCCTCTGGTTAAAATGTTAAATAATTTTGAAAAGGGTAGGGTCCACAAAACCCTAACCCTAGCTTAGGACCTAAAACTTGTAGTGTAGGTTTAGGTTAGCTAAACATCTTGAAACTTAACCAAATTTGGGTAGTGAGGGAATAAGGATATTTGGAGCCTCTGTTAATTTACTTGGGAAGTTTTGATCAATATTTGTAGCACTTCATTTGTAACCAATAAGATTGCCCTAATTAATAATTAGGCTATTGTGATCTCACTGCCCATTGAAAGGGCATGAAACATTGGCAGAGGTATTTTTAGACTATACTTATCATGTATGATTTTTGATAGAATTTTTGGATATCTAGTTAGGGCATCTACTTCACAAGTGCATTACTTTGGTTGCATACTAAATAATTCTTACAAGAGCTCAATACTTGTTGAAAAATTATGAAACTTGATACATAGTGTTCCTAGTTCAATATTATCATGTGGGAATTTTGTGGAAATTTTTGATGGTTAATTAGTATACCTTGTTCATTAACCCACAAACTTGAAATTTCATGAGAAAATCAAGTATAGCCTTATTTTTAAATGATAAATTATGAAACTTTTTCTAGGTTATTTGTGGGCCATCATAATCATCCCTGAATTTTCTCTGAATTTTTGGAGGTATTATTACAGCAAAATGTTTTAAAATGACTTTTTATGAGATATATTTGAAATTTAATTTAAGGGCCTAAACCTTGCTGAAAAATTTGAAGACTTAGGCTTTAGAGTTTAATATGCATTTTGTAACTACCATAAATTTATTGGAATATTATCTTGTCTGAAATTGCTACTTCATGTTCAAACTTGGGCTTTTTGGATACTAGAATAAATAAATTAATTACAGACAAATTAGGAAAATTATGGATTTCTGGATTTATGCTTCAAATGTCATTTTAGCCCTCTAATAATTATCATAGGGGTACTGGATGAGTATTTCATATACTTTCCTTTTTACGGGTCATGTAGCTTAAGTGGCCTGCATATAGCAAAACTGCAGGAAATCATTGTGGATATGAATTAGAGCACGTGTGATGGGTCTTGATGGTTTGCTGGAAGGATAAGTAGAATGGGTTGCATCTATGGTAGATGAGTGAGTAGAGTGTAGTTTTGTCTAGGGTTTAGAGGCGTTCGGGTCCGACGAAAGATCGCCCCACCCAAGGAGAGTTGGAGTCAAATCACCCTAGGATTAGCATATCGGAACATTAGAAAGCAAAGGGTAAGGGAATCAACCAATAACAAAATAAGTACCTTGCGAAAGGGAACGCTGGGCGTAATCCCAACACAGTTCCTAGTGCCCCTTGAGAGCCCTTCACAGGGAATACCGGGGGCAGTCCTGGGTTAACGTAAACTATTTTAACAAGCTGAAAAGAGTAACTTAGTAATTAGGGTTTCACATTTCACAAACACTGTTGGCACCAGGAGTTAGCTGGGAGCTTCGGCTCGGATGGTTAAAAGACGGAATTTGGGTCCGGGGAGCTTCGGCTCGATTGTTTGTGATGGACGTGTTGGTCCGGGGAGCTTCGGCTCGGGTTTTGATTACGCTAAACTTGCATGTGCATAAAAGGAAAGTAAATTAAGGTGGTGGGTCTTCGGTATTGGAGGGTCGATGCACCGATGCCAATACGTTGACTCGGCAAGTGTGGTTAGCACTTCGCCAACAGAAGTCCGGTGCGCCAGCCGACAAGAGTACGCAGGAGTCCGCTTCGTGCACCAAGCGTTGAGGCATACGATAGGTCTGACCGGTAGTGCTTTACTGGTTTAGAGGTGAGCGAGGCCCAACCCACCGCTTCCGTCTGCCACTTTGGAGGTATCCTGGGAGGTTACGGCTCCAGAAAGGGGGAACTAAAGGTCTGTGTGCACAGAGTCGGGTGTGTGCGTTGCACTTGCATGTCCATCATACCCACTTGCATGTCATAGCATAATCGATTCATTTAACCCCTGACACCTAAAGTATAAGTGGAATGGGACGCTTATACATTAGGACCTGCAAAACGACCCCTTGGTCTATAAGCTTGTGTGGGCAAGTTTATAAATTAAGGTTAATTTTGATATATATATTTACTGCTGTTTGATAACCGACACCCCAACGTATAAATTGGTATGGGACTTTTTATACGATGGGAGCCTTGTAGAAGACCCCTTGGCTTATGTGTTCTCACATAAGTGAAGGTAACTTTTCATATTTCAGCTTATTGTCTATACATGTTATATAATTGCTAGTATAGGTCCGCTGCCATCTGTTTTTTTGATATTCTCCACCTTCAAGTCCTCCCCTTTCTTCCTCTCCACTCGTTGCCTAGGAGCCGTGGGGGAAGGGGCGGGGGATGATAGGACTTAGTCTTTTAGACTAACGGTTTTCGAACTGTATCATTTAGGGGATCGTGGAGACCAGCATGGAGGAGCAGCCCCAGAGACCGGTGCGCTTGGAGGTGGGGCAATCTAGCTCCGGATTTCATACAGCCGGGACCGTGAGTCTCGACCTTGAGTATTTTTATGCTTTTGCTTCCGCATGAGTGATTTTGTAGTGAGGATATGATGTACCGGGCATAAGCCTGTATTTTTGCTACTCTGATGTTTTATTCTGTGGACACTCCCTCCGTGGCGTTATATTTATTATGACATGTGATTCTCTGTGGACTGCAATTTGCATTTACATTATAGTGCTACTTTTCTGTGATCGAAATCGGCCGGCAGAATCGGCCCTTTGTGGTGATGACCCTTCAGGGCGTGAAGGAGTCACCGCAAAACGGCGGTTCTGGGCCTAAGACCCCGGAGTCGAAAGAGAAAAAAAAGGGGGTCTTACAAATTTACCATTTCATGAAGTGATTAGTCAAATGCCTAAGTATGCAAAATATCTTAAGGATTTATTAATGAACAAGACGAAATTGGAAAATTTATCGCATGTAACCTTAAATGAAGAATGCTCTGCAATCGTTAAAAACTCTAATCTTCCTAAAAAGATAAACGATCCTGGTAGTTTTTCCATTTCTTGCGTTTTTGGTGATCTGTTTGTTAAACATACGTTAGCGGATCTAGGAGCGAGCATCAATTTGATGCCCTTTTCTTTATTCAAAAAGCTAGCATTGGGCACTCTTAGCCCTACAAGAATGAGTATCCAGTTAGCTGATTTGTCAATTAAGTATCCTTTAGGTATCGTTGAGGACGTGCTAGTAAAGGTAGACAAATTCATCTTCCCGGTGGATTTTGTCGTTCTCAATATTGAAGAGGACGTCGAGGTCCCTCTAATCCTTGGTCGACCCTTCCTAGCCACCTCTCGAGCGGTCATCGATGTTAGTAACGGAAAGTTGTTTTTGCATGTAGGAGATGATGTGGTCACATTTTCTATCAATCAATCAATGAAAAACTCTTTAAAAAAATGATGATTCATGCAACTTTTTTGATGTTTTAAATGAATATTCTTCTCTTTGTCTTTCTAACATCTCTTCAAATGAATTTTCCTCCTCTTTTTCTGAAATTTCTTTATATGATTTTGAAAACACGGTTATGTCATTACAAGCAAATTTTGAAAATGATTCTGTCTTTGGTAGGAAAAAGTATGAAGATATTATTTTTTGAAAAAGAAAAGAATTTGAAAAACTCTTATGATGAACCGCCCCATCTTGATTTAAAACCACTCCCTGATCATCTAAAATATGCCTTTCTTGAAAAAAATTCTAAATTGCCCGTTATAATCTCGGCCTATCTTTCCCAATCCGAAAACAATCAGTTGATCGAAGTACTACAAAAGCATCGTCGAGATATAGCGTGGCAAATTTCCGACATTTCTGCCATAAGCCCTTCTTTTTGTACTCATAAAATATTTTTTGAAAATAATCCTAAGGGTATAGTCCAACCACAACGTCGTCTCAATCGAATATGAAAGAGGTTGTGAAGGAAGAGCTGCTTAAGTTATTAGATGCGGGGATAATTTATCCGATTTCCGATAGTCAGTGGGTAAGTCCGGTCCAGGTTGTTCCTAAGAAGGGTGGGATTACGGTAGTAACAAACAAAAATAACAACTTAATTCCAACTAGGACAATAACGGGATGGAGGATGTGCATCGATTACCGTAAGCTAAACGATGCCACTCGAAAAGATCACTTCCCCCTCCCCTTTATCGATCAAATTTTAGAACGTTTATCCGGGCACAGTTTTTATTGCTTCCTCGACGGTCTCTCGGGGTATTTTCAAATCCCTATCGCACCCGAGGACCAAGAGAAGACAACATTCACTTGCCCCTTCGGGACTTTTGCTTATCGTAGAAAGCCTTTCGGGTTATGCAACGCACCCGCTACCTTTCAGCAGTGCATGCTTGTTATTTTTGATAAATACGTAGAAAATATTATGAAAGTATTTATGGACGATTTTTCTGTTTTTGGCGACTGCTTTGATTTATGTTTAGAAAATTTGGAAAATGTTTTACAACGCTGCGAAGAAACCAACTTAGTTTTAAATTGGGAGAAGTGCTACTTTATGGTGCGTGAGGGCTTAGTCCTTGGCCATAAGATTTCCGCTAAAAGAATTGAAGTGGACAAGGCAAAAATTGAAGTAATTGAAAGGTTACCGCCTCCTACAAATATTAAAGCGATTAGAAGTTTTTTAGGGCACGCGGGTTTTTATCGACGATTCATTAAAGACTTTTCAAAAATTACTAAGCCTCTCACCCACCTTCTCGAAAAGGAAACTCCTTTCATTTTTGCTGAATCTTGTCTCGCTGCGTTTGAATTAATTAAATCCAAACTTATAAATGCTCCTATTATGATCGCCCCAGTTTAGGATTTACCATTCGAAATAATGTGTGATGCGAGTAGTCATGCAGTAGGTGCGGTTCTAGGACAACGAATTGCTATGAACTTTCATCCGATTTTCTATGCTAGTAAAACTCTAACTTCTGCTCAAGAAAATTACACCACGACGGAGAAAGAACTTTTAGCTGTTATTTTTGCTTTTGATAAATTCTGATCGTACGTTACTCTTGCTAAAGTTATTGTTTTTACGGATCATTCCGCTTTGAAGTACCTCCTTTCTAAACCGGACGCCAAGCCGTGTCTTATTCGTTGGATCTTATTACTTCAAGAATTCGACTTGGAAATCTGGGATAAGAAAGGAGCGGAAAATTTAGCGGCTGATCATCTTTCACGTCTTGAAAATCCCAAACTTTATAATTTAAATGAAAATTTTATTAATGACACTTTTCCGGATGAACGACTTTTAAATATTTCTTCTTCTACCCCCTGTTTTGCCGATCTGACCAATTATCTTGTGGCCCGGGCCCTTCCAAAAAATACTCTTCTCACCAAAAGAAGAAATTCTTTTCAGAATTGAAGTATTATTTTTGGTAGGACCCCTTTCTATTTTGCATTTGTGCGGATCATGTGGCTAGAAGATGTGTTTCCCGGGAAGAAGGTCAACAAATTTTAAAACATTTTCATGAAGGTCCGACTGGCGGGCACTTTCAAGCAAACCGCACCGCACACAAAGTACTTATTGCTGCCTTCTTTTGGCCAAGCATATTTAAAGATGCACAAATCTTTGTGGGCGGGTGCGATCGGTGCCAGCGGACTGGAAACATCTCTAATAAAAATGAAATGGAGCAACATTATTTTCTCGAATGCGAAGTTTTTGATTTGTGGGGCATAGATTTTGTCGGCTCATTTCCCTCAAGTTTCAGAAATAAATACATTTTAGTCGCCGTAGATTACGTCTCTAGGTGGGTGGAGGCCCAAGCTTTACCAAGTAATGACGCTCGCGTAGTCATAAATTTCTTAAAAAAATTATTTTCTCATTTTGGCTTTCCTCGCGCGATCATTAGTGATAGGAAGAGCCACTTTTGTAACGCCCAACTAGCTAAGGTTTTAACTAAATATGGCATTACGCATAAATTATCCACCACTTATCACCCCCAAACTAACGGTCAGGTCGAGGTAGTCAATCGAGAACAAAAGAGAATTTTGGAAAAAACCGTTTCTACTTCTCGTAAAGATTGTTCCTTAAAATTAGACGAAGCTCTTTGGGCCTATCGGATAGCATACAAGACCGCCATTGGTTGTACTCCTTTCCGATTGGTGTATGGAAAATCGTGTCATCTTCCGGTAGAAGTAGAACACCGAGCGTATTGGGCGATAAAATTTTTTAATTTCGATCCGCACTCAGTCGGCGAGCATAGGAAAAATCAATTGAATGAACTCGATGAATGGAGAGCGTACGCTTACGAAAATAACAAGATGTATAAAGAACGCACAAAACTTTATCACGATAAGAACCTGCGCCACCCTAAAATATTTAAACTAGGCGATCAGGTTCTTCTTTTTAATTCGCGTTTACGTCTCTTCCCTGAAAAACTGAAATCTCGTTGGTCTGGACCTTTTACGGTCAAACAGGTTTTTCCTTATGGCACTGTGCTACTCTCGCACCCAGATAAGGGTGATTTTAAAGTTAATGGCCATCGCTTAAAGTTATATTTTTCAAATGATTATGTATCTCCTGCTGCGGAACAACTTTTATTTATATCGTAATGTTTTCTTTCATGGAACTTTCTTTTATGTTGGACATTTCATTTTATTATAAGACTTTTATTAATATTATTCGAACTTTAAATTATTGTAATAAAGAACAATCTTGGGCACCTGCCCACGGACTCTATTTTTCTGCTTTTATTTTGCTCTTCCTTCCGGATGCCGACCAAGCAAGTTCATGATCGCCGCTCCAATGTTGCTAAATTTCAAGATGGATCAAGTCCAACCTGCTAACGATCAAGTGCACTAAAAAGCAAGCATGGGGGAGCGACATCCGCCTTCATCCCACAAACTTGGGGAAGTCCTGTTCTTTTTTATTTCATTTACTTTTTGCATTTTTCTCTCTTTCTCAGTCTCCTTCTCGTTTTTCTTTTTGTTTATTTCATTGAGGACAATGAAAAATCTAATCTTGGGGGATGGTTTAGTTAGTTTCTCGTTTTCCTTTTTCTTTCAAAACTCCAAAAAAATCTTTTGCTTTCTTAAAATCAAAATCTAAAAAAAATTAGTATAGTTTTGTTAAGCTTCTTTTGTATTGCTTTTATTTTAGCCTTATCAAAAATCAAAAAAAAATCTATAAAAAAAAATCAAAAAAATTTGCTAAAATCTATTTGAAAAACAAAATCTAAAATTATTTTCTATCTTTATTTTTATGTTTCTTCTAGTGATGTGTAGGCTCGTGCGGTTCCTTAGTTCTATTTACATCCCTTTGAAACAGTTTTCTAAATTTATCAGTTTAACATAGCTTATTTTTACTAGTTTCTTTTTCTTAAATATAGGCGTCCGATTTCTGCGTTATAAGTTAGCAATTTGTAGTTATGTCTTTTTATTCGGTTAGTTGCTTTCGAATGGTTGCTAGGTAATGTTATCTCTTTTTCATTTGTGGGGTAATACTTTCTTGGTGTCTAGAACTTGTCCCTAGCTACTCTCGAAGCATGTGCGTCGTTTTTACGTACTTTAGAAATGATTTAGGCGACCCTTTGACTCATTTGAGCTTTTCTTGCCCACCAAAAACAAATTTACCATTGCAAAACAATTTTGGGCCTTTTCCATGTTTCTTTGTTTTTGACTCCACCTTTCATTTCATTATTTCACAATAGCCAAAATCTCTTTCCCATTTTCACACTAAACTTTGAGCTTAAATATTAATTTTGTGAAGGATTATATCTTTGAAATGAAAAGGAAAATTTATAGCTTATATTTGGAGCTTTCTTTAAAGTTAAAAAAAAGTGTTATTATCAAAAGTATCATCCAAATGAAATGGAAAAAAGAAGTAGTTTAGTTTTGGCCAATATTATGAAAAGAAAAGAAAAAAATACATGGCCTTATGTTTGTTTTAGCTTTAATTGAAGTACTTATCATTCCTCTTCATGTGTTTATGTTTATTTTTTTAAGCTCAACCTTGGTAGTGTTTAAGCCCTCATGTTTATCCTTGTTTTCAATTCCTAATCATTTACCTAAGCCAAGTTTTAACGCCTACTAGAAGTCCTATTAATCTTTAGAACGTAAATTCGCATAGTGGAGAAAGTGTGAACGGACAAGCCTATGGCCACCATCATTGATGGATTTCTTTGGAGGTTATCTTGAGGTGTCTTAGGGATAATTTTTATTCTAGCAACCTAGTAGTTCGTTAATACGCCATTTATTTAGAATTTCTGCTCTTGTTTCGCTTATTTTCATTAATTTTGGATGCCTTGTTTTAAGATTTAGAAATGTGTAAATTTTCTTTATGTTCTAATGATATTTTTAGGTCTCCACTTTCAAGTTTTCTATTGTGCACTTCTCACCCCACTAGTTGTTAACATAGGAATTAGGATAGTTTAATTTTTCATGTTTTGTTTTTCTTAATTATGAAATCTAAATTTTCTTTGTTTACTTTTTCCCTATTTTTCAATTCTATTTGCTTGAGGGCAAGCAAATACTCTAGCATGAAGGAATTTGATGACTTGTTTTAGTCATCATTTTTTGGGTAGTTTAGTATTCATAAATATTAAGTTGTAATATAGTTTTACCTATTTAGATGCTTATTATGTTGTTATTTTTATTTTAATGTTAGATGATATAATACAAAAATCAATAGTTTATTATATGTATTTTTGCTATTTTATGTTATGTTTGTTATATTATTTTATGTTATAAATAGAACCAATGTTTGTTTTGTTTTGTTGTTTTTAGGTTCAAGTCCAAGTTCAACATGTTGCAGCCAAACTACAAGCCTACCCGAGCTTCAACATGTAGCCCAAGTGCAGCCCCTCTACATAATGCAGCCCACATGATGCTTGCCGAGCCCCACCATGAAGCCTCCTCCATGTGAAACCAACTCGAGCCTTCATTGAGCAGCCCAACATGCAAGCTACCCGAGCCTTGATGTTGGAGAAGCCCTCTTCCACCAAAACAGCCCACATGGTGCAACCCTTCTTCAATGGTGCAGCCCGGCCACTTCCAAGTGCAGCCCACATAGTGCAGCCCAGAAAGAGCAGCCCGCCTCCTTCAAAGTGCTGTCCACTCTCTCCATACTTTGACCCATTTGAGGCCCATGCATGGTCGGCCACTCCTCATGCATCCCCTCTTTCATTCCCACTCTCTCCCCTTTATTATTTTCTCTTCCACTTACTCCTCATGCTCCTCCCCAAGCATATGGCCAGCCACCCCTCTCTCTCCCCCTCTTTTATTTCTTTTTTTTCCTTCATTTAATCCACATCCATCCCCCTCTCTACTTTACATTCTCTCTTATCATCCTCATAAATGAAATGTAATGAACCTCCCAATTTTTCTCTCCTTCATTTAATGCCATGCACGAACTTCTCTCCCTTTACATGGCCGGCCAACCCCCTTGCCTCCTCCTTTTCATTTTCATTCTAGAAGCTTCTCCATCTCCTATAAAAGCCACCCCATCCCTCAAGCCAAAGAAGAATTTTGGAGAAGTGAAGTTTTAAGCTAAATTTGAGTGTTGAGTTGGAGAGTGAAGAGTGCTTGTGAGTTGTTATTTTAGTTTCATTATTGTATTTTTCATTAGTGCAAGTTTCTTCATAACATAGTCTTGTCTTTTTAATATTTTGTGTACTCTTTTTTGCAAGTAATGAAATTTTCTTCTCTTTACATTGTTATTTCCTTTTCCAATATGCGTAGCTAATCTTATTTTAGCCTTCGATTGTGAGGATCCATAAAATGAGATGAGGGTTTCTTTTATTTCATAGTTTTATTTTTGCTTAATTTTACTCGATCCTTCTTTGATTTTTATTTTGTCGACTCTGTATTTCCGGTATACGGTAGTAGGCTTGGGATCTCATAGTTGAGTAGCCGAGAGGCTCGTGAATGTGAAAGATCACTCAAAGAAGGAAGGAGTTGAACACAACCCTAGAGATAGGATGACATAAATCTTCCGGATTGGAGTCAAATCCAATAGTGTGGGTCACCTCGATAATGCGGCTTTAGGCCTTTTTGACTAGAAAGAGATTTCGGTCAAAACGTCTATAAGTCAGGGGATTTAATGCTCTAGCGAGATTATTTCCTAATCTCGGATCCGTCACGGTCGAGTATGATTTGCAAATTTAAAAGTATGCCTTTTCATCCCTCTCATTTCATTTTATGGTGAATCTTCGATCGAATGCTAACTTTTTATTATAAAGTTTTTTCGTCAAAAAAATTATCTTTCGTTTTAGTTTAAAAATTCTCAAAACCCATTCTCTTTCGGTAGGTTAATAGTTCAAGCGTGAGTAGCAGTATTTGACAACCCCGTGTTTAAATACGATCTTGATACTACAATTCGACAGGTACACTTGCCTGTTCGGGTTTTAGCCCATCAACTTCACACAGCATACCTATGTCGTACTACACATTTCCGTCTCTAGATGCAGACTCAACCGGGGATATCGACTATCAACCTATTGGAATCACTTATTCTTTCCACCGTTTGGTGGAGGATTCCATGTTCATGCATAAAGAAGGACTTTACTTTTCCAAGAAGGAGATCGTTACCCTTGACGATCGCTTAGGAGCCATGAGAAACTAACCGGATGGAAATCATCACCACAGACTTGCCTCCATGAATCTAAATTCGGCTCTCGCTGAAGCTCCTCCGATAGCCGGATTCCTTCTCCTCCTTTCTTCCTTGCTCTCCTCTGTCCCTATCTCTTTAGAAAGAAAAAGCCAAGGTGAATGGAAGTTTATCCTTCCATTCTCAACATTATACCAGCAGAGAAAGGCCTGGACCACTGGATCCAATTTGAAGGAAATGAAAGGCCACGATTTGCCTAGAAAAGCATTTTCTTGGGCAGACACGGCCTGTGACACGCCCGTGTCACAGGCCGTATTCCTTAAGCGGCAAAGGAATGACATAACCTGACTAGGACACGGCCATGTGACACGCCCGTGTCAGAGGCCGTGTGTTAGACATGGCTTACGACATGCCCGTGTCACAGGCCGTGTGCCACACATGGCTTCAAACACGCCCGTGTCACAGGCCGTGTGCCCCACTCGAGGATCGTCGAGTGCATTTCATCGAGTGGAGCTCGCCGAACCAGAGGAGGACACGGCCTTGGACATGACCGTATAACAGGCCGTGCGCATCACTCAAGACACACTTGAGACCCACTCGAGACCAACCGAGATCCACTTGAGTGAATAGAGCAGGTCACGGCTTGGAACACGCCTGTGTCCCAGGCCGTTTTGCCCGTCTTGAACCCAAATTTTGGGATTTGGGGTGTTACAACCTTCCCCTCCTTACAAGAAATTTTGTCCCGAAATTTAGCTCAACTGTAGACACCAACATAACCACACCTTTGTTTACCCTTAATAAAATGATCTGAGTTAGAGCTCAGAGACCACAGCTTGTCTCGCCCCACGACATCACACAAAACAAGTCATTAACAAACATAGTGTCATACATACATACACCATATATTTACATCACGAAGGGAACAAAGTTCACTTATTTCCGCTCATCCGCATCTCTCATAATCCATTTTATCGCCTCCTGTACTTCTAGACTAAACACTCGAGGCTGTTGTACTTCACCGATTGAGCTTTACGGCTCCTGTAATTCGAGATTGTACACTCAAGATTGCGTCCGGGATGCAGATGACTCTATCACTGACTTGCCATTTTCCTCATAAGACGTACCCATCTTTTTCTCACCCCTTGGAGGTCCACTCCAACAGTCACGGGCAATATGTCCTTACTTCCCACATTTAAAACATGTACGTGTCTCAACACATTCTTTCCCATATGTTGCTCTCGAAGCAATAGTCGAAGAAGTTTATTCAGCAGGCCTGAACCTCTTCCTGGCTCGTTTCCTAAACTCTGATTATTCTGACAGTGGAACTTTGAATTCCGACTTTTCCATTGCCGAGTTCTTCTTGTCCTGCACCCATTTCAAATCTTTCTCCAGCGCACGGGCTATATATACTAACGTTTGGAAGCCTTGGTTCACCGAACTCGGGAGTGCCAACCTCAGCTCATCACAAAGTCCCTCATAAAACCTATTTATCTTCTGTGCCTCCTCAATGAAAGTAGACCCCGCATAGCTCCCCAGCCTAGTAAACTCATGCAGGTAAGTATCAACATTATTCTCACCCTACACCAGATGTTGGAACCCCTTTTCCATGGAAATTCGCTGCGACACTGGCAAATACTTGGCCAGAAATAATCTGGAGAATTCTTATATCGAGATCTCCTCTAATCCTCTACCTTCCAAGTGGTGCAATTCCACTTCGTCCCACCAAAGCCTCGCGTATCCTTCCATTAGAAAAATGGCTAAGGTGACTTTCTGCCCCTCCGCAGTCCTGATTACTGTCAGGATCCTCTTCACTCTTGCGAGCCAATCTTCAGGCTGCGTTGGAGAACCCGCCCATCCAAATGTAGGTGGATGAAAATCCATAAACCGTTTCAGTTGCTCGTCAGCTGCTTGCTCGTCCATAAGAGCCTCAACACTCTCTTGCCTTGCACCAAGCCGTACTGGCACCACTACAGGCCTTGCCTATCCAATAGGCTATGCATGTAACACTGCGAGCACTGTCTTAGTAACCAAATGAATGGCCTCCGCTGAGAGAGGATTTGTAGGCACCTCCGTTGGTGCAGCACTCTCATTAGAGCGCTGGGGCTCAGACTGCCCAACACAACTCCTCGTCACCTATCAATGTACAAAACATCGTTAACATCCAGTACATAACGATAACTATAAAGTGTATACACGCTCCTCCGATACCACTTTATAACACCTCCATTCGTCATATGGAATAAAACGGTGGGTCCGGCCGGGGCCCCACGCCATATTTCAAAAACAAATGGCGGAATCACGTATGAATATCAAAATCACGTTCTACTCGCATACTAACTCAGAGCATTCTAGCGAAAGCATTTGAAGTTGCAAGAACTCAACATAATGAATGTCCACTAAATATATAAACCATGCATTTATATATATCACCAGGAATGTATACAAATACACAAATGCTCATGGCCTTAAGGCCTTATATGATTCTCTTTACAAATATGGTTTCATACATCTGCACGCAGGCCGTCCACTTATGAAAGCAAAGACTTCTCACGGCCTTCAAGGGCCTTTAAGCAGCAAGGGCTTCAACCCGCTCAATCCAATTCAGCCCGCGAGCACCTACAGTTGGACATCCACCCCAAGGGTGATAAACAAAGTAACGGTCATCATTAGCTGATCAATTATAATGACTCTACCCCTTACCCGGGGCAGTGGTTCCTTCCCTGTATGCATTGCAATCACAACAAGTGTTGTCAAGCACAACAACATCACAAGCGCCCACCTCCGTCAGATGCTCCGTACACTCAGGGCACATTTACGGTGTACCGGATTCTCCTTGGTACCACCACCGATCAGAGGCTCTTAGCTTGTTGGATGGGTATCAGTCTACCCCAACACGCATGTTGGAGACTTCACGTACCTATCCCACTCAGAGGTGTTAACCTCCCAGCAAACTTGAGTATTTATATCGACCCACCCTTGTGGTGGAGCAACCCGGGTCTGGCCCGTAGCCCCCATTTGCATTGCCACCAATCGATTTCTCACAACATAGGTACATGTCAGCACTTTCTCATTGATCAATTCGTCAATAGCGCAGATCTTGACGCGGGTCGGCTTTCCCTTTCCTGCTCAGCACATAGATCTCGCAGAGCCGCTTTCCAGTTCAACACACACTATATAAGGGATCATACAGAGTTTCCTAGGTATTCATAATTTCTAGGCATCCACACAATACACGAAGTCTTTTCCGGATCACAACATAAATATCACCAATCCAGACTAACCGTCCGGATGGGCTTCACACAACATGTCTATGTCGTACTACACATTTCCGGCTCTAGATGCAGACTCAACCAGGGATATCAACTTTCAACCCACTGGAATCACTTACGCTTTCCACCATTTAGTGGAGGATTCCATGCTCATGCATAAAGAAGGATTTTACTTGTCCAAGAAGGAGATTGTTACCCTTGACGATCGCTTAGGATCCATGAGAAACTAGCTGGGTGGAAATCACCACCACGGCCTTGCCTCCACGAATCTGAACTCGGCTCTCGCTGAAGCTCCTATGGCAGCCGGATTCCTTCTCCTCTTTCCTTCCTTGCTCTCCTCTCTCCCTATCACTTTAGAAAGAGAACAGCCAGGGTGAATGGAAGTTTATCCTTCCATTCTTGACATTATACCAGCAGGGAAAGGCCTTGACCGCTGGATCCAAGTTGAAGGAAATGAACGACCACGATTTGCCCAGAGAAGCATTTTCTTGGGCTGACACGGCTTGTGACACGCCCGTGTCACAGGCCGTCTTCCTTAAGCGGCAAGGAACCGACTTAACCTGACTAGGACACGGTCATGTGACATGCCCGTGTTAGAGGCTGTGTGTTAGACATGTCTTACGACATGCCCGTATCACAGACCGTGTACCACACATGGCTTCAGACACGCCCGTGTCACAGGCCGTGTGCCCCACTCTAGTATTGTCGAGTGCATTTCATCGAGTGGAGATCGCCGAACTAGAGTAGGACACGGCCTAGGACATGCCCGTGTCCCAGGCCATGTGCCTCACTCGAGACACACTCGAGACCCACTCGAGATCCACTCGAGTGCACAGAGCAGGACACGGCTTGGTACACACCATTGTCCCAGGCCGTGCTGCCCATCCTGAACCCAAATTTTGGGATTTGGGGTGTTATATTCTTCACAAAATCCAAACTCAAAACAACAAGGGTTCATACCTCAGAGCTCTGCATAGCTCCTACAGCTCAGAGATCCATTGATCTCCTACCTCAGCCTTATTTCTAAGGCCTACAACTCAGGCTCTTCAGCCCTACAGCTTCAGGCACACAGCCCTACTGTCAGAGTGTTGCAGAACTCCTACAACTCAGTACCCTTCCAGGTACATACAGCTCAGCCTCCTCCAAGGCATACAACTTAGTGACACACTTGTCACCTATACCTCAGTGACTCTCTAGTTACCTACTTCAGGCACAAGGCCCTACGCTTAGGCTTGGAGGACAGTCATACCTTAGATACACACTTGGACCCTACCTAAGAGAGCAACTATCTCTTACCTCAGGCATTTAAGCCCTACAGCTCAGATCCACATATGGATCCTACCTCAGTACCCAACAGGGCACCTATCTTAGTGACTAATTAGTCACATACCTCAGGCACAAAGTGCCCTACACTAAGATTCAGATAAACCGAATCCGACAAGAAAAAAATACATAATAGTTTAAGAAAAATAAACAACTGAATCAGAAATAAATCTCTGAGTCAACCTTGCTGGACTGAGCTGATTTCAGCCAAGCATACTTGCTGTAGAAGGAATTATTCATCTTCTACAACTATCTCTTTTCTACTATACAGAAGAGCAGCAACCTGCTTGCTGAATGAAAGAATCAGCTTTCCTATTATTGGAAGAACTATCTTGCTGAGCTTGTAGAGCTCAGCTAACTTCCTTTGCCTTGGCTGCTATCCCTGCTGGACTTTAGCTTTCAAGCTTGGTGGAGAAGATGATGTCCAGCCGCCTTTCTGTATTTTCTTTATTCCGATCAATCTCTTTTCGTTTGTTGTTCATTATCAGTTGCCCTAATCCCTTTTCATTTTCCTTTTTATATTCGTTAATTTCAATCAATGACACACTTGTATGTGGGCGCTATCCAAGGTTTGGTGAGCCCCACCTTCTTCAGAAAAGGACAAGGTAGCTTTCGGTGCCACCGCAGCTTTCCCGTAACGGCTATATGTGAGTTGACTTTGATGACATCAGCAAAGGTCGTCACCATATGGACTTAGAAAATATTACAGAAATCCATGAAGCGTTGAGTGATGTTACGTCACTCAACGCCTTCTGTCTTGGCTCTCAGCGCTTCTGGACTTGTGAATTTTCTCTGAAGTTATCTCAACGGTTCTGTCTCTGCGGTCTCAGCGGTTTATTCTTAATAACTATGACAGGCCTTTGTCTCAACACTTTCTTCTTATTAGCTGAGACAAGTCTCTATCTCAGTAGTTCTGTGTCAGTAGTCTTTGCTTCTCAGTTGAGACCATCTTCTATCTCAGCAGATTTCCTCTTAACTATCTCAGTGCTTCATTCTTCATTATAAGCGTTGAGTGAACCTGCTTCACTCAATGCTTCTGGACTTAGAGAAATCCAGCTAGTTTTGTCTCAGCGCTTCCTTCTTCATTAGAAGCGTTGAGTGAACCTGTCTCAATCAACGCTTCTAGACTTAGAGAAATTCAGCCAGTTTTGTCTCAGCTATCTCAGCGCTCTCAATGACTTCTTCTCAGCTATTCAGCTGTCTCAGGGGTCTCAATGCCTTCTTCTCAGCTATCTCAGCAGTCTTTGCGCTTTTTGCTTTAGTCAGTTTCTTTGGCTTTAGCTGTGTTCAACGATCTGTGGGCTGAGCACGATGAACTCTGATCTTCTCAGCAATATCAGCACCTTTTTGCCTTAGTTGATTTTTCTGGCTTTAGCTTAACAAGTGTAGAGTTGAGTTTGATGATATGTAAGCTGAGCTCGACGAACTTCAAGCTGAGCTCGATGAAATTTGAAACATGAGCTCTTGTGCTAATCCCACGGAATGTTGAGTTGAGCTCGACGTCCAGCGAGCTGAGCTCGATGAACTTCGAGCTGAGCTCGACAAAATTTGAGTTTTACTACCAAACTCATTTTCTTAACATGTCCAATCATGGACTACCTACATGCATGAACTAAAGCAAACATCAAATACATTATGCTCCTTAGCATGATTTTTGATGCTCCTTCAAATCCTGAGGAACATTGCAGGGCACAATTCCCAACAATCTCCCCCTATTTGAAGAAGGCAGAACACCCATCCATGCTAATTTGCATCAACACAAGAAATATCATGATATGTCTAATGATAACATTATCATGACAACTAGCCAACCCAGTACAGGATAACTCCCCCTAGATGAGATGGCTTACCACTATGATTGAAAGATCAATGGTACAGGTGAATTATCAATCATTGACAATGTGATAGTATGATTAATAACCAAAGCTTCATTAATCATTAACTAGATAAATATTATGATCAAGATGAACCTAATCATTAACTAATTTAGATATCTTTAGTCAAACTCTAGTAGATAAAGTTTGTGATTATAAGATATCTATCAAGGAATAGCTTATTTATCAAACACAGAAATGTAAGTGAAACTTTCATGCACATTTGTCACATCAATGTAGTAAGATCCAAAACATATTCATTTCCTTGATAGAAATTCAAAATTTTTACATTGTTGAGATTCATTACAAAACATAGATTAGATAATTTTTAAACAAGCTTAAGTTTTGTAGTCTTCTATCAGTTATTCTTTGATGAACTTGCACTAGCATCCTTGGTTACATCAGTCTTCATCAAGTTTTCTGCTTTGTTATTCTACCTCTTGAAGTACAGGAATGGCTTTGGAATTTATCTCGAAGGCATTTTTCTAGGGTTGCTCTTCCTTACCAAATTCTCTTTGAATACTCTTTCACTTAGTGAATTCCTTTCTAGATGCTTTATCCATTCCTCAGAATGATATACACTATCAATGTTTTTAAAAGATTGTCCATGACTTACCTGAGCATTGATAACGATGGATTCAGAGGCATCATGAAAGATATGGTACCTAAACACCTAGAGGGGGGGGGGGGTGAATAGGTGACCTAAACCTTTTTTAAAACTTTGTTGGCAGCACAACAATTATTTCACAGATTACTACAGCTAACAGCAATTACAGAAATCAAACAATTAATCCACAGCACAGCACAGCACACCACAGCAGACACACTAATTTATAGTGGTTCCCCAATCTTTGGGTACATCCACTTTCCCCCTTCGCCTATCAAGCAGTGTACTAGATTCGGCCAAACTTCTCCACTAACTCAGAACCAAACTAGGTTCCTACCTCAGGCCCAAAGCCTTACACTCAGCCAAAAGGCCTACACTCAGCCACCCAGGCCTACACTCAGCCAATTAAGGCCTACACTCAGAGTTCTTCAACTCCTACACTCAGGCAACCAAGCCCTACCCTCAGCCTTTATAAAATAGGCTTACAATTCTCTCAGATCCAATGGATCCTACAAGTTAAAATAGAAAGTACAATAGTTAACTCTACAACTCAGAAAATAGGAGAGGAGTTGAGAGATTCTTGAAGAGTTCTTGGAAGAACTCAGTTAGATCCAAACTGACTTAGTTTCCTTCAAAGCTTCTTGATTAGAACTGAATTAGTCTGAATCTTCTGCAGTTGTTCCTTGACCTTTGCTTCTTGAAATCCAGATGACTCTGAATTCTTCTTCTCAGCCTTAGTTCCAAAGACTGAATACTTGGTTGGAGCTCTCTCTCTCCAACTTCTTGGATCTGCTGATGCACAGCAAGATCTTCTTGTGTTGATACTCAATATACCACTTTTACAAAGATCTGAACTCTCTCTGTAAAATCTTTTTCAACCACTTCTATATTATCTCAACAATCAATCTTCATCTGTAAACTATGGGTGCCTATTTATAGGCTTCCTTCATGGTAACCGGCTGGTCCGGTTCATAACAGACTTCTGATATCACTGACAGTTGATGTAGACCGGCTGGATCGGCAGCTGTCTTGTCAACCAGTCACTTCTTGAAATTCCTCTAACTGTCAGATAGTGTCGAGACTTTCTGTTCTTAAGTGTCGACACTTATAGGCCAAGTGTCGACACATGTTGTGTAAGTGTCGACACAAGTCTACAAGGTGTCGACACAATTCCTTGTATGTCTCGACACAGTTTCTTCTGCATGTGTCGACACTGAAATTAAGTGTCGTCACAAGTACTTGTACTTCATTCTACAACTGTATTCTTCTAAGTGTCGACACAACTCCTTTGTGTCGACACAACTTTATGTGTTGAAACTGTCAAGTGTCGACACTGCTTCTTGGTGTCGACACAAGTCTTCACTTTTGTTTCTTCAGCTGAGTGTCGACACATTCCTTTAGTGTCGACACTTGTACTTAGAATATTTTGTAACTTTTCTGATCTTTGCTAAGTGTCGACACAGCTCCTTGTGTCGACACTTTCTTCAAGTGTAGAGTCTTCAACTAAGTGTCGACACATTGTGCTGAGTGTCGACACTTTCTTCAAGTGTTGACTCCTCTGGTTGTGTGTCGACACATTGTGCTGAGTGTCGACACTTACTTCAAATACTGAGTGTTTAGCTAAGTGTCGACACATTGTGCTGGGTGTCGACACTTACTTTAAGTGCTGACTCTTCTGCATAGTGTCGACACATTGTGTTGAGTGTCGACACTTGTACTTAGATTCTGCAGACTTTTGCTGAGTGTCGATACTTACTTCAAGTGTCGACACTTTCTGGTGTTGACTCAGCTCTTCTAGGTGTCGACACTTCTGCTAAGTGTCGACACAGCTTTTCTGCATTCTTCTACACTGAGTGTCGACACAGCTCCAAGTGTCGACACTTTCTGACTGGTGTCGACTCTTCTTCCCAGGTGTTGACACAATGACTCCAAGTGTCGACACTGCTTGTCTGGGTGTCGACACAAGCTTTCTCAAGTGTCGACACTTTCCCTCTGGGTGTCGACACATGGACTTAGAATTTTTAGCTTCAGTCCAGTGTATTCCTAACCTGCACAAGTAACTCAAACAAACATCAAATACACTATGATGCATATCATTGAGTTAGGTGAGGCTTCTTCAAATCAGGTACATTTGACCAATGTACCCAACAATCTCCCCCTATTTGGAGAAGTCATAACCCTTAGTCAATGATACACACCACTCATAATTAAAAATTATAAAATGATGTAAAACAGATATATGTCAACAGAGTTAAACTTAAACATGTAATAAAGCACACATGTATACTCATACAGTATTACAGAACAAACAAAAATTAGACACATTCTACTGAACAATCATGAAATATATATTTATCAAAAAGTGTTCATACATTGTTTGCAATATATTTTCAAAGATTTACAATAATGTTCAGATGTAACAGATTACAACATTCTTCAGTTTAATCTTAGTCTAATTCTGCTCTGGTTCTTTAATGACTATGCCTTTTCCAGCTTGCACTTTGGCTTTCACAGCAGCAGCAGCAGCAGGCTCAGCTTCAGCAGTCTTCTTCCCTTTGGAGTCCTTCTTCTTCTGTTCTTCAGCCTTGATCTTTTGCCTTTCAAAATAATGATAGGGCTTAGGAAAGTACTTGCTAGGCTCCACAGCTGTTGGAGGTAGCTTTCCTAACTTAGCCTTCCTTCTATGTTGGACAATGGCTTCCTGCCTACTCTCATGTTTCCTCCATTCTGCCTCTGAGAACCACTTGTTCCTCTCATGGGCATTGTCCTTGGCTGCTTTCCAGGCTGTGAGAATGATGTTCCTAGAAGTAGGGCTCCACTGTTCAAAATCTGGTTTTTGTTCAGCAAGTTCCCTGAACTTCTTCTTTGATAGCCTAGTCTCTTCTTCTTTGTCCAAAGCCTCTTGCATAGCAGCTGTGATAGGTTGAACAACCTTTTCCAGAATAACATTGGGCTTGCTAGCAGTTGGACTATACATTGTGCTTACATCAGCATGAACCATTTCAAAATCTGGAGGTGGATAGATTACATCAGCCACTGCCTGTTGCTCACCTCCAAGATATGTTCCTTGGATACCAGATTCAGCTACATTATCATCATCACACAGGGGAGGATAGCCCAGTGTAGCCCTGATGGAATTGGATATCCATTTTGCATGGTCAGAACTGGCTTTGACTAACACCCTCTCCCCCTTTATGACTTCTTGTTCCACATGATCTCTCACATCATCTTTCTAGAACCTGATTTGGCTGTCCAAATACCTTATGCCCTCTTTAAAGAAAGGTCTTAGCTTGGTAAGCTGTTCAGAAATGACCTTCTGGGAATCCTTGATGGCAGTCTTGACAGCAGTTAGTTCAGCTTGAAAGAGTTTATCAAAATCAGCTTTGGCAGCAGCAGAGGAGGTTGATGGTTCAGTAGACTTATTCTTGATTTCAGTGACTATTGCATTGTGAGATGCAGTCAAATTATCATTCATCCTCAATTGATTTTCCAACACATATCCTTGCTTTAGTGCAATATCTTCTACCTTCTCTTTTATGGTTTCTTGATGTTTAGCCAGATAGACAACTGCATGAGCACCCTTTGTAAAACAATCAGTCATCTCCTTTTTATTAAGGTTCATTTCAAACCTTATTGACTTGATTTCCTGTCCCAGATCAGATTGTAGTGCCTTGTGCCCTTCATCAACATAAGTTTCTAAAGCCTTCCTTTGTTCATCCATCTTGATTTGCATGGCAAGCAGTAGAGCACTGTAATCAGTTGATGGAGCTTGTTGAACTAAGGAGTGTTGTGCAACAGTTTGTAGAGCTTTCTTATAGCTCTGACTCCTTCTTTTGAAAACAAAGAACTTCTTCTTCTTATCTTGCTCAGCTTCATCATCTTCAGATTCTGATGTACTTGCAATATTCACCCTATCCTTAGGGCTTGATGGTTTTTCAGTGTGCACATCTTGTGCCTTCTCAGTATCTAGCCTTATAGGCTCTTCTTGAATATCCAAATTCTCCCCCTCAGCAGCAGCATCCTTCTCTGCATCAGCAGCATTCTTTTCCATATCAAAATCATCCTGATCTAAATTCAGAAATAGATCTTCCATTGTGTATTCTGCTGGAGACTGTGCAGGAGATGTACTGGTTTCATCAGCTACAACAGATGTGTCTTGGAGAACAACATCTGGTTCTTGAGTTGCTGGCTGATTTTGCTGATGGTCATCAGACAAATCAGAATTTATTATAGAAAAATTCAAAGTATTAAGGTCAACAAGTATCTCTTGAATGAGGAGGGTGGCTTGCTCACTCTCCAGTGTAGATGGTTCTGCTACACCTGGAAGCTCCCCCTGGCTTGGATCCCTAGGGATGGGGCTAGAGTGAGGCAGCTCCCCCTGAATCTCAGCTGGCTCTTGAGGAGCAGGTGTCTTCTCTGCAGCCACATCTACTGGACTTTCAGGCGTGAAAACAACATGTTCTTCACTGCCTGAGCTGCTGGAGGACTCCTGAGTCACAGCAGCAGTCTTCCTCTTCTTCCTGGGAGGAGAGTCTTTCTTTGAAACTTGCTTTTCTGGGGTGGTCAATTCCTTGGACAGCACCCTTTCCCACCTGGAGAAGATTCTCATGTCCATCCTTCTCATGTGGTTGATTTTACTACCTGCAGCAGAGCTCATTACCTCTGGAATTGATCCAGCCAGGTAGAGACTTATTATCCTGCCCAGATTGGGCTTCTTCAGACTTTCTTTTACTTTCTCAAAGACAATCATAGACCAGTCTGTTTTGATGTTGAAGATGATTCTGGTCATAATACTGAACATAGAGGCTGACACCCTGTCATGCCCTCCAGTTTTACTAAGAATGACCTTGCCTACTACTTCAGACAGGAATTTGCCTTGAGTGTTCATGCCTTTTCTATTGAAGACAGAACCTATTCTCATCTTAGAATCAAGACCACACCAAGTGAGTGCTTCTCTGGTCTTAGATGTGGTCACTTCCTCTTCTTCTTGAATCTTAGGTAGCTGAAGTACCTTTCTCAAGGACTTGGGTGAAACCTTGACCTTGGTTCCATGCACTCTGGATTTGATTCTGTATCCAGAGTCGTCCACAGTTGCTCCAGTAAGAAATTCAATCACTTCTTTCTTCCATATCTTGGTTGGCTCTGAAACCAAGTATTCCAGTCCTGAATCGCTGACTAGGGTTATCACTGATTTGATTTCCTGATCACCGTCGTCGAATGCGCCTCGCACGAGCTCATAGCCTTCGTTAACGTTCTCTTCCAGCTTGGGAGCCATTAGGGTGTTGAGAATTAGTCTTTAGAGAAGAGAAATGTCGACACAGGAGTTTAGTCTCGAAACTCTGAAAGCGTGTTGACAAACACAAACAGAACCCTATTTATACCTTTCTTGTTTGAAGACGAACAGGCGGGATGAATTTCTAAAGATGTGTCGACACTGTCAATAAGTGTCGACACTGACTTATAATGTCTCGACACACATGTGTCGACACAAGTTTAGTTAACAGATTTTATGTGTCGACACTTGGTTAAGTGTCGACACCACTATACTCGACATGTAGTCGAGACTTTACTTAGAAAAATTCTGAGTAAAACTTAAGTGTCGACACTTTATTGGATGTGTCGACACCTACTCGACATGTGTCGACACTAACATTCTGAAGTGTCGACACTAACTTCCTAGATGTGTCGACACCAATTTCCTGAAGTGTCGCCACTTATTATTCTGTGTCGACATAGACTTGTCTATGTGTCGACACCTTTTTACTTAGCCAATTTTTGTTCTGTATACTTAATCTAAGTTTATCATACCTAGTTCAATTTTGAACCTATTAAACTTAGCTTCATCTAAGGGCTTAGTGAACATATCAGCTATCTGATTATCTGTAAGACCCCATTTTTTTTTTTTTCTCGCCACCGGGGTCTTATGCCCAGAACCGCCGCTTTGCGGTGACCCTTCACGCCTTGAAGCGACATCACCACAAAACGCCGTTTCTGCCGGCCAATTCGATCGCAGCATAGTAACAAAATTAGAGTAACATCATGCGCAGCACAACTCTAAGTAAAAGTCCACAGAAATATCACATCAAGTAAAAATATCTCCACGATGGGAGAGTCCACAAAACCAAGCACTGTAAATAAGGGCTTATGCCCGATACATCAATTCCTCACTACAAGATCTCTCATGAGGAAATAAAGTAAAAACTACTAGAGTAAGGGCCTCACGGTCCCAGCTGTCTGAACTCCTGTGCTAGACTGCCCTATCTCCAAGCGTGTCAACCTCTGGGGCTGCTCCTCCAGTCTGGGCTCCGCGATCCCCTAAATGATGTGGTTCGAAAACCGTTAGTCTAAAAGACTAAGTCCTATCATCCCCCACCCCTTCCCCCGTGGCTCCTAGACACCGAGCGGAGAGGAAGAAAGGGAGGACTTGAAGGTGGAGAGTATATCAAATGCAGGTGACGGTGGACTTAAATCTAGCAATTTATATAGTAACTAATCATATATGTAAACAAGTAAAGTAAAGTGACCTTAACTTATATGGGTACATATAAGCAAGGGGTCTTTTGCAAGGCTCCCATCGTATAAAGAGTCCCATACCAATTTATACGTTGGGGTGTCGGTTATTAACAGCAATATATATATATGTAAAGAAAATTAACCTTAATTTATAAACTTGCCCACACAAGCTTATAGACCAAGGGGTCGTTTTGCAGGGCCTAATGTATAAGTGTCCCATACCACTTATATTTTAGGTGTCGAAGGTTAAATGAATCGCTTATGCTATGACATGCAAGTGGGTATGATGGATCAAGCAAGTGCAACACACACACCCGACTCTGTGCACACAGACCTTTAGTTCCCCCTTTCTGGAGCCTCACCTCCCAGGATACCTCCGTAGTGGCAGACGGAAGCGGTGGGTTGGGCCTCGCCCACCTCTAAACCAGTATAGCACTACTGGTCAGACCTATCGTACGCCTCAACGCTGGTGCACAAGCGGACTCCTGCGTACTCTTGCCGGCTGGCGCACCGGACTTCTGTTGGCGAAGTGCTATCACAACACTTGCCGAGTCAACGGATTGGTGTCTGTGCTAAGATCCTCCAATACCGGAGACCCACCACCTTAATATCATTCCTTTTATGCACATGCAAGTTTAGCGTAATCAAAACCCGAGCCGAATCTCCCCGGACCAACACGTCCGTCACAAACAATCGAGCCGAAGCTCCCCGGACCAACATCCCGTGCCATCAGTGTCTGTGAAATGTGCAACCCTAATTACTAAGTTACTCTTTTCAGCTTGTTAAACAATTTACGTTAACCCAGGACTGCCCCCGGTATTCCCTGTGAAGGGCTCTCAAGGGGCACTAGGAACTGTGTTGGGATTACGCCCAGCGTTCCCTTTCGCAAGGTACTTATTTTATTATTGGTTGATTCCCTTACCCATTATTTTCTCATGTTTCGATATGCTAATCCTAGGGTGATTTGACTCCAACTCTCCTTGGGTAGGACGATCTTTCGTCGGACCCGAACGCCTTTAAACCCTAGACAAAACCACTCCCTACTCACTCATCTTCCAAAGATGCAGCCCATTCCACTTGTTCTTGCAGCAAACCATCAAGACCCATCATACGTGCCCTAATCCACATCCAAATGAAATCCTGCAGTTTTGCTATATGCAGACCACTTAAGCTACGTGACCCGTAAAAAGGGAAGTACATGAAATACTCATCCAGTACCCTCATGATAATTATCAGAGGTCTATTATGATAAATATAGACTAAATTCAGAAAATCATATTTTTCCCAATTAATCTACTATTTATTGAATTTTCCTCAAAAACTAGGCCATAGTCAATTTGAACATGAACCATAAGATTTTCTCAGGTAATGGCCTCCTAAAATTTGTATTCACTAAATAACAGAGAAATATCATTGGTTGCCAATTTTCATAATTTTCCAGATAATTCTTGACCTCTAAAGGATTTATTAAAATAATTCCTAAAATCAAATATAATGAGGAAGTGCCACATATATGTCTCCAATAATTATGTAAAAATTACTAGGGCTTCATAAGGAACTAAAAACATCATGATCAAGAAATTAGAATTTTTCAGACAATCTAAAAGTCATTATTAAATTTCCCAAGGTTCCATGGAATTAAATGATTAAAGAAGCAACTACTAAATATCATTCTTCAAAAATTTCATAAAAATTTACAGAGATGGGTATCATGATTATAAGCCCCTTTGCTAAGTTTTATCAAGTTTAAACAAGTATAGTTCTCTGCAAAAATTCTTAAGTGGAAATTATAAAATATAACTTTGTGAATAAAGTACCAAAAATATTCATCCAAAATTTATTATAAAATTTCCAGAGACATGTATGCCCTAAGCAACTACCTATTCAAAATCTCAGCCCTTTTCAGATAGTTTTGGTATTAGTTCTTATGGTTTCAAAGCTAGTGCCCTAAACTAGGGTTATGAATTTAAGGGGTCTTAAGTCTTCCAAATGCCCTAAAATTTTAACCACAGGACCATAGTAACCCTATGGACATCATTCCCAAGTTTCAAGTCCATCCAAGATCTTTTGACCCCAATTTCTTCAAACCCTAGAAATTTACCCTAAAGGGCCTACCCTAAAATTCTAGGGCTACCCTAGTCCAAACCACTCCAAACTTCATAAGTGAGTGTAACAAGTCAAAGTATATCAGTGGCCAAAATTTCAGCCTCTGATGAGGGAATTTGGCCACTCAACCATCAAATAGTGGTTTTTGACCAAAATACCCTTATAGGGTCATATATAGGGTGGGTAGATTACCTATCCTAAACATCTCCAAATGAGCTAAAGTTTTAACCCTATACCTATCATGACATCTAAGGCCACCCACCAAAATTTGGGGGAGTTTTAAATTAATTAGGTCACATAATTAAATTAATCATGATTTATTAAATTTTTCTAAAAACTATAGAAAAATGTTCTCCAAAAATTCTAAATTTTGGACAGGTTCTAGATATGCCTAAGACCTTCTCACTGCCCAAATTTCAACTTGTTTGGACAAGGAATGAAGTGTGGGCACCAAAATTAATTTCTGTTTAGGTCTAGGTATAGGTCCTACCAAAAAGGGTACCCTGGTCTGACCAGTGGCCAAAAAGGGTCCAAACAATTTTTGCTACAAACTAGACACCCTAAGCTACAATTTTCATGTTGGGCAGATTTCCATTCAGGGTCCCTAAGTATTTTTAAAAATTAAATACATTAAATACAATCAGTGTGACAAAAATGAAATGTTTCCTATTTAATTCCTATAGTATCTAATCTGATGCCGCACGAATCTTGGCGCAGATCGACGGCATCTGGTCATCGTCCCCGATGAGCCAACGGCCAGGATTGCTCCTTCCTGCGCCGACTTCAAACGTCTGCCGCCGGCCACCCAGTCCCTTCCCCGGCCGGCCACCGCCACCATCACCTCCGTTGAGGTGGTGGCTACCGCCAGACGGCGGCACAGCCGCCGGAGGGGCGGATTCCGGCGATCCAACCAAGAATTTTCTCGGCCGAAAGCCATGAATTTCCTGAATTGGATCGGGCTCAATTGAGCCCGAACCTCAGCCCTAATGGAACCTAAGATCTACCCATGAGAAAAGAGGAGGAGGAGGACCTTGTTGGCGGCCTGGAGACGAGCGGATCTGCGGGTTGACATGGTGGTGGCGCCGCCGATCGGATTTCTGCAACCTCCCAGTAAACTCGCCGGATTTCTTCAGTTAAGGATTGAGAAATCCTCCCCCAAGCTCACTGGTGGTGTTTAAATCATCAGAGGGGGAGAAGAATGGGAGAAAACTGCCATGGCCATCATGGCCATTAAAGGCTTGTCTCGGCCATGATGGTGGAGGCTGTAACTGCCCCTTGACAGCCAGGAAAACGGCTGGAAACTCCTCCCCTTCACTGGGGGAGATGAATGCTGCCATCAATGGGGACCATTGGCCTTTCCTTGGCCAATCTCCTCCTTCAACTCTCTTCCCCCTTTTCTCTCTCCTCCATTAGTGTGGGATGAAGCTTTCTCTCTCTTTCCTAGTCACCAAAACTGACCATGCTGACTCCCCAGCCTATTGGCAGCCCTTTCCACCCATAATATTTCATTATGTTGTGGTTAACTCAAAAGGAAAAGGGGTTGAGCTTGGGTTGACTCATTTAGGCTAATTTGACCTAACTCTAGCATAGGGTTGACCTTGGTCAACATGACCATTTGAGTTGACCCCAATGGGTCCTTGGTGACCTATTGGACTCCCTTAAGGTCTAGGAAGACTTGGGTAAGGTTGGTTGGGCATCTTGGGGGTCACATGCCCCTTGGTAAGGGCACTTTGATCATTTTAGGGCCAGAGTTGACTTGGGTCAACAAAACCATTTGGGTTGACCCTATTGGGTCCTTGGTGACCCATTGGCCTCCCCTAAGGTCTAGGAAGGGTTATGTAGGGTTACCCTGCACTTTGGAGGTCACATACCCTTGGTAAGGGTACTTTGACCAGATTAGGAGTTTGAGTTGACTTGGGTCAACCTGGCCTCTAGGGCTGACCCCAATGTGTCCTTAGAGACCCATTGACCTCACTTTAGGGTTAGGAGGGCATAGGTGGGGTCCTCTAGGTTAGGAGTAGGTCAATTGGCCCTATGTAGGCTAGTTTGACCCATTTAGGGCTAGGGTTGACCTTGGTCAATTGAGCCTCTTTGTTTGACCCCAATGGGTCCTTATGGCTCTAATGGGCCTCCAAAGGCATTAGGGGTGTTGTGGTTGGGTTTTGGGGTCAAGGTGTAGCCCATGGTCATCCTACACCATGGTTCAGAGTTCCACTATTTGCAGACCATGGTGATCCCCCACCTTCCTGTCCCCTATCTCTTGACCCATTACTGGCTTCCTAGGGTTTGTCATGACCTAGTCATGGCCAAAACCATTATTAGGGGTCTAGTTGGAAATGGGATGTTACAAATCCCAATAAACAAAACAAAGATTTCGTCCCCGAAATCAAAGTTGAGTCTACGGGACTTACTACCGAAGAAAAGAACCTTGTAACATCCCAGCATGGCGGCTTGTTTGCTAAAATTGGTTTAAAGGGAAACCTAGATCTATGTCCATTTCGCCCAGTCGGCAGACCAAGATCCCAATAAACAAGGATAAGCCCCCAATAAACAAAAGTTAAGCCTCTATCTGCCTAGAGCAGCCTTAGTAAATTAAAGCAGGAGAATAAATTAACATCTTGAGGGGTCTTAGAGGTATACCTGACTGAATAGCTCTGGATATTTCTGTTGCATCAGATCCTGCGGCTCCCAAGTATGCTCCTCTTGGCCATGGTTCCTCCACAGAACCTTGACTAAGGGAATCTTTTTGCGTCGCAGGATCCGTACCCCTTTATCATCGATCCGCATCGGCTCCAAGTGAACAGATCGGTCCGAAGCTACCGGCCCTTCGGTGGTCGTAATCTGCTGCTCCGGGCGTAGTAGAGCCCTTCTCAGCGAGGATATGTGGAAAACATCATGCAGAGCTGCCAGCTCTGGTGGCAACTCCAGCCTGTAAGCCAGGACCCCTACCCGTTCCAGGATCCTGTAAGGGCCCATGTACCTGGGGCTGAGCTTCTTCCTTCGGCCACGCATCCGAGAAACTCCATGCATAGGCCGGATCTTCAAAAACACTCGGTCCCCGACCTGAAATTCCACCTGACGATGGCGGGCGTCATAATACTTGGCCTGCCTGCTCTGTGCCTCTAACATCCTGTCCCTGATCAACCTCACCTGAGCCTCGGTGTCTTCAACAAAATCCGATCCCAAAGCCTTCGGGTCCTCGTCCTGAATCCAAGAGAGTGGGGTTCTACATCTCCGTCCATATAGAGCCTCGTAGGGGGCCATGCCTATGCTGGCCTGATGACTGTTGTTGTACGAGAATTCCACCATCGGTAACATCTTTTCCCAAGGCTCTCCTCGGTCTAGGATGCATAGGCGTAGCAGGTCTTCCAGTGTCCGGTTTGTGCGCTCTGTCTGCCCATCCGTCTGAGGGTGGAAGGCGGTGCTAAAAGTCAGTCGAGTGCCCAAGTATGCCTGAACCGACCGCCATTCCCTGGATGTAAACCGACCGTCCCGATCTGACACGATCGTCCTGGGTACTCCATGATAGCGGATGTACTGCTCCACAAACTTCCGAACCAGAACCCCCACTGAATCGTCCTTCCTGACTGGTATAAATCTAGCCACCTTCGTCAATCGATCTACGATGACCCATATCGAATCATTTCCCGCTCGTGATCGGGGGAGACCATGAATAAAATCCATCGCAATATCCTCAAGCTTCCATTCTGGCACTGGAAGAGGTTGCAACAATCCCGCGGGGTTTCTGCATTCCGCCTTCACCAACTGGCAGGCTTCGCAATGGGTCACGAAGTGCGTAATATCCCTCTTCATTCCTGGCCAGAACATCATCCTCTTCAGATCGGCCATCATCTTGGTGATTCCCGGGTGTATCGAATACCTACTGCAATGTGCTTCCGCCATGATATCCTCCCGGATCTGACCTCCTGCGGGTATATAAATCCTTCCTCTGAAGTACAATAGCCCATCCTTCAGAGTATAATCCCCTGTCGAACCCTCCTCCAAGGTTCGAAATATCGGTTCCGTCCGTGGGTCTGTCTTCTGCCCTTCCCTGATGCGGTCCCGGATATCATCAATAGCGATCATCGACGCCAGATACTCCATGTATAATTCTGGATCGTCCTCGGATACTAGGGATATCTGCATGTCCCTGAAAGACCGGACCAGCTCCATAGACATAAGCTGAGGTCCCTTCCCTGAAGCATTTCCTCTCCGGCTCAACGCATCTGCCACCACGTTCGCCTTCCCGGGGTGGTAGTGCATAGTATACTCATAATCTGTCAGGAACTCCACCCAACGCCTTTGTCTGATGTTGAGGTCTTTTTGCGTGTCCACGTATCTCAGGTTCTGGTGGTCGGAGAAGATGTCGCAATGAACCCCGTACAGATAGTGCCGCCAAATCTTCAAGGCGAAGATTACTGCGCCCATCTCCAGATCGTGGACCGGGTAATTTTTCTCGTGGATCTTCAACTGTCGAGAGGCATAAGCTATCACATGCCCGTTCTGCATCAGAACGGCACCCATCCCTTGGTAGGAGGCGTCGGTATACACCTGGAATCCCTCCCTTCCTGACGGAATAACGAGGATGGGAGCCGAAGTGAGCCGACTCTTCAGCTCCACGAAGGCTGCCTCGCACTGTGGTGTCCAAACAAAAGGGGATTCCTTCTTCGTCAGAGTCGTAAGAGGGAGCGCGATCCGGGAGAATCCCTCTACAAACTTCCGGTAGTACCCGGCAAGTCCCAAGAAGCTCCGTACATCTGTCGCCGTCTTCAATGGTGGCCAATCCTGAACGGCCCGAATCTTGGCCGGGTCTACCGCCAATCCAGCCCCACTGACGATATGGCCCAAGAAGGCCACCTCCTTTAGCCAAAACTGGCATTTGCTGAATTTTGCGTACAGCTGATGTTCCCGTAACCTCTCCAATGTCAAGGTCAGGTGTCGTGCGTGCTCCCCTTCCGTCTTTGAGTAGACAAGGATGTCGTCAATAAAGATGATGACGAATACGTCCAAATATTCCTTGAACACCCTGTTCATAAGGCTCGTAAATGCTGATGGTGCATTCGTGAGCCCGAACGGCATCACTGTGAACTCGAACAGTCCGTATCGGCTACTGAAAGCGGTCTTCGGAATGTCCTCTTCTCGGATCCGCAGCTGATAATAGCCTGACCTTAAGTCAAGTTTCGAGAAGAAATGTGCTCCCTCCAGCTGATCGAACAACTCATCGATTCGTGGGAGTGGGTAGGTATTCCGAACCGTGAGTCTATTCAGCGCTCGATAGTCTATGCATAGGCGGAGACTTCCGTCCTTCTTCTTGACAAACAGAACCGGGGCTCCCCACGGTGAAGAACTTGGCCGGACGAACCCTGCCTCTACAAGTTCCTGCAGCTGACTCCGGAACTCCGCCAACTCCTTCGGGGCCATCCGGTAAGGGGCCCTAGACGTCGGCCTGGCTCCGGGCACTAACTCTATCTGAAAATCCTGCTCTCGACACGGAGGTAGTCCTGGCAATTTCTCTGGGAAGACGTCGACGAAGTCCCGCACCACTGGGATGTCTGTCATGGCCCCCTTGGCCTCCTCTATCTCAAACAGAATCTGGTAAACCTCCTCCCCCTGTAGGTGGGCCTTAACGGCCTGTACTGAAGATAAAAGCACACAAGAGGTGGATCTTATACCTTCGATGACAATAAACGAGTCTCCATGCCTCACTGTGATCTTCTTCGCTTGGCAATCAATCTGGGCATGGTTCCAGTGCAACCATGTCATGCCCAGGATCAACTCGAAGATTGGCATTCTAAGAATCGTTGCCGCCACTTCGAATGGCTTCCCGCCAATCTCCGCCTCCATGTTGCAGTGGGCAGAGGTGAATAGTTCTGATCCATCAGGTAAGCGCACCCTCCTCGTCAGGCCTGTGAACCGTTCTACACCTTCTAGCCCTTCCACGAAAGCCTCTGATACGAACGAGTGCGAAGCACCCGTGTCGAACAATGTGTAGGCGGGTTTGCCGCTGACGAAGACTATACCTGGATCGGTTAAACGTCTTAGGATTCTGTAACTAGTTTCTTCCTATTTAATCATTTTTTTTTTGAAAAGTTCTAGAAACTTACAGCAGAGAGAATGGAATTTTTTTTTTTTTATTTAAATGATTTTTTAAAAAAAAACTCTTGTCGTACCTGTTATGACTTGCTCCGGGTTTCGAGGCTGTGCCAGATCCAAGGCATACGCCTGCTCCCTTTCCGGTCTACGATCGCCACCTGGGTATCCACGTCCTCGGCCACGACCCCGGCCTCCGAAGTATGGCGCTGGTGGGGCAGTCTGTGGTGCTGGTGGGGGTGCCCTCCCCATGGGACAGTTCCTCCTAATGTGCCCCACCTGGTGACAATCGAAGCACACTGGCGGTTGATACGCCATTCCCCCGGGTCTCTGTTCGTCCCGCCTCTGAACTGGTGGTGGAGCCATCAACACTGGTCTTCCTATCTCCTGTCTCGCCTCCTGATGAGGCTGGTCTTCTACCCTTCTTCCATCTGTGATGCGGCCCCGCCGCTGATCATTTCGGGCTCCCCGGCTCTGGTCTTCATTTGGCCGCTTCCGGCCCCGAGTAGTAAGCCAATCCGCCTCGATTCTTTTTGCCATCTCCAAAATCCGGGAGATGGGCCCGTCAGATACAAATAGTAAGGACTCCCTCAGCTCCTCCCGTAGGCCCTTGTAGAACCTCTTCGTATACCCAGCTTCGTCCAACTGATATGAGTCTGCAAACCGGGCTAAATGATCAAACTCTCGGTGGTACTCTACCACCGTCTTGCTCCCTTGCCTCAACTGCAAAAACCTGTCCTCCAGCTCATCTCTGGCTGATTGCGGAACAAAGTGCTCCAATAGAGCGCCCTTGAATTCCTCCCAAGCTATCTCCGCAGCCGTCCTGTCAGCAAAAATCGTATCTAGGGAAGTCTTCCACCACCTCTTAGCATGAGATTCCAAGCAAGACACGACCAAGGGCACCCTTTCCTCCCACGGGCACTTGATTCCAGTCAACATCTCGTACATGATATCTAGCCACTCCTCTGTCCGGACGGCAGACTCAGTCCCACAGTAGGATGGGGGAGCGAGTCCTCGAAAGATACTCAGCCAGTTGACGCTCGGGTTTGGCTGCGGAGCCAGAACCGGTTGAGCCCTGAAAGCATCCAAAATGGCTGTCAACGTCTGTCCCACCTCCGACTGTAGGAAAGGAGTAGGGACCGGGGGAGGTGGTGCAACGTCCGGAGTCCGCTGGGCCCCGCCTTGTGGTGTGGGCTGAGCTGGAGGCTGCGAAACAAACTATATTAGTGGGTAATCAGCTCAATTATATGCAAAGTGGACTATTTTACCAGTGATTCCTCCTTAGGGTCTCACCACTGCTTCCGCTGCTAGTTTGTCCGCAAACTAAGCTCGCGCGGGGGTGGACCAGGGGTTGTGGACTGTTACTTGTCGATCGAGGTTTCGCTCTGATACCACTTGTAAGACCCCATTTTTTTTTTTTCTCGCCACCGGGGTCTTATGCCCAGAACCGCCGCTTTGCGGTGACCCTTCACGCCTTGAAGCGACATCACCACAAAACACCGTTTCTGCCGGCCAATTCGATCGCAGCATAGTAACAAAATTAGAGTAACATCATGCGCAGCACAACTCTAAGTAAAAGTCCACAGAAATATCACATCAAGTAAAAATATCTCCACGATGGGAGAGTCCACAAAACCAAGCACTGTAAATAAGGGCTTATGCCCGATACATCAATTCCTCACTACAAGATCTCTCATGAGGAAATAAAGTAAAAACTACTAGAGTAAGGGCCTCACGGTCCCAGCTGTCTGAACTCCTGTGCTAGACTGCCCTATCTCCAAGCGTGTCAACCTCTGGGGCTGCTCCTCCAGTCTGGGCTCCGCGATCCCCTAAATGATGTGGTTCGAAAACCGTTAGTCTAAAAGACTAAGTCCTATCATCCCCCACCCCTTCCCCGTGGCTCCTAGACACCGAGCGGAGAGGAAGAAAGGGAGGACTTGAAGGTGGAGAGTATATCAAATGCAGGTGACGGTGGACTTAAATCTAGCAATTTATATAGTAACTAATCATATATGTAAACAAGTAAAGTAAAGTGACCTTAACTTATATGGGTACATATAAGCAAGGGGTCTTTTGCAAGGCTCCCATCGTATAAAGAGTCCCATACCAATTTATACGTTGGGGTGTCGGTTATTAACAGCAATATATATATATGTAAAGAAAATTAACCTTAATTTATAAACTTGCCCACACAAGCTTATAGACCAAGGGGTCGTTTTGCAGGGCCTAATGTATAAGTGTCCCATACCACTTATATTTTAGGTGTCGAAGGTTAAATGAATCGCTTATGCTATGACATGCAAGTGGGTATGATGGATCAAGCAAGTGCAACACACACACCCGACTCTGTGCACACAGACCTTTAGTTCCCCCTTTCTGGAGCCTCACCTCCCAGGATACCTCCGTAGTGGCAGACGGAAGCGGTGGGTTGGGCCTCGCCCACCTCTAAACCAGTATAGCACTACTAGTCAGACCTATCGTACGCCTCAACGCTGGTGCACAAGCGGACTCCTGCGTACTCTTGCCGGCTGGCGCACCGGACTTCTGTTGGCGAAGTGCTATCACAACACTTGCCGAGTCAACGGATTGGTGTCTGTGCTAAGATCCTCCAATACCGGAGACCCACCACCTTAATATCATTCCTTTTATGCACATGCAAGTTTAGCGTAATCAAAACCCGAGCCGAATCTCCCCGGACCAACACGTCCGTCACAAACAATCGAGCCGAAGCTCCCCGGACCAACATCCCGTGCCATCAGTGTCTGTGAAATGTGCAACCCTAATTACTAAGTTACTCTTTTCAGCTTGTTAAACAATTTACGTTAACCCAGGACTGCCCCCGGTATTCCCTGTGAAGGGCTCTCAAGGGGCACTAGGAACTGTGTTGGGATTACGCCCAGCGTTCCCTTTCGCAAGGTACTTATTTTATTATTGGTTGATTCCCTTACCCATTATTTTCTCATGTTTCGATATGCTAATCCTAGGGTGATTTGACTCCAACTCTCCTTGGGTAGGACGATCTTTCGTCGGACCCGAACGCCTTTAAACCCTAGACAAAACCACTCCCTACTCACTCATCTTCCAAAGATGCAGCCCATTCCACTTGTTCTTGCAGCAAACCATCAAGACCCATCATACGTGCCCTAATCCACATCCAAATGAAATCCTGCAGTTTTGCTATATGCAGACCACTTAAGCTACGTGACCCGTAAAAAGGGAAGTACATGAAATACTCATCCAGTACCCTCATGATAATTATCAGAGGTCTATTATGATAAATATAGACTAAATTCAGAAAATCATATTTTTCCCAATTAATCTACTATTTATTGAATTTTCCTCAAAAACTAGGCCATAGTCAATTTGAACATGAACCATAAGATTTTCTCAGGTAATGGCCTCCTAAAATTTGTATTCACTAAATAACAGAGAAATATCATTGGTTGCCAATTTTCATAATTTTCCAGATAATTCTTGACCTCTAAAGGATTTATTAAAATAATTCCTAAAATCAAATATAATGAGGAAGTGCCACATATATGTCTCCAATAATTATGTAAAAATTACTAGGGCTTCATAAGGAACTAAAAACATCATGATCAAGAAATTAGAATTTTTCAGACAATCTAAAAGTCATTATTAAATTTCCCAAGGTTCCATGGAATTAAATGATTAAAGAAGCAACTACTAAATATCATTCTTCAAAAATTTCATAAAAATTTACAGAGATGGGTATCATGATTATAAGCCCCTTTGCTAAGTTTTATCAAGTTTAAACAAGTATAGTTCTCTGCAAAAATTCTTAAGTGGAAATTATAAAATATAACTTTGTGAATAAAGTACCAACAATATTCATCCAAAATTTATTATAAAATTTCCAGAGACATGTATGCCCTAAGCAACTACCTATTCAAAATCTCAGCCCTTTTCAGATAGTTTTGGTATTAGTTCTTATGGTTTCAAAGCTAGTGCCCTAAACTAGGGTTATGAATTTAAGGGGTCTTAAGTCTTCCAAATGCCCTAAAATTTTAACCACAGGACCATAGTAACCCTATGGACATCATTCCCAAGTTTCAAGTCCATCCAAGATCTTTTGACCCCAATTTCTTCAAACCCTAGAAATTTACCCTAAAGGGCCTACCCTAAAATTCTAGGGCTACCCTAGTCCAAACCACTCCAAACTTCATAAGTGAGTGTAACAAGTCAAAGTATATCAGTGGCCAAAATTTCAGCCTCTGATGAGGGAATTTGGCCACTCAACCATCAAATAGTGGTTTTTTGACCAAAATACCCTTATAGGGTCATATATAGGGTGGGTAGATTACCTATCCTAAACATCTCCAAATGAGCTAAAGTTTTAACCCTATACCTATCATGACATCTAAGGCCACCCACCAAAATTTGGGGGAGTTTTAAATTAATTAGGTCACATAATTAAATTAATCATGATTTATTAAATTTTTCTAAAAACTATAGAAAAATGTTCTCCAAAAATTCTAAATTTTGGACAGGTTCTAGATATGCCTAAGACCTTCTCACTGCCCAAATTTCAACTTGTTTGGACAAGGAATGAAGTGTGGGCACCAAAATTAATTTCTGTTTAGGTCTAGGTATAGGTCCTACCAAAAAGGGTACCCTGGTCTGACCAGTGGCCAAAAAGGGTCCAAACAATTTTTGCTACAAACTAGACACCCTAAGCTACAATTTTCATGTTGGGCAGATTTCCATTCAGGGTCCCTAAGTATTTTTAAAAATTAAATACATTAAATACAATCAGTGTGACAAAAATGAAATGTTTCCTATTTAATTCCTATAGTATCTAATCTGATGCCGCACGAATCTTGGCGCAGATCGACGGCATCTGGTCATCGTCCCCGATGAGCCAACGGCCAGGATTGCTCCTTCCTGCGCCGACTTCAAACGTCTGCCGCCGGCCACCCAGTCCCTTCCCCGGCCGGCCACCGCCACCATCACCTCCGTTGAGGTGGTGGCTACCGCCAGACGGCGGCACAGCCGCCGGAGGGGCGGATTCCGGCGATCCAACCAAGAATTTTCTCGGCCGAAAGCCATGAATTTCCTGAATTGGATCGGGCTCAATTGAGCCCGAACCTCAGCCCTAATGGAACCTAAGATCTACCCATGAGAAAAGAGGAGGAGGAGGACCTTGTTGGCGGCCTGGAGACGAGCGGATCTGCGGGTTGACATGGTGGTGGCGCCGCCGATCGGATTTCTGCAACCTCCCAGTAAACTCGCCGGATTTCTTCAGTTAAGGATTGAGAAATCCTCCCCCAAGCTCACTGGTGGTGTTTAAATCATCAGAGGGGGAGAAGAATGGGAGAAAACTGCCATGGCCATCATGGCCATTAAAGGCTTGTCTCGGCCATGATGGTGGAGGCTGTAACTGCCCCTTGACAGCCAGGAAAACGGCTGGAAACTCCTCCCCTTCACTGGGGGAGATGAATGCTGCCACCAATGGGGACCATTGGCCTTTCCTTGGCCAATCTCCTCCTTCAACTCTCTTCCCCCTTTTCTCTCTCCTCCATTAGTGTGGGATGAAGCTTTCTCTCTCTTTCCTAGTCACCAAAACTGACCATGCTGACTCCCCAGCCTATTGGCAGCCCTTTCCACCCATAATATTTCATTATGTTGTGGTTAACTCAAAAGGAAAAGGGGTTGAGCTTGGGTTGACTCATTTAGGCTAATTTGACCTAACTCTAGCATAGGGTTGACCTTGGTCAACATGACCATTTGAGTTGACCCCAATGGGTCCTTGGTGACCTATTGGACTCCCTTAAGGTCTAGGAAGACTTGGGTAAGGTTGGTTGGGCATCTTGGGGGTCACATGCCCCTTGGTAAGGGCACTTTGATCATTTTAGGGCCAGAGTTGACTTGGGTCAACAAAACCATTTGGGTTGACCCTATTGGGTCCTTGGTGACCCATTGGCCTCCCCTAAGGTCTAGGAAGGGTTATGTAGGGTTACCCTGCACTTTGGAGGTCACATACCCTTGGTAAGGGTACTTTGACCAGATTAGGAGTTTGAGTTGACTTGGGTCAACCTGGCCTCTAGGGCTGACCCCAATGTGTCCTTAGAGACCCATTGACCTCACTTTAGGGTTAGGAGGGCATAGGTGGGGTCCTCTAGGTTAGGAGTAGGTCAATTGGCCCTATGTAGGCTAGTTTGACCCATTTAGGGCTAGGGTTGACCTTGGTCAATTGAGCCTCTTTGTTTGACCCCAATGGGTCCTTATGGCTCTAATGGGCCTCCAAAGGCATTAGGGGTGTTGTGGTTGGGTTTTGGGGTCAAGGTGTAGCCCATGGTCATCCTACACCATGGTTCAGAGTTCCACTATTTGCAGACCATGGTGATCCCCCACCTTCCTGTCCCCTATCTCTTGACCCATTACTGGCTTCCTAGGGTTTGTCATGACCTAGTCATGGCCAAAACCATTCTTAGGGGTCTAGTTGGAAATGGGATGTTACATTATCAGTTCTAGCATATTCAAGTGCAATATCATTTCTTTCTACATGCTCCCTAAGAAAGTGATATTTAATCTCAATATGTTTAGTTCTACTATGTGATACAGGGTTGTTAGCTATTGAAATAGCACTAGTAGAATCACAATAAAGTGGAGTTCTACTTACCTGACATCCATAGTCTTCTAGCTGATGTTGAATCCACAGAAGTTGAGCACAGCAACTTCCTGCAGCTACATATTCTGACTCAGCTGTGGAGATGGCCACACTGGTTTGCTTCTTACTACTCCATGAAATGAGTCTTCCACCTAGGAACTGACAGGATCCAGTTGTGCTCTTTCTATCTTCTTTGCATCCTGCAAAGTCTGCATCTGAATAGCCTGTTAGATCAAAATCTCCATTCCTAGGGTACCAGAGGCCTAGATAGGGTGTGCCCTTTAGATATCTCAAGATTCTCTTGACTGCAGTCAAGTGAGATTCTTTGGGGCAGGCTTGATACCTGGCACAAACACATGTAGCATACATAATGTCAGGCCTACTTGCAGTCAAGTATAGTAGGGAGCCAACTATCCCTCTATACAAGGTTTCATCTACAGGTTTCCCTGCATCATCCTTGCTTAGAGACATACTTGACCCCATAGGAGTCTTCATGGTACTGGATGAATCCATACCATATTTCCTTATGAGTTCCAGGGTGAACTTTGACTGACATATGGACAAGCCACTTTCAGTCTGTTTAACTTGGAGACCCAAGAAAAACTTCAGCTCTCCCATACTACTCATCTCAAATTGACTTTGCATAAGCTTTGCAAACTTTTTGCAAAGGCTACTTTCAGTAGACCCAAATATAATGTCATCTACATATATTTGGACAAGTATTACTTTGCCTCTAGATTCCCTAAGGAATAGAGTCTTATCTATTTTCCCCCTTGTGAACTTGTTCTCAATGAGGAAACTAGATAGGGTTTCATACCAAGCTCTAGGAGCTTGCTTTAACCCATACAATGCTTTCCTAAGTCTATAGACATGATGTGGAAGAGTAGGATCAACAAAACCTGAAGGCTGCTCCACATATACTTCTTCTTTTAAATTACCATTAAGGAATGCTGACTTCACATCCATTTGGTATACTTTGAATCCTTGGTAGGTTGCATAGGCCAAGAACATCCTTATGGCTTCCAGTCTGGCTACTGGAGCAAAGGTTTGATCAAAATCAATACCTTCTTCTTGCCTATATCCTTTTGCAACCAGTCTTGCCTTATTCTTAATGATGACACCTTGTTCATCTAACTTGTTCCTGTAGATCCACTTTGTTCCTATCACATTGTGATCTTTAGGCTTAGGAACCAGATCCCACACCTTGCATCTTTTGAACTGATTAAGATCCTCTTGCATTGCTTCAGTCCACTGTGGATCTTGTATAGCTTCTTCAAATTTCTTTGGTTCTATTTGAGACAGAAAACTTGAATATACTACAGCATTCTGATTTCTGCTCCTTGTCTGAACACCTTGTCTTGGATCTCCAATGATCAGCTCTACTGGATGATCTCTTAGATGCCTGTTGGCTGGAGGCATCCTTACTTCTGGTTGAACTTATTCAGCATCTTCATCAAGCTGAGTTCCTTGTACTTCAACAGCTCCTTGTACATGTAGTTCTCCCCCTGGACATAAGCCATCTTCTTCTACTTGCTGTCTTGCAGCAGGTACATCTTCTATGGTTAGCTTGTCCATCTTCTTAGTAAGACCTGTAGGGCTGCACACACTACTAGACAACTCATTGTTAATTAGTTGTGTTTCATCAAAAACTACATGCACAGACTCCTCTACAACTTGTGTGGTCAAGTTGTAGACTCTATAAGCCTTACTATTATTGCTGTACCCAACAAACACTCCCTCTTGGGACTTGGCAGCAAACTTAGTTAAGTAAGACTTCCCATTGTTAAGTATGAAGCATTTACAACCAAAGATCCTAAAATAGGACAGATTTGGTTTCCTGCCTTTCACTACTTCATAGGGGGTCTTGTTTAACCTTTTAGTGATGGTAGCCCTATTTATCACATGGCATGCAGTGTTAACTGCTTCAGCCCAGAAATATTCTGGCAGTGATGAATCACTTAATAGGGTTCTACCAGCCTCTATCAAGGTCCTATTTTTCTTTTCAGCAATGCCATTTTGCTGAGGTATTCTAGGTGAAGAGAATTCTTGAAATATCCCATAGTCTTCACACAGCTTTGTCATGCTTTCAGACTGAAACTCAGTACCATGGTCACTTCTAATTTTGACCACTGTACAGTTCAATTCATTCTGAATTTGCTTAACAAAACTATAGAAGACACTAGGTGTTTCAGATTTCTGCTTTAAGAAGAACACCCAGGAAAACCTTGAGTAGTCATCAACAACTACAAAGGTGTAGACCTTCCTACCTAAGCTGTGAACTGGCATTGGACCAAATAGATCCATATGCAAGAGGTATAAACACCTCACAGCATCTTTGTTGTCTAAGCTTCTAAAGGTGGATTTAGTCTGCTTGCCCTTTTGACAAGCTGAGCAAATGCCATCTTTGACACACTTAACTTGAGGACCATTCCTCACTAACTCTTTACTAAAGAGTTTGCCAATAGTCTTGTAATTAAGATGAGCAAGCCTCTTGTGCCATTTGACACATTGAGAGACTGTCTCATCAGATACAAGACAGACTGGAGAACAATTGTTCTCAACCATAATGTCTAAGCAGTAGACATTTCTCTTTCTATATCCAATCAAAATGATCTCTTGATCACTTGACCTCTTGATATGACAACCATTTTTAACAAATGAGATGTCATACCCTACATCACTTAATTGACTTATACTAATGAGGTTGTGTTTCAAACCTTTAACATAAGCCACTTGAGTAATGGTAACAAGGTTAGAAGAAATGTTACCAAACCCTTTGATGATTCCTTTTTCAGAACCACCAAAGGTCACCTTTGGACCATTTTTGATTGGGATGTAGTCCTTCAGTAGTCCCCTAGTTCCAGTCATGTGTCTGGAACAACCACTATCCAAGTACCATGTAGGGGTATGGTCACTTGGATTCACCTGCAAAACAAATTAATGAACCTTAGAACCCAAAGTAAACTTGGGTCCTTGGTGATTGTTAGTTTGTAATTTGACATAGCTACCTGCTGGCTTTCCAACAGGTAACTTGCTACTCAACTTGGCACTGGCATTGTGCCAACAATCCAAGGCAAAGTGGCCAACCTTGCCACAACACCAGCATTCAAACTTGTTGTACCTTTGCTTAGGTACAACCTTTGCTGTCTTGACCACAGCAGCCTTGTTGAATGTTGGGGCTTTGCCCTTGGACTTGGACTGATCCTGAACAGTCCTCACAGGCTTAACAAAACCCAATCCAGCCTTTCCTTTATGATGAACAAATTCATCAATCAAGGGTAGCACTGATTTAGGTTTTGAAAACCTAGCAACTAGCTCTTTTTCCTTCTGGAGATTGATCTCCAGCAACTTAATTTGATCATTTTTAAATGTAATAGTACCCATCTGAATCACAGTAATGTGTTTCAGCCTGGCTACTTCATTCAGTTTTTGATCATACTCCTTCTCAAAATCTGTTGCAGCTGCCTTGAGATCAGCAATCTCCTTTGCCTAACTTTTGGCTAAGATCTTGCTTTTCTTATAGGCTTGCAACAGTACTTGGTATTCATCTAAGAGCTGATGAATATCTCCCTCAGATTCAGAATCACTTCCATCACTTGATGAAGATGATTCTGACTCTGAACTAGAACTGGAATCTGAACTTGGAGTTGGACTTTGTACCTGACTAGGTCCTGGCTGCTCCAGGATTTTGGTACTTTCAGTCAATGCCATTAGTCCTTGGCACTGAACCTCTTCTTGTTCATAGATTGATTCCATGATCTGCATAAACTCTTCTTCTTCTTCAGCAAATAGCCCTATATAGGCTTCAGCATCTGTCTCAGTGTCTGAAGAAGAAATATCTGAAAGAGTCTTCTCATTCTTTGCAACAAAGGACTTCTCCTTCTTTCCTTTGAAGTGAGTCTTCTTTTTGTCACTGGATTCTTTCCTTCTTTCAGGACAATCTGCAATTACATGACCCTGTCTATTGCAGCAGTAACACACAATCTTAGACCCAGTTGCCTTGCTAGTCTTTGTCCTTTGCTTGTCCTTCTTTGAAGGCTTCTTCTCCTGATACTGAACTTCTTTCCCTTTGGAAAAAGAAGGTCTGGACTTCCACTGTTTCTTCTTCAGGAATTTCTGAAAATGTCTGGTAAATGCAGTAAAGTCTTCATCACTTTCACTGCTTGTAGATTTAGTGCTAACAGACTCATCAGAATCTGATTCAACTACCTCTGGAGGAGGAGTTGATGACTTAGTCCTGTTCTTTCTAGGTACTTCTGACTTAAAGGCAACAGTCCTTTCCCTGTGTTCAATCCTTGTTGACTTTTCCTCCTCTTTTCTTACTGACAATTGCATCTCATAAGATAACAACTTGCCAAACAGTGTGGGAGGAGGAATTTCTCCCAACTTTGCCATTTCTCTGATGGCACAGATCTTAGTATCCCAATCTTTGGTTAGGGACCTCAAGAACTTATCATTCAATTCATAGTTTGTGAACTCCCTTCCATAGGACATGAGTTCATTAACAATTCTGTAGAACTTTTTGTAGCATTCAGTGATGCTATCTCCTCTTCCTTGCCTAAAGCTCTCATATTCTTGATTAAGCAAGGATTTCCTATCTTGTCTTACTTCTTCAGAACCTTCCATGTAGACAATGAGGGTATCCCACATTTCTTTTGCTGTTTTACAGTGAATAAGGTTCTGGAAGGTGGCATCATCAATTGCACTAACTATGATGTTCTGTGCCCTTTTGTCCATTGTAGCTAGGACAATCTCATCCTTGGTCATCTCAGAAAAATCCTTTGGAGTTCTCTGTGTAGCATCCAAGACTGAAATCTTCATGGGCACATAAGGCCCTTCCTTGACTGTGATGTAGATCCTAGGGTCAGAGGCCTCCATGAACAGCCTTACCCTTTCTTTCCAGATTCCAAAAATCTCCTTTCTGCAAATGGGCAGTTTCATTGAACCAAATTCCTTGTGATTCTCTGAAGACCCCATGTTTCTTGATTTTCTTGAAACTGTTTCCTGACTTATACTGAATCTGCCAAACTGGATCTCCTCAAACAGTTAGTCCTTTTTGAGTAACCTCCCTCTGATACCACTTGAAAGATATGGTACCTAAACACCTAGAGGGGGGGGGGGTGAATAGGTGACCTAAACCTTTTTTAAAACTTTGTTGGCAGCACAACAATTATTTCACAGATTACTACAGCTAATAGCAATTACAGAAATCAAACAATTAATCCACAGCACAGCACAGCACACCACAGCAGACACACTAATTTATAGTGGTTCCCCAATCTTTGGGTACATCCACTTTCCCCCTTCGCCTATCTAGTAGTGTACTAGATTCGGCCAAACTTCTCCACTAACTCAGAACCAAACTAGGTTCCTACCTCAGGCCCAAAGCCTTACACTCAGCCAAAAGGCCTACACTCAGCCACCCAGGCCTACACTCAGCCAATTAAGGCCTACACTCAGAGTTCTTCAACTCCTACACTCAGGCAACCAAGCCCTACCCTCAGCCTTTATAAAATAGGCTTACAATTCTCTCAGATCTAATGGATCCTACAAGTTAAAATAGAAAGTACAATAGTTAACTCTACAACTCAGAAAATAGGAGAGGAGTTGAGAGATTCTTGAAGAGTTCTTGGAAGAACTCAGTTAGATCCAAACTGACTTAGCTTCCTTCAAAGCTTCTTGATTAGAACAGAATTAGTCTGAATCTTCTGCAGTTGTTCCTTGACCTCTGCTTCTTGAAATCCAGATGACTCTGAATTCTTCTTCTCAGCCTTAGTTCCAAAGACTGAATACTTGGTTGGAGCTCTCTCTCTCCAACTTCTTGGATCTGCTGATGCACAGCAAGATCTTCTTGTGTTGATACTCAATATACCACTTTTACAAAGATCTGAACTCTCTCTGTAAAAACGTTTTCAACCACTTCTATATTATCTCAACAATCAATCTTCATCTGTAAACTATGGGTGCCTATTTATAGGCTTCCTTCATGGTAACCGGCTGGTCCGGTTCATAACAGACTTCTGATATCACTGACAGTTGATGTAGACCGGATGGATCGACAGCTGTCTTGTCAACCAGTCACTTCTTGAAATTCCTCTAACTGTCAGATAGTGTCGAGACTTTCTGTTCTTAAGTGTCGACACTTATAGGCCAAGTGTCGACACATGTTGTGTAAGTGTCGACACAAGTCTACAAGGTGTCGACACAATTCCTTGTATGTCTCGACACAGTTTCTTCTGTATGTGTCGACACTGAAATTGAGTGTCGTCACAAGTACTTGTACTTCATTCTGCAACTGTATTCTTCTAAGTGTCGACACAACTCCTTTGTGTCGACACAACTTTATGTGTTGAAACTGTCAAGTGTCGACACTGCTTCTTGGTGTCGACACAAGTCTTCACTTTTGTTTCTTCAGCTGAGTGTCGACACATTCCTTTAGTGTCGACACTTGTACTTAGAATATTTTGTAACTTTTCTGATCTTTGCTAAGTGTCGACACAGCTCCTTGTGTCGACACTTTCTTCAAGTGTAGAGTCTTCAACTAAGTGTCGACACATTGTGCTGAGTGTCGACACTTTCTTCAAGTGTTGACTCCTCTGGTTGTGTGTCGACACATTGTGCTGAGTGTCGACACTTACTTCAAATACTGAGTCTTTAGCTAAGTGTCGACACATTGTGCTGGGTGTCGACACTTACTTTAAGTGCTGACTCTTCTGCATAGTGTCGACACATTGTGTTGAGTGTCGACACTTGTACTTAGATTCTGCAGACTTTTGCTGAGTGTCGATACTTACTTCAAGTGTCGACACTTTCTGGTGTTGACTCAGCTCTTCTAGGTGTCGACACTTCTGCTAAGTGTCGACACAGCTTTTCTGCATTCTTCTACACTGAGTGTCGACACAGCTCCAAGTGTCGACACTTTCTGACTGGTGTCGACTCTTCTTCCCAGGTGTTGACACAATGACTCCAAGTGTCGACACTGCTTGTCTGGGTGTCGACACAAGCTTTCTCAAGTGTCGACACTTTCCCTCTGGGTGTCGACACATGGACTTAGAATTTTTAGCTTCAGTCCAGTGTATTCCTAACCTGCACAAGTAACTTAAACAAACATCAAATACACTATGATGCATATCATTGAGTTAGGTGAGGCTTCTTCAAATCAGGTACATTTGACCAATGTACCCAACACATCACTTAGCTATTCATAGTCTGGATGATCTCTATTCTCAGCTCTCCTCTTTGACATGAACTCTTCAGCCATTTGAGTTCCTTCCCTCATTCATCTGGAAGCAAGCTGTGCATCCTACGCAATTATAGCTTATGCTGGGATGTCTAGGTCCTTTGGCCACTTTCAGTCCAGGAGGGGCAGGTGTAGTGCCACTCCGGTGCTTGAATTACATTGAAGGCTTGATCTTCAATGAGTGATGCTGCCTTAGCATGTCTACTCTCCCCCTTTCTGCCTTCTTCAGAGATGGTCTTTTGCAGTAAGGTGGTGTTGGCTTCATTCTTGCTTGATATAGAATTGAATATTCTTTCATGGTCAGCAAGCAGCTCATATTTCAGAAGTATTGCCACCCTCATAGATTGGAAGGCAGCATTGGTGATATGCTGATTCACATGATCTACTGCACCCTTGATTACCTCATCAGTTGTATTTACATAATTCTTGACATATCATATGTCAGCTGTAGAGAGTTTTTGGCTTTTGTCTAGGGATTGCATGAGGGTGGTCAGTTTGATGCCAGCAGTTCTAGCCCTATCAAACAAGCTGGTGACCTGTTTGTTTAAGTGAGACATTTCTTCTTTATTTTCATTGACTTTGGTTGTCAAGTCATCCCTCAGTTTGGCAACTGATTGATCATCATACTCCTTGAGGGTTGTGGTCTGAGCATCCAAGAGTGCTTTGATTTGATTTAGAAATTCCTCATTGGAGATGGGGGTAGATAAAGTATTGCTCATAGGAGGAGGAACAACATTCTGAGCAGGGATCTGAGAAGGCTCCCTCTCAACTACAGCACCTATAGTAGAAAATATTTCCTTAGCTAAATTTGTATTAACACTACTAATTAAGAGGGTGTGTGTATTACCTATAGTAGGTGTAGACTCAACTATTTTGTTAACAACTTAACCCAAGTTTGTCATATCCATCTGATCATGATCCCCCTCAGATTGAGCATCCTTCTTTGGGCTTAATCTATCAAGATAAATATATAAAGCTTTAGGAGGCTCATGGTTATCTTCTGCCATATCTACCTCATCCTCTGCAGCAACTTCTTCCTCATTGCCAATTTTTGACATTTGTCCTGACTTAGGGCTGGCATGGATTTTATCAACATGCACTATAGTGTCTTGGAGTTGAATTTTTGTAGAGAATTGACTAAGTGATAAATCAACCAGCAGACCAATGTCAGCTAGAGAGGATGATCCAAGATCAGGTTCAGGGCTGGAGGTTCTTTCTTCCTCAGTAGGTTTCTTTTTTGTGCCCTTAGAGGAGTATGTTATTGCTGAAGGTTGGCTCATTAGTAGGACCCTAGTTAATCTATCCAGAGTCTTTATGTCCATTCTCTTTAGGTAGTGAATCTTCACCCCATGTTCCTGTTTGAAGGTATCAGGATAGGTGTTCACTAGGTATAAGGAAAGAATTCTGCCCATGTTTGGAGAGGGTATGCAGTCTACTAATCTCTGATAGATGAGAGAAGACCATGAGGACTTTCTATTCTGGATAAGTTTGGTCATGATTTCAAACATGAACTTGGAGATAGTGTCATGTGATCCAGGTTTGAAGATAAGGGCTTTCCCTATACTATCTGCAAGCAATTTACCTATTTAATTGAAGAATTTTCTTTTAAGAGACCTAGATTTGGCTTCATTGTATCCACACCATCTGAGGGCACTATTGCTGTCCAAAATGGCGAGCTCTTCTTACTCGCTATGGTTGACTGATGGTATATGAAGGGCCTTTCCTAATCTCTTAGGGTTTACCTTTATTTTGATATCTTCAATCTTAGATTTAAGAGAGTTCTGAGAGGAAGACAATTTAATGTTTGAGAATAATTCAACTAAATCCTTCTTAAGAATGGTGGAGGGTTCAGACAAGGTGTACTCTAGGCCTGTGATTTCAATCATCCTTATTACTTCTTTAACCTCTGGAGAGGCATGACTGAATCCATCCCTCATAATTTCATATCCTTCCTAGAGCTCCTTGATGACAATTGGTGCTATTGAACCAGTGCTACAAGACGCTGAGAGGGTTTCAGTCTTGACGGCTAGAGTTAAGGCTTTTAACGAGTGGAGTGGCTTTTTGTTTATTATCGCCTTTCTATTTATACCATCAAGGTTCAATTATCAATTAAGCATTTTTAGCCTAAAACTTATATATTTCATTTTAACCGGTTGCGTTACACTTTCTGTTATGAAACGAAGATTTAGTGCTTTGATTCTTCTACCTCTCAGCTTTTCTTCTACTTATTCACTGTATATTAAATTTTTAGCTTCCCTCACTGATTGGATGTACAGTGAATTTGACTTGATAAAAATTTTATTAATTTTAATTAGAAGGGGTCCTAACATGTTAATGAACCAGTTCTATTGGCACTCCAATCCATGCATTGGTTTACCTTAAAGCTTGCTAATAAGATATTTGTATTTTATAATAAAGCCTACAAAATTTAACAGTGTAGATAATTGAATCACTATTTTTTATTTGGTATGCTTGATTAGGTTCAGCCTGAGCACATCTAGCATAACAATCAATTAGCAAACTTAATCACTATATAGGAGAGAGAGACTTACCTTGAGTCTTGCTACCTCTATCTTTTGAGGATTACATTCTTGACAGCCTCAATCTTAATTTATTGCTTTTCCTAGAGTATATTCTTAGAGTAACTATCTTGTTCCAGACATTTACCTGGAACACCCATTGTCCAAATACTAAGTCTTAATTGGACAGGTACTTGGACTATCCTACAAAATAGAATTCATTTTGCCTTAGGCACCTAGTGATAACTGGTTCCTTGGTTCTTATTAGCATCATAAAACTTTAGCCCAACTCTCTGCCTGGGCTGACCACCTTTCTATCCACTAGTCACATTCAGGTTATGCCAAAAATCAATGGCAAAGTGACCAACTTTCCCACAGCACCAACATTTATGAATGTTGTATCTTCTCTTTAGGCCAGCACAAAATTATTGTTCATGAGGGAAGTGAGCAACACCAGACTTTAATGGATGAGCATTGCATGATGTCGCCCCCTTCTTCCTGAGTCAAGGTTCTGAGGCACTAAATATAACTGGTCCATTATGGGTCTGATGTAGTTTTGGAGCCTTCCATATAGTGGAATCTCTCATTTCCTTAGATAAAGGGTATTTGGATCCAAATCTAAAGAACTTCTCTTGAACTTTGTGGTAAGAGTGGACAGTATCACTCTTTCTTGGATCATGTGCTTTCACTCCAGTGGTGGAGCACACATTTGATTGATCCTTCTAGAGTGACACAAACTTGACAGTTTTAGAAGGTGAATTTGCCTTCTGAAACACTGTCCTCTTATCATGGAATTCAAATTTGAAATGATGATTGATGTGATTAATACCCAGGTTCTCAGGGACTGGGTAAGTTGCAGCTTTTGGAAATTGACCCTATGACTAAGAAGGGTTAATCACAATCCCCAATATTTCTGTGAACTTTTGTTCCAGATATCTAATATGCTTTTTCTTCTCTTCCAGAAGCAAAGTCTGACACTCAAGATTTTTCTTGAGTTTAGACAACTCATGACTTTTATTATGAAACTCAATAGAGTTATTGTTACAAAGAGTTCTATAAGGCATTAGGAATTCTATCTCCTTGGCTTGTCTTTTGCCAAGAATTCTGCTCTTCTTTAGAGCATCTAGGAGTAGTTCATACTTGTCAATCAATTGATTGACATCAGTCCCAGATTCTGAGCAATATTTGTCATAGGATGAAGATGCACCAGTATCTGGACTGTTCTCATAGTCAGAGGAAGATTCAATATTGAAAATAGGTTATACCTTAATTGATTCTGAATCTGGCTCACTTATTTCTTCTTAAGTCATTACCATCAAACCATGGCATCCATAGTCTTCTTCATCCTCCTCATTGTCACTGTCTGAGTGTGATAGAGCGGCCCTAATTCCTATCCTGGCAGCAGGATATTCCTCCTCTTCTCCTGGATCTGCAATAACATATATCAGCCCTATACAGGCTTCTTCCTCTTCACCTTCAGATTCTGAGGATGAAAACTTTGTCCAGCTTTTCTCCTTCTTATTCACAAAGGACTTCTCCTTCTTCTTGCCCTTATGGTGATGGTGATGCTTTTTCTTCTTCTTCTCATCTTCTTCCTTTCTTTTGACTGGGCAGTTAGCAATGACATGCCCAGCCTTGCTGCAACAATAACAAATGACATTAGAAGAAATCTGTTTACTAGTTTTAGGGACATACCTGTCATCCTTGGATGACTTCCTATGATAAGAGGATGAAGATGGCCTGCTCCTCCAGTCCTTCTCCTTTATGAACTTCTGAAATTGCATGGAGAAGGCAGCTAGATATTTATCAGGCATGTAGTTATCTAATGAGCTTGGCTCAGAATTTTCTGAGCTAGATTCTGCTTCCCACCTTGGTGGTAAGGGAGACTTTCTTCATGTGGCTTCTGCCTTGAATGCCACAGACTTGTCCTTGGACTTGAATTGGCTGCTCTTCTCCTCTTCTTGTCTAGCAGCCAGCTGCATTTCATAGGACTGCAGCTTTCCAAAGAGTGTTGGTGGAAGAGTGTCTGCTAGCTTAGCCATTACCCTAATGGCACATATCTTGGTGTCCCAATATCTAGTAAGAGATCTAAGGAACTTATCATTCAGCTCTTAGTTACTGAATATCCTACCATAGGTTCTTAGTTTATTGTCTGTCCTAAAGAACCTTTCAAAATAATCAGCAACTTTTTCAGACTTGCTTTGCCTGAAGGCCTCATACTCTTGATTGAGCATGGACTTTTTATCATCTCCAACTTCCTCAGGGCCTTCCATCTAGACCATAAGGGTGTCCCACATTTCCTTGGAGTTCTTACAGTGTATAAGATTTTGGAAGGTTATGTCATCAATGGCACTAGCTATAATATTTTGTGCCATTTTGTCCATGGTGGACAGAATCACTTCATGTCTGTCCATTTCTGAATATGCCTTAGGGACTATTACAGTTGGATCTATGGTAGAAGACTTTGTGGGGACAAAAGGGTCTTCCACTACTGTTATATAGATTCTAGGGTCAGATGCTTCCATGAACAGTTTGACCCTTTGCTTCTAGAGGTTAAATCCTTCCTTCCTGCAGATGGGCAACTTCATGGTCCCTAGCTCCTTATAGTTCATTCCAGACCCCATAATCTTATCTTATAGCTAACATTGGAGGAATACTCAGATTATTAAATCCTTTTTGAGTGACCTCCCTTTAATACCACTTGCAAGTAATTTAACTGAAGGTTAGTTAATCACCTAGAGAGGGGGGGGGGGGGTGAATTGGTCTTTGAAGTTTTCTTAATTATTTTGTTGTTTTCAAGTAAACTATCAAGATCTTGTCCATAGATCCTGCAATAAAAAGGAAACCAAGCAACATAGAAAATATAAAAATTTATAGTGGTTCCCCAATTGGGTACATCCACTTTCCCTCCCACCTATCCAACTGATTTGTTGGACTAGGCACAAACTCCACAAAAATGCTTCTCAGAGCTTACACCCCAGGCCCTTGGCCTATTACACAGATTCATCATAGAATACAAACTCAGAACCACAAGGTTTCCTACCTCAGAGCTCTGCAGAGCTCCTACAGCTCAGTGATCCACTGATCACCTACCTCAGCCTTATTTATAAGGCATATAACTCAGGATCGTCGGCCCTACAGATTCAGGCACACAACCCTACTCTCAGAGTGCTACAACATTCCTACAACTCAGTACCATTCTAGGTAGCTACAGCTCAGCCTCCTCCAAGGCCTACAACTCAGTAACACACTTGTCACCTACAACTCAGCGACTCTCTAGTCACCTACCTCAGGCACAAGGCCCTAAACTCAGGCTAGGAGGATAGCCCTACCTTAGATCCACAATTGGATCGTACCTCAGAGACCAGCACTCTCCTACCTAAGGCAATTAGCCTTACAACGGAGATCCAGACTTGGATCCTACCTAAGTACCATAACAGGGCACCTACCTCATTGACTAATTAGTCATCTACCTCATGCACAAAGTGCCCTTCACTGAGATTTAGATAAACTGAATCCTACAAGAAAAGAATACATAATTGTTTAAGAAAAATAAACAACTGACTCAGAGATAAATCTCTCAGTCAACCTTGCTGGACTGAGCAGATTTCAGTCCAGCACACTTGCAGTAGAAGGAATTAGTCCACTGCTACAACAATCTCTTTTTTTGCTGTACAGAAGAGCAGCAACCTGCTTGCTGAATGAAAGAATTTGCTTTCCTGTTCTTGGAAGAACTATCATGCTGAGATTGAAGAGCACAACTAACTTCCTTTGCCTTAACGGCTATCCCTGTTGGACTTTAGCTTTCAAGCTTGGTGGAGAAGATGATGTATGTAACACCCCCTATCCGTCGCATAGCATATAGCAGTAGGTCCGGCCGGGGCCCGACGCCATATACCACAGACAGACCGGGTGGTTACTTATGGAAACCATCCAACCAATCTCAACGTCCTACACAGAGCATTCTAGCGGAAGCAGTCTATAAAAGTTGCAAAACAAGAACCCAGCAATAAGCATGAATGTCCACTAACATGATAATAGGAATGTTATTACAAAATACTCAAAAGTCGGCCTTAAGGCCTTACAAAATGTTTCACTTGTCTTTTACATGGTTTACAAACCTCGGCTCGCAGGCCGGCCATACATGAATAAAACATAAAACATTTCCACTTGGGCCTTCGAGGGCCAGCTTCGCAAAAAGGGCTTTAGCCCGCTATTGACCGCTTGGTCCAGCTGCACCTGCAAGCAAACAAACCACCGCACGGTGGCAAACAAAGCAACGGTCAGCAATGCTGACCAAATTATAACGATCCCGCCCCCAACTCGGGGCGGCGATGCTCCTTCCCTGCATTTCATTAGCACAAGCGAGCAAAGCATATAACCATAGCCATTTCATCACAGACGTTGGCTCGTACGGCCACACGTCCCGTGCACTCAGGGCACATTCTCGGTGAACCGGTCGATGTTACGTCAATTGAAGCCATTAACATTCCGGACTCACCACCGCCACTTAGACGGCCATTCCTATGAGCAATTCGTCTTCATGGTATTGGTCACGTCAATTTAAGCCATCGACCACCGAAGACCCCTATTTATGCCAACGGCGAGTGCCATGTACCTTTAGGTCTCTCTAACCCGAACGACATAAAGCGGGTACGGCTCCATCTAACCCGTGCTCACATCGCAACGGCAATTTAAGCCATATGCGCGGGTCAAACTTTCACCGAGTCCCATTCTATCACAAGTCACATAACCCCGTTATGTTCAAGTTGGCTCTCAGGCCACCAAGTTGGCAAGACCTCGTGTCCGCCCAGTTTTCCGGGTGCACCTTTGGGTTAGTCCCCAAGGCTCCCTGCTGCAATCTACCGCGTAGAAAACCCGAAAAACACCAAATAGCACGGAGTCTTCTCCGGCCTTATGCAATGCAACATCACCGATCCGAACTACATGTCCGGGTAGGCTTCAACCAAAATGCCTATGTCCGTTCTCGCATACGGACGCTAAACAACGGGGACTTTACATATCTACCCGAAGGAACGCCTCCAACTCTTCGCCAACTCGCGAGAGAGGGCTTCCTATGCTAAGAAAGAGAGCTATCATGCTCAAAAGTGAGGATCGTTACCCTTGCGGTCCTCTTTGGCGCCATCGAAAAGTAATCGGATGGAAATCACCGCACTTGCGTTGCCTCCGTGGATCCGGAGTCGGCTTGCGATTCGGAGCTCCGAAGCTCCTCCAATGGCGGATCTAGCTCCTCTTCTTCTTGCCTTAGCTTTTCTTTCTCCAAGGGTTTGGAGAGATAACAAGTGGAAAAAGTGAGGGTTTTCTAAGTCAAAACCCGGGTATATCCCTTCAGGAACAACCCCCAGCCATTGGATCCTCAGTCAAAGAAATGAACGGCTTCGATTCGGGACTGAAATGCCCAATCTGGGCCGAACACGGCCTGGCACATGCCCGTGTCCAGGGCCGTGTGCCTCATTCGCCGTCAAAATCGAATCACCTGGAACCTCACACGGGTCTCGAACACGCCCGTGTTCGAGCTGACACGCCCGTGTTCCACCTGACACGGCCGTGTAGCTGGCCGTGTACCCCATGATTTTCTCCCATTTTCAACCCGAGCACTGCACGGGTTCTAGGACACGCCCGTGTCCTTGCCCGTGTCACCTTGACACGCCTGGGCTCCAGGCCGTGTACAAGGTCTCGGCACTTCGCGGCTAAGTGTCGACACGGGTCGACACGCCCTGCGACACGCCCGTGTCGCAGGCCGTGTGCCATGTCTCGACACACTGTCGACACCAAAGTGTCGACTTCGCGGGACGAGTGTCGACACGGGTTGACACGCCCTGCGACACGCCCGTGTCGCAGGCCGTGTGCCGTGTCTCGACACAACGTCGAAGCACTGTGTCGACTTCACGGCTAAGTGTCGACACGGGTCGACACGCCCTGCGACACGCCCGTGTCGCAGGCCGTGTGCCCAGTCTCGACACAATGTCGAGACCAAAGTGTCAACTTCACGCCTTAGTGTCGACACAGGCTTGACACGCCCTGGGACACGCCCGTGTCCCAGGCCGTGTGCCTGCAGCCAGAACTCAAACTGGCCCAAATTATTCCCCTCTGCTCCTTTGAGTTTCGGGGCGTTACAACTCTACCCCTCTTAAAAGAATTTCGCCCACGAAATTACATAAAGGGAAAAATATGTACAAACTTAAATTTGTACCTGAGCGGAACAACTCCGGATATTCGTCAAGCATCGTCTGCTCTCGCTCCCAAGAGAGCTCCTCACGACCGCAATTGTCCCACCGGACTTTGACCATCCTGATCTCTTTATTGCGTAGCCGCTTGACCTCCGAGTCCTCAATCCGCACGGGCTTGACTTTAGTCGTTAGTCCACTATCCACCGGCACTTGATTGGCCGCGATCACTTGCGTAGGCTCTTGCACCGCCTTCCGAAGCACCGAAATATGGAATACATCATGTAATCCACTTAGCTCCACAGAAAGCTTCAGCCGATAGGCCGCTTCTCCTACTCGCTCCAGAACCTCGAACGGTCCAAGGTACCTCGGGCTTAGCTTTTTCAATCGCCGCACCCGCGAGACACCCTTGAACGGCTTGATCTTCAAGTATACATAATCGCCCACAGCGAACTCCACGTTCCTGTGCTTGGCATTATAGTACTTTGCTTGTCGGTCCTGAGCGATAAGCAACCTCTCCCGAATGGTTCTCACCAACGAAGTAGCATCCTCCACTTCCGATCGCTTATACAACTTCGACTCGCCCGTTTCTAACCAAGACAACGGCGTGCGACATCGTCTACCATAAAGGGCCTCGAAAGGCGCCATCTGAATACTTGATTGGTAGCTATTGTTGTATGCGAACTCCACCAAATAAAGGTGGTCCTCCCATTGCTTTCCAAAGTCCAAGACACACATGCGAAGCATGTCTTCCATGGTTCTATTGACCCTCTCGGTCTGCCCATCCGTTTGCGGATGGAAGGCTGTGCTAAACTTCAGCTTTGTTCCCAACATTTGCTGCACCAGCCTCCAATCATTGGACGTGAACCGCCCATCACGGTCACTCACGATGCTGCGGGGCACACCATGAAGCCGTACTATATTATCCACATAAAGCTTCGCCAGCTTCTCCACCGGATCATCCTTCCTATGCGGAATAAAATGCGACACCTTTGTTAATCGATCGACCACCACCCAAATGGCGTCGTTCCCCTTCTGCGACCTTGGCAAACCATGCACAAAGTCCATAGAGATGTCGTCGAATTTCCACTCCGGAATAGGCAAGGACTTAAGAAATCCTCCCGGCTTTTGGCACTCCGCCTTTACCAAGGCGCAAGTTTGGCACTTCGCTACATATAGCGCCACATCCTTTTTCAAACCCGGCCACCAAAATAGCTTCTTTACATCACGGTACATCTTCGTGCTCCCCGGGTGAATCGAGTACTTGGTATGGTGCGCCTCGTACAACAACTCCGCCTGTAAACTGCCCACACTTGGGACGCACAAACGACCGTCTTTCCACAACAATCCGTCCTCCACAACGAATTGGGAATTTGACCCATCCAGAGCCTCTATCATGAACTGCTTCATATGAGCATCCATATCCAAAGCCTGCCGAATCCGATCAGCCAGGTCATATTGGACTTCAGTCCAATTCAGCACTGCTTCAGCACTAGATTGTCTATCCACACAAACAATCTCCAACGCCTCCAGCTCCTGCACCAACCGCTCATCATGCACTGATAGCCAATTCGCTTGAGCTGGGGCTCGGCGACTCAACGCGTCCGCAACCGCATTCCCTTTCCAGGCACGTAGTGGATCTTAAAAGTATAGTCCCCCAGGAACTCCATCCACCTACGCTGCCGCATATTCAGATCTTTCTGATCAATCAGGTACTTTAGGCTCTTGTGATCGGTGTAGATATCAATCTTCACACCGTACAAATAGTGTCTCCACAGCTTCAAGGCAAAAATCACGGCCGCTAACTCCAAGTCATGGACCGGATAATTCCTCTCGTGCACTTTTAGCTGTCTCGAGCCATAAGCTATCACGCTTCCGTGCTGTAGTAGCACACAACCCAAACCGTTGCCTGAAGCATCGCTATATATCTCATAGCCTTCGGTTCCAACCGGCGAACTCAGCACAGGCGCCGTGGTCAACCGACACTTCAATTCCTCAAAAGCTCGCGCGCACTCCGGCGTCCAAATGAACTTATGCTCCTTCCTCGTCAAAGTAGTGAGAGGTAGCGCTATCCGCGAGAAGTTCTCTACGAAGCGCCTATAATAACCGGCAAGCCCCAAAAAGCTCCGGACTTCTGCTACCGTAGCAAGCTCAGGCCACTCCCGTATCGCAACAATCTTCGCCGGATCCACCGCAATACCCTCTCCACTCACTATATGCCCAAGGAACGCCACTGAGGATAGCCAAAACTCGCACTTCGAGAACTTGGCATACAACTGGTTTCTCCTGAGTGTCTCCAACACCAAATGGAGATGCTTGAAGTGATCCTCCTCACTTTGCGAGTACACCAAAATATCGTCGATGAAGACGATCACAAAATGGTCCAAGTACTCCCTGAACGTCCTGTTCATCAAATCCATAAATACTGACGGCGCATTAGTCAGCCCAAACGGCATGACCGTAAACTCATAATGCCCGTATCTCGTACTAAACGCTGTCTTCGGGATATCACTCTCCCTTATCCGCAGCTGATAGTATCCAGACTTGAGATCTAACTTCGAGTACACCGTCGACCCGACTAACTGATCAAAGAGATCATCAATCCGGGGGATCAGATACTTGTTCTTCTCAGTCAGCTTATTTAGCTCCCGATAATCAATACATAATCTCAAGCTTCCGTCCTTCTTCTTAACAAAGAGGACCAGTGCGCTCCAAGGCGAAGAACTCGGGCGCACATACCCTTGCTCCAACAACTCTTGTAGTTGAACTTTCAGCTCCGCCATTTCCTTAGGCGCTAGCCGATACGGAGATCGTGACACAGGCTTTGCACCTGGCACTAGCTCGATCGTAAAATCGATCTCCCGCTGAGGCGGGGCTCCAGGAAGATCTGCGGGGAACACATCAGGGTATTCCGATACCACTGAAATACAATCCATCGCGGGCTTCGGCTTTGCAACCTCCACTAGTGTAAAGAATAGTTCTGCTCCAGCACGAACCGCCTTCACCACCTGAAGAGCAGACATCAACGTCTTGCTCGACCCCTTTAAGCCCATAAACGTCGTCTCACGACTTGCTCCCAGCTTTACTTCCTTGCTACCGCAATCTATATGGGCCTGCTGCTCCGAGAGCCAGTCCATGCCAAATATGACGTCGAACTCCGCCAACGGAAGTAAAGACGCCTGCAGGTCGAACTCCTGCTCCCCAATACGAACTTTAACGTCGCAGATCCTAACCGCTCGCATCGAACACCCATTGGGCAACAACACATCCAACTTATCCTTCGCCATCGAAGAAGGGACTCCGATGCGTGATATAAATCCTTCGGACAAGAAGGAGTGTGAAGCTCCCGTATCAAAGAGTGCTCGTGCCGGGTTTTCACAAATCAACACAAATCCTAACAAGCAGTGGTAAGGTAACATATACATAACAAGCATATAAAGGAATTGACTTGCTATAAATTAAACCGTACCTGTCACCACGTCAGCTTGTTTAATGGCCTCCTGTTGGCCAAGATTGTAAACCCTGGGTTGGGCCGGAGCATAGTGGGATGCGGTCGATTCCACCGCCTTTCCCTTCTCTTCATAAGTGGCTCCCGGCCTCCTCTCGGACTTAGGACGTCCGCTCCAACAATCACGGGCGAAATGCCCCGTCTTGCCACAAGTAAAGCACGCGCCCGGGGTCCGACTCGTAGTCGCCCCAGAAGCGCCAGAAGGAGCTGGACCCGAAGTCCTAGGCTTCTTGAAAGACTTCCGATAGCCGGACTTTGAGGTAGTCGGCACTTTAAACTCAGATTTTCTATCAGCCAAGCCTTTCTTCGCCTGCACGTTCTTCATGTCCTTCTCCAAGGACCGGGCAGTATTGACCAAGGTTAAGAAACCCTGCGTCATCGGCCCCGACAGTAATAGTCTCAGCTCATCCCTCAAGCCTTCATAAAAACGATTAGTCTTGCGCTCCTCATCCATGATGGTAGAGCTCGCATAACGACTCAACCGCGTAAACTCGTGGAGATATTCATCCACGCTCCTCTCACCCTGTACCAACCTCAGGAACTCATTCTCCATTGAAATCCTCTGAGTAGAAGGGAGGTATCTTGCTAAGAACAATTCCGAGAACTCTTCCATCGGAACGTCTATCAGTTGTCTACCTCGCAGATGATGCAGCTCCAAACCTTCCCACCACATCCTCGCTTCACCGTCCAGCAGGAACGTAGCAATGGTGGTCATCTGCCACTCCTCCGTCTCCGTCGCTGTCATGACTCTCTTCACCCTAGAGAGCCAGTCTTCAGCCTGAGATGGGGTTCCCAACCCCGAGAATAACGGAGGGTTAAAGCTCATTACATGCTTCAACTGCCTCTCAGTCGCCCTCCTTGGCACTATTGGTTCTACAACCACTTGCTCCATCCTCCTCGGCTCAGCCTCTTGAAGAGGTACTTGCTCCATCACAGGAGCGGGCTGCTGCGCTTGCCTCCCAGGCTGCGCATTGATCACGGCCAACACCGCTTCAGCCACCAATCTTATATTTTCAGCCGACAAAGGTGTTGCGGGAGCAACTTCTGGTGCACTACTAGCCTCAGAACCTCGGCGTTCTGACGGCCCAACACCACTTCGGGTCACCTATAGTGGTACAAAACACCGTTAAGCGACCAAATAACATTGCAAATAGCAATTATAGGAACACGCAGGTTCCTCAAACACGAGTATTTTCATTCCTAAGTGGACATTCATGGGTTCTTTTTACTGTTATAACGATGACGCACACAATGTGCTCACCACCCCTTAAAAAGAATTCGCCCACGAATTCACTTTAAGCCCGACCAAAACCAGTAGTCTGATACCAAATTGTAACACCCCCTATCCGTCGCATAGCATATAGCAGTAGGTCCGGCCGGGGCCCGACGCCATATACCACAGACAGACCGGGTGGTTACTTATGGAAACCATCCAACCAATCTCAACGTCCTACACAGAGCATTCTAGCGGAAGCAGTCTATAAAAGTTGCAAAACAAGAACCCAGCAATAAGCATGAATGTCCACTAACATGATAATAGGAATGTTATTACAAAATACTCAAAAGTCAGCCTTAAGGCCTTACAAAATGTTTCACTTGTCTTTTACATGGTTTACAAACCTCGGCTCGCAGGCCGGCCATACATGAATAAAACATAAAACATTTCCACTTGGGCCTTCGAGGGCCAGCTTCGCAAAAAGGGCTTTAGCCCGCTATTGACCGCTTGGTCCAGCTGCACCTGCAAGCAAACAAACCACCGCACGGTGGCAAACAAAGCAACGGTCAGCAATGCTGACCAAATTATAACGATCCCGCCCCCAACTCGGGGCGGCGATGCTCCTTCCCTGCATTTCATTAGCACAAGCGAGCAAAGCATATAACCATAGCCATTTCATCACAGACGTTGGCTCGTACGGCCACACGTCCCGTGCACTCAGGGCACATTCTCGGTGAACCGGTCGATGTTACGTCAATTGAAGCCATTAACATTCCGGACTCACCACCGCCACTTAGACGGCCATTCCTATGAGCAATTCGTCTTCATGGTATTGGTCACGTCAATTTAAGCCATCGACCACCGAAGACCCCTATTTATGCCAACGGCGAGTGCCATGTACCTTTAGGTCTCTCTAACCCGAACGACATAAAGCGGGTACGGCTCCATCTAACCCGTGCTCACATCGCAACGGCAATTTAAGCCATATGCGCGGGTCAAACTTTCACCGAGTCCCATTCTATCACAAGTCACATAACCCCGTTATGTTCAAGTTGGCTCTCAGGCCACCAAGTTGGCAAGACCTCGTGTCCGCCCAGTTTTCCGGGTGCACCTTTGGGTTAGTCCCCAAGGCTCCCTGCTGCAATCTACCGCGTAGAAAACCCGAAAAACACCAAATAGCACGGAGTCTTCTCCGGCCTTATGCAATGCAACATCACCGATCCGAACTACATGTCCGGGTAGGCTTCAACCAAAATGCCTATGTCCGTTCTCGCATACGGACGCTAAACAACGGGGACTTTACATATCTACCCGAAGGAACGCCTCCAACTCTTCGCCAACTCGCGAGAGAGGGCTTCCTATGCTAAGAAAGAGAGCTATCATGCTCAAAAGTGAGGATCGTTACCCTTGCGGTCCTCTTTGGCGCCATCGAAAAGTAATCGGATGGAAATCACCGCACTTGCGTTGCCTCCGTGGATCCGGAGTCGGCTTGCGATTCGGAGCTCCGAAGCTCCTCCAATGGCGGATCTAGCTCCTCTTCTTCTTGCCTTAGCTTTTCTTTCTCCAAGGGTTTGGAGAGATAACAAGTGGAAAAAGTGAGGGTTTTCTAAGTCAAAACCCGGGTATATCCCTTCAGGAACAACCCCCAGCCATTGGATCCTCAGTCAAAGAAATGAACGGCTTCGATTCGGGACTGAAATGCCCAATCTGGGCCGAACACGGCCTGGCACACGCCCGTGTCCAGGGCCGTGTGCCTCATTCGCCGTCAAAATCGAATCACCTGGAACCTCACACGGGTCTCGAACACGCCCGTGTTCGAGCTGACACGCCCGTGTTCCACCTGACACGGCCGTGTAGCTGGCCGTGTACCCCATGATTTTCTCCCGTTTTCAACCCGAGCACTGCACGGGTTCTAGGACACGCCCGTGTCCTTGCCCGTGTCACCTTGACACGCCTGGGCTCCAGGCCGTGTACAAGGTCTCGGCACTTCGCGGCTAAGTGTAGACACGGGTCGACACGCCCTGCGACACGCCCGTGTCGCAGGCCGTGTGCCATGTCTCGACGCACTGTCGACACCAAAGTGTCGACTTCGCGGGACGAGTGTCGACACGGGTTGACACGCCCTGAGACACGCCCGTGTCGCAGGCCGTGTGCCGTGTCTCGACACAACGTCGAAGCACTGTGTCGACTTCACGGCTAAGTGTCGACACGGGTCGACACGCCCTGCGACACGCCCGTGTCGCAAGCCGTGTGCCCAGTCTCGACACAATGTCGAGACCAAAGTGTCGACTTCACGCCTTAGTGTCGACACAGGCTTGACACGCCCTGGGACACGCCCGTGTCCCAGGTCGTGTGCCTGCAGCCAGAACTCAAACTGGCCCAAATTATTCCCCTCTGCTCCTTTGAGTTTCGGGGCGTTACAATGTACGCCTTTCTGTATTTTCTCTATTCCGATCAATCTCTTTTCGTTTATTGTTCGTTGTTGGTTGCCCTATTTCCTTTTCATTTTCCTTTTTATATCTGGTTATTGGAATCGACGACACACTTGTATGTGGGCCCCAGCCAAGGTTTGGTAAGCCCCACCTTCTTCAGAAAAGGACAAGATAGCTTTCAGCACCACCGTAGCTTTCCCGCAATGGCTATATGTGAGTTGACTTTGATGACATCAACAAAGGTTATCACCATTTGGACTTGGAAAATATTCCAGAAATCCATAAAGCGTTGAGTGAACTTAGGTCACTCAGAGACATCTATCTTGGCTCTCAGTGCTTCTGGACTTGTGAATTTCTCTGGATTTGTCTCAGCAGTTCTGTCTCAGCCGTTTCAGCGGTTTCTTCTTAATAGCTGTGATAGGCCTTTTTCTCAATGCTTTCTTCTTATTAGCTGAGACAAGTCTCTGTCTCAGGGGTCTTTGCTTCTCAGCTGAGGCTATCTTCTATCTCAGCAAATTTCCTCTTAACTATCTCAGCTCTTCCTTCTTCATTAGAAGCGTTGAGTGAAACTGCTCCACTCAATGCTTTTGGACTTAGAGAAATCCAGGTAGTTTTGTCTCAGCACTTCCTTCTTTATTAGAAGCGTTGAGTGAATCTGCTTCACTCAACGCTTCTGGACTTAGAGAAATTAAGCCAGTTTTGTCTCAGCTGTCTCAGTGCTCTCAATGCATTCTTCTCAGCTATCTCAGCTGTCTCAGCAGTCTCAACGCCTTCTTCTTAGCTATCTCAGTAGTCTCAGCGCCTTTCTCCTTAGTCAGTTTCTCTGGCTATAGCTGTGTTTGATGATATGTGGGCTGAGCTCGACGAACTCTGATCTTCTCAGCTGTCTCAGCACTTTTTTCCTTAATTGATTTTTCTTGCTTTAGCTTAACAAGTGTAGAGCTGAGTTCGACGATTTGTAAGCTGAACTCGACAAACTTCAAGCTGATCTCGATGAAATTTGAAACCTGAGCTCTTGTGCTTATCCAACAGAATGTTGAGCTGAGCTCGACGACCAGCGAGCTGAGCTCAACGAACTTTGAGTTGAGCTCCACGAAATTTGAGTTTTACTACCAAACTCATTTTCTTTACCTATACAATCATGGACTACCTGCATGGATGAACTAAAGCACACATCAAATACATTATGCTCATTAGCATGATTTGTGATGCCCCTTCAAATACTGAGGAACATTGTAGGGCATAATTCCCAACAATATTATCAAACCAAGGATATGTGAACTGTCAGTTCCAATGGTAGAGTGCTACAAGGAGTCCTGTAGGTGAACTCTAGGAAATACCCAGAATATTGGATAGAATCGAACTTCTACCACATACCGCCTGGCGGTAGTGCTACCACCAGCGGTTTCCCCTAGTGAGCTATCTTGTGGTTGTGAAGCCTGTGTCCATGAGACTGGGTGGGTAAAATGTTGAGCTATTGAGCTTGGAGTGCCCAGATGTATTGGTCGTGAGTGCCAACATTGGAACATAATGTTGGTTATGTCTTATATGGGAAACAGGAAGCTGACCCACATCGTTGTCGTTGATTAGCACAGTAATTTGAGCAAGGAGAAAGAGTTGAATTATACCGGCAATATGTAATTTTACTAGAGTGCCTAATGTACTTGACTGTTGTCATTGGCATAGGAGAGAGTCCTTAACTTATGGCCGGACTAGAAGAATTCTCAAGGTGGGACCATCTGTGTCTAGGAAAAGGGATGGCGGTGGGACTTAAGGAGCATAATGTATTTGATAATGATAGGTTTATTTCTTTTTTCAATAAGTTAGGAATTAAGCATGAATTTTTTGCTCCACGCACACCGCAACAAAATGGTGTGGCCGAGAGGAAAAATAACACTTCAAGAACTAGCTCGTACTATTTTGTATGAATACAAATTACATAGATCATTTTGGGTCGAAGCTATAAGTACTGCTTGCTATGTTATTAATTGTGTTATACTTCGACCATTTTTGAAATTAAAACCCTCTGAACTTTACTTTCAAAAGAAACTGAATGTGTTTTATTTTAAAGTATTTGGTTGCAAATGTTTCATTTTGAACACTAAGGACACATTAGGAAAATTTGATGAAAAATATGATGAAGGTATATTTATTCGTTATTCTTTAATTAGTAAAGCGTGTAGAGTCTTTAATTAGAGGACAAAAATAGTTGAAGAATCAATTCATGTTAAATTTTGTAACACCCCAAAATTTGAGAGGGGATCGATCAGCATTTTCTGGCCAATTTTGTTTTCTGGCAGGGGGCACACGGCCTGGGACACGGGTGTGTCCCAGGGCGAGTCAGGCTGGAGTCGACGACTTGGCCGCGTAGTCGACATTTTTCGCTCGACAAAGTGTCGAGACTGGCCACACGGCCCGAGACACGGGCGTGTCTCAGGGCGTGTCGAGCCCATGTCGACAACCGGCTCGGGGTGTTGACATTTTTCACTCGACGATGTGTCGAGACAAGGCACACGGCGTAGGACACGGGCGTGTCCAAGGCCGTGTAAGTCGAGTGTCGAGAGTCCACTCGACGAAATTCACTCGACGAGTGTCGAGTGTCGAGACTGGGGCACACGGCCTGTGACACGGGCGTGTCACAGGGCGTGTCCCGCATGGTCGACGAACTTCACTCAACGTTTTTTCGCGGTGTCGACACAAAGGCTGTCGACGAGTGTCGAGACTTCGCACACGGCATGGGACACGGGCGTGTCCCAGGCCGTGTACTTCGCGGGTTGTTTTCGGGGCTGTGTCGATGGAGGCACACGGCCGACCACACGGCCGTGTCAGTCGGGACACGGGCGTGTCAGGTCGAACATGGGCATGTCGGATGCCCGTGTGTTGTTCCAGGCGCGTCGATTTGTGACGGCGAATGGGGGACACGACCCTGGACACGGGCATGTGCCAGACCGTGTTCGGCTCAGGTGTTTTATTTTTGAGACGGATCATGGCCATTCTTTCCCTTATATTGGGATCTGATGGTTCAGGACATCTCTTGTGCAGTTAAGTCTGAGAATAGGGTTGGAAACCCTCATTCTTCTCCAAGCTTTCTCTTACTAAATTTCTAGAGAGATGTGAGAGCAAGGAAGAAGGAGAAGGAGGGTTTGGGCTGTAGGAGAGGCTTCGGTGCTCCAAATCGTGAGTCAAGTCCAGATCCGTGGAGGCCTGAGCTGTGCGAAGGTTTTCATCCGGCTATTTTGCCATGGCTAGGAAGAGGAGTCGGAAGGTAACGACACTTCTCCTCTTGGTTTTAGGATGCATGTCTTAGCATGATTTTTCCTTTTCTAGTTTTGTGCACCAAACACTCAAATGAGAGGGGTTTGGGTCGCCAAGGTTCAAGAAGAACCTCCGGGTCAATTGAGTCCGTCCACGGCATGTTTTGCATTAGAGATCCGCTTCGTTAGTGGATCAGGCATGGTGGGTGAAGCCGTAGTCGCGACCGTTAGTCCGACTCAGTGATGTTGCATACGAACTTTAAGGATTCGTACAGATTTCGTTGCGGCAAGATGTCGTTTGTGATGTGGTGATGTTTTTCCCCTTTTTCTCAAGTGAGTACGTGTAGTCGGAACCGGACAAGGTTAGCTCCTCAATGGTGGTAGATGGTTTCCTTGGTGGGCAAGGTTATCTCCGTATTGGTGGTAGATGATTTCCTTTGTGCGCGGGAACGCTGCAGTATAAATGGGGGACTAGGGTGGAATTGTCTTGGTTTGTGATGTGCCAAGGCGTGGCTGTGTCTCCGTGGTCGGCCAGCTATCCCGTGACGTACACGTCATGTGTGGAGAGTGTCCCGGCGAGACTAGTCCCCTTCTGTGAGACTGACGAGAATGCCTAGCATGGGGGCAAGCAAGGGCAATGAGGCCAAGAGCGGGTGGGGTCCGGCAAGGCTTCTTAGAATCGATCAGTTTGTGTTTGATGGAATCCTGACAAGAGACGTCAGAGCTTGCAGGCAAGCCCGGGTCTAAGACCTTGAGCGGGTGGGGCCTAGGCAAGAGTTCCATGTGGCGGCTTGTGTGCCATTTGGGGGAATTGTGTCTCCCTTTATGTTTGCGGCTTTATGCCAATGGGAAAACGATGAGTACTCAAATGCTGTGATGATGTGCTAGATGCATATGCTATAGGGTGCCTTGGGTGAAACCCGGGTGTTGCATACATATTGTATAAGTAGGCCCCTTTTTATATTATATGTTCAACCCATAGAGAACGTGTATGATGTTTGAGACATCCAAGCTTGTTCTTAATGCACTTTTTTTTATATTTATATATATTGCATACGAAGTGCTAACTTGCAGTTTGGAGGGTTCCCCGGGGTCCGTTAGGGGCGGCCGGGAGGAGATGTGTTTGTTACACAGTTTGAGGTCAGCCTTTGCTGACCCACGTTACTAATAATTTTACAGGGCAAGGATCGCAAGCAGGAGCTAGCTCGCCGGCCAGAAAGGCCTAAGCCTCATGAAGTGTTAACTTGTGTAGTAGCTCTACTCATTATGACATTATATGTTTTATGCTCATATAGTCCGGCTTGCATGACGAGGTAGACTATGGGTGCTTTTGCACTTTCATGAATGTTGTATTATGTGAGTTTGGACTCTCTTGTGTTGTAAGGCCATACGGCCATCTTTTTACTCTTGTAGTAGTGGATAACTTCTAGTCTTGTTTGTGTTTCCGTTGTGTTGTGTAAAGTGTTTTGAGTGTGGGTAGCTATATCAACTTATAATACTAAAGTTGTGGCGTCTGTATGTTGTGGGGCCCCGGCCGGACCCATATTATACGGTCATTACAGGGGAGGTGTTACAATTTGGTATCAGAGGGAGGTTAGATTCAAGGTCAATGCGTAGAGAAGTTATCCACATAAGAGTAACGCTGGACCATGAGTGTCCTATTGTTTAAGTCTTGAGTTTAGAGACTGATTCCTTGTTTCTTGTTTTCTTGAAGAGTGCAGGCAATGAGGCGGGAACGTCGAGAGCAAGGGAAGAAATCTCGGTGAGCAGTGCCACTGCTCCAGGTCTTTTGGGCACGGGTGTAAACCCGGCCGATTTCTACCGCATGCTTGCAGAAGCGATGGTGGCATCCCAAGCTGCAGCGGCAGCTCAGGTAGCAACCCCTGCTACCCCGGACACGGCGACGGCCACGCCAGGCGGAGAAGCCAGGCGAGTGGGTCCTTTGGAGGAAAGGGTGGTTGTCGGACATGGAGACCGGCACATGAAGTATTTCCTGAGCTTCCATCCCCCGTCGTTCAAGGGAGTTTGTATGCCAACGGATGCGGAGGATTGGTGGGTTCGGATTCAAGAGCTTTTGAGGGCGGCAGAGATGCCAGAAGAAAATAAATCTGATTATGCGGCGTTTATGTTGGAAGGAGATGCCAAGTTGTGGTCGGTGAGCCATAGCGGCCGCCAGTTCCCGGGACGCACCCCATCGGTGTAGGAGTTTGGGGATGCTTTTCTAAAGAGGTACATTCCCGTTTCTACACGGTTGGCACTTCAGAGGCAGTTTCTACACTCAATGCAGCGGGACATGATGGTGGACGAGTATGTGCAGGACTTCACCCGTTTGGGTCGTTACGCGGGAACGACGATGGCAGATCATGTAGAGAGGGATAACCTCTTCTACCAGGGGCTGAGGGAGAATATGAGGCAACCCCTCATCTCCATGAAGAGAGTGGGATTCAATTAATTAGTTGAGGCTGCCAGGATATTGGAAAGTGATCTGGAGCGAACCCAACGTTGTAAGGGTTTCACTCCCAAGCAAGGGGAAGGGAAGCCTCCCCAATCTCAGGGAAAGTCTGAAGGGAGTAGGTGGAGGAAAAAGCCTCACACTTCCAGATCCGGTGAGAAGAGCAAGTGGACGCCGGGAGGTTCTCACTCTAGGGGACCGCCGACGTGCTACAACTGTGGTAAGGTGGGGCACATAGCTCGTGTTTGTCCTCAAGGAGGAGCGGAGCAAGAGGCAAGGCAGGAGCAGACTGTACGCTCCGGCCCCAGTGCCGCAGAGAAAGGGAAGATGGCGCAGTCAAGCGCTTCTTGGTTCCAACCGGTGCAACCAAGGGCCTACAACCATGGACAGCAAGAAGCGATCCGCCAAACCGATGTGGTGACAGGTATGAAGAAAATTTAAGTTTAAATTTTGTGCTTCATACTTTTAGACTTTTTGTGTGATGTCTATGTTGTAGGCTTCGTTTTAGTTTCCGGATACCCCGCTAGAGTATTGTTTTATAAGGGAGCATCGCACTCCTTTCTCGCGGAGAGCTTCATCCGGAGAATAGGAGTTTAGTCTTTCTCGTCGGGCGCAGAGCTGAAAGTGCGCATGCCCAATGGGTCATCCATTGGTGGAGTTCGATGTCATTTTGGGCATTGAATGGCTTGCAGAGCAGCGCGTCAGTATTGACTGCCTATCTAAGGTAGTGACCCTAAGGAGTAAAGGGCAGGCGGAAGTCAAATTTGAGGGCCTTTGTGGAGTGGCCTATTCCCTAATTTCGGCCATGCAATTGATGCGGGCGGTTAACCAGGGTGGTGTAGCGCTGGTAGCGTTATTGGAGGTTCGCCTCTCCCAGTTGTCTATATAGGAAGTGCTCGTAGTGGCAGAGTTCAAGGATGTGTTTCCGGATGAACTTCCTGGAGCGCCTCCTCGGCGGGACATCGACTTCTCGATCGAGTTAGTGCTGGAGGCTAGGCCGGTGTCACGTCCTCCGTTTAGGATGGAACCAAAGGAGTTGGCTGAACTTAAAGTATAGTTACAGGAACTGTTGGAGCAAGGGTATATCAGACCCAGTTCTTCACCGTGGAGCGAGCTGGTGTTGTTTGTAAAGAAGAAAGACGGTAGTATGCGGCTATGCATAGACTACCGAGAGTTGAATAAATTGACCGTCAAGAATAAGTATCCGACTCCTCGGATAGACGACTTGTTCGACCAATTGGTGGGGTCGGTGGTGTATTAGAAATTGGACTTAAAGTCAGGCTATTATCAGTTGCGAATTCGGGACGAGGACATCCCCAAGACTGCCTTTGGTACAAGGTATGGACACTTTGAGTTTACAGTGATGCCGTTCGGGCTAACTAATGCAGCATCTGTGTTCATGGATCTTATGAATCGAGTATTTCAGGAATACTTGAATTCTTTTGTGGTTGTCTTCATTGATGACATCTTGGTGTATTCCAAATCGGAAGTGGAGCATGAGACCCACTTGGGAGTGGTCTTGCAAGTGTTGAGGGAGAATCAGTTGTATGCAAAGTTCTCCAAGTGCGAGTTCTGGTTCAAGAAGGTGGCATTTTTGGGCCACGTGATTAGTGGGGATGGGGTGGCAGTGGATCCAACAAAAGTGGAAGCCATCAGAGATTGGCCAATCTTGAGGACCGTGGCAGAAGTCCGAAGTTTTCTTGGACTAGCCGGGTATTATAGGAGATTCGTGGAGAATTTTTCGCGGATAGCTCTACACCTCACCTCACTCACTCGTAAAGATCATAAGTTTATGTGGACTCAAGAGTGCAGTCAAGCATTTGAAGCACTGAAGGAGAGACTAATGATGGCTCCAATCCTAAGTCTACCGCAAGGGACCGAGGGATTTCAGATCTTCAGTGACGCATCGGGATGCGGTTTGGGTTGCGTTTTGGTGCAACATGGCAAGGTGATAGCTTTTGGGTCGAGACAGCTGAAGCCTCATGAGAGGAATTAGCCCGTCCATGACTTAGAGTTGGCGGCGGTAATTTTTACGTTGAAAATATGGCGACATTATGTTTATGGTGCAAAGGTGGAGATCTTCATGGATCATAAAAGCCTGAAGTATCTCTTTGATCAAAAGGACTTGAACATGCGGCAATGCAGGTGGGTTGAGTTTCTTGGAGACTACGAAGTGGCGATTCAGTATACGCCAGGTAAAGCCAATATGGTGGCAGATGCCTCGAGTAGAAAGTACTCGGGGATATGGAATTGGATCGAAGCTCATGATGTGCGGTTGGTAGGGGAATGAGAGTCCCTTGGTTTGGAATGTGTTGCGAGAGGCGAGTCCAGCATGGCTCAGTTGAACTGGATTGAAGTGCAAAACGACTTGTCCGATCGCATTCGGGAAGCGACTCAGTTGGACGTGGAGTTTCAACCATATGTGTTAGAGGCTCAAAAGGGCGAGAGCAGCACCTGGGAGATGAGTGATGGGATTCTGAGGAAGGACGGAAGGGTTTGTATACCGCAGTTCGGCAAACTCCATGAGGAGTTGATGTTTGAGGCTCACTTCACAAAGTACTCCATTCACCCGGGAAGTACAAAGATGTACTTGGATATGAAGAAATCCTTTTGGTGGCCGGGGCTGAAGCGGGACGTAGCTTTGTATGTGAATCATTGCCAAACTTGTGCCTTGGTGAAGGCCGAATGTCAGAAACCGGGCGGCTTCCTGAAGCCCCTTCCAATCCCTGAGTGGAAATTTGATGACATCTCCATGGATTTTGTACATGGTTTGCCTAGATCGCAGCAGGGTAATTATGCTATTTCGGTTGTCGTGGATCGCCTAACCAAGGTGGCCCACTTCATTCCAAATCGGAAGGAGGACAGCGTGGAGAAGCTGGTGGAATTGTATGTTCGCAACGTTGTGCGACTGCATGGGATTCCTAAGAGCATAGTTAGCGATCGACATGGACGGTTTACGTCCAAGGACTGGAGATTGGTTCAGAAGAGTTTGGGCACGAAGCTGAAGTTCAGTACGGCGTTCCATCCTCAAACTGATGGGCAAACTGAAAGAACGAACCGTACTATGGAGGATATACTGAGAATGTGCATTCTTGACTTCGGCAAGAAGTGGGAGGATCACCTCTTCATGGTGGAATTCGCGTACAATAACAGTTTTCAAGCAAGTATAAAAATGGCGCCATTCGAAGCTTTGTATGGGAGACGGTGTCGAACACCGATGTCTTGGACAGAGGCGGGAAACACCAAAAGTTTGGGAAAGGAGGTGGTAGATGACGCTTGTGAGTTGGTACGGACCATCCAAGAGCATATGAAGGTGGCGCAAGACCGGCAAGCAAAATACTTTAATGCTCGTCACAGGAAGTTGGAGTTTGCGGTAGGTGATTGGGTCTATTGGAAGATCAAGCCGTTCAAATGCGTCTCATGGATTCGCCGACTCAAGAAGTTGAGTCCAAGGTTTTTGGGGCCTTTTGAAGTTGTTGAACGAGTGGGAGAAGCAGCCTATCGGTTTGCGCTATCCGCGTAGCTGAGTGGATTACATTACGTCTTCCATGTCTCCGTCTTGAGGAAAGCTTTGGTGGAGGCTAGTGTGGTGATTGAGCCAGCATCGGTGCCGATAGAGGAAGACTTGAGGATGCGAGTCCGTCCAATTGCTATAGAGGATTCAGAGACTCGGCAGTTGCGGAATAAAGATGTTAAACTCGTGAGAGTCTGATGGGACAACTGCGGTCGTGAGGAGCAATCTTGGGAAGGAGAACAAGCCATGTTAGAAGAGTATCCAGAACTCTTCAGTTCAGGTACCATTTAAATTGTGTTCCCTTTTGCTTTGTAATTTCGGGATGAAATTCTGTTAAGGGGGGAGAGTTGTAACACCCCAAAATTTGAGAGGGGATCGACCAGCGTTTTCTGGCCAATTTTGGTTTCTGGCAGGGGGCACACGGCCTGGGACACGGGCATGTCCCAGGGCGTGTCAGGCTGGAGTCGACGACTTGGCCGCGTAGTCGACATTTTTCGATCGACAAAGTGTCAAGACTGGGCACACGGCATGAGACACGGGCGTGTCTCAGGGCGTGTCAAGCCCGTGTCGACAACCGGCCTGGGGTGTTGACATTTTTCGCTCGACGATGTGTCGAGACAAGGCACACAGTCTAGAACACGGGCGTGTCCAAGGCTGTGTTAGTCGTTTGTCGATAGTCCACTCGACGAAATTCACTCGACGAGTGTCGAGTGTCGAGACTGGGGCACACGGCCTTTGACACGGGCGTGTCACAGGGCGTGTCCCGCATGGTCAACGAACTTCGCTCGATGTTTTTCCGCGGTGTCGACACAAAGGCTATCGACGAGTGTCGAGACTTCGCACACGGCATGGGACACGGGCGTGTCCCAGGCCGTGTACTTCTCGGGTTATTTTCGGGGCTGTGTCGATGGAGGCACACGGCCGACCACACGGCCGTGTCAGTCGGGACACGGGCGTGTCAGGTCAAACACGGGCGTGTCGGATGCCCGTGTGTTGTTCCAGGCGCGTCGATTTGTGATGGCGAATGGGGGACACGGCCCTGGACACGGGCGTGTGCCAGGCCATGTTCGGCCCATGTGTTTTATTTTTCAGACGGATCGTGGCCATTCTTTCCCTTATTTTGGGATCTGATGGTTCAGGACATCTCTTGGGTAGTTAAGTCCGAGAATAGGGTTGGAAACCCTCATTCTTCTCCAAGCTTTCTCTTACTAAAGTTCTAGAGAGAAGTGAGAGGAGGAAGAAGGATAAGGAGGGTTTGGGCTGTAGGAGAGGCTTCGGGGCTCCAAATCGTGAGCCGAGTCCAGATCCGTGGAGGCTAGAGTTGTGCGAAGGTTTTCATCCGACTATTTTGCCATGGCTAGGAAGAGGAGTCGGAAGGTAACGACACTTCTCCTCTCGGTTTTAGGATGCATGTCTTAACATCATTTTTCCTTTTCTAGTTTTGGGCACCAAACACTCAAATTAGAGGGGTTTGGGTCGCCAAGGTTCAAGAAGAACCTCCGGGTCGATTGAGTCCGTCCCCGGCATGTTTTTCATTAGGGATCCGCTCCGTTAGTGGATTAGGCATGGTGGGTGAAGCCGTAGTCGCGACCGTTAGTCCGACTCGGTGATGTTGCATACGAACTTTAAGGATTCGTAGAGATTTCGTTGCGGCAAGATGCCATTTGTGATGTGGTGATGTTTTTCCACTTTTTCTCAAGTGCGTACGTGTAGTCGGAACCGGACAAGGTTAGCTCCTCAATGGTGGTAGATGGTTTCCTTGGTGGACAAGGTTAGCTCCGCATTGATGGTAGATGGTTTCCTTGGTGCGCGGGAACGTTGTAGTACAAATGAGGGACTAGGGTGGAATTGTCTTGGTTTGTGATGTACCAAGGCGTGGCTGTGTCTCCGTGGTCGGCTGGCTATCCCGTGACATACACGTCATGTGTGGAGAGTGTCCCGGCAAGACTAGTCCCCTTCTGTGAGACTGACGAGAATGCCAAGCATGGGGGCAAGCCCTGGAAATGAGGCCATGAGCGGGTGGGGTCCGGCAAGGCTTCTTAGAATTGGTCAATTTGTGTTTGTTAGAATCCTGACAAGAGACATCAGAGCTTGCAGGCAAGCCCGGGTCTAAGACCTTGAGCGGGTGGGGCCTAGGCAAGAGTTCCATGTGGCAGCTTGTGTGCCGTTTGCGGGAATTGTGTCTCCCTTTATGTTTGCGGCTTTATGCCAATGGGGAAATGATGAGTACCCAAATGATGTGATAATGTGCTAGATGCATACGCTATAGGGTGCCTTGGGTGAAACCCGGGTGTTGCATACATGTTGCATAAGTAGGCCCCTTTTTATATTATATGTTCAACCCGTAGAGAACGTGTATGATGTTTGAGACATCCAAGGTTGTTCTTAATTCACTTTTTTTTATATTTATATATATTGCATACGAATTGCTAACTTGCAGGTTGGAGGGTTCCCCGGGGTCCGTTAGGGGCGGCCTGGAGGAGATGTGTTTGTTACACAGTTTGAGGTCAGCCTTTGCTGACCCACGTTACTAATAATTTTACAGGGCAAGGATAGCAAGCAGGAGCTAGCTCGCCGGCCAGAAAGGCCTAAGCCTCATGAAGTGTTAACTTGTGTAGTAGCTCTACTCATTATGGTATTATATGTTTTATGCTCATATAGTCTGGCTTGCATGCCGAGGTAGACTAGGGGTGCTTTTGCACTTTCATGAATGTTGTATTATGAGAGTTTGGACTCTCTTGTGTTGTAAGGCCATAAGGCCATCTTTTTACTCTTGTAGTAGTGGATAACTTCTAGTCTCGTTTGTGTTTCCGCTGTGTTGTGCAAAGTGTTTTGAGTGTGGGTAGCTATATCAACTTATAATACTAAAGTTGTGGCATCCGTATGTTGTGGGGCCCCGACCGGACCCATATTATACGGTCATTACAGGGGAGGTGTTACAATTTGGTATCAGATGGAGGTTAGATTCAAGGTCAATGCGTAGAGAAGTTATCCACATAAGAGTAACGCTGGACCATGATAGATTAACTTTATATTTATTAAAGAACGATTACAAAATGGGTAGAGTTGATTGTACAACCTTCATTAAACATGTTTGTGTTGATTTAGTACTTTTACAAATTTGAGCAGATGATATTATTTTTGGATCCATTAATGAAGAGTTATGTAATGATGTTGTAAGAATTATGAAAGATGAATTTGAAATGAGCATGGTAGGAGAACTTACCTATTTTCTTGGTTTTCAAATTACACAAATACATGACAGTATTTTCATTTGCCAGTCTTAATATATCCACGGTGTTTTAAAAAGATTTGGATTTGAAAATCTAAAGCAAACTAATACTCCTATGAGTGTTTCTTTAAAATAAAGAAAAGGTGAAAGTGGAATATCTATTGATCAGACATTATATAGAGGGATGATAGGATCACTTTTATATTTAACCGCATCTTGACCTGATATTATGTTTGCAGTTTATTTGTGTGCTAGATTTCAGGCTAATCCTAAAGAATCACATCAAAAATAGGTTAAAATATATTTTGATATCTTATTTGTACTTCTAGAATAGGTTTGTGGTATCCAGTTAACGTACTTTCATTTTACATGGTTTTTCTATTTTAGATTATGTTGGATGTTCTTTAGATCATACGAGCACTAGTGGCAATTGTCACTTTCTAGGACCATCACTTATTTCGTGGTCGAGTAGGAAACAAAATTCTGTTGCCCTATCCACCATCGAGGCTGAATACGTTGCACTAGGTAGTGGTTGTGCACAAGCTCTTTGGACGAAACAAATATTAGAAGACTTTGGAATAAATCAAGAGACCATAGAACTAAGGTGTGATAATAAAAGTGTAATTGATTTAACTAATAATCCAGTTCATCACTCTAGTTCTAAATATATAGATGTTCGTCATCATTTCATTAGAGACCACATAAAATAAAATTCATTAAAGATTAATTTTATCGGCACAGATTTACAGCTTGTGGACATTTTCACAAAACCACTTCCAAATTCCCGTTTTTCAATGCTAAGACTAGAATTAGGAATCCTAGACATTTCAAGTTGTTGAATTAACATAAATATTATGAATTTTTTAAATTAAAAATTAAAAAAATATTAATATTAAATTAACCAACATATTAAATCAAAATTATACTGAACAAAACTCTGAAGTGTCACATCATAGTCCACCAAAACTATTACAATACCAGTTCATCACTAAAAACGGGGAAATATATGAAATACACTATCGCATGGTGATACTGGGTATCACCTAGCGATATCTTCCCGAAGTCAAATTCTACCCAAAATCATCAGAAGTTTGTGACGTCCCCAATATTGGTTTCTTCCTTATCTTCACTCGAGCTCTGACCGCTACTCTTTGTTCGGAGAGGTCAGCACATTGAATGTCATGGAGGCTCCAAGTCTGAATTTTCCCATTCCGCCGCCTATGGTGGAGTTGGATTTAGCTTGAGGCTCTTTGTCAGAAACTTGATGAATTTCTGCATTCTAGTATGGTACTTTTTCATGTTTCTTTTATGCTCCTTGAATGACTCTCATAAGTCATCTAATCCTTTTCGTAGGGATCCACCTCTTGGTAGTGGTGGATTTTTAATGGTTGATGAAGGTCCGCTACTACGTGTTCGTGATGAACGAGCACTAGTATGTGTGGTACCCGTATGGAAAATTGTAGGTGCATAGTCGTCAAAGTAAAACTCCTGGTAGATCCAACTGTATTTCTTATATATGATTCATTGGATGATAGCCCCCATCGGTAGTGTATTTAGTTTTCTCCAAATAGGATTTTGTGTCTATATGTGTAATGGATGATAGACAAAATTATGTCCGCCACATCAAACGACTCGCTCTCCAAAATAATGTACGTCACATAACATGCATCCGAGGTGAGTGTGGTCGTCGATTGGATTTGGTTTTTCATAGAATTTCCATGTAAAACCATGTTCAGAGGAGTCCAATCTCTATCCTTCCTGTAGTTTTCAACTACATCCAGTTCTTAGTCCTACACTATCAGACCAAACTCATATCGCAAGCTATTATGAGTTATCTCAACTATTTGCCCTTAGACTTTTGATCTCACTCCCCCGTTCAATTCAGTGAAATTAGGATCTCTTAAATGGTTGCAAAATTCTCTAATTAAAATAGATTAGAACATGTTTGGAAGTATAACTAACATTATACCTGCCATTGCTAGTAAATTGTAGATGTGTGCGTGTTGGATCCCTAGTTGATTTGGGCTAGGTTCACTGTCTTAGGATGTGACCCAACCTGTATAGCCAGGGTCAAATTTGTGTCCTAGAGTCTAGGCCAAGTCCTTAGAGTCAACTTCAGATGGACCAGCTATCATCAAGACCATCAGAGACTCCAGACTTAAAAGAATTCAAGATTAAGTAAAAGGAGTTCGACGTTCGTCGAACTCAGGTCAACGAAAGGTGTTCTGCGCTCGACGATCTTGAGATAATTCTTAGTGCTGAGCTCGACGATCTTAGTTCTCTGTTCGACAAAGACTGAGTTACTTCAACAGACTAAAGTCAGGATAACTCCAGATTGTTTTTTTAGTCTAGCTTCAAGCTTTGGTCGACGAACTAGATTCTGAGATCGACGAACTTGGACCTCAAGTTCTCAACTTCTCAGGTCCACGAAGTCAACCTCTTAGGTCGACGAATTCAGTTCTCGGCTCTACGATTTCTGGTCGACGATTTGAATCCTTCTCTGTTAGAGACTTTTCAGATTCTAAGTCCACAATCATTCTTCGCTCGATGAATTTGGATCTCTGTTCGACGAATAAAGACTGACAGTGATGATTATCTGTTCGACGAATTTGGATCTCATCTCGACGAATAAAGATTGTCAGTTCGACGAAGATTGTAGCAATATTGACAAGTTTCCCTAGAAGACTAAGTGTTATTGTCTGGTCGACGAACTCATCAGCTCATCTCGACGAACTGTGAACTCAGCTCGACGATTCCTATTCTTCGTTTGACGATTCCAGACTAGACCTTCTCCAGTTTCCCGTCCCTTTCCTTGGCAAAGATTCCTGAGCAATTAATGCCAAATCTTCTCGGAATGTTACCGTTAGAACGCGCATTGATCAAGGATTATTTCATGCCGTTTTTCCATGGGACAGTTAGGGAAATCATTGATTGTCGCTTCCTTCCCAGGCAGACTGCATTTACTGCTCAAACATTCAAATTTCGGTTGTTCTCCAAACAATAAACAGTCAGAAAAGAAAAGGATCAAGACAACAACACATAAGAGACACACAGACAGACATTGCACAGAAGAACAATCTTACAACAATCAAACAAAGTTCTTTACTGTAAATCTGCCCAGGCCAGAGAATAATCTCATCAAGAAGAAGAAGAACATACAATCACTATCAAGAGTCTTCTTCCTTCAATCCTACAGGACAACTTCAGAAGGACAACAAATTAATCTATCTGTCAAAGAAGTTCCTGAAGCAATCTCTGGTCCAGGCACTCAAGCTTTTGAAGACCTGTCACCCTGAAGCAGTGCTCTAGATTTCCTGAACCTTTCAAGATCTCAGTGGGAGCAATCTACTGACATCAATCCACAAGTCTTCTCAGTTGATATTGAGAAAGAGAAGACCTCGTCACCTTTTTCCATCCTCTGTACAGGGTTTTAATTCCCTTCAAAATTATTCCTGGTTACAAGTCTCCTACCAAAAGACTTGAGGTTTTGGTTTTTGAGCACCTGAATAAAAGCTCATTGGTGTCAGACACCTGATCAAAAACCTGAGTGGATTCCTACCAGGGTGATAGAAGAGTGGATGTACCCAGGTTGGGGAACCACTATAAATTTCTTGTGTCGTCTGCTTTCCCTTTTATTTTGTTTTGACTGTGTTGTTTTGTGATTAAATAGGTTGTTGTGCTTATTTATTTTATTTACTGACCTGTTCACTTAGGAATACAACAAAAGTTGTAAAGTTTTGTAAGAGAGCACAATACTCTATTCACCCCCCCCCTCTAGAGTATTTCATATCTACCTTCACTTGCAATTGGTATCAAAGCCAGGTTGGTTAAAATACCACACCTTAAGAGATCAAGTGGTTGTACAGGCTAACACCTGAATCATAAAGATCCCTCTAGTTAGATCTGTTTGTTTTGATTTTGTTATTATATTTATTTCTTCACAGACATTTCTCAAAACAAAGATTATGCAAGCATCAGACCTCCAATACGCAATCTTAACAAGTTTGCCATCTGGAAGGCAAGAATCAAATTATACATGAATTCTATTGATGAGGATATTTTTGCTTCTATTTTGACAGGAGTACCTCCAACACCTACAGCTTCTACAAGCACCTCCACCAACATGACTGCAGTACCTCCTCCAGAGAATAATGATGCCTACAAGAAAGCCAAAATTGTAGATGCAAAGGCAATGAATATCTTGGCTCAAACAATGTCAGATGACATATTTCAGAAGATGGCTGAGTGCACCTCAGCCAAGGCCATTTGGGATTCTCTCAACCAAATGGTAGCTGGTTCAGCAAATGAAAGAAAAGACAGGAGATCAAACCTCATATCCATGTATGAGAATTTCAAGAACGATGAGGCTGAACCAGTGGCTGAGATGTACAACAGGTTGAGCTCAATCATTAATGAGCTCAAAACCTTGGATAAGTACATCACCCTGACAGAGGTGAATGATAAGATCTTGATGTGCTTCCCTAGCTCTTGGGATTCAAGAATCTAGCCTATCAAAGAATCCAGAAGCCTAAATGAGATATCAACTGAATCTCTGCTAGGCAAATTAAAGTCTTATGAGCAGCTGATAAAATCAAGAGAAGCAGCTGAACAGAAGTCAACAACTCCAGTGAGAAAAGATCACAGCATAGCCTCCAAGACATCTGAGGAAAGTGAGACCTCAACATCCAATGAGGAACTCATGAGCCTCTTTGCAAAAAGATTCTATAAGATGGCTAGAAAGGATTTCATACGGAAATCATCCAGGCAGGATGATAAGCCCAGATTTGATAAGGCACCAACCAAGGAGGTTGTGTGCTTTGGATGCAGAAAGCCTGGACATTATATCTCTGAATGTCCAGAAAATCAGAAGAAGGAGAAAAATAGAGAAAAGGACTCCAAGAGAAAACACAGCAGCAGACCCTCTTCCAGCAAGTATAAAAAGAAAGATAAGGGCTTTGTTGCTGAGATATGGAGTGATACTGAAGAAGAATCATCCTCTTCCAGCTCAAGTGAAGAAGAGGAAGAAGCAAGATCCAAGGAGGCTTGCCTTATGGCAATTTATGCCTCCAGGAGCAATTCTGGATCAGAAGGAGAATCTGAAGATGAAGCAGCCTCAGACTCAGAAGCAGATCAGGTTCTTTCAAGCTTTGATTTCAATTCTGATTTATTTAAAACTGAATTCAAAACTATGTGCTTAGACTTAATTAACTCAGAAAAAGAAATAAAAACCCTTAGAGAAAGACTAGGAAATCTTGAATCTGTCAACTCAGAAAATATTAAACTACAAGATCAACTAACTCTAGCAAATGAACAGATAATTTAATTAAAATCTAATTTATGTGAGGCCAAACAACTTGAGCAATCTCTCAATAGGAGAAGTCTCAAGCTGATGGACATAACAAGCACAGTAAATGCCAGATTGAATGGCAAGCTGGGCTTGGGTGCATCATCAGGTTTGCCCCCCATAATTAACAAAAATATTCTTTCCACACCCATTAAATTTATTTCTGCCAAGGGAAAAGAAAAGATAATAGACAAACCAATGTCAGAAAATAACCCAAAACCCATAGAAAAGAGAAATAGAAATCAGAAAACAGTTAATAAAAATAAGGTTCAGCAGTATTCGTCGAACTCAGATCGATAAAATGTGGCCAGTTCGTCGAACCCAGATCGACGAACGCTGAACGCAAACTTCAGTTATAACAATTCGTCTAACTGCGATCGACGAACTTTGTATGGTTCGACGAGCAGAGGTCGACGAACTTGGGGGCAGAAAATGACTACTATCATTATCTGAGCAGAGATCGATGATCTCAGCCCTATTCGTCAACTCTGGTCGACAAACTTACAGAAATTCGTCGAACCCAGAAGGACCAAACTTAAATCATTTCTCTTACAGAAATTCTAAGCCAACTAATAAACCATTAAAACCAGTAGCTAATTGGGTCATTCCACCTATGAGATATCACCCCTTAGGTTACAAATCTCAACCTACCTTATCAGTTATTTCAAGTTTTTCATTTCAACCAAATAAATGACCCAAGGTAACCTGGGTCAAGAACAATTGACTTTTGTTTTTCATTACAGGTACAAGTGAAGAGCTGTCCAAGGGTAAGTCAGACCTGATACTTGGATAGTGGTTGCTCCAAGCATATGACAGGAAGCAAGGCCAATCTATCCAATTACAAGTCTAAGCTAGGACCAAATGTGATCTTTGGTGATTCAAATAGTGTCCAGTCTGAAGGATATGGAGCAGTAAAGATTGGAACAGTTACCTTCAAGAAAGTAACATATGTAAGAGGACTTAAACATAACCTAATATCCATAAGCCAATTTTGTGATGAAGGTTATCAGGTACACTTTAACTCTACCTCTTGTTCTATTATCAATAATGAAAACCAAACTGTTTAAATTGATTTAGACAAGGCAACATATATCTAGTAGATTTTATTTCTGCCAAAACTGATGTTTGTTTACTCAATATCACTAGTAACCAAAATGAGTTGTGGCATAAAAGGTTAGGACATGTAAACCTTAAGAATATAGCTAGGTTATCTAAAGACAAACTTATTAGAGGCTTACCTTCTGGCCCCTACAAGAAGGAAAGCCTATGCAGGGCTTGTCAATTAGGCAAGCAAACTAAAACTTGTTTCAAATCCATTAATAAAAGTGATTCACCTAGGATTTTGTATTTGCTTCATATAGATCTATTTGGACCCATTGCAGTACAAAACCTAGGAGGGAAGTCTTATACTTTAGTGATTGTTGATGACTTCTCCAGATTCAGTTGGGTAGCCTTTCTGAGAGCTAAGTCAGATACATTCAAGGTTCTTACAGATTTTCTTAGGACCATACAAATTGAGTTCTCTACTTATGTTGCATTGATCAGAAGTGATTATGGCACAGAGTTTGAGTCTCTTCTTGTGCATGAGTTCTATGAGAAGGAGGGTATCAGGCAGTGCTTCTCAGCTCCTAGAACTCCCCAACAAAATGGGGTAGCTGAAAGGAAAAATAGGACACCCATTGAATCTGCAGGCACATTATTGGCAGATGCTTACATGCCTCTATCCTATTGGGCAGAAGCTGTAAACACTGACAACTATATCCTGAATAGAAGCCTTATACATAAGCTGAAAAATAACTCCCCCTATGAATTGCTTAAATGGAAGAAACCTAAAATCACATACTTTAAAGTTTTTGGTTGTATATGTTATATTCACACTAATAACAAAAGATACATTATAAAGTTTGAGGCTAAGGCTGAAGAAGGGATTTTTCTAGGATACTCCCAAGTAAGCAAGGCCTATAGGGTTTTTAATAAATCATCTCTTAAAATTGAAGAATCAGTCCATGTATCTTTTGATGAAGCTATCATGTCTTATAAGGAGAAAGAGATTTCTACCAAAAGCCTTTTGCAGGTTCCACAACTGTGTGAGTCTATGGATGGACTAATCCTTTCCCAAGAGGTATCAACCCATCCTTCTCCACAGGTTGCTGAAGACAGTGAAGAAGAAATTCAAGTGAAGTGGCTAAACTTCCCTCAATAGCTAATAACATTCCTCAAGAGAAATTAGTTATAGAAGTTGTTGCTGAACAAACTCCACCAACTGATCTTGTCACACTTAGAGATCACCCCAGATCTCAAGTGATTGGAGACATTTCAGTAGGTCTACAAACAAGGCATCAACTCAACCAAGACATGATGTAAGTCTGTTTTATCTCTAAGATTGAACCTCTCACCATCCATGAAGCTGAGCAAGATCCACACTGGATCATTGCAATGCAAGAGAAACTAAATTAGTTTGAGAGATGTAGAGTTTGGGATTTGGATCCAAGACCTCATAACTACCCAGTTATTGGAACCAAATGGGTCTATAGAAACAAGTTGGATGCTCAAGGGAACATAGTGAGAAACAAGGCTAGGCTTGTTGCTCAAGGATACAGGCAAGAGAAAGGAATTGACTATGACCAAACCTTTGCCCCTGTTGCAAGGTTAGAGGCCATAAGAATTTTCCTTGCCTATGCAGCTCACAGGAGATTCAAAGTTTTCCAAATGGATGTCAAGAGTGCATTCTTGAATGGAGTGCTTCAAGAAGAGGTTTATGTAGAACAACCTCCAGGTTTTATCTGTCTAACTCAACCCTCTTTTGTATTTAAATTGCATAAAGCTCTCTATGGTTTAAAGCAAGCTCCAAGAGCTTGCTATGAGACCTTAGCAAGCTCTCTTTTAGAGCATAAATTTACAAGAGCAACCATAGATAAAACTCTTTTCACTAGACATCATAAGGACCAAATTTTGTTAGTACAAATATATGTGGATGACATCATCTTTGGGTCTACTGAATCCAAATTGTGCAAGAGGTTTGCTGACCTCATGCATTCAAAATTTGAGATGAGTAGCATGGGTGAGCTTTCCTACTTCCTTGGTCTCCAAGTGAAGCAGCTCCCTGATGGTATCTTCCTCTCCCAAGCTAAGTATGCTAAAGAGCTTATTAAGAAGTTTGGGATGGGTGATGCTTTAGGAATGAAAACAGCTATGGCTACAAATGTTGTTGTGGATTCTGATGCAGCAGGAAAACCTGTAGATCAAAAGCATTATAGGGTAATTGTTGGATCCCTATTATACCTAACAGATAGCAGACCTGATATCATGTTTGCCACATGCCTTTGTGCTAGGTTCCAAGTGAACCCCAAAGAATCTCACCTTATTTTCTTAAAAATAATTTTGAGATATATAAAGAGTTGTCCTAATCTAGGACTCTGGTATCTTGTAGAGTCAGAGTTTGAGTTAACTGGATACTCAGATGCTGACTATGCTGGATATAGAGTGGACAGGAAGAGTACCTCTGGAACTTGCCAATTCTTGGGTATGAGACTTGTCTCCTGGTTTTGTAAAAATCAAACAACTGTGTCTACATCAACTGCAGAAGCAGAATACATGGCTGCTGGCAGCTGCTGTTCACAAATGTTATGGATACAAAACCAACTCCTAGACTATGGTGTCAACTTAAATAATTCAATATTATTTTGTGATAATACTAGTGCTATTGCTATAGCATAGAATCCATTTCACCATAGTAGGACTAAGCATATTGAAATAAGACATCATTTCATTAGAGACAATGTAGACAAAAAGAAAATTAACATAATCCTTATTTCTACTGATTTACAGAGAGCAGACATTTTCACCAAACTCTTGGATGAGAAAAATCATTTGTTCTTTATAAATCAACTGGGAATGATCAATATAGGAGAGTTAAATTAGTTTCTGTCTGCATTCGAGGAATTTTCCAGAGTTCGTCGAACGGAGTTCGACGAATTAGGGAAAGTTTGGGAGATGCTCGTCGACCGGAGATCGACGAATTCTCTGTGTGGAAACAATTTTCGTCGACCGTAGATCGACGAACTTTGCTTCAGAAGGCATTTCGTCGAACGGAGTTCGACGAACTGTTTTCAATTCGTTTGGATGAGATCGACGAATTATTTATCTATAATTTATTTCGTCGACCTCAGTTCGAAGAACTGTTTCTTTTTCGTGCAACGGAGATTGTCGATTCATATTCTGGAAACCTTATATCTAGGTTTTCTTCAACCTCCATCCTGCGCTTTCTGTTCTGTTGCTCTTGATCGTCGTTTTCTCTGTCTCTCTTGCAGGTCATCAATGGCGGTTCCAGTAAGCACCTTAGCCGCAATGAAATTCGACACTGGCTTTGACATGGATTTTGATTCTTTCCAGCACTCTACATTCTGGAACTTTTGGAAGAACTTGGTCTCAAAGACTTTATGACTAGATGGATTAAACTGCATGCAACTGAAATTAGAGAATGGGTATACACTTCTATAGTTTCTGAGGAAAATGTTCTGACAGGAAATATTCGGAGTAATGCTGTCTCTCTATCTCCCGCCGTTCTTTTTGAAATTTTTAGGTTGGTAAATGGAGAAGATGACATGGATATGGATTCTTAAGAATACAGTTCGATGCTGAAGTTGATGGGGTTTTCTGGAAGAAACCCTAACAAGTTGTTAAAGAAACAACTGTCTGCCACCTACCAGTTCTTGGTGGATATCGTGGGAAAGGAACTGATGGGCAAGCACACCACAGACGACTACATAACCAGACATCAATTTCTTGTCTTGTGTGCGGTGGTCAATAAGCGTCCTGTTGATTGGAGCAAGATCTTCTTTGAATTGATCAAGAAGAAGAACAACAAGAAAGAGGTTTGTTTTGGAAGAATCCTGTGGATCTTCCTTAAGGAAAAGGCTGGTGAATTCATGTTCTCCCCGACCATCTTCATCAATGCCAGCAAGCGCCTCACCTACGCTTTGTTTGGCAGATGGGAGAGGATGATCTCCAAGCCATCCAAGGCTTCCTCCTCTTCCATCACTGTTTCAGAAGGCACCAGGGCTGTTAAAGCCACTCCCACACATGCTGAGGAGATCCTTCCCCCTCCACCATATCTTCCAGCACCCCTTCCAACAAAGCAGCCTCCTCATGTGTCTACTACTCCATCTCCACCACTGGACATCACCAACATCCCATCTCCACCTCCATCTTCCCCTCTGCAAGCTAATCAACAATCAACACCCCCTGCTTCACCTCATAACACACATAATCTTACACCTCCTCAGTCTCCACTTCCCCCCTCATTTGTCCTCCATTCCATTTTACAGCCTACCCACAAACATTGCCATGCCAGATGCCACCATTCCATCTTCATCACCATCCACTCATCACATATCTGCCATTCCACCCTCCATTCCATCCTTAGTTGCTCCCTCCTCCACACATAATGCAACATCCTCTTCCCCCTCCTCCTTTGATTCAACTACCATTTCATCTATCCTCACCTTCCTCACTCCTCTCACCAAAACCCTTATCACAGAGGCCATTACACCTCTTGTGAATTCTATTAATTCTTTATCTGCCCATGTTTCTGCCCTTTCTGCTACCCCTCCTCAGTCCAGGGCCTGGCCTCAGTCCCCACTAAACCCAGGTACGGGGAGATGCCTGATGATGAAGTAGTAGCTCAAGCCTCAGATACAACTTCCCCAGCAGATACAGCTTCAGAAGTTCTTCCAGATTGTACAGATACAGAGTTAATTGATTTTATTAATTTTATTAATACTGATATGGATATTGCTGACATGGATACTGCTGAAACTGTTGGTGATTTTTCTCTCAATCCCACAGTTAATCTACAAGAATTACTGCAAGTTTTTGATACTGTACATATGCAGTCTCTTCCAGCTGACTTTACTAAGCCACAGTTAGATATTGTGCCCTATACATCTCCAGCTAGTCCAGCAGTTGATAAGCAACTCCGTGATAGTTTTGTTATCCCAGCTTTAGCTTCAATCTCTGCAGCTAGTCCAGAAGATATTCCAGAAGCCATCTCAGCCCCAAGTTTTGTCATGGATGGCTCACCAATGCCAGATTTGGATGAGTTAATTTTGGCTGATATTGAAGAAGAGAATAAGGCAGCAGCTGAAAGCTCTATCCCCATTATTTCTGATTCCTGTACAGTCTCCTCCTCAACTATTGCTGAAACTCCAGTTCATGAAATTTCTACCCATGTTACAGCAAAAGCTGTTATTGATGATAAAGCTTTAAAAGCATTGGATGCTTTATATGATAACCCTCAGGGTTCTGATACTGAAGATGATGAAGCTGATGATGATGATGATTCAGATGAAGAAGCTTCCAAGAAGAAAAAGAAATTGCTGTCAAAGAAAAGGAAGGCTCCTCCTCCTCCAGCTCCTAAGCCCAATCCCACTGCTGACACTCCCTACTATATTCTGCATAATGTTGCTCCTTACAAGGGAATGCCTGCATGGATGTGGTTATCAAAGAACCAACAGAAGGAAAGGAAAAGAAGTAGGAGATATTCTCCTCCTCCAGTCCACAGATATAGAAAGGATCCACCATCTCCTCCTCCTCCAGCAGCTGGTGCTTATGGCTCTAGCTCTCAGAGATTAGCCCCCATACAAACCTATCAGAGACAGTCAGGGAGATCATCTTGAAGAAGCCAGCAGAGGCAACCTTCCTCAGGAAATCAACATCAGCAGCAACAATCTCAGCAGCAACAACAAATATCTGAATTACAAAAAGCTGACAGTCCAAAAAGGCCTCTCTCTCCTCCTATTCCATTCGAAGATCCTGAAACTGCAAATACTGCTAAAAAGGCCAGATTCCAGGAGCTAACTGGCCTATCTTTGATCAATAAAGCAAAGGCTGAAGGAAAAGACACATCAGGTTTAACAATTATGTCAAAGTACAGGAAATAAGAGTTAAAAAGGTTTGACAAAGGCAACAAGCTCTTCAATGTTGATGATTATATGAAGCTCCATCTAGAAGCAGTTGTCCCCAGAGCTACTTCACTGAAGATCATTGGGGTAGCTGACATGACCATGACTCAGACAGAGGCTTCAAATCCAAACAGAGAAATTATCTTCAAAAATCCAGGAGAGAAGACAACAGAAGACAGGTCTATTCAGAAAAAGAAGAAGTAATCTTTATTTTATTTCTATTTCATTCTGCAATTTGTTTTCAAACTATGTTATTTGTTTAAACAAAGCCATGTACATATATATCTGTTGCATGTGTCAGTAATTCTCTGCCAGATATATTTATTTTCTTACTTTATTTATCTCTTTTGAGTCTCTTAGTGACCTCACCCAAATAGGCGGAGATTGTTGGATCCCTAGTTGATTTGGGCTAGGTTCACTGTCTTAGGATGTGACCCAACCTGTATAACCAGGGTCAAATTTGTGTCCTACACTCTAGGCCAAGTCCTTAGAGTCAACTTCAGATGGACAAGCTATCATCAAGACCATCAGAGACTCCAGACTTAGAAGAATTCAAGACTACGTAAAATGAGTTCGACATTCGTCGAACTTAGGTCGACGAAAGGTGTTATGCGCTCGACAAAATGTGTTCTGCGCTCGACGAATTCAGTTCTCGGCTCGACGATTTCTGGTCGACGATTTGAATCCTTCTCAGTCAGAGACTTTTCAGATTCTAAGTCCACAATCATTTTTCGCTCGACAAATTTGGATCTCTGTTTGACAAATAAAGACTGACAGTGATGATTATCTGTTCGACGAATTTGGATCTCAGCTCGACGAATAAAGATTGTCAATTCGACGAAGATTGTAGCAGTATTGACAAGTTTCCCTAGAAGACTAAGTGCTATTGTCTCGTCGACGAACTCATCAGCTCAGCTCGACGAACTGTGAACTCAGCTCGACGATTCCTATTCTTCATTTGATGATTCCAGACTAGGTCTTCTCCAGTTTCCCGTCCCATTCCTTGGCGATGATTCCTGAGCAATTAATGCCAAATATTCTTGGAATGTTACCGTTAGAACGCGCATTGATCAACAATTATTTCATGGCGTTTTTCCATGGGACAGTTAGGGAAATCATTGATTGTCACTTCCTTCCCAGGGCGACTGCATTTACTGCTCAAACATTCAAATTTCGGTTGTTCTCCTGACATTAAACAGTCAGAAAAGAAAAGGATCAAGACAACAACACATACCAGACACACAAACAGACATTGCACAGAAGAACAATCTTACAACAATCAAAAAAAGTTCTTTACTGCAAATCTGCCTAGGCCAGAGAATAATTTCATCAAGAAGAAGAAGAACATACAATCACTATCAAGAGTCTTCTTCCTTCAATCCTACAGGACAACTTCAGAAGGACAAAAAATTAATCTATCTGTCAAAGAAGTTCCTGAAGCAATCTCTGGTACAGACAGTCAAGCTTTTGAAGACCTGTTACCCTGAAGCAGTGCTCCAGATTTCCTGAACCTTTCAAGATCTCAGGGGGAGCAATCTGCAGACATCAATCCACAAGTCTTCTCAGTTGATATTGAGAAAGAGAAGACCTCATCACCTTTTTCCATCCTCTATAAAGGGTTTTAATTCCCTTCAAAATTATTCCTGGTTACAAGTCTCATACCAAAAGACTTGAGGTTTTGGTTTTTGAGCACCTGAACAAATGCTCATTGGTGTCAGGCACCTGATCAAAAACCTGAGTGGATTCCTACTAGAGTGGTAGAAGAGTGGATGTACCCAGGTTGGGGAACCACTATAAATTTCTTGTGTCATCTGTTTGCCCTTTTCTTTTGTTTTGGCCGTGTTGTTCTGTGATTAAATAGGTTGTTGTGCTTATTTATTTTATTTACTGACCTGTTCACTAAGGAATACAACAAAAATTGTAAAGTTTTGTAAGAGAGCACAATAGTCTATTCACCCCCCCCCCCCTCTAGAGTATTTCAGATCTACCTTCAATTTCAGTGCGTGACGAACATGATCAAATTCAATCACTTTTTCGACTCTAATGTTTGCATTTTCAATTCCAGGAAATGTTTGATATGTTGAGTGTGTATAACTACCTGTGCTCCTCCTGGCTTTAGATCATGAAGCCATTCCTGAAAATAGTTACAAACGTCAATTTTAAAAACTGTCACGATATTGTCAGGCGGGCGATATCTAAAATCCTTCAAATCATCGTTAAGACATGAATTTCCTCAAATCAACATCACTACTTACTGGATATCACACATAGATCAATTCTTGACGATATTTCTTAACAAATTTTTAAAAAAATACAAACTACTATTCGTCATCTTCTTCCCTAAAAAAATTCATTTTTGTTAAGCAATCTACTTATGAACACCCTATATCTATGTTTTTATATACTTCATATTACCTGATCTATGCTTTCACTTCATCTATCAAATGGATCTATGCCCTCTTCACTCAAAAATTACAATTTTCAAACTCATGCGTAGTTCTAGACAAATCAACCTCAAATCTGAAATTTTCTCACTTAAAATTTCATGAAATCTCCTCAATCTTTCCTCAATACATTTGAATCAACAAATCCTAAAGAAAGGAAACCAAAATTGCATAAACATACCTTTATTTAGAGTATTCGTAGACGTACGGATAGGTTTTCGCTGGAGAGTTTCAGCAAAAAATGCTCTAACTGATGCCTTCCTTGCAGATCTGGCAGCTTTTATATTTTAGTGATATCACCGATCGGCGATAGCTAAAAATTCCTAAATTACCCTCTCTGATCAGATATCTATTTTTGTATGACTGCCACTATTCTTTTCATCCACATATTATTTCTTTATCTTCTTTAGCCATTGTACAATGTTTATTCTATTATATTAGGTTACCTCTAACATTGTGTCATATTCAAAATTTTAATATCATTTTGTCTATACAACTCTGCTAGTGTATTTTAATTGTGCAACTGTTTTCGAATGCCTCTAAGTATGAGAAATATTTTATTTTTGAAAATGCTCTCTCACTCACAATTGTGAAAATTTTAATATGTGTTTATCTTTATTACATATGTGAATTGTGTGTGTTATACCATAACCACTAGAATTTCATAAACTCTTACTTTATCCTTGTTTTTATACATAATTCAAATTTGATTATCATATATTACCACACAAGTGAATTCGAAGCACTTTGTCACACCAAAATAAAAAATTATTATTGTTTAAAAAACAAAAAAATCAATAAATCAACATCTTTGTTGATTAATTTTAAAATAAAATTGTTGACAAGGAACCTACAACAAGCACCACTCACCCTCCTGATAAGTCATCATAAGCATTGTGAAGTTAAGCACCTTGGAAAAAATTGTAAACTGTCTTGTGTAATCTCTATATGGCTATTCATTCAGTTTATGTGCTATGGATTCTTGGATAGAAGTACGGCTCTTTATTTATATTTCTATGTTATGATTGTACATTTCACTTGTTCTTGTACGTTTTAAGTTTATACATATGTGTTTTTCATCTAACTCTCACTTGTACACTACATTATCATCTATAACATTTCATCTCATGCGAATTGAACTGAAAATAATTCTAATTCTTTTGTTCACCAGTGTATGTCACTATGATATAACTGGATGAATTTGGCAATGTTTGTGTTCATTCACACTCCTCATTTTTATACATTTTTTCACATGTTCTACACTTGACTTTCAATTTGTGATTTTTTATATTTTGCTTCCGCAAACACTCTCTTGTTTTCATTCCATGTTATATTCTCATCTTATTTTTGATAATACAAAAGGGGGAGAAATTTTTGAGAAACGTTCATTAAGATTAGTAAATATAAATAAAAATTACATTTTTGCAAGCTTCTATTTAGGGGAAGCACAAATGTAGGGGGGAGTAACATCCAAGCATAGTTTGTGCACAAGCAAATACTTATTCTTGCTCATCACATTATCTAATACTTTATAGGTCATTCATGATTTTTTTCTAAGTGGATTTGTTATTATCAAAAGGGGGATATTGTTGGAGCATGTGTTTCATGCTTCTTGGTTTGCTAATAACAAATCTCATTTGTATTTGATTATCATGTATTTATGATGTGCAGATATAACAGGTCTAACACTCAAATCATTTTGGTCTTATATTCGGGATTACAAAGAGAAGTTAAGGTGATATCACGTAGCAATATCCAGTATCTCCACTAGACCAGTACGAGACTGAATTTGTACTTGAGAAAGAAGTAAACTGAAATTAATAAAAGAACTGGACCAGTACAATACTGGAGTAGTGCTGAAAAGAAAGAACAGATCTGATTGTAATAAAAAGTAACTGGACTAGTATGAGACTGGAATAAAGAAAGTGCAATAAATAAAAAGGTTAGTAGTCCAATCACTCCATTCTTGGGAGGATTCTGTTTCAACTTTGTTCATAGGAGGAAAGTTTAGTTCCAGCTCTGTTCAGAGGAGGAAACTTTGGTTCCGTCTCCGTTCATAAGAGGAAAGTTCAGTTCTGTCTCTGTTCATAGGAGGAAAGCGTAATTCCATCTCCATTTTTAAAAGGAATGTTCTGTTTTATTTCTATTCATCAGAAGTTTTTTTTGAGTTTCACTCATTATTAAAGTCATATAATTAGATGAGCTGTGTCTCTTAAACATAGCTTAATCGGACCAAAGAACCTTATTATGGGTTTCACATTTTAATATTCATTCATGAATTGTAGAAAACCTTGTTGCTCAAGCTGGGCCAAATCTGAGCATTTTCGTAGAATGCCTTATTTTCCTCAAACATTAATCTCGAGAATCATTTCAAAATAATGGGGAAATTCCAACATCCGGTTTGAGGTTGGGCCTTTTTTACTTAAAGCTCGCACTCCTCATCTCCCAATTTACCCGAGAATTACTTTCAAAAAAACAAGGCGCTCGATAAATTGTTGAATCCTTGAAACACTCTGAGCATGAAATCTTGCCTCGAAAATTCTTGTTGCCTAATTACTTGAAACATAATGCTCAATTTAAAACATGATCATGCTCCACAATTCTTTTCCCAAGTATTTGAACGCATCTATATCAAAACGCGGCCCTAGGCTCCGTAAAATTGGAAAAACTTCAATTTTCACTCAAGAGTGCCCAAATTTTTATACAACATCAAAGAGGACCTAATTTGAGCGAACAAATATTTTCAGAATTTTCTGATCAATTTTGCGCCTATAATTTGGCCAAATAATTATTATTTAAGATCTTTGGAGCACAAAATTATTTTATTAAAATTTCCAAAAAAATTTGAGTGCATAGCCCTCATAAAGCGGAATAACTTTATTATTCAAATATTTTTTCACTAGGAGCCACCACTGTTCCCAAAAAATCATCAATGTTTTGTACAGTTTTTGGTCTGTATATAACAATATTCTCAGGATCCTGTGGTTGAGATTGAGCTATACAGCAGGAATTATTATTCTGTCCCCAAAGCAGATTGGGTACGGATTTGCCGTGGGAGTTCAGAAATTCACGCAGGCACATAATTTAATATTGTCGCTGCCAGGCAATCAACATCACCAAGATTAGTAGCAGTCATGCATTGCTGGAGGTGTAGTAGAAATAAAACTTTGCCACCACCAGCCGGTAACTACAAGACGTCGGTGCGACACCCGATCGACTCATTGGGGGCTGGTGAAACCATCGGCGGCGGTCCGGCAGCCCAGTGCCACCGTCCACAGTCGGAATTTCTCAACACGACAGTGGGTGGCGCAAACTGATCTGCTCCCGATGATGTTGTGCCGCCTTGCCGCCCTGGTGGCTCCCAGTCCACTGTATCATCCCATCCAGCGTGCTAAGGGTCGGACTTTCCTCTGGTAGTAGCTCGGTAGCCTATCACCGCCGGCCAATGCCTAAAAAAACGTGCGCAGAGACCTGATAAGAAAAATAAAGCTCTCGGGTGTCGCCGAAATCGCATTTTCCGGCGTCACAACCATCTTCCACATCCTATGATTGGTTTTCCTGCAGTGTAGCATCATCCCAGTGCCTCCTCTAGCACTGGGCAGAGCTCACCCTATTAAGCCCGGAATCCGCGACAAGTTCGCGCAGCTTTCCAGACCGAGCGGCCTGGTTCTTCTAGCCGCCAAGCATGTCAAGCTGACCGGTCGTTAGAGACCGGCCGGCCTGTGCCTTCTAGCCACCTCCCACGTCAAATCAGCTTGTCATCAGTGAAGCCGGGCGGTCTCCATGTCAGGCCACCACCAGCGCCGACCCAGCTCAATGCCAATACAAAGGGCCCAGACCATCAGCTCGCCAGGAAGAATCCACCAGGCCGCGCGGCTTCCATCCATTCTCTTTTTCTGCTCTTTTTCTTCCCCTCACCTCTGCTCGATTCTCATGTACCTAGGGCAACCGTTAACTTTAGCCCTGCCCGTATGGGCAGGCCCCCGAGCCTATAAATGGGGGGAGGGTGCACTTCCCAATACATGCTGACTCGTATCCTGGAGCTCGCTTGTTAGGAGTTGCGGTCTCGAGTCTAGTGCTTTGCGGCTTGCAGTACGGCCGGCTTCATCTCTCCTTTTCTTCTTGTAACCGCCTCTCACTCTGAATAAAAGGAAAGTCCATCGCAGGAGTGACATTTAAGCTGCGGCGGGCGAACTCTGCTGTTGTCGCTGCCAGCGGCCTCCTTTTCTGCCCCTTAGCTATGACCGCTAGTAACTGACTATTTGACAGTCTCCTCTTTTCCCTTCCTTCCCCCAGTGCTTGAACCGTTAGCTGGTGGTGACCAACTCCCTATCCATTTTGTGCATCAACAGTTAACACACAGCCTTCAGATTATGTTAAGCCCGGAATCCGCGACCAGTTCGCGCACCTTTCCAGACCGGGCGGCCTGGTTCTTCTAGCCGCCAAGCATGTCAAGCCGACCGGTCGTCAGAGACCGGCCGACCTGTGCCTTCTAGCCGCTACCCACGTCAAATCGGCTTGTCGTCAGTGAAGCCGGGCGGTCTCCATGTCAGGCCGCTACTAGCACCGACCCATCTCAACGCCAAAGCCCAGGGCCCAGACCCTCAGCTCGCCAGGAAGAATCTGCCATGTCGTGCGGCTTCCCGCCTTTCTCTTTTTCTACTCATTTGCTTCCCCTCACCTCTGCCCGGTTCTCATGTACCTCGGGCAGCCGGTAACTTTAGCCCTGCCCATTTAGGCAGGCCCCCGAGCCAATAAATAGGGGGAGGGTGCACTTCCCAAGACACGCTGACTCATATCCAGGAGCTCGCTTGTTTGGAGCTGCGGTATCTAGTCTAGTGCTTTGCAGTTTGAAGTCCGTTCGGCTCCATCTCTTCTTTCCTTATTGTAACGGCTTCTCACTCTGAATAAAAAGAAAGCCCGTCGCAGGAGTGGCTTTTAAGCTGCGGCAGGCGAACTCTGCTGTTGCCGCTGCCAGCGGCCTCCTTTTTTGTCCCTTAGCTACGACTGCTAGTAACGGACTATTCGACAGTCTCCTCTTTTCCCTTCCTTCCCCTAGTGCACGAACCGTTAGCTGGTGGTGCCCGACTCCCTGTCCATTTTCGTGCATCAACAGTTAAAATGCGACCTTCAGATCTCGATTAGTCGATGGAATCAACGGTTTAGTGGGTCAGACAGCTCTTGCTACTATAGCTCGGCGGCCTGTCGAGCTGGCCACGACTTCGCCCGCTAAGGTTTTCAGCCCACCTCCAACACTGTAGAACCTGTCGTTTTACCCGCCAGCTTTTCTGCCTGTCTTCCTATCGGTTTATCCCATTGTCCAACCGCCAGATCAAGACGCGGATGGTCAGCGGTTTCTGAGAAAAGTTTGGCTATTTTCTTCCTTTCAAAATTAATCCTGCAAAGGGACAGAGTGAATCTAATTTCATCTCAATTACTGCTGATCTCTCAGAAGTGAAAGATTGTTCATATTTTAACGACGGGGCCCTTGGCAATGATAACAAATTCTCTCAGAGTTGGGTTGAACATGCTCCAAAATCTGTTGCAAGTGAACCTCCTTATAAAGAAGAAGAAGAAGTCCCGTCTCCATTCATTGATCGGATTCGTTGGGATACTGTCTCTGATGATTTCAGAGTACCACATCTCCCAGAAAATGCCGGATGTGATGATCCGTTTTCTCATTTACAAGCCTTTGAATCGGCTATTTCATTAAGAAAGGTGTCAAACAGAATAAAATGCAAACTCCTTATTATATCTTTTGGCTACATTGCAAGGGAATGGTTCTATAGTCTGCCACCTCGATCGGTAACCAGTTTTAAAGATCTTCGAAGTCAATTCATTTTAAGGTTCACTACTTACAGGAAGCAGAGAAGAGACGTTGGATCTCACTTCTGAATCAAGCAAGGAATTGACGAGTCTAATCCGGATTTCGTTGACCGGTTCCAAAAGGAAGTTCTGGATGTTTGTAGCATCCATCAAGATTATTGCTTACATGCTTTCATAAATGGACTTCGAGAAGGCCCTTTGAAATTTAAGATCACCACAAAGGACTCGAAAACTTATGGAGATCTTATTGAAATCGTTAATAGGTTTATAATGGGTGAAGAAGCAAATAAAGGTTATATCTTGTTTTTGAATCAGATGACTATAAAACCTCAGGGGACTTCTGGTGATCAGCAATTTATTTCCTCCCAAGATGTCTCACAAATTAAAAATTGCGAATCTCCTCTTTTTCTTCTGGATAGGCCTACATTACCACTTCAGCAGAACGAATTATCTGAGTTTGTAAAAGCACATCCAGCCACCTCTTCGGGTCCAAAAACTCTAAAGCGTAAAAAAGGTTCAGATAGATATGTTAAATTTAAAATTCCTATGGAGGACCTTCTGATGATTCTTCAAGAAATGCCTGAGTTCAAAAGGCTTCGGCGTATGAAGTCGAAAAGAAAATATCGCCATGAGGAGCTTTTTTGTAAGTACCATAAAGATGTTGGTCATTAGATAGAAGATTTCTTGGCTTTCAGAGAGTTAGTTAATCAACTTGCAAGAGCTGGGAAGCTACAAGACTATGTCATTCAGTGATTTTCTAAGGCATTCTTCTCGGTCTTATTCAATGGTTCAAGCAAGGACTTCCTTTTTCTCTATGATAAAAGTGCTTAAGATCGGAATAATATATAAAGTCCCCTTGGCAATTGGTATTAATGGGGCACAGTCAAGCTTCGAGCATATATCCTTTTGCCACATCCTTAAAACAAACAAGCATTATCTTTCATTTGAAGCTTATTTTTTAGCTTTACTTATAATTCTAACATGCATGCATATGGGGGCAAAATGCCCTTTGAATTCTTAAGCCCTCCACATCCCACTTGACATCAGTCGCAAACGTGTAGTGGATATTCCGCTTGACATCAGTCGCAGACATTACGTACTTGTCCCGCTTGACATCAGTCGCAGACATTGTGTACTTGTCCCGCTTGACATCTGTCGCGGATATTAAGAATTTTAATCTCTCTTTTGTGTTCTTTGTGTGGAAAGTACTGCCACACGCACCTGCCCACATCGGTACATAAGCCCATAGCTCCATCTATTCTTGCAGGACAACACGAGCCTATCCACTATCTTGCGGTTTTATTAAGCGGCATGTGCCACTTTATATCATTCAATACACAGACCGCGTGGTTACTCTTTTTAGCTTAAATTATTTAGCTTCTATGTGCCTATTTGCCAGTTTTTTATTCATATAGTCGAGAAGTCGGTCGACCTATGTCTGGCAGTTAATTCTTGGCCTTAGTCCGCCGGCTTATGCTATCAATTATACTAGTCGACCTGCAACTTGCCACCACAAAATTAGTATGGGTTCGGTCCCTACTGTTGAAGTTGGAGACCGGGCGGTCTGTCTTGGCGGGTTGGAGACCGCGCGGTCTGGCGGTTTGACTCGGCGACTTGTAAACCGGGCGGTCTAGCAATCTTCATAGGCGACCTCTCTGCATCTCTTATTGTAAGCCGTGCGGTTAGTCCTTATGTCTAACCGCGCGGCCTGTGCGGTTTACTTTGTACAGTCCGCTTAGCTTGTAAATTTTAGTCCCACATCTCTTATTTGTATTCTCTCTTCTCTCCTCCATTCTATATAAGGGAGGGCATACCTTTGTAATAGTCATCATTTTTGGATAATAAAATTTCGATTATTCAAAAGTTTATTCGGCTTGTTCTCTTCTTTTCGCTTCCTTTCTCTACTTTCTAACATGGTATCAGAGGGCACGGTCTTTTCCTCCTGATTCTGTGCGCTCTCTGTTGTTCGCGGCTTGTCTTCCGCGTTCTGCGGCTTGTTCGCGGCTTGCCTTCTCCTCTGTCCGCGCGGCTTGTTTCTATCCGCGCGGCTTGTTTCTGTCCGCTACCTGTTTGCGCGGCTTGCTCTTCTTGTTTCTCTTCTCCTCCTGCTCTTTGTCGCAGCGACCTGTTTCCGTGTCGCCGCGCTCCTTGCTCTTTCTTGCCGCTCCGACTTCCTAGTCGCTGCGGTCTGTCTCTGTCCGCGTGTGTTGTCTCTGCACTCGCGGTTTGCTGCTGTGATCTGCCTGACCGTGCGGGTTGTTCCTTTCTTACCCGCATCTTGGTCGCGGTCACCTGCTCTTCTCCTCTCTTCTGTTCGCTCGGCCTTTTCAGTCCGCGCGACCTCTTCCCCGCTGTGCCCTTGACCGCATTCTCGCAACTGCTGTGATCTGCCTGACCGTGCGGGTTGTCCCTTTCTTACCCGCATCTTGGTCGCGGTCACCTGCTCTTCTCCCCTCTTCTGTTCGCTCGGCCCTTTGCAGTCCGCGCGACTTCTTCCCCGCTGTGCCTTGATCTGAATCCTAGCCGCTCGTGTTCACGCGGCTTCTTCCCTTTTGTTCCCGCCGCGGTTTCACGCGGATTCTTCCTTGTTTGAGCGGCCTCTCCGCCTCTTCGCTCTTTGCCGCTTCTCTTGTTAGTCGCCGCGACCTCCTGGTTTAGTCGCGCGGCTTGTGCTCTGCACCTTGGTCGTGGCCCTTCGTGCCGCTGGTGTGCTGTCACCGAGACCGCTGCAGTTTCTTCTTCCTCCCTTCATGGCTTTCGCCTCGGTTGTCACGTCTTCTGGTCGTGCACACGTTGTTACTCAGGGCAAATGGCTGATCGACACTGGTGCTACGAATCATATGACCGGTCATCTCCCGTGTTTCTATCTCCTAGAAAAACATGCTCGCTTGCCCCCAGTTACTCTCGCTGACGGCTCTTCATCATCAGTTCATGGCACAGGGATAGTTCATGTCACCCCGTCTCTTCACTTGGCGGATACTCTATATGTGCCCCAGTTCCCGTGCAACTTATTATCTGTTACATCTCTTTGCAAGCAATTACAGTGTTCCGTCACATTTACTTCTACTTCTTGCTCTTTTCAGGATCCGGACTCCCAACGGACGATTGCTACTGGGACTGAGAGTGGCGGCTTATACTTCCTAGACAACATTTCTGCTTTTTCCACCTTCTCCTCCACCTCCACAGATCTTCTCCAATGGCATCTCCGCCTTGGTCATGCTCCTCCTCGTCTTCTTCGTCAACTTCTGCCCCACCTTCCTCCTCAAAGTCCTCCGCTCAACTGTGAGGCCTGTCAGCTTGGCAAGCATCACCGCTCCTCCTTCCCTCCAAAGCACGTTCGTAGCTCTACCCGTCCGTTTGATCTTATCCACTCCGACATCTGGGGTCCTTCTCCTACTCTTACCATTGGTCGGGGTAGTTCCTATTTTGTCACGTTCATTGATGATTTCTCTCGCTGTACGTCGGTGTATCTGTTAAAAGATCGCTCCGAATTATTCTCTGTATGGACATCCTTCTATATCATGATCAAAACTCAGTTTGATGTTTCTATCAAAGTTTTTCGGTCTGATAATGCCGCAGAATATCTCAGTCGTGACTTCTCTACATTCTGCATGCAAAATGGGATTCTTCATCAAACTAGTTGTGTCTATTCTTCACAACAAAATGGTGTAGCCGAACGCAAAAACCGACACCTGCTCGATGTCGCTCGCACCTTGATGACCCAGATGCATGTTCCTCGCTCCTATTGGGTCTATGCTGTTCTCCTTGCCTGCTACCTCATCAACCGCATTCCCTCCACGGTTCTCCATGGCCAAACCCCGTTCTCCATTTTGTATCCGGGCAAGGAGCCGTTTCATCTCCCTCTCCAAATCTTTGGATGCACTGCCTTTGTGCATGCCCCTTCTGCCACCCGTGATAAGCTCTCCCCTCACTCCACCAAATGTGTCTTTCTGGGGTATTCCACCGCTCAGAAAGGCTACTGTTGCTTTGATCCCGTCCTTCGTAAGCAGTTCGTCTCTGCTGACGTCACCTTCTTCGAGAATACCTCCTACTTCTCGGATGCCTCTTCTCCTCTTCTCCCAGCTTCTGATTCTCCTGCCGTTCCCTTCGTTCCCTCGTCTCCTCCTACACTCTCCACCACTACACCGTCTCCACCCCCTCCTCTTCCTCCACCTCTCTCTCTCCCTTCCCCACCACCCTCTCCCTCCTCTCCACTGCCGTCGCTCTCTTCTCCCGGGCCAACTTTCTCTACCACGGATGCTCCGGATGCCGCGGGCCCGGCTGACCTGGATCTTCCTATAGCTCTTCGCAAAGGGGTGCAGACGTGCACCTTACACCCCCTTGCTGCTGTTGTTTCCTATGATCGTCTTACTCCTTCTCGCAGGGCCTTTGCACTGGCTATCTCTGCCACTGCCACACCCCGCTCCTATCAGGAGGCCCTTGCTATTCCTCACTGGAAGATGGCCATGGATGAGGAAATGGCGACCCTCACTGAGCGGGGTACCTGGACTCTTGTTCCTCCTCCCTTTGGCACTGATGTTGTTGGCTGTCGCTGGGTCTTTGTGGTCAAATTTAGCCCAGACGGCACTGTGGATCGGTATAAGGCTTGCCTTGTGGCTAAGGGCTTTACTCAGACCTATGGGGTTGATTACTTTGACACCTTCTCCCCTGTGGCTCGTCTCAGCACAATCCGGGTTCTTCTCTCTGTGGCCGTCAATCGGGATTGGCCAATTTCTCAGCTAGACGTCAAGAATGCCTTCCTTTATGGTGATCTTCACGAGGCCGTTTACATGGAGCAACCTCCTGGGTATGTTGCTCAGGGGGAGACACGAGTATGCCGGCTGCAGAAGGCAATTTATGGCCTCAAGCAGAGTCCTCGAGCTTGGTTTGACAAGTTCAGCGGTATTGTGGTGGCTGTTGGTTTTGTGCGAAGCTCTCCTGATCACTCTCTCTTTATTCGCAAAACTCCTTCTGGGCTGGTTGTTCTTGCTGTATACGTCGATGATATTCTTCTCACTGGCGATGACCAGGAAGGGGTAGCCCTGACAAAGCTACATCTTCGCCAACATCTGATCACTAAAGATATGGGCTCTCCAAAGTACTTTCTGGGGATCGAACTCTCTCGGAAGCCCGACTCCTTAGTTCTCTCTCAGCGTAAGTATGCCCTTGATCTTTTAAAAGAGGCAGGATTGACTGGAGCTAAACCTGCCCGATGTCCCATGGCTATTGGGGAGGACAAAACCTGGACAGATGATTCGCCTCTTCTTTCAGATAGTTCGCGGTACAGGCGTCTGGTTGGTAAGCTCATATATCTCACAGTGACCAGACCCGACATTTCTTATGCTGTGGGCAAGGTGAGTCAATTCATGCAAGCGCCCAGGGATTGTCATCTTCAGTCCGCCTTGCGGATCTTGGAATATGTCAAAGCAGCGCCTGGGAAAGGATTACTGTTTCAGAAGAATGGTCATCTGAGGATTGAAGCCTACTCAGATGTAAGTTATGCTGATGACAAAGGGGATCGCAAGTCTACCTCAGGTTTTTGCACCTTTGTTGGGGGAAATCTGGTGAGCTGGAAGAGTAAAAAGCAGTCTGTTGTCTCCAGGTCCAGTGCAGAAGCTGAGTATCGCAGTATGGCGTCAACCACTTGTGAGTTGAAATGGTTGCGGGCTCTCATGCTAGATTTAGGAGAGGTGTACAACCATCCTCTACCTATGTTCTGTGATAACAAGGCCGCCATATACATCTCCAAAAATCCGGTATTCCATGAAAGAACAAAGCACATTGAGGTTGACTGCCATTTCATTCGTGAAGAGATTTTAAAAGAACAGATTTGCACTCCGTTTGTCACATCTGATAAAGAGCTAGCTGACATCTTCACCAAGCTAGTCTCCGCCTCGTTTCTGCATGTTTGCGACAAGCTGGGCATGATTGATATATATGCTCCAGCTTGAGGGGGAGTGTTGAAGTTGGAGACCGGGCGGTCTGTCTTGGCGGGTTGGAGACCGCGCGGTCTGGCGGTTTGACTCGGCGACTTGTAAACCGGGCGGTCTAGCAATCTTCACAGGCGACCTCTCTGCATCTCTTATTGTAAGCCGTGCGGTTAGTCCTTAAGTCTAACCGCGCGGCCTGTGCGGTTTACTTTGTACAGTCCGCTTAGCTTGTAAATTTTAGTCCCACATCTCTTATTTGTATTCTCTCTTCTCTCCTCCATTCTATATAAGGGAGGGCATACCTTTGTAATAGTCATCATTTTTGGATAATAAAATTTCGATTATTCAAAAGTTTATTCGGCTTGTTCTCTTCTTTTCGCTTCCTTTCTCTACTTTCTAACAGTGCAGTTGGGTATGAGAGGTTGGCTAAGGCGCCTCTTATAAAGGAGGTCCTGGGGTCGAGACCAGGCCTCAACAACCTACCCGGGCCTTTACCCAAAATGTGTGGGACCCCCGGGAGATTTGGTTGGAGATGCTGTGCCGTTCGACTGCAGTCGGCCAGGACCGGGGCCTTTACCCAAAATGTGTGGGACCCCCCGGCCTGGTTTCTAACAAAAGATGGCCATCTTTTGTTAGAAAACAGGCTGGGGGTCCCACACATTTTGGGTAAAGGCCCAGTCCTGGCCGACTGCAGTCGGATGGCAAGCAACATCCCCAACCAAATCTCCCGGGGGTCCCACACATTTTGGGTAAATGCCCGGGTAGGTTGTTGAGGCCTGGTCTCGACCCCAGGACCTCCTTTATAAGAGGCGCCTTAGCCAACCTCTCATACCCAACTGCACTGCAGTGCAGTTGGGTATGAGAGGTTGGCTAAGGCGCCTCTTATAAAGGAGGTCCTGGGGTCGAGACCAGGCCTCAACAACCTACCCGGGCATTTACCCAAAATGTGTGGGACCCCCGGGAGATTTGGTTGGGGATGTTGCTTGCCATCCGACTGCAGTCGGCCAGGACTGGGCCTTTACCCAAAATGTGTGGGACCCCCGGCCTGGTTTCTAACACCTACTATAAGGCGGCTTATTTGCCGGATAAGTATGCTTAAGTATCTTTGGTTATCGGCTTGTATTATCATACCAGAAGCCTTAGATTATTTCTCTATCCTTGTCTCTTTCATCAAAAGTGAGGTCTATATCAGAGTTCCCCCTAGCCGCAAACTTATACTTCATTGTTTGGGCTTTTTGGTGGCCAAGGTTATTAGCCGCACAGCTTATTTGTCATAGATTATTTACGAATAAGCTGCGAGCATTTCTCTCTCCCCAGCAGATAACTCGTTTACTTCATTAAGGCTAATGGCTGTTTAAACTGTTAGTCGCGCGGCTTATAGTCGATATGTATTCTCTAATAAGCCACATGAATCTCTCTCTCTCTTGCGGGTAACTTCATTGAAGTCGCAGTATGGCCTCATATCGGTTTATATGTTAACTATCTATTAAATCGGAAGTTACACAAAGACCGCACGGACTTATACAAGTAAGAAAAATGAGAAGTGAAGTAAGCTACACATCAAAGGTAAAGTTTTTCCATCATTTGTCTTTCATAAAATGTTACAAAATGTTAACCGTGTGGTTTACAAAATGTTAGCCGCAAGAGAACTTGAATCATCGCCACCCTCGATGTCGACGTAAGATTCAGAGTACCCACTGCTGCTAGCTGTCGTGCCGCCAGAAGTCGCTAGATCTGTCCGCGCAGTCTCCGATCCCCGACTGCCGGTCTCAGATGAAGCGCCTTCGCTCCGGCTTCCCTGGACACCCTCTTCCTTGTCGTCTTCCTCCTCTTCGCCATCTTCCTCGCCTACCTTGCCCTTGCCTTTGATCTTCCTGTATACAGCGGCAACCTCCTTTTTCAGGGTGGGGTATATGTCGGCACATGTAAAATCAGTGAAGTCGGCCGCTAAGCCGCCAAGGTCGTGGAGGCGGTTAAGCGCTCCATGGATCACTTGGATGACTTGCGCGAAGACATTATCTTGGAAGGTCGGGTTGGCCGGGTCGTACATCGCCTACAAAAGAAGTGTAAGGTTAGACCGAGCGGTTTCACAATTGTAACCGCACGAGTGTCAGGTCATAACTTACCGCTTCCCTTTCCTTCAATCATTTGTTTTCTTTTTCTTTTTCCTCTAACTGCCTCTCCAGGCCGCTCTTGCTTTTCATTAATTGCTTGTAGGCAAGGCCCATGAAGTGGCTCGTCACGAAGCTCCTTGCCCCGACCTGCGCGGCTAACCGTGGCAGGTCGTCTGCGGGAACTCGGCGCAGCACCTTCAAGTTGTGCTTGCCGTACAGCGCAGAGTCAACCACGTTTGCATGGAAGATTACTTTTTCCCTCCCCCAATAGGGGAGGGCGGTGGAGACCTTCACTGATTCGCCATCCGGACTCCACGGCATAGCCGGGTTGCCATGGACATCCTTCAGGCCGCTGCCCATTCCTCGCAGCATGAACTCGTCGGGGGAGGCCGACTCCTCCTCTTCCTCAACCCTCTCTGGTTTGGCACTCCTGGCGCGCTTCTCTCTTTGTGTGAGCGTCAGGCCACCAGGCCTCTGGCTTGTTCAGCGGGACCGCCACAGCAGCTGCAAGAGCAAAGTAAAAAAGTCAGTTCACAGGCCGCGCGGCTAAAAGATTAGTTCAGCTGGTTTGGAACGCATTGTCCTCCGCCTCGATTCATTCCAAGGATGGCAGCAATTGGATGTAATGGTTTATGTTGGATCCCTAGTTGATTTGGGCTATGTTCACTGACTTAGGATGTGACCCATCATGTATAGCCAGGGTCAAAGTTGTGTCCTAGAGTTTTGGCCAAGTCCTTAGGTTCAACATCAGATGGACCAGCTATCAACAAGACCATCAGAGACTTCAGACTTAGAGGATTTCAATACTAAGTAAAGTGAGTTCGACGTTCGTCGAACTCAGCTCGACGAAAGGAGTTCTGCGCTCGATGATCGTGGGACAATTCTTAGTACTGAGCTCGATGATCTCTGTTCTCTGTTCGACGAATGTTGAGGTTCTTCATCAAGCCAAATTCAGGATAACTTCAGAATTTTTCTATGTCCAGCTTCAAGCTTTGGTCGACGAATTAGATTCTGAGCTCGACGAACCTGGACCTCAAGTTCTCAACTTCTCAGGTCGACGAAGTCAGCTTCTCAGGTCGACGAATGCAGTACTCTACTCGATGAATTCTGAACTCAGAGTATTTATGTCGACACTTAGGGCATGTGTTGACACCAGTCAATTTATGTCGACACCAGAGGATTTGTGTCGACACCAGGATTTCAGTCAACACCAATTCATGTCGACACCAGAAGTTTTGAGCCGACACCAAGATCAATCAGTCAACACCAGCTTATGTCGACACTGAATATCAGCAGATGCAGAATATTTGGCTAAGTCCACAATCTTTCTTCACTCGATGAATTTGGATCTCAGTTCGACGAATACTGTCTGACAGTGATAATTATCTGCTCGATGAATGATGAATCTCAGCTCGACGAATGAAGATTGTGTGTTTGACTAATGAAGATTGTCTGGTCGACGAACTCTCTCAAGCTCAGCTCGACGAACTCAAGCTTAGCTCGACGAACTAAAGCTCAGCTCGACGAACTCAAACTCAGCTCGACGAATTGCATTCTTCGTTCGACGAAACCAGACTAGGTCATCTTCAGGTTTCCCGTCCCGTCTCTTGGCGATGATTCTGAAGTTATTTATGCCAGATCTTCTCGGAATGTTACCGTTAGAACGCGCATTGACTATGGATGATTACATGTCATTTTTCCATGGGACAGTTGGGGAAATCATTGATTGTCGCTTCCTTCCAAGGCCGACTGCAATTACTGCTCAACATTCGAATTTTGAATGTTCTCAGTCAGTCAAAAATATATTGACAAAAAGAAAAGAAAGATTAAGCGTTATTACACAAATATACAATTAGTAACAGACTAGTACAGCAAGCAATACAGACAATCAGACAGACTCTCAGATTGCACAGAAGAACAATCATACTGAAATCAAAAGTTCTATTGCAATCAGCCTGACCAGAGAACATTTTCAAGAAGAAGAACAACCAATCACTATCTAGAGTCTTCTTCTTCCAATTCACAGGACAACTTCAAAGGACAACAAATTTCAATCTGTTAAAAGAGTTCCTGAAACAAATTCTGGTCCAGGTATTCTAGGTCTTTGAATACCTATCACCCTGAAGCTGTGATCCAGCATTCCTGATTAATTCAAGATCTCAGGGGGAGCAAGACCTGCTACAATCAATCCACAAGTCTTCTCAGTTGATATTGAGAAAGAGAAGACCCTATCTCCTTATTTCCAATTCCTGTACAGGGTTTTAATTCCATTCAAAATTATTCTGGTTGCAAGCCTCCTTCCAAAAGACTTGAGGTTTTGGTTTTTGAGCACCTGAACAAAAGCTCATTGGTGTCAGGCACCTGATCAAAAACCTGAGTGGATTCCTACCCGGGTGGTAGAAGAGTGGATGAACCCAGGTTGGGGAACCACTATAAAAATTTCTTGTGTCTTCTGGTTTCCCTTCTTTGTGTTTTGGTTGTGCTCTGTGATTGCTTTGTTTGCTGTGTTTAGTTTTATTTAATTACTGAATTGTTCACCTAGGCTTACAACAAAAGTTGTAAAAATTTGTAGTGAGCACAATACTCTATTCACCCGCGACCTCTAGAGTATTACAGATCTAACTTGTACTTTCAATTGTTATCAGAGGGAGGTTAGTTAAAAATACCACACCTTAGTGGTTGCACATGCTAACACCTGAACCACAAAGATCCTTCTAGTTAGATCTGTTTGTTTGCTTTTGTCATTAGACTTATTTCTTCATAGACATGGCCCAAAACAAAGATTATGCAAGCATCAGACCTCCAGTGTGCAATCTTAACAAGTTTGCCATCTAGAAGACAAGAATCAGATTATACATGAATTATATTGATGAGAATATCTTTTCTGTTATTTTGACAGGTGCACCTCCAGCACCTACAGCTTCTACTAGCACTTCTACCAACATGACTGTAGTGCCTCCTCCAGAAAACAATGATGCATACATGAAAGCCAAGATAGCAGATGCTAAGGCAATGAATATCTTAGCCCAGACTATGTCAGATGACATATTCTAGAAGGTGGCTGAGTGCACCTCAGCCAAAGCCATTTGGGATTCCCTTAACCAAATGGTAGCTGGCTCTGCAAATGAAAGAAAGGACAGAAGATCCAATCTCATATCCCTGTATGAGAACTTTAAAAAGGATGAGAATGAATCAGTGCCAGAAATGTAAAACAGGCTGAGCACAATCATCAATAAGCTCAAAACCCTGGATAAGGACATCACCTTGATAGAGGTGAAAGATAAGATTCTGATGTGTTTCCCTAGCTCTTGGGATTCCAGAATCTGGACTATCAAAGAAGCCAGAAGCCTCAATGAGATATCAACTGAGTCTCTATTTGGCAAATTGAAATCCTATGAGCAGATGATTAAATCAAGAGAAGCAGCAGAACAGAAGACAACAACTCCAGTTAGAAAGGAGCACAACATAGCCTTCAAAGCATCTGAAAAAGTGAGACATCAACTTCCAATGAAGAGCTCATGAGCCTCTTTGCCAAAAGGTTCTACAAGATGGCAAGGAAGGATTTCAGAAGGAAATCATCCAGACAGGATGATAAGCCCAAGTATGACAAGACACCAACAAAGGAGGTTGTGTGTTTTGGGTGAAGAAAGCCTGGACACTACATCTCAAAATGTCCAGAAAACTAGAAGAAGGACAAGAGCAGGGAAAAGGACTCCAGGAGAAAGCACAGCAGCAGACCCTCCTCTAGCAAATATAAAAAGAAAGACAAGGGATTTGTTGCTGAGACTTGGAGTGACACTGAAGAAGAAACATCCTCTTCCATCTCAAGTGAAGAAGAGGAAGATGCTAGATCCAAGGAGGTGTGCATAATGGCAATTGAAGCCTCCAGGAGCAATTCTGGATCAGAAGAAGAATCTGAAGATGAAGCTGCCTCAGACTCAGAGGCAGATCAGGTTATCTCTAGCTTTGACTTTAGTTCTGATTTATTTAAAGCTGAATTCAAATCTATGTGCTTGGACCTAATCATTTCAGAAATGGAAATAAAAACTCTTAGAGAAAGATTAGGGAGTCTTGAATTTGTAAATTCAGAAAACATAAAGCTAACAGACCAACTAACCTTAGCTAATGAACAAATAATTAAATTAAAATCTGAATTATGTGAGGCCAAACTACTTGAGCTATCTCTCAATGGGAGAAGCCTCAAGCTGATGGACATTACAAGCACAGTGAATGTCAGATTAAATGGCAAGCTGGGCTTGGGTGCTTCATCAAGTTTGCCCCCCATAATAAAGAAAAATATTCTTACAACCCCCATCAAGTTTTTCTCTGCCAAAGGAAAAGAAAAATTAATAGACAAACCTATGTCAGAAAACAACTCAAAACCCCTAGACAAGAGAAACAAAAAATAGAAAACAGTTAATAAAAACAAAGTTCAGCAGCATTCGTGGAACGCTGATCGACGAAATGTGGCCAGTTCGTCGAACCCAGATCGACGAACGCTGAACGCAAACTTTAGGTATAACAATTCATCTAACTGCGATCGACGAACTGTTTATGGTACGTCAAGCAGAGGTCGACGAACTTGGGGCGCAGATAATGACTACTGTCATTCTTTGTGCAGAGATCGACGATCTCAGCCCTATTCTTCGAACTCTGGTCGACGAACTTACAACAATTCGTCGAACCCAGGAAGTCCTAACCTAAATCATTTCTCTAATAGAAATTTTAAACCAACTAATAAGACATTTAATCCAGTAGCTGATTGGGTAATTCCACATAGGAGATATCACCCCTTAGGTTATAAATTACAACCAGCATTATCAGTTATATCCAGTTTTACTTTTCAACCAAATAAAGGACCCAAGGTAACCTGGGTCAAGAACAATTGAATTTTGTTTTTCCTTACAGGTACAGGTGAATAGTTGTCCAAGGGTGAGTCAAACTTGGTACTTGGACAGTGGTTGCTCCAAACACATGACAGGAAGCAAGGGCAATCTATCCAATTACAAGCCCAAGGTAGGACCAAAGGTGATTTTTGGAGATTCTAATAGTGGTCAATCAGAAGGATATGGGACAGTGAAGATTGGATCAGTGACTTTCAAGAAAGTAACTTATGTAAGAGGACTTAAACATAACCTTATATCCATAAGTCAATTATGTGATGAAGGTTATCAGGTACATTTTACCTCTACTTCCTGTTCTATTATTGATAATAAAAACAAAACTATTTTAATTGGACTTAGACAAGGCAACATATACTTAGTAGATTTTATTTCTGCCACAACTGATATTTGCTTACTGAATGTTACTAGTAATCAAAATGAGTTATGGCATAAAAGATTAGGACATGTAAACCTTAAGAATATATCTAGGTTATCTAAAGACAACCTTGTTAGAGTTTTATCTTCTGGCCCCTACAAGAAGGAAAGCCTATGCAGGGCTTGTCAATTAGGCAAGCAAACCAAAACTAGTTTTAAATCCATTAATAAAAGTGATTCACCTAGGATATTGTATTTTCTTCATGTGGATCTATTTGGACCCATTGCAGTACAAAGCCTAGGAGGGAAGTCCTATACTTTAGTGATTGTTGATGACTTCTCTAGATTCAGTTGGGTAGCCTTTCTGAGAGCTAAGTCAGATACATTCAAGGTTCTTACAGATTTTCTCAGGACCATACAGATTGAGTTCTCTACTTATGTTGCATTGATCATAAGTGCTCATGACACAGAGTTTGAGTCTCTTCTTATGCATGAGTTCTGTGAGAAGGAAGGTATCAGGAAGTGCTTCTCAGCTCCTAGAACTCCCCAACAAAATGGGGTTGCTGAAAGGAAAAATAGGACACTCATTGAATCTGCGGGTACATTATTAGCAGATGCTTACATGCCTCTATCCTTTTGGATAGAAGCTGTAAATACTGCCAACTATGTCCTGAATAGAAGTCATATACATAAACTGAAAAACAAGACCCCCTATGAATTACATAAAAGGAAGAAATCTAAAATCACATACTTTAAAGTTTTTGGCTGCATTTGTTACATTCACACTAACAATAAAAGATACATTAGAAAGTTTGAGGCCAATGCTGAAGAAGGGATTTTTCTAGGATATTCCCAAGTAAGCAAGGCCTATAGGGTTTTTAATAAATCCACCCTTAAAATTGAAGTATCTATTCATGTTTTTTTTCTGAAGCTAACATGTCTTATAAGGAGAAAGATATTTCTACCAATAGCTTCTTGCATGTTCCGCAACTGTGTGAGTCCTTGGATGAACTAAACCTTACCCAAGAGGTATCAACCCATCCTACTCCACAGGGTGCTGAAGAAAGTGAAGAAGAAATTCTAGAGGAAGTGGCTGAACTTCTCTCAACAGCTAGTACATTCCTCAAGAGGAATTAATTACAGAAGCTGTTGCTCAACAAACTCCACCAACTTATCTTATCACACTTAGAGATTACCCCAGATCTCAAGTGATTGGAGACGTTTTAGTAGGTGTACAGACAAGGCATCAACTCAACCAAGACTTGATGCATGCCTGTTTTCTCTCTCAAATTGAACCTCTCACCATCCATGAAGCTGAGCAAGATCCCCACTGGATCACTACAATGCAGGAGGAACTCAATCAGTTTGATAGATGTAGAGTTTGGGATTTGGTTCCAAGACCCCATAACAACTCAGTTATTGGAACCAAATGGGTCTACAGGAACAAGTTGGATGCTCAAGGGAACATAGTGAGAAACAAGGCTAGGCTTATTGCTCAAGGCTACAGGCAAGAGGAAGGAATTGACTATAACCAAACCTTTGCCCCTGTTGCAAGGTTAGAGGCAATAAGAATATTCCTTGCCTATGCAGCTCACAGGAGATTCAAAGTCTACCAAATGGATGTCAAGAGTGCATTTCTGAATGTAGTGCTTCAAGAAGAGGTTTATGTAGAACAACCTCCAGGTTTTATCTCTTCAACTCAACCCTCTTTTGTATTTAAATTGCATAAAGCTCTCTACGGTTTAAAGCAAGCTCCAAGAGCTTGGTATGAGACCTTAACAAGCTTTCTTTTAGAGCATAAATTTACAAGAGGAACCATAGATAAAACACTTTTCACTAGACATCATAAGGACCAAATTATGTTAGTACAAATATATGTGGATGACATCATCTTTGGTTCTACTGATCCCAAATTGTGCAAGAGGTTTGCTGACCTCATGTATTCTAAATTTGAGATGAGTAGCATGGGTGAGCTTTCCTACTTCCTTGGTCTCCAAGTGAAGCAGCTCCTAGATGGTATCTTCCTCTCCCAAGCTAAGTATGTTAAAGAGCTTATCAAAAAGTTTGGGATGGGTGATGCTTCAGGGATGAAAACCCCTATGGCTATAAATGCTGTTGTGGATTCTGATGCAGCAGGGAAACCTATAGATCAGAAAATTTATAGGGCAATTGTTGGATCCCTATTATACCTAACAGCTAGCAGACCTGATATAATATTTTTTACATGCCTTTGTGCTAGGTTCCAAGTGAACCCCAAAGAATCTCACCTTATTTTCCTAAAAAGAATTTTGAGATATATAAAGAGTTGCCCTAATCTAGGACTCTGGTATCCTGTAGAGTCAGAGTTTGAGTTAACTGGATACTCAGATGCTGACTATGCAGGATGTAGAGTGGACAGGAAGAGTACCTCTGGAACTTGCCAGTTCTTAGGTATGAGACTTGTCTCCCAATTTTGTAAAAAGCAGACATCTGTGTCTACATCAACTACAGAAGCAGAATACATGGCTGCTGGCAGCTGCTGTTCACAAATGCTATGGATACAAAACCAACTCCTAGACTATGGTGTTAACTTAAATAATTCAACCTTATTTTGTGATAATACTAGTGCTATTGCTATAGCACAGAATCCAGTTCACCATTCTAGGACTAAACATATTGAAATAAGACATCATTTCATTAGAGATAATGTAGACAAAAAAGAAAATTAACTTACTCCATATTCCTACTGATTTACAGAGAGCGGACATTTTCACCAAACCATTGGATGAGAAAACTCAACTATTCTTTATAAATCAACTTGGAATGATTAATGGAGAAGAGTTAACCTAGTTTCTGTCTGCATTCGACGAATTTTCCAGAGTTCGTCGAACGGAGTTCGACGAATTAGGGAAAGTTTGAGAGATTCTCGTCGACTGGAGATCAACGAATTCTCTGTGTGTGGGAATAATTTTCGTCGACCGGAGATCGACGAACTTTGTTTCAGAAGACGTTTCGTCAAACGGAGTTCGACGAGCTATTTTCGATTCTTCTGGATGAGATCGATGAATTATCTGTCTATAATTTTTTTCGTCGAGCTCAGTTCGACGAATTTCTCTTTTTTTTCGTGGAACGGAGATTGTCGATTCATATTCTGAAAATCTTATATGTAGATTTTCTTCGCCCTCCGTCCCGCGCTTTCAGTTCCATTGCTCTTGATCGTCGTTTTTCTCTGTTTTTTTCTTGCAGGTCATCAATGGCGATTCCCACAGGAGCTTTGGTTTCGATGAGATATGATACTGGGTTCGATATGGACTTCGATTCTTTTCAACATTCGGACCCCATCTTTCTCTACATCTAGGAACTGCTAGAAGAACTGAATCTAAAGGACTTTATGACTCGGAGAATTAAACTACATGCGACTGAAATAAGAGAATGGGTATATACATCTACTGCTTCTGAGGAAGTAGTTTTGACCGGAAATATCGGGAGTACTGCTGTTTCATTATCTCCCGCAACTCTGTGTGAATTTTTTGGATTAGTAAATGGAGAAGACAACATGGAAATGGATCCTGAAGAGTTTGGTGACATGTTGAAGCTAATGGGATTTTCAGGAAGCAACCCTAATAAGCTGTTGAAGAAGCAACACTCCGCCGCCTATCAATTCCTGGCAGACATTGTCGGAAAAGTGCTGATGGGAAAGCACTCAGCACATGATTACATAACCCGCTATCAATTTCTGGTTATGTGCGCCGTGGTGAATAAGAGACGTGTCAACTGGGCACAATATTCTTTGAGTTAATCAAGAAAAAGAACAGTAAGAAAGAGGTCTGCTACGACAGAATTTTGGGAATCTTTCTTCAAGAGAAGGCTGCTGAATGTATGGTCTCCACGACCATCTTAATAAATTCCAGCAAGCGCCTAACATGCACTCTATTTGGAGGTGGGAGAGGACTATCTCCAAGCCCTCAAAGGCTTCTTCCTCTTCCATCCAAACTTCTGAGAGCACCAGGGCTGTAAAAGCCACTCCCCACCCTGCAGAAGAGGTCCTTCCATGTCCATCATCTCTTCCTGCACTTCCAGCCAAACAACTCCCCTCCTCTTCCATTCCTTCTACCACACCTAAATCTCAACCACATACTCATGTGCCTACTCCTCCTCCATCTCCACCACTTGACATTACCAACCTTCCTACACCCCCTGCTTCACCACATGAGACATCTGTTCCTACACCTCCTCAGTCTCCTCTTCCACCTCATTTGTCATCCATTCCCTCATACAACATACCAACAGATGCTATCATGCCAGATGCCCCCATTCCATCTATTATTCCATCTTCCATTCCATCATCTTCCCCTTCCCCATTTGATCCATCTACCATCATCTCCTTGCTCACTCCCCTCATCAAATCTCTCATCCAAAGGCCATTACACCTCTTGTGACCTCCATCAATTCTTTATCTGCCCAGATTTCTGCCCTATCTGCTGTCCCCTCTTCATCCAGGGGCCTGGCTCCAAGTTCTCTTGAACCCAGGCAGGGGGAGATGCTCAGTGATGAAGTTGCAGCAGATGTAGATACAGCAGCAGCAGTAGTCACACCAGAAATTCCCTTTACAGTAGATGCAGATTCAGATGAGGATGCAGCAATTTTAACAGATTTTGATTCTGAAATGATTGAGTTAATTCATTTTATGGACACTGATATTGATTTGGATGAGTCAGTTGAACAAATAAAAACTGTTGGTGATTTCTCTCTGAATCCCACAGTTAATCTACCAGAATTACTGGAAATTTTTGATACTGTACATTTGCAATTCCTCCCAGTAGATTTTACTAAGCCAAGTTTGGCTATTGTACCCTACACCTCTCCAGTTAGTCCAACAGTTGCTAAGCAACTCTGTTACAATTTTGCTATATCAGCTTCAGCTTCCATCTCAGCTTCTAGTACAGAGGTCATTCCAGAAGAAATTCCAGCCCCTAGTTTTGTTATGGATGACTCTCCCCTACCAGATTTCGATGAGCTTATTCTAGCTGACATTGAAGAAGAAAATAAGGCAGCAGCTGAAAGCTCTGTCCCTATTGTTTCTATTTCCTGTGCAGCTCCCTCCTCTTCTTTTGCTGATTTTTCAGCTCCTGAACCTTCTGCCCCTCCTCCAGAAAAATAGTTATTTCTGATAAAGCTTTAAAAGCTTTGGATGCCTTGTATGACATCCCTTAGGGTTCTGATTTAGAAGAAGATGATGATGATGACTCAGATGAAGATGCTGCCAGTAAGAAAAAGAAGATGCTAGAAAATAAAAGGAAGGCTCCTCCTCCTCCAGCTCCTAAGCCTAATCCCAATGCTGATACTCCCTATTACATTCTGCATAATATAACTCCATATAAGGGAATACCTGGATGGATGTGGCTATGCAAGAACCAGCAGAAGGATAGAAAGAGAAGCAGGAGATATTCCCCTCCTCCAGTGCACAGATTTAGGAAGGATCCTCCTCCTCCTCCTCCAGCAGCTGGTGTCTCTAGCTCCTCTAGCTCCCAGAGATCTGCCCCAATGCAAACATATCAGAGACAATCAGGGAGATCTTCTGGAAGCAGCCAGCAGAGGCAGCCATCCTCCTCAAGACATCAACATCAACAGCATCAGCAGCAGCAGCAACAAATTTCTGATGTACAGAAAGATGAAAGTCCAAAAAGGCCTCTCTCTCCTCCAATTCCTTTTGAAGATCCTGAAACTGCTAATACTCCAAAAATGGCCAGATTCCAGGAGTTAATTGGACTATCCCTGATCAATAAATCCAAGGCTGAATACAAAGATACATCAGGTCTTAAAACTATGTCTAAGTACAGAAAAGAAGAGCTGAAAAGATTTGACAAAGGAAACAAGCTATTCAATGTTGATGACTACATGAAACTTCATCCAGAAGCAGTTGTCCCCATAGCAACATCTTTGAACATTATAGGGGCAGCTGATATGACTATGACAAAAGCTCAAGCTCAAGCTCAAGATCCTAAGAGAGAAATCATATTCAAGAAGTCAGGTGAGAAACCAACTGAAGACAGATCCAAGCAGAAGAAGCCAAAGAAGTAATTTTCTTGTTGTTTCAATTTCTGTCTGTTTTTGTTTTTCAAACTATGCTTTCTGTTTAAACAAAGCTGTGTATATATATATCTGCTGCATGTGTTATAATTCTCTGCAAGATATATTACTTTTCCTGCTTTGTTTTTCTGTTTGTTTCTATTTTGAGTCTCTGTTAGTGACCTCACCTAAATAGGGGGAGATTGTTGGATCCCTATTTGATTTGGGCTAGGTTCACTGACTTAGGATGTGACCCATCATGTATAGCCAGGGTCAAAGTTGTGTCCTAGAGTGTAGACCAAGTCCTTAGGTTCAACATCAGATGGACCAGCTATCAACAAGACCATCAGAGACTTCAGACTTAGAGGATTTCAAGAGTAAGTAAAGTGAGTTCGACGTTCGTCGAACTCAGCTCAACGAAAGGAGTTCTGCGCTCGACAATCGTGGGACAATTCTTAGTGCTGAGCTCGACGATCTCTATTCTCTATTCGACGGATGTTGAGGTTCTTCATCAAGCCAAATTCAGGACAACTTCAGAATTTTTCTAAGTCCAGCTTCAAGCTTTGGTTGACGAATTAGATTCTGAGCTCGACGAACTTGGACCTCAAGTTCTCAGCTTCTCAGGTCGACGAAGTCAGCTTCTCAGGTCGACAAATGCAATACTCTACTCCATGTATTCTAAACTCAGAGTATTTATGTCGACACTTAGGGCATGTGTCGACACCAGTCAATTTATGTCGACACCAAAGGATTTGTGTCGACACCAGGATTTAAGTCAACACCAATTCATGTCGACACCAGAAGTTTTGAGTCGACACCAAGATCAATCAGTCGACACCAGCTTATGTTGACACTGAATATCAGCAGATGCAGAATATTTGGCTAAGTCCACAATCTTTCTTCACTCGACGAATTTGGATCTTAGTTCGACGAATACTGTCTAACAGTGATAATTATCTACTCGACGAATGATGAATCTCAGCTCGACGAATGAAGATTGTATGTTCGACTAATGAAGATTGTCTGGTCGACAAACTCTCTGAAGCTCAGCTCGACGAACTCAAGCTCAGCTCGATGAACTCAAGCTCGGCTCGACGAACTCAAGCTCAGCTCGACAAACTCAAACTCAGCTCGACGAATTGTGTTCTTCGTTCGACGAAACCAGACTAGGTCATCTTCAGGTTTCCCGTCCCATCTCTTGGCGATGATTCCGGAGTTATTTATGCCAGATCTTCTCAGAATGTTACCGTTAGAACGCGCATTGACTATGGACGATTACTTGCCATTTTTCCATGGGACAGTTGGGGAAATCATTGATTGTCGCTTCCTTCCAAGGCCGACTGCAATTAATGCTCAACATTCGAATTTGGAATGTTCTCAGTCAGTCAAACAGATATTGACAAAAAGAAAAGAAAGATTAAGAATTATTACACAGATATACAATTAGTAACATAGTATACAGCAAGCAATACAGACAATCAGACAGACTCTCAGATTGCACAGAAGAACAATCATACTGAAATCAAAAGTTCTACTGCAATCAGCCTGACCAGAGAACATTTTCAAGAAGAAGAAGAACAACTAATCACTATCAAGAGTCTTCTTCTTCCAATTCAAAGGACAACTTCAAAGGACAATAAATTTCAATCTGTCAAAAGATTTCCTGAAAGAAATTCTGGTACAGGTATTCTAGGTCTTTGAAGACCTATCACCCTGAAGCAGTGATCCAGCATTCCTGATTAATTCAAGATCTTAGGGGGAGCAAGACCTTCTACAATCAATCCACAAGTCTTCTCAGTTGATATTGAGAAAGAGAAGACCATATCTCCTTATTTCCAATTCCTATACAGGGTTTTAATTCCCTTCAAAATTATTCTGGTTGCAAGTCTCCATCCAAAAGACTTGAGGTTTTGGTTTTTGAGCACCTGAACAAAACCTCATTGGTGTCAGGCACCTGATCAAAAACCTGAGTGGATTCCTACCAGGGTGGTAGAAGAGTGGATGTACCCAGGTTGGGGAACCACTATAAAAATTTCTTGTGTCGTCTGGTTGCCCTTCTTTGTGTTTTGGCTGTGCTATGTGATTGCTTTGTTTGCTGTGTTTAGTTTTATTTAATTACTTAATTGTTCACCTATGCTTACAACAAAAGCTGTACAAATTTGTAGTGATCACAATACTCTATTAACCCCCCCCCCCCCCCCCCCCCGCTCTAGAGTATTACAGATCTAACCTGCACTTTCTGTTTACATCAAGTTGCGCACCCTTGAAGAAGTCGTGTATCTCCTTCTCCATGCCGTCCAGGCCGCTGCTGCCAAAGGCGGCGTCGTCCCGGATTTGCGGGTTGACTGGCAGTAACCGTAGGTTTCCCTCAATGATGAGAAACTACTCCGACCAGTTTGGGATCTTGTTCGCCAAGTTGACGATCTTCAGCCCCCTGCAGCCGAAGTATAAGTGCCCCCGGAAGATCCTTGTCCCGTAGTCCGGGATAGACCGCACCGAGAAGCATTACCGGAAGAGATTCATGGAGAATCGGACTATTTCTAACCTCAAGTATGAGATGAAGCTGTAGATGGCGGCAATTGAGTTTGGGGGTAGTTGTCCAGGCACAATGCCATAATGGTCGAAGATTGCCACGGCCTCCATCATGACCGGGAAGCAGAAATCGCAGTCAAAATGGTCAATGGGGATGGCGATCTGGTTTGCGTTGGAGGTGTTTATTCGCTCGTCCTGCAGCGAAAGCCGCACGACTAGCGGGCTCTGTCACAACCCGTATTTCCTTAACGAGCACGTCGTATCAGAGCAAGAGGAAAAACGGGTTATGATGCCACGTCGTGCAGGGGATAACTGCACACGCTCAGGCAAACCTTTACACTTACTAGACTAGAGTAAAATCATCAGTTATATGCAAGAAAACCGTTGAGTTTGATGGCCGTATCCCTCGGCCTAGTAGAGCAAAATGTGGTTGTACGCGGCGGAAAATAATTTACGTTAGTTGTGATTTTTCCTATATGCACTCTAGATCTATTATACCATAGGAAATCGTCTGTTTTTACCTAGTTTGGAAATACGTCTTATTTTACCAAAACATGTATGCATGACATAGAATAGTATGTTTGTTTTAACTTTAAAATATCTAATGCAACCTAGCATAAATCCTTCCCAAGAGCAAGTAGACATCATCTCATCCAAATGATTCATATTAGCAGTCTAGCATTCATATGTATCAAGTAAAGAAAGCCACCAATGGGCGTCAACAAGTTGACACGAACCCATTGGGGTGTATGTATGTCTGTACAATAAAGTAAGGAACTACCTCGCCCAACAAGCTCGACAAGCTCCAAGTAAATTTCACCAAACTATAGCCGCTCAACCGGCTACAACATGCACCTGAGGCATTCAAGAAAGAACACCTCAGCAATCATCAAGGCTACAACATAGAGCATTAAGTTCATAAAATATGACGAAGGGGCTTACCGACCCCATAACAAGTTTCATATAAAACGAGTGGAAAGAATAGGGTGGAAAACAAGTGTCAAACACTGCCAACCCAACGAGTAAAACACACCAAGTGCGTATAACAACCCTCATGCCCTGCCCAAACCTGCAGTAGCAACAAGATGATATATGCGAACACCATAACCATATAACCTCACACGTCGAACACGTGCACTTGTGGTAGTGGTAAGTCATCAGTACTGAAGGGCTCAACGGTGGTAGCCCAGAAGTGCAACGCACCGGGCCAGATCGGGCCAAAACAGGTGCAACGCACCACAAAGCACAACCCCCCTCTCTGGGGCAATAAACGGTGGACACCAAGGCATTACCACACCACCCCTCACAGAGCCAGCAAATGACACCACACACCAAACGCACGACGGGAGCTCAAAACTCTTCATAATCCAACCTCAACACAATCACTACATCGTTCCCAAACATGACCACAAATCAACCAAGTTATATTAAACTTGATAGAGTTGGGGTATCTACTTCACCATAAGCGAACTCCACAATTAACAACGCCTACCAAACCAATAAGCTTATCATAACATGACTATGACATGAACAAGAAGGAATCACATGAACAAGCAAAAAAGTACATGAATGAGAAAGGTAAAGCTACATGAATAAAATTAAGAATTACAGGCATAAGAAAGAATTGAGCATAGGAAAATTAGATAATTAGGCGGTAAGCATATAATACTTGAAGGAACAAGAGGATTCATGCTTGTGAGTACTAAACAAAAGTAAGAGTAACAAGGCTAACATATTTAGACAAAAGTGAGGTGGAAAACAAGAAGAACAAGCTAGTAAAATTGAAAGGGGAAAGCTAGCTAAACTTTCACAATCAAAGAATAAGAAAACAAGATTGGCAAGGGTGAAGAACACTGCTTGCCTGAACCGAGACGACACCGCGACGGCTTCTCCTCTCTTTCCTTCCCTTGCCTTAGCTTTTCTCCCTTGCTTTCTCTTTGAAAATGAAGAATAAGGTGAAGAAAGGGATAAGTGAGGAGGAAGAATCTCTTTCTCGGTCTTATATCTTCCAGAACAGAGCTGGACCGTTTGATCCAGAATCAGAGAAATGAACGGCACAAAAAAACTGAAAAAAAAATTGATTTTCGGCCCTGACACGCCCTGTGACACGCCCGTGTCACAGGCCGTGTCACTTAAGCGGTAGGCAACCGCCTCACCTCCAAACAGTACACGGCCCGTGACACGGGCGTGTCACAGGCCGTGTCACTGGACACGCCTAACTACACGGCCGTGTCACTTGTACACAGCATCCAGCCAAACAACCCGAGCAGGACACGGCCTTGGGACACGACCGTGTCCCAAGCCGTGTCACCCCATACTCGACATTCGTCGAGCGAACTTCGTCGAGCGAAGTTCGTCGACAGCGGGACACGCCCGGTGACACGCCCGTTTCACAGGCCGTGTACCCTTCTCTCGACACTCGACACTCGACATTCGTCGAGCGAAATTCGTCGACCCAGCGGGACACGGCCCGTGACACGCCCGTATCACGGGGCGTGTACCCCATTCGTCGAGCTCAACTTGACGCAAAAAAAATTCGTCGAGTCAAGGAGGTCACGCCCCAGGTCACGCCCTGGGTCACGCCCTGACATGCCCGTGTCGGGGGGCGTGTTCCTCCCGAAACTTCATCGAACGAAGTTCGATGACCACAAAGCCAAAACACATCCCAAGCTGGACACGCCCTGGGACACGCCCGTGTCCCAGGCCATGTCACTCAAAAATTTGACCATTTTTCACTATTTTGAAAAGTGTTCCTTTCCCATCCTAGACCATTTATTCCTTAAGGACTTTTTACCGTTTTTTGTTGTCAAATCCGGGAAACATGCTTTCATCAACTAACTCCACATCTTCCATACAAAATTCCATACAATCAACCCGTTTTGAGCAACACAACTCAGGCATGAGAAAGTGCATGCATTCCCTAAGAGGCCTCACCGAGTCCCCAAAAATAGACTCCGGCTTGCTGGGGAATCGTGCAACTAGGCTACCAAAACAGCCACTCCAAAGCCCGCGTGAAAACCATGCTCAAACAACGGTCAGAGTGAATGCAACGCCCATCAAGCGTATGCAATCATTAAATGAAAAATCCGGGGCGTTACAGTCACTCCCCCTAATGAAAAGTTTCGCCTCGAAACTTTTCAATAATTCTTATATAAATTAAAGGAGTAATGAAACAAAAACACCAATTCACATACTAGCTTATTTACGGGAACAAATGAGGGTGAGCCACCCTCATCGTTTACTCGAGTTCCCACGTCGCGCTTGCCACATTCTAATTTTTCCATAGCACCTTGACCATAGGAATCTTCGTTTTTCGCAACAAGCGATCTTGGGAGTCCAAAATACGGATGGGCATCTCCACATAAGAAAGGTTCGGCGCCAACTGCAGCACAAAGTCCAAAACTTGCTTGTCATTCCGCACACACTTTCGAAGTTGGCAGACATGAAACACGTCGTGAACACTAGGAAAGTTCACGGGTAACTCTACTTTGTAAGCGGATGCACCAACCCGCGCAAGAATCTTGAAGGGACCCACAAATCTTGGGTCTAATTTGCGCTCTTTTCCAAATCTCTTAATTCCAACCATTGGGGAGACTTTCAGGAAGACAAAATTCCCCACAGCAAATTCTAACTCCGACCTTCGCCGGTTGGCGTACTTTTCATATCGATCTTGGACGATCCGGAGCTTCTCCCGAATAAGTCGTACGACAACTTCCATGTCCTCGAGCGCCTCTGGGACCAACAAAGGCCGCTCGCCAACCTCATCCCAAAATAAGGGAGTCCGACAACGGCTGCCATAAAAAGCTTCGAACGGAGCCATTTGAAAGCTTTCTTGATATCTGTTATTATATGCGAATTCCATATGCCGCAAACGCTCATCCCATGCTCCGCCATACTCAAGAATATAGCATCGAATCATATCTTCCACGATTTGCTTTACTCGTTCCGTTTGGCCATTCATCTGAGGGTGGTAAGCAGTGGAATACCTCAAATCCGTCCCCAAACCCTCTTATAGACTCTTCCAGAAACGAGAAGTACATCGGGAATCCCGGTGTGAAATAATATTTACTGGCACACCATGCAGTCGGATGATCTCGTTCAAATATAGCTCTGCTATTGTCTTCATCGGGTAGTTGACCTTAAATGGTAAGAAGTGAGCACACTTGGTCAACCTATCCACGATCACCCATACAGAGTCATGTCCTCGTGGAGATCTTGGTAAGCCTGTAATAAAATCCATTGAAATGCTTTCCCACTTCCATGTTGGGTCTCCAAGGGTGTCAACTTGCCACCAGGCTTCCCATGATCAGCTTTCACCCGATTGCAGGTATGACACTCAGATACAAATTTCGCTATATCACTTTTCATTCCATACCACCAGACAATTTGTTTCAAATCACGGTACATTTTAGTTGAGCCTGGATGGTAGGCCATACTTGAGCCATGTGCTTCCCTACACACCATATCTCAAATGTCTCCAACTGCGGGGATACAAAATCGACCGCGATATTTTAACGTGCCTGCGCCATCAATAGCAAAATCTGGTAATTCAACTTTTTCAGTCCGAAGAAATAAATGTAAAAGATCAGGATCCTCATTTTCATGTTATCTTGCAAGCACCATCCATGAAGGTTCTTCTACTGCCGAATGACCTTGCGGTTCATATCTTCCCACGGAAATATCCATCAATAGAAATTCCTCCACTAGACGGTCGGCCGAAAGATTAAATAATTTACCTGTCTTCCGACTCAAAGCGTCGGCCACAACATTAGCTTTCCCTGTTTGATACTGAATCTCCACATCATAATCAGCGACATATTCAAGTCATCGCCGTTGGTGCAGATTGAGTTCCTTTTGCTTGAAGACGTACTTCAAACTTTTATGATCTGTAAAGATTTTACACTGCGTGCCGTAAAGTAAGTGTCTCCACAACTTCAATGCAAATATTAGCGCTGCGAACTCCAAATCATGCGTCGGGTAGTTCTTTTCATGACTTTTCAACTGCCGAGACCCATACGCAATCACCTTTTTGTCTTGCATTAAAACACATCCAAGTCCAACGTGTGATGCATCCACAAAAACATCATAATCTATCCCTTCTGTCAGCAAGATCAACACAGGAACGGTACATAACCTGTTCTTGAGTTCAAGGATTGATGCCTCACACTTGTCATTCCAATCAAACGCCACATTATTCTGGGTTAAGCGAGTCAAAGGTGCAGCTAAGGTAGCAAACCCTTCTACAAATCGGCGATAATAGCCGGCCAATCCCAAGAAGCTCTGAATCTCCTTGGGTGTCTCTGGCCTCCTCCACTAATGACTTCAACAATCTTTTCGGGATCAACTGAAATTCCATGTTGATTAATAACATGACCCAGAAATGCAACCTGAGGCAACCAAAACTCGCATTTGCTTAGCTTGGCGAACAACTTTTGGTCTTGCAAAGTGGCCAGTACCAATCGCAGATGATGTTCATGCTCCTCAGCACTGCGGGAGTAGACGAGAACGTCATCAATAAAAACCACCACAAACCTATCCAAGAAGTCCTTGAACACTCGGTTCATCATTTCCATGAACGCTGATGGTGCGTTGGTCAAACCAAACGACATCAAAAGAAATTCAAAATGGTCATGTCTCGATCAAAACGCAGTCCGCGAAATATCACACTTCGGGACCTTTAGCTGATGATAGCCAGAACGAAGATCAATCTTCGAAAATACTGAACTGCCATGCAGTTGATCAAACAAATCATCAATACTTGGCAGTGGGTACTTGTTCTTAATCGTCACCTTGTTTAATTCTCGGTAATTGATGCAAAGCCGCATCGACCCATCTTTCTTCTTCACAAACAACACAGGTGCACCCCAAGGTGATGAACTTGGCCTGATAAACCCCTTTGCCAATAAGTCATCCAGCTAGGTACGCAACTCTGCTAGCTCACGCGGGGCCATTCTCTACGGTGCATTCGCAATAGGGCGCGTACCCGGCTCTAAATCAATGACAAACTCGGCCTCACGATCCGGTGGAATACTAGGAAGAGCAGCAGGAAAGACATCTGGAAATTCACACACAACAGGGATCTCCTCCAAACACGGCAAAACAACACTAGTCCCCACAACTGAGACTAGACAAGCAAAGCAGTCGGAAACAAACAAACGTCCGAACATATACCGCTGAAATCCCTGGAGAGTCCAGGCATGAATCACCAAAAACACTCCCCGGCTGACCATTGTCCTTGATAAAGTCCAAGCGCTTGCCTTTGCACTGGATAACAGCATCATAGCGGGATAACCAATCCATGCCCAAGATAACGTAAAACTCTTCCAGATCGATCACCTTCAAATCAGCCTTCGCTAAGAAGTCCCCCAACAAAATGGAACAATCAGGAAGACCCCAATCTGCAACCACAGAAGCACTGAAAGGTAACTTCACCAAAAACGCATTCCCCACTCGATCTGGTGTCAAATGATACCGATCCACAAAGGTTCGAGCCACAAATGAATGGGTCGCGCCAGAATAGAAGAGAACACGCGCCCAAAGGTTCTTTACCTTAAATTTTCCTATAAGGGTACATATGTATCTAGGAACTACGTTTAAGAGTCATAAACAAAACGTGGACCAGAGGAAGGAATCGAACCTGAGATAACCTGGGGTGACGTCTGAGCTTCCTCTGAAGAGATCACATTCAACTTCCCCTTTCCTTTATCCAAACGCAGAGGCAGAGGCAAAGCCTGGAGTGGCATTGGCTGCAGCACGGGCTGGTTTTGTGGGCACCTTGCCTTGAGATGTCCCTATTTGCCACACTGAAAGCACACCTTGTCTTTGACTCAGTAGCGGCCCACATCATGACCTCTTCCCCCACAACTTGTACACTCCAAGTCTCTGGTCAGCGCACCCTGAATTGCGTACACCTGCTCCTCCTTCTGCATTCCCAACCGCTTGAAACATTTCTCAACCAGGTTGCCTGACCGGCCATAGAAGCTACACGTCTCCTTATTCTTCTTCATTACGTCTGATTCTTGGGAGCTTTTCCCTCCCACCAGCTTTCTCTTGTCCTTCCTCATCAGCTTCCCTCTTTGTTTTGTAGTTTCTATAGCTTCAACCTTCAAAGTAGCCTCAACCACACTGGTTTAACTTGTCACTCCATAAGCGCTTGCGAACTGCTGAACATCGCTCCGGAGTCCGCCAAGAAATCTCTTCACTCGGTTAGCTTCCGTAGTCACCAAGCCTGGAGCGAACCGACTTAGCTTGCTAAACTCAATTTCATACTCACTAACTGTGAGTTTCCTCTGCTTCAGGTACAAGAAGTCATTCATCAGGCGGTCCCTTTCGACCGACGGCAGAAATTTGCGTCGTAGCATTTCTTTGAAGACTTCCCATAAACATCCCGCCACTAAGCTTTCCTTTTCTCGCAACCACCAACTTTTAGCCAACCCTTTTAGTTGGTAGGCGGCAAACATCACCTTCTGGTCCTCGGTAACGCCAGAAGAGACAAACAACTCTTCCAACGTGATCACCCAATCATCCAAGATCACAAAGTCCGCTTTTCCATTATAGGTAGGTGGTCCAAGTCGCTGAAACTGCGAGATAAAAGTCATCGCAGGAGGAACCACAACTGGGGGTATCAACGCCACGGAAGGAGTAGAAACAGCTGGACCCACGGCAGGCTCCTGCACTCTAGGTGCCAGCCCAGACATCACTGATGACATAGCTTGGAGCTGGGACTGCACATCCTGCACCTGCCTAGTCAAAACCTCATTACTTTGTCGTAGGCTATCCATCAGGGCATTATTTTGTGCACCCGAAGAATCGCCCTCTGATTATGGAGTCTGCCTTGTCACTGGACACTTTGACATCCTATAAACATGTTCACCTGCATCAAGCTCACACCCAACAAAAACACACAACTACTATGTACAGACAATACATATATACATATGAACATCAACTGCTAACTTGCTCTGGGAGTTTAAGAATGATGTTATGCCTAGCCTAAGATGACTCACCGTCATCCCACTAACTTGTGCCTAAACCATGAATGCATGAATTTATTTGACCCAAAACCATGCGTGTACAGGTGTCATCATGTAAATCTTTAGCTTGGCACGTTGTGCTCATGCAATGTTATGTTATGCGTGTTGTGCTATGCATTCTAAAAAAGACCTTAATGAATTCCATGAGCGGTCGTACGCATCACAATGCTATGCATCCCATACTACATAACATTGCATGCAACGAATAAAAGAAAATGTGCTATTCGCATCCATGTGGTGAGGTTATGCATCCCATACTACATAACCCTCACATGTTGCCCCGATGGTGGATCCATATACAACCACATATTATGCATCCCATACTATATAATATGCCCCGTATACTTTTGTTCATGCCATGAGTGTAGTGTCCGTGCTTCGGCCAATACGTACTAATGGCACCTCGGTGTGTGTATATTATGATGATGATTAATAATTTTTTACTAAAAGGAAAGTTTGCCTGACCAATTGTCAAGCAAACCTCCTTCTGATACAAACTGTCACAACCCGCATTTTCTCAACGAGCACGTCGTATCAGAGCAAGAGGAAAAATGGGTTATGATGCCACGTCGTGCAGGGGATAACTGCACACGCTCAGGCAAACCTTTACACTTACTAGACTAGAGTACAATCATCAGTTATATGCAAGAAAACCGTTGAGTTTGTTGGCCTTATCCCTCGGCCTAGTAGAGCAAAATGTGGTTGTACGCGACGGAAAATAATTTACGTTAGTTGTGATTTTTCCTATATGCACTCTAGATTTATTATACCATAGGAAATCGTATGTTTTTACGTGGTTTGGAAATACGTCTTAGTTTACCAAAACATGTATGCATGACATAGAATAGTAGGTTTGTTTTAACTTTAAAATATCTAATGCAATCTAGTATAAATCCTTCCCAAGAGCAAGTAGACATCATATCATCCAAATGATTCATATTAGCAGTCTAGCATTCATATGTAGCAAGTAAAGAAAGCCACCAATGGGCGCCAACAAGCTGACACGAACCCATTGGGGCGTATGTATGTCTGTACAATAAAGTAAAGAACTATCTCGCCCAACAAGCTCGGCAAGCTCCAAGTAAATTTCACCAAACTCTAGCCGCTCAACTGGCTACAACCTGCACCTGAGGCATTCAAGAAAGAACACCTCAGCAATCATCAAGGCAACAACATAGGGAATTAAGTTCATAAAATATGACTAAGGGGCTTACCGACCCCATAGCAAGTTTCATATAAAACGAGTTGAAAGAACATGGTGGAAAACAAGTGTCAAACACTGCCAACCCAACGAGTAAAACACACCAAGTGCGTATAACAACCCTCATCCCCTGCCCAAACCTGCAGTAGCAACAAGACATATGCCAACACCATAACCGTATAACCTCACACGTCGAACAAGTGCACGTGTTGGGCTTTTGCTAAGGGCTAATGCATAAGGGCTTTACTGTTTTCAGAAGCCTATAGTGGTTGTGGATGGTGGGGCCCATATGAGGCTAGAATTGGAGATGTCCTCTCCTTTGGAAAATTTCAAAAAATTGTAAAAATTGAGGGTTTGACAAAAGTCAACCCTAGGTTAGGTCCCCTATGCTAGTCGAAGTAGGTCCACATCATCACGAGACGTGTCAATGTTGGGGTAGTGTGTCACAATTGGTGTGTGCATGCTTTTAGGTACACGATTGTGCTTTGTTTAACCATAGATTGACCACCCGTAATCAAAATTGAATGTGACGAACTTCGTAACCTTGTGTTGATCATACAAATCAATTGCCACTGACCGAGATCAAATCATAGTTTATTCGCTCAAAATCCAAAAATTGCGCGTCGCGGCGCGCTACGAACTCAAAATGGTCAAATTCGTCATAAGGCCTTAGATTACAACAGAACAAGTTCCAATGCACTCTTATCGACTACACGAAGCGAAAAGAACTGAAAAATCTCAAATCGGAGTTCACTAGATCAATGTCTCAAAATAGTTTCACCTCCTACCTCTTTTGGTCCTTGGGTAGAGGTTAGGGTCACTTTTATTATGTCCACTAGGATTTTAATGACCCCATAAAATTCGGGATGTTACATAAGGTACTTGTGACTGTTTGAGATCCTAGAATGTATCAAAGAAGTAGCCTACTAGCTTGCTCTAACCATATAGCAGCACAGTCTACACGACGTATTCCAAAAAACGTAGTTGAGAAAGGCAGTGAAAGAGTCAACTCACATTGTTGCGGTCAATAAAGTGTTGATCGATGGTGGGCTAACGACGAAAGACAAGCGCATTTGCATCAAAGAGTCTGAAGTCTGGCAGTTGCGGAACAAATTTATCAGGATGGTTAAAGTCTGCTAGGAAAATTTCGGACGAGAGGAGCTCTCTTTGGAGCAAGAGAAAGCCATGCTCGAGTACCCTAAGCTATTTCCCTAAGGTACAACCTATTTTGGTGTACTCTTCTATTTATAAATTTTTGGATGAAATTCTGTTGAGGGGTGAGTTATAACACACAAAAAACCTCTTTTGTAAAAGTGGGTTTATATTTGTAGATCATATACGACATCTGGTGCATTTCGGGATATGTTTAGGGGATTTCCTGAGAAATACTAGGGCGGTAGTGCAATGTTTTTCTTGCACAAGCAAACAAATGATCTGGTGTAAGATGCTGGATCAAGCACTTTTTGAAAGGGTGCTTTACCTTTTCTTGTTTAAAATGCATGATCATGCTTTCTGAAATACACGATCATGCGATCTACAACAAAACTATTTTAAGTTCCAAAATCTACATTGTTCAATCAAAAATCTAAAGATTGGTGTTTCTCCCTAATGTTATTAGGTCATGGGCTGAGGGTCTTAGAGCTCATTTCAGTCTTTTATATTTCTCTCCAAGGTAGAGAAAGAGGAGAGAAAGGAGGAGGAATATCCCTCCATTAGAGGAGCTTCGAAGCACTAAACATCGTGTTGAGTACGGATCCACAAAGAGGAGTCCATTGCGGTCTTAGGATGTGTTGGTCCATTCTCATTTTATTTTTATTTGCATAGGAGGCGTCTCCTCCACTAATTAGTGGAGGCTATTGTAAAACCGCCTCCCGGAACACAAGACACTCCTGAGGGAAGTTTTATGCCCAGAATAGTCGCCTTGCAGTAGCATCAGCACACGCACTAATCTGTACCGCAAGTCCCCTGTTCATCCCACTAATTTATGATATCAAAAATGCCAACCCAACCAAAAGAAGATCATAGAAGTCATAAATCACAATAAAAAAATTTCCATAATAGTACAACAATAATAAGGAACTACATCAGTTCATTTAATATCATAGTACAGTAAAATTTGCTTGAAGGATACATCATAATGCTCACAACACACATCAGTCATGGAAGGAAGAGTGGGTATCGTCGCCTCAGGACCTATCCCCCTGGCCTAGTTGTCCTTCGGCACAAGGTGTCGCTGCTGCTCCAACTGTAGGGTATCCTCATAAAATAGTACATGCAACAACCATTAATAATAAAGACTAAGTGGCTATCGCATCTGTTCACCCCAACGGCTTTTAGGCATTGGGAGGAGAAAAAGAAGGAAGAGCTCAATATAACAGTAGTATATAATCAAACCGTGGCAAAGAACGTTAATAATCAGTAGTTCATGTACAAATATTAGTACATTTATACTAAGCTATCAGTAGTAATCATCACTATATAAGGCGACAATCTATACTATCAGTATTTTAATCATAAGATGAAAGAATTGGTTTCAAGATGTTCTAAACACCTAGAGGGGAGGTGAATAGGTTCAATTCTTTTTCTAACTTAGGCAGATAATTATATCTAGTTCAGCAATGTATTCAGCAGAAAGTACAACACAGCAATCACATACACAATATTCACAGATTGCACACCAGTTTTATAGTGGTTCCCCAAATGATGGGTACATCCACTTTCCCCCTTCGCCTATCTAGCAGTGTACTAGATTCGGACTAACTTCCTTCTTTCTTCTCAGATCCGCAGATCTTACAGCTCAGAACCAAGGATGCTTCCTACAACTCAGAGTGAATCCACACTCCTACAATTCAGGCACAAGCCCTACCTCAGCCTCTTCCACAGGCGTACAACTCAGAGTGATATCCCACTCCTACAACTCAGGCAAAAGCCCTACCTCAGCCTCTTTCACATGCCTACAACTCAGGGAACAGATTCCCCTACCTCAGGCACACAGCCCTACGTCATCCTTTATAATTTAGGCTTACAACTCAGAGATGTAAATCTCCTACACTCAGATCTAGTACAGATTCCACAAAAATTATTGATGAAAAGTTGTTGATATCTTCAACCAGATGTAGAGAGAATTGGTTGAAGTCTTCTTGATCAGTTCTTGATAGAACTGATTTCTTAAGGATCAACCTGACTTAGCTTTATTCAAAGCTTCTTGAATCTGAACACATTAGGGTTGATCTTCTTGATGTTGGCGTTGATCTTCAATCTTCCTTCTTCAAAAATTAATATGAATTCTTCAGGCAGATTATTCAGGATAATGTCGACATAAGTCTGGCCCTTAGTGTCGACTCTGCGTTGTCGACAGATTTTCTATGTGTCGACACAAATTATGGATGTCGACACAATCTGCCCCTTGGTGTCAACACAGTGTTGTCGATAGATTTTATGTGTGTCGACACAAATTTTGGGTGTCGACACAATCTGGCCCTTGGTGTCGACACAGCCATTCCCAAGTGTCGACACTTGTACTTAGAGAATTTTCCTTTCCATTTACTTATCCTGCACATGATAACTCAACACAACATCAAATACAACTTGATGCATATCACTGAGTTAGGTGAGGCTTCTCCAAATCTGGTACACATTTTCCAATGTACCCAACAATATCCCCCTATTTTGAGAAGTCATAACCCTTAGTCAATGATATACATCACTTATAATAAAATTAACAATATGATGTATAAAAGCATTCACTGACAGGGAAAAATATAAACAAAACATGTAAATAATATCATCATAGAATATGATACAACAATAACAAGCATGAATCATTGTTTTGTTTAAAACTTCACAATAGTTTATTGACAATAGATTACATGGAGTTTAAAACTGAAAATTACAATGTTTTATAATCTAGTCAATCTATCCTAAGGCTGATCATGCTCCTTGATCACTATGCCTTTTCTAGACTGGATTCGTGCTTGTACTGGAGCTTCAGTATCTTCAGCTGGCATCTTGCCTTTGAGATCCTTCTTTTTAAGTTCTTCAGTCTTGACTCTTTGCCTTTCAAAATAGTAAAAAGGCTTAGGAAAGTATTTACTGGGTTCTACTACTGTAGCAAGTATTCTCCCATCCTTGTGATCCCTTCTGAACTGCTGAATAACATCTTGTCTTTGTAGATATTTATTCCACTCAACTTCAGAATACCACTTGCCTCTATCATGCATTTTGTCTTTGACAGCTTGCCAGGCAGTTAGTATAATATTTCTGGAGGTTGGACTCCATCATTCAGAATCAGGCTTCAGTTCAGCCTGCTCTCTAAATCTTTTCTTTGAAAGTTGAGCTTCTTGCTCTTTATTCAGTACTGCTTTTGACATTCCACTTTCTCAAATATAACATTCTTATTGGCCTTTGGAGGGCTATACATCTGGTGAAACAGTTGTTGAATGTCCTCAAAATTTGAAGGGGGATATATGATTTGAGCTACCTCCTGCTGACCCCCTTCAAATCATACAGCTTGAATACCTGACTCAGCTGTATTATCATCATCACATAGGGGAGGATATCCCAGAGTAGCTCTAACAGCATTTGTTATCCATTTAGCATGCTCTGAACTAGCATTGATTATCAACCTCTCCCCCTTTATGACTTCTCTTTCAATATGATCCCTGTGATCATTCCTTTGGAACCTTATTTGATTAACCAAATAATTGGTTCCCTCTGTATAATAGGCTTTAAACTTTTATAGCTGAGCAGATATAATCTTCTGAGAGGCTTGAAGTGCGAATTGGAAAGTGGGTAAATCTTCTTGAAGTTTCTTATCAAACTCTGACTTCTCTTTAGCCCTTTCCTCAGTTAATGCAGTTGCTTTATTATTTAATTCAATAACAATCACATTATGTGATTTAGTAAGATTATCATTCATTCTAAGTTGATTTTCTAGGACATAGCCTTACTTGACCACCATATCATCAATTTGTGTCCTTGCCTCTTGTTGCTGTTTTGCCAGAAAAACTACAGCATTACCTCCTTTATGGAAGCAGTCTGTCATCTCCTTCTTATTCTGGTTTACTTCAAATCTAATGGATTTTATATCTTGAGCCAAAGAGAACTGAAGATCCTTATGGATTTTATCCATATATTTCTCCATGGCTGCTCTTTGCTCATCCATTTTAATTTGCAGAGCAACCAATAATGAACTGAAATCAACTATTGGTGCTGAGGGTTGTGAGGCATTCTGTAAAGCTTTCTTATAATTTGAGCTTTTCTTCTTGTAAACCATCAATTTTCTCTTCTTTGCTCTTTGTGCTTCTCCATCACCAGATTCTGAAGAACTTTCTAAATTTACTTTGTCTTTTGGACTTGAGGGCAGCTCCTTATCAGCTCTTGGCAACTCCCCCTGATTCCCAGTCTCCTCCCCCTCAGTTCTTGGCAGAACTTCCTCAGTTCTTACTTCTTGTAAATCAGGAAATAATTCCTCAAGAGTAAATTCTTGTTGTAGTTGAACTGGAGGAATATCTGTATCTTGAACATTTAATAGAATATCATCTAATGCAGATGTATTATCCATAGATACATCCTGTGCAGGGATGTTGTCATGGGGTGTCTGTTCAACATTAGTTAGAAGCACAGTGAGTGAATCTGGCTCAGTATCTCGTATAGTTTGATTAATATCATTTATTACCTCAAGAATTGTTTGAGTGGCTGTTTCACTCTCTAAAGCAGCTTTCTCTTTCTCAGGAGCACTTTCTGGAGGCAAGACTTCCTGTTGAACTGGGGAAAATGAATTGGCTCCCCCTAGAGGAGGCACATCCTGAACTTGATCCAGTGGGATGGTGTTTTCTGGAATATACTCCCCCTACATCTGACTATCATCTACATTCTTAGGAGCAGATGATTTCCTTGTAGATTCTTATTGTTCTTCATCTGAACTGAAGATTACTTGCTCTTCTGAATCACTAGAGGATTCAGATTTCCTGGGTGTTGTCTTTTTCTTTTGTATTGTGGTGGTTTCTGTGGTGTAGAACCATCCTTTATCAGAACTCTTTCCCACCTAGATAATATTTTCATATCCATCATCTCATGTGATTTATTCTAGATCCAGTGGTTTGGTTCAGCACTTCAGGGATATTTATTGCCAGATACAGACTCAGAATTCTACCTATATTAGGTTTCTTCAGGCTTTCCTTGATCTTGTCAAAAAATACTGCAGGCCAGTTAGTTTTGATTTTGAAAATAATCCTGGTCATCAAGCTGAACATATAGGCTGAGATCCTATCATGTCCACCTGGTTTGTAGAGAATTACTTTTCCCACAATCTTTGAGAGAAATTTTCCTTGTGAGTTCATTCCTTTCCTTTGAATGGATGATTCAATCTTAGTGGTGGGATCCAGGCCACACCATTGAAGAGCTTCTTTTGTCATTGAAGATGTAACTTCATCATCTTCCTGAGTACTTGGCAATTGAAGTGTTTTCCTCAGACGCTTTTGAGTAAGTTTCACCTTGTTGCCTTGAATTGATGACCTAATCTTCAATCCAGTTGAATCCAGGGTTGCTTTTGTATAGAACTCTAGAATTTCTGTCTTCTAGATCTTGGTAGATTCAGAGACTAGATATACTAAACCATTTTCTTGGATTAGGGTTATCACATTTCTAATCTCAGTCGCCGCACTCTCAAAAGTATTGCGAACTAAATCATGGCCTTCGTTGATGTTGGTTTCCAACTTTGGCGCCATTGATGACGAGAAATTTGAGGAGAAGAGAGAAGAAGGTTTGTCGACTCAAAGATTTGGGTCTCAAAAATGTTGAGAGCTTAGTCGTCAAAATTATTCTGTGACCTATTTATATGTTTGTCAACACAGAAGGCCAAAATGCGGGATAATAGATACTTAATTTGTCGACACTGTAGAGATTGTGTCGACACAGACTTCTATTGTCTCGACAAAGTCAGACAACACTATGTGTCGACACAGTTTGTGATGTGTCGACACAGACTTCTTAATAGTCGACTCTAATATATGTGTCGACACAGACTTCTGTATGTGTCGACACAACTATCTAAATGATAGAACTTCTATCTGTCGACACCAAACTCTAAGTGTCGTCACCACGATCTCAGCACTATTTTGCTGTGTCGATACAACTTATCTTAAGTGTCGACACAAACTACTATATGTCGACACAAATTTCCTTTTGTGTCGACATAAACTCCTATATGTCAATATTGATTTACTTAGTCAGAATTACTAAGTTACTCTACGTTTAACATGCCTAATTCAATTTTGAAATAATTGAACTTAGTTTCATCTAATGGTTTAGTAAACATGTCAGCAATTTGATTATTTGTGGTGACAAATTCCAAACAAATATCTTTTTTTTTCAACATGCACTCTAATGAAATGAAATCTAATTTCTATATGCTTTGTTCTGCTATGTTATACATGGTTTTTAGCAATAGAAATAGCACTTGTAGAATCACAAAATAGTGGAGTTCTACTTACCTTGAGACCATAGTCTTCAAGTTGATGTTGAATCCATAGAAGTTGAGCACAGCAGCTGCCTGCAGCAATATACTCAGACTCTGCAGTGGAAATTGCCACACTAGTCTGCTTCTTACTGCTCCATGATACTAGTCTACCACCTAGAAACTGACATATGCTAGTGGTACTCTTTCTATCTTCTTTGCAACCTGCAAATTCTGCATCTAAAAAACCTGTCAGTAGAAAGTCTTTATTCTTAGGGTACTAAAGACCAAGATTAGGTGTATCCTTAAGATATCTCAATATTCTTTAACAGCAGTATAATTAGATTCTTTAGGGCTTGCTTTGTACCTACCACAGACACATGTAGCATACAAAATGTCTGGTCTACTAGCAGTTAAGTATAGGAGGGAGCCAATTATCCCTCTATACAAAGACTCATCTACAAGTTTTCCAGCATCATCTTTACCTAAAGGCATACTTGTCTCCATTGGAGTTCTCATGGTGGTGGATGACTCCATACTATATTTCTTAATTAACTCCTTGGTGAACTTAGACTGTGAAATGGACAAGCCATCATCAGTCTATCTTACTTGGAGTCCCAAGAAGAATTTGAGCTCACCCATACTGCTCATCTCAAACTTCCCTTGCATAAGTTTTGCAAACTTCCTACAAAGGTTGTTTTCAGTAGATCCAAAGATTATGTCATCAACATAAATCTGTACTATGATCATCTTGCCCTTTGACTCCCTAAGAAATAGAATCTTGTCTATTTTCCCCTTGAAAATTTATTTTTAATGAGGAAAGTAGACAATGTTTCATACCAAGCCCTAGGGTCTTGTTTCAAACCATATAAGTCTTTCTTAAGTCTATAAACAAAATCAGGATAAAGTGGATCAACAAAACCTGAGGGCTGATGAACATAGACTTCTTCTTTCAAATTACCATTTAGGAAAGCTGACTTGGCATCCATTTGTTAAACTTTGAAACCTTGGAAAGCAGCAAAGGCAAGGAATAACCTTATTACTTCCAATCTTACCACTGGGGCAAAGGTCTGATCAAAGTCAATGCCCTCTTCCTGTTTATACCCTTTGGCATCCAGTCTTGCTTTGTTCTTCACTATGATGTCATTTTCATCCAGTTTGTTCATATAGATCCACTTTGTCTCAATAATGTTATGATCCTTTGGTTTTAGAACCCACTCCCATACTTTACACCTTGTGAATTGATTCAGCTCCTCCTGCATTGCATCAATCCAGTTGGAGTCTTGTATGGCTTCTTTAAATCTTTTTTGGTTCCAACTGTGACAAGAAACTTGAGCAAAGCACTGTGTTCATTTTTTTGCTTCTAGTTTGCACACCATGTCTGGGATCACCAATGATTTGATGTGCAGGATGATCCTTTAGATTCCTTATTGCTGGAGGCATTCTATCAGTAATTTGAACTTATTCAATTTCTTCACCATGCTGAACTTCATTGTCTTCAATGTCAGCTTGTGGACCTTGTACTCCCCCTAGACAGGAACCATCATTTTCTACATCCTGCCTTGCAGTTTGGTCTTCATTAATGGTCAGCATGTCCAACTTTTCTTTTAAACCTATTGAGCTACAAGGATTGCTGGACAACTCACTGTTAATTGCTCAGATTCATCAAACACTACATGAACTGATTCTTCTACAACTTGTGTAGTCAAGTTGTAGACCCTATATGCCTTACTATTATTATTGTACCCAACAAATATCCCATCTTGGGATTTGGCAGCAAACTTAGTTAGGTGAGACTTGGCAGTGTTAAGCACATATCACCTACTACCAAAGATCCTAAAGTAGGATATGTTTGGTTTTCTGCCCTTCATAATCTCATAGGGAGTCTTTTTGTGGTTCTTAGTTATAGATGCTCTATTGAGAACATGACAAGCAGTATTAACTGCCTCAGCCCAGAAATATTCTGGGAGTGAAGTGTCACTGAGTAGAGTTCTATTCTTTCTTTCAGCAATTCCATTTTGCTGAGGTGTTCTAGGTGAGGAGAATTCCTGATGAATCCCTTGTTCTTCACAAAACCTTGTCATACATTCAGACTGAAATTCAGTTCCATGGTCACTTCTGATTTTGACCACTGAATTGTTAAATTCATTCTAAATTTTTTTAACAAAGTTATGAAAGACAGTAGGGGTTTCATATTTCTGCCTCAAAAAGAAAACCCATCTATATCTAGAATAGTCATCTACTACCACAAAAGTATATACTTTCCTATCTAGACTATGAACTGGCATAGGACCAAATAGATCCATATGCAAGAGGTACAAACACATCATAGAGTCATTGGTATAAAGACTATGAAAAGAGGATTTGGTCTGCTTGCCTTTTTGACAAGCTGAACATATACCCTCTTTTATGCACTTAAATTGAGGACAATTCCTCACTAACTCTAAACTATAGAGCTGGTCTATAGTCTTATAGTTCAGATGAGCTAGTCTCATGTGCCATTGGACACACTGAGATGCTTTCTCATCTACAACTAAACATACAGGAGAGTTCATGTTTTCATAATCAAAATTTAAATAATAAACATTCCCTTTTTTATAACCAGACAAGATCGCCTTCTGATAACTTGTCCTTTTGATCTGACACCCATTCTTAATAAATGAAATGTCATACCCAAGATCACTCAGCTGACTTATGCTTATTAAGTTATGTTTAAAACCTTTTACATAAGCCATTTGAGTGATTGTTATAGAACAAGAAGAAATATTACCAAACCCTTTTATGACCCCTTTTTCTGATCCACCAAAGATCACTTTAGGTCCATTCTCTATGGGAGTATAGTCCTTTAACATTCTTATTATTCCAGTCATGTGCCTGGAACATCCACTGTCCAAGTACCATATAGGGGTATGGCAACTTGGACCCACCTGTAGCAAATAAAATTAATTTACCTCAGAACCCCAACTTTTATTGGTTTCTAGGTTCATGTTAGAATGAAACTTGATATTATTATCAGCAGCCTTCCTCACAGGTAAGCTGGCATTCTTCCTGATACTGGTGTTGTGCCAGCAATCCATGACATAATGCCCTATCTTACCACAGCACCAACACTCATATCTATTATACTTCTTTTTAGGTACAGTTTTAACAGCATTGCTATCAACTGTTCTTAACACTGTTGGTACAGTAGTTCTTTGCTTAAGTGTTGGAGCTACACCCTTATCATTCAGAATCTCAGTCTTACCATAACCATGTATGATATCATGATCATATCTATTAGTTGGCTGCCATACTTTTCTGAAGGAAATGGGGGGTTTGAAGGCTAGAGGCTGTACTGGGGGTTTGCCTTTTCTTTTTGAATTGGCAGTCCTTGCATTTCCTTCAAAGCTCAATCCAGTATTACCCTTTTTAGGAATAAAGTCATCAATTAAAGGTAAAACTGATTTTGGCTTAAAGAACTTAGCCACCAGATCCTTTTCCTTCTGAAGTTTGACTTCCAAACTTTTGATTTGATCATTCTTGAATGTAATAGTACTCAGCTGAATAACAGTTATGTTTTTCAGTTTGGCTACTTCATTCATCTTTAGATTCAGCAATTTTTTTGAATCTAATGCAGCCAGCTTAAGATCAGTAATCTCCTTGGCCTGTGCTTTATTAAGGATTCTGCTTTTCATAAGTGCTTGCAGCAGGTCACCATATTCATCAATAAGTTGATGAACATCTCCTTCAGATTCAGATTCATCTACATCTCTTGATGTAGATGCTTCTGATTCTGAACTAGAATAGTAATCAGAATATATTGAAGAATTATTTACCTTACTAGGTTCAGGCTGATCCTGACACTGATCTTCTTCTGTCAAGGCCATCAGCCCTTTACAATAAGGTTCTTCAATTTCATTTACTGAATCCAGCCACTTCAAGAATTCAGCCACTTCTACATCCTCTTCAGTTGCCAACAGTCCTATATATGCTTCAGCTTCAGCTTCAGCCTCAGAATCTGATGATGAAGAATTGACCAACTTTTTTGCTTCTTTGCAACAAGGGATTTCTCCTTCTTGCCCTTCTTTTTTAGTTTCTTCTTATCATTTGATTCTTTTCTTTTGTCAGGACAATCAGCTACCACATGTCCAGACATGTTGCAGCAATAACAAACAATCTTAGTTGAAGATAATTTACTAGGTTTAGAGTTATACCTGTCCTTCATAGAGGATTTCTTTTTTTGATACTAATCATCCTTAGATTTTGAGGATGATGGCTTGGATCTCCACTATTTCTTCTTCAAAAACCTTTGAAATGTCTTGAGAAAGCTGCTAAGTCTTCATCAGAATTTGGACTATCTGATGTGTGACTGTCAGAACTTTCTGAAATAACTTCTGCAGCTTTCCTAGGAGGTGATGGAGACATCCTCCTATCCTTTCTTATGGCTTCAGTCTTGAAAGCCACTGACTTATCTCTATAATCAATTTTATTACTTTTCTCCTCCTCTTTTCTGACCATCAGCTGCATTTCATATGACAGCAGTTTGCCAAATAATGTTGGAGATGAAATTTCTGCTAGTCTGGCCACTTCCCTAATGGCACATATCTTAGTGTGAAAGTGTGAGATAGATCTGATATACTCTAGAGGGGGGGTGAATAGAGTATGGTGCTTTATTAAAACTTTTACAACAGTTGTTGTATTCTAATGTGAACAGGGAAGCAAATAGTAAATCTAAGCACAGAATAATCACAAACTACAAAAGAAACTAAACACAAGCCACAGCCAGAAACAAAAGAAACACAAGCAACGAGAAGACACAAGGAGCTATAGTGGTTCCCCAATCAACCTGGGTACATCCACTCTTCTACCACCCTAGGTAGGAATCCACTGTAGGATGAGTTGATCAGGTGTCCTGGGCACCAATGAGCTTTTGGTAAGGTGCTCAAAAACAAAACCAGATTTTTTGATCATGTGTCTTGCCACCAATGAGCTTTTGATAAGGTGCTCAAAAACCACACAAAACTTTTGAAGGGAGTTTGAAAAACCCTTTATAGAGGTGGAGATGAGAGAATGATGGAAGTCTTCTATTTCTCAATGTAGCAGAGAAGACTATGTGGATATTGATGTTGTCAAAGCTCCCCCTGAGATCTGTAGTTGTTCAGGAATTGAAGCTTTGCAGTAGGGTGATAGGCCTTCAGAAATTGATCACCAGCAAATGATGATTTCAGCAACAGCTGGAATGTGAGATGTCTGGAGTCTTGAATGATGATGGCCTTGAACACTTGAATCAAAAGAGATCTGAAGATTTCAGATGGTTGATCTCTTTTAGTGATGGTGTTCTTGTATGAATCTTGAGACAGAGAATGTCTACAACTTTCTTTTTCTTTCTCTTGTGAGATTAGGGTTGTAAGAGTTGTTGCAGAAGAAGATTTGTAGAGAATGAATATTGCAGAGTGTGTCTCTCTCTTGTTCTTCTTTTGTTTCTTTCTCAGAGTTCTCTACTGGATTGATGTTACAGAAGTTGAAGAAATTGTATTTTATATTTTCTGTCTGAATAGAAATTGTCCATTGTAAAGATAGCCATTGGCCTGTCATTAAATGACTTCCTTAATTGCTTTTGTCTTCTGGGGGAAAGTCCAATGAAAACATTCCTTGATAATTCCTTGAAACTTTCTCCAGAATAAATGAAAACGACTACAAAATCTTCTAAATTAATTGCTGAGAATAACTCTTCAACTGTCTGAATTTGAATTTTGAAAAACATTTAACTCTTCAGCAAAACGTCGAACTGAGCTCTGCAATTTGGACTTATACTGAAACAGAGATCGTCGATCTGAGCTCAACTATCGTCGAACTGAGCTCAGAGATTGAGAACCAAACAGGAGTCAAGATCGTCGAACTGAGCCCGAAGATCGTCGAATGGAGTTCGACGACTTTGATGAAGTTGAGCTCAGAGATCGTCGAATGGAGTTCGACGATTCGTCGAAGTGAGCTCAACGATCGTCGAATGGAGTTCGACGATTCGTCGTAATGAGCTCGACGAATTGACTTAGTCTCCAAACTGAAAAACTTGGTCTTGAGGGCAGCTTCCAAGCCTAACTACTAACCCTTAGACTCAATTCTAATTGACCTTTAGATCTATACAATGAGGTCAAAAACAGGTTCCTAAGAGACATAGTGATCCTGACCCAAATTAGTAATAGGGTGTTCCAACAATCTCCCCCTATTTGGGTTTGGATTACTATTTATAGACATTTGAGAAAAATAAAAGCAACATTCAAAGCAACAATACAGAAATGCAATAAACAAAGCATTGCAGAATCATAGATATAACTCAGATAGATCACAAAACAGTAAATATTATCAACTTACAGAGTTATTCCTTCTCCTTGCTCTTTATAAGTTTAAATTCTCTATTTGGATTAAGAGCTTCCTTCTTTGATCTTCTGTCATCAGCTGCACCTAGAGATGTTTCATGTTTAGGCCTTGGTACTACAGCTTCAGGGTGCAGCTCCATGTACCTTTCAGAATCAAAAAACTTGCTGGAGGCATATCTTTCAAGTTCCTTCTTTCTTTGATCAGACATAGTAGTAATGCTGGAGGTGTCCATGCCTTGCTCTCTGGCTTTCTTAATCAGATCCAAGGCAACTAATTCCTTCATTCTAGCAGTCTATGCAGTAGGATTATTCTCTGGATCGTCAAAAGGCACTGGAGGCTCATATCTGTTGGATGGATTATCTGTAAGAGCTCTCGAGGAGACTAATTCTTTCAATTTGTAGGGAAAAGGACCTGAAGTAGTGTCAGATGAAGCTTGTCCTTCCCTTGAGTATGGATGTTGCCTTGAATAGCCTTTTGAATAGACTTGAAGTCCTCTTTGGTTTCCTCTATAATTTCCTCTCCTAGATTGAGAGCCTCTGAATTGGCTTCCCCTATATTGAGATCTTCCTTAAGGCTGATAGGGGGTTTGACTTCTAGCAGAAGGATGAACATCAGAGTTACCACCTGCACCTGCATCAAGAGGAGGAGGTGGAGGAGGATGATGGAACTGAGAGGAACCTTTCTCATATTTCCTCTTCTTCTTCATAGCCTTTAGTTGATTCTTGGAATATTTAATCCAATGTTCAGTTATAGGGCAGTCATGCAGAATATAGTAGGAAATATCATTTGTATCTTTTACTTTAGCTGGTGGAACTCTTTTCATTGTCTTGCTTCTTGCTTTTCTTTTCCTTGCTATAGTAGCTGAGGAGTCATCAGAATCAGTTCTGAACTGATCGCTTTCAGAGCATTGTTCATCATATAAAGCATCAATCCTTTTCAGATAATATTTCTGTTGTTGGGTTGGAGCAGAGGTAACAGTAGTGATAACCATTGTAGCAGCAGCAGATACAGCAGATACAGAACTTTCAGGAGCAATACTTTCAGAAGATATAGCAGCAGTAGTAATAGTAGCAACTGGGGCAGCAACAGATTCAGAGAAAACAGTTTCAGATACAAACACATCAGCAGGGGCAACATTAGCAGTGACAGCAGGATCAAAGTCATATGCCTCTATCATATGTATATCCTTAGAGATTAAATCATCAGAATTGTTAGCAATATCAACAATATCAGCAGCAGCAACAGAAACAGCAACATTATTGTCAGCAGGAGTAGCAGCAGAAAGATCAATGGAAACAGAAGGCTCAGTAGTAACAGAACTAGCAGCATAAACTGAAAGTACAACGGAATTTATAACACTGGTGTCACAGCTTGAAAATGGCACAATGGCCTTGGAGAGATCCTCAGATGGCTGGACTGCATTCTGCTCTGGAAGACAGCTGAAGTATATATAATCAAATTCTGATAGAAGGGACCTGAGGTCCACTGAGAAAACTGCAACCTGAGGTGGTGTTGAGGCTTGAGCTTGAGTTGAAGTAACAGCAGCAGCAGCAGGCAATCTAACAACTTCATGAGGCATCTCCCCTGCCTAGATTCATAGATAGTTGGATCAAGACACCCAAAGAAAGGGATTGCCTGAGGAGGAAAGAGGGAGGAGAGCCTGGCAGATAGGTCTGCAACTCACTTGAAAAGTGGAGCCAAGGAGGTCTCCAACAGAAGTCAGAGCCTGGGAGATATCAGCTCATACAGTTAGTCAGCTAAGGCTGGAATATCTACATGCTCAACAGGGACTTGAGCAGAGGTAGAGAAGAAAGGTGGAGCAGCTGGAGATGTTGGTGGAGAGCTGGTGTATGGGGGGAAGGAAGGTTGAGGTGTGGGGATTGTGGAAATGGAAGAAAGTGGTATGGAGATAGAAGGTGTGAAGGAGGGTTGAGCAATGATGTCTTGTAGAAGCTGTTGATATGATGTGGATGAAGAGGGTAGATCTGGAGGGGATGAAGGTGAATCATCCATGAAGGAATCATCTAGAAGATTTAATGATGGAATGTAAGATGATGTGTCAAGATCTGGTTAAGGGTAGTGATGTAGAGGGTGGAATGGTTCTTCTGTGAGAGTAGGGATTGGAGATGGAATTGAAGTAGGAGATGGGCTGGAAATAATGATGGTGGATGAAATTTGAATGGTTGAGGTGACTGGTGGAGATGAAATAAGAGGTGGAGGAGGCGAAGCAGCAGGCAAGTCTTCTGCAGGGGCAGAGACTTGAGGGGAAGAGACTGTTACAGTCCTTGTTCCTGAAGTAGTGCTTGCAGAGGGCCTGCTGGGCTTCACTATCTGCCTGTCCCACTTGCCAAAGATGGCACAGGAGAGCCTCTTATAGGCATTGATATGCATCCCATTTGATACAAGCAGGGCAGGGCATCTGTTATGAAGAAACATCCCTAGTATCCTTCCAAAATTTACAAAATTCTTATTGATCTTCTTCTTAATCAGATCAAAGAAGACCTCTCCCCAGTTTAATTGTTTCTTATCCACTAAAGCACCCATCAAGCACAGCTGATACCTGGAGATGGTATCATGGGCTGAATGCTTGGCCAAAAGAACTTTTCCCACAACATCAGCTAAAAATCTGTACTCAATAGCCAAGTTCTTTTTCAGCATCTTGCTAGGGTTGGCATCAGAATGACCCATTCTATCAAGCATAGTAGTAAATTCTTCTCCAGACATTTCAACAGAATCTCTTCCAGAATTTAATTGAAAAACCACTGTCAGAATAGCAGGTATAAGAGGTACCTGGGTTCCAGAAATTGATCCAACAACTGTATTTTGGTCTTGGTTGTGGGCAGTATAGACCCACTCCTTAATTTCATCTGCAGGCAGTTTGATTCTAGTGGACATGATGGTGACTAGCTTTTGCTCCTTGAACAGTTCCAGAATATCTTTGAAAATCTGATCACTGGTGCTGAAAGAATCCATGTCAATATCGAAACCTGCTTCGAATTTCATGGCGGCCAGAACGGCGACAGAGATGGCCATGGTTTCCTGCAAAGAATAAACAACCAAACGACCAAGTGTAGAGATGTTTGGAGGGAAAGAGAAAGTTTGCAAAGAGATTGAAAGCGCAAAAGGAGAACGACGGCTGAAAAATGAATTTTATATTAGGGTTCGACGCAGAAAAGGAAAGATCGTTGAACTCAATTCGACGATCGGGGCTTCTAAAGGAATCTGAAGGGTCTTCAATATCGTCGATCTCTGTTCGACGATATTGGAGAGCGTCAAACTCCGTTCGACGATAGTTCAGAAAACAAAATCGTCGAGTGCCGTTCGACGATCGTTGACCTGGAGAGATAGTTGAACACTATCTGAGAAGCGCTGAACTCAGGTCGACGATTTCGGAAATCGTCGATCTCCGTTCGACGATCTGGGGGAAAATCGTCGAGCGCAGTTCAGAGAACAGAAACACTCTAGACACTAAAAAATTATGTTTGCCTAGTCTTGGTCAATTTTTAGAGTTTTAAAGTCTTGGAACTTATTTTAGACTTCCTCCATCTAACATTCCTAACTGATTTAGGAAGAAGTTGTGTTTCTTTTCATCCAACGGTTTGTTGAAAATATCTCCCCTTTGCAAATCAGTTGGGATATATTGAAGTTCAATTTTATTCTGCTCAACATTATCCCTTAAGAAGTGATGCCTAATTTCTATGTGTTTTGTCCTACTATGGAGGACTGGATTTTGAGCTATAGAAATAGCACTGGTATTATCACAAAAGATTTTAGACTTCTCTAAGTTGTAGCCATAGTCTAGGAGTTGGTTTTGAATCCACAAGATTTGTGAACAACAACTACCTGCAGCCATATATTCAGCTTCAGCAGTTGAAGTTGACACAGACGTTTGTTTCTTGCAAAACCAAGAGACAAGTCTGTCACCAAGAAACTGACAAGTTCCAGTGGTGTTTTTCCTGTTAATTCTGCATCCAGCATAATCATCATCAGAAAATCCAGTTAAGTCAAATGCTGAATCTTTTGGATACCAGAGACCTAGATTTGGATAACTTTTAACATACCTGAGAATCCTTTTAACTAATGTTAGGTGTGACTCTCTAGGGCTTACTTGGAATCTAGCACATATGCATGTAGCAAACATTATGTCAGGTCTACTAGCTGTAAGGTATAGTAAAGAGCCAATCATTGCTCTATATGTTGTCTGATCAACAGGTTTCCCATGTTCATCAGCATCCAATACAACATTGGTAGGCAAAGGTGTTTTCATACAAGATGCTTCAGACATACCAAATTTCTTAACCAATTCATTTGCATACTTGGTTTGAGAAATAAAGATGCCTTCAGCATGTTGTTTGACTTGCAATCCTAGAAAGAAGGATAGCTCACCCATGCTACTCATTTCAAATTTAGAATGCATTAGGTTGGAAAACCTTATGCACAAATTTGAATCAGTAGAACCAAAGATAATATCATCTACATAAATCTGTACTAGTCTGGTATGGGACTTATGAGTTCTAATGAAAAGAGTTTGGTCTACTCTACCCCTTATAAATTCATTTTTCAGGAGAAAGTATGAAATGGTCTCATACCATGCTCTAGGAGCTTGCTTGAGACCATATAATGTTTTGTTCAATTTAAAAACATAATTAGGATGAGTTGGAGAGATAAAACCTGTAGGTTGTCTGACATAGACTTCTTCTTTGATGTCTCCATTGAGAAATGCACTCTTTACATCCATCTGGTATACTTTGAAATCTTTGTGTGCTGCATATGCTAAGAAGATTCTAATAGCGTCCAACCTTGCAACTGGTGCAAAAGTCTGGTCATAATCTATGCCTTCTTCTTGAGAGTACCCTTGAGCAACTAGCTTTGCCTTGTTCCTTACAATAACTCCTTGATCATCCAATTTGTTTCTGAACACCCACTTTGTTCCAACAATGGAATGATCCTTAGGCTTTGGCACTAGTTCCCAAACTTTGTTCCTTTCAAAGTGATGCAACTCTTCTTGCATTGCAATGATCCAGTATGGATCTTGCACTGCATCTTGAATGGATTGAGGTTTAATTTGAGATAGGAAGCAAGTGTGCAACAGGTTTTGGTTGACCTGATTTCTGGTTTGCACACCAGCTGAGATGTCTCTAATTACTTGGGAAATTGGATGGTCTCTTGATGTTACTAAATCAACAGGGGGTGTTGATTGTTCACCAACCTGTGTTGTTGTTTCCTCTTGTGGTATAACAACTAGCTCTTCAAGAAGTTTCTCTTCAAGGTGTTGATTGTCTTCTTCATCTTCACTACTTTCATCCTTTTGAGTAATTTGTAATCTGTCCAAGTCTTCAGTAAGAGAATGTACCTGCAAAGGTTCTATGGTAGAAGTGTTCTTCTCCTTGAAAGACATGTTAGATTCATCAAAAGATATGTGAACAGATTCTTCAATTTTAAGAGTTGATTTATTATATACCATATAACCCTTACTGATCATGTTGTATCCCAGAAACACTCCTTCATCAGCTTTAGCTTGAAATTTTGCTAAATACTTCTTTTTATTATTATGTATATAACAAATACAACCAAAAATTCTAAAATAATCTACTTTAGGTTTCTTCCCTTTGAGTAATTCATAGGGAGTCTTGCCCTTTAGTTTGTGTATTAAACTTCTGTTCAGCACATAGTTGGAGGTGTTCACTGCCTCTACCCAAAACGATAGAGGAAGGTGAGCATCTGACAACAATGTAGTGGCAGATTCAATAAGGGTTCTATTTTTCCTTTCATCTCTCCATTTTGTTGAGAAGTTCTAGGAGCTGAGAAAGTGTGCCTGATCCCTTCACTCTGACAGAACTCTTACATAAGAAGAGAATCAAACTCTATCCCATGATCACTTCTGATCAGGGCAATGTGAGTATTGAACTCAATTTGTATGCATTTGAGAAACTCTGTCAAACACTTAAAGTTATCAGACTTCTTCCTCAGAAAGAACACCCATGTGTATCTAGAGGAGTCATCTACAACTACTAAAGTGTAAGATTTCCCTCCTAAGCTTTGTACTGTAATGGGTCCAAAAAGATCCATGTGTAACAGATAAAAAATCATAGGTGAATCACTCTTATTAAGTGACTTGAAACTATTTTTAGTTTGCTTGCCTAATTGGCAAGCCCTGCAGAGTCCTTCCTTCTTGTAGGGGCCAGAAGGTAGTCCTCTAACAAGGTTGTCCTTGGATAGCCTAGCAATGTTTCTAAGGTTTAAATGTCCTAGTCTCTTATGCCATAAAACATTAGGTCTACTAACAGAATTAAACAGGCAAATGTCTACATCTGTTGAAAGAAAATCTATTAAGTAGATGTTACCTTCCTTTTACCTGTCAACACAGTTGTGTTGTCCTCTGACTTGATCTTGCATAAGGCTTTGCTAAAAGTCACCCGATAGCCTTCATCACATATCTGACTGATACTGATCAAATTGTGCTTCAGTCCTTCCACATAGGCTACTTTCTTGAATGTGACTGTGACAATCTGGACTGCACCATATCCTTTTGTCAGTCCAAAGTTTGAATCACCAAATATGACTTTGGGTCCAAGCTTGGCTTTAAAGAATGTGAGGTTGTCCTTGTTTCCTGTCATGTGCTTTGAGCACCCACTATCCAAATACCATTGCTGGTTTGATGTTGGATAGGTCTTCACCTGCACATAAAATAATTCACTTGTTTTTGACCCAGTTAACCTTGGGCCTAGGTTGATAACCTTTAAACTCAGAAATAAATGACATCCCTGGTTGACTCTTATAACCTTCAGGATGATATCTCCTTGGAGGTATTATCCATTCAGTATAAGGGTTAAAGCTTTGGGATGAAGGACCCCTAGGATTGGAGTTTGATTTGCCCTTGAATTAATTTCCAAAGCTCTGATCTCTGTTCGACGATCGTTGAGCTTCGTTCGACGATCTTGGGTCAGATCGTAGAGCTCCGTTCGACTGTCGACTGTGGCAGAGTTCAGGAATTAAAGATCGTCGACCTGAGTTCGACGATTTTGCCTGAGATCGTCGATCTGCGTTCGGCGATCGTCGAGCTCCGTTCGACGATTTCTGCTGGAACTTGGTTTTCTTAGGCAGATCAGAATTTTTCCTAGCTACCTCTACAACTCCATTCCATTTATCAGAAATAAACTTAATTGGGGTTGTTAGAACTATAGGTTGGCTGGATGAAGCACCCAAGCCCAGTGTACTATTGAATCTAGAGTTCACTGTGCTTGTGATGTCCATTAGCTTGATGCTTCTCCCATTGAGGGATTCTTCAAGCTTTTTGGCCTCTGATAGTTCACTTTTCAGTGAAGCTATTTGCTCCCTACAGCACTCCAACTCCTCAGAGAGTTAGAGGTTTTCTGATTTTAAGGAACTGTGTTCAGACAATTGATTTCTGAGAGAGATAATTTCCTTCTCAGATTTTAATAAGTCTAAGCACAGTGCTTTAAATTCATACTTAAAGTCCTCAGAATTGAAATCAAAGGAACTAATTACCTGGTCCTCTTCAAGTTGAGTCTCTGAGTCTGACTCTAACTCTTTTGCATCAGAGTTGTGTTGAGAGGCATTGATTGCCATCATGCAGAACTCCTTCTCTTCAGCATCATCTTCATCATCACTGGAGCTGGATGATGCTTCTGATTCTTCTTCTGTTTCACTCCAAGATTCAGCAACAAATCCCTTCCTTGTGTGTTTGTTCTTGTTGGAGGAGGGTTTGCCATTGCCATTCTTCTTGAAGTCCTTATCTTTTCTTCTTTCTCTCTTATCCTTTCTGTCCTTATTTTTGTTCTCTGGACAGTCAGGTACAATGTGCCCTAGTTTCCTGCAACCAAAGCAAACAATTTCTTTATTATTTGATCTATCATACCTTGGCTTGTCATGCTCTTTGTATGATCTCTTCCTGAAGTCCTTCCTGACCATCTTGTAGAATCTTTTAGCCAGTAGACTGAGCAGCTCATCATTGTCTGTGACTTTGTATTCAAGCTGATCTTCAGTGGCTTTGAAAGCTATTGTCTTTTCCTATCTTGTGGCTGGTGAGGCAACCTTCTGCTCGTCTTCTCTATTCTTAATGAGCAGCTCATAAGACTTGAGCTTGCCCAAAAGAGCTTCTGTTGTAATCTCATTCAGACTTCTGGCATCCTTGATTGGCCAGATCCTTGAGTCCCAAGTGCTTGGGAAGCACATTAGGATTTTGTCATTAAGCTCAGTTAATGAGATATCCTTATCCAAAATCTTCAGTTCATTGACTATCAGACTGAGTCTGTTGTATATTTCAGCTACTGACTCAGCTTCTCCTTTCTTGAAATTCTCATATTGGGATATGAGGTGGGATATCCTATCCTTTCTTTCATCAGCTGATCGTGAGACTATTTCAGAGAGCTTATCCCAGATTTCCTTTGCTGAATTACATTCAGCTACCTTTTGGAAGATGTCATCAGACATGGTCTGGGCTAAGATGTTCATAGCCTTTGCATCTGCTACTTTCCACTTCTTGATATCAGCATCTGTTCCTGATGGAGGTGGAATAGCATTTATGCTTGTGTTCTCTGGAGGTCTTGGATAAAATGTCAAAACAGAATTAAAAATGTCCTCATCAATAGAATTCATGTATACTCTAATCCTTGCTTTCCAAAGTGCAAACTTGGATAGATTGCACACTAGAGGTGTGGTGCTAGCATAATCTTTGTTTTGGGCCATGATTTGTGAAGAAATAATTCTAATAACAAAATCTACAACAGACAGATCTAACTATAGGAATCTTTGGGTTCAGGTGTTAGCCTGTGCAACCACCAAGGTGTGGTATGATTAACCAACCTGGCTCTGATACCAATTGAAAGTGTGAGTTAGATCTGATATACTCTAGAGGGGGGGGGTGAATAGAGTATGGTGCATTATTAAAACTTTTACAACAGTTGTTGTATTCTAATGTGAACAGGGAAACAAATAGTAAATCTAAGCACAGAATAATCACAAACTACAAAAGAAACTAAACACAAGCCACAGCCAGAAACAAAAGAAACACAAGCAACCAGAAGACACAAGGAGCTATAGTGGTTCCCCAATCAACCTGGGTACATCCACTCTTCTACCACCCTAGGTAGGAATCCACTACAGGATGAGTTTATCAGGTGTCCTAGGCAACAATGTGCTTTTGGTAAGGTGCTCAAAAACCAAACCAGATTTTTTTGATCAGGTGTCTTGCCACCAATGAGCTTTTGATAAGGTGCTCAAAAACCACACACAAACTTTTGAAGGTTGTTTGAAAAACCCTTTACAGAGGTGGAGATGAGAGAATGATGGAAGTCTTCTCTTTCTCAAAGCAGCTGAGAAGACTATGTGGATATTGATGTTGTCAAAGCTCCCCCTGAGATCTGTAGTTGTTCAGGAATTGATGCTTTGCACTAGGGTGATAGGCCTCAGAAATTGATCTCCAGCAAATGATGATTTCAGTAACAGCTGAAATGTGAGATGTCTGTAGTCTTGAATGATGATGGCCTTGAACTCTTGAATCAAAAGAGATCTGAAGATTTCAGATGGTTGATCTCTTTTAGTGATGGTGTTCTTGTATGAATCTTGAGACATAGAATGTCTACAACTTTCTTTTTCTTTCTCTTGTGAGATTGTGGTTGTAAGAGTTGTTGCAGAAGAAGATTTGCAGAGAATGAATATTGCAGAGTGTGTGTCTCTCTCTTGTTCATCTTTTGTTTCTTTCTCAGAGTTCTCTACTGGATTGATGTTACAGAAGTTGAAGAAATTGTATTTTATATTTTCTGTCTGAATAGAAATTGTCCATTGTCAAGATAGCCATTGGCCTGTCATTAAATGACTTCCTTAATTGCTTTTGTCTTCTGGGGGAAAGTCCAATGAAAACATTCCTTGATAATTCCTTGAAACTTGCTCCAGAATAAATGAAAACGGCTAAAAAATCTTCTGAATTAATTGCTGAGAATAACTCTTCAACTGTCTGAATTTGAATTTTGAAAAACATTTAACTCTTCAGAAAAACGTCGAACTGAGCTCTACTATCGTCGAACTGAGCTCAGCAATTTGGACTTATACAAAAACAGAGATCGTCGATCTGAGCTCAACTATCGTCGAACTGAGCTCAGAGATTGAGAACCAAACAGGAGTCAAGATCGTCGAACTGAGCCCGAAGATCGTCGAATGGAGTTTGATGACTTTGATGAAGTTGATCTCAGAGATCATCGAATGGAGTTCGACGATTCGTCGAAGTGAGCTCAACGATCGTCGAATGGAGTTCGACGATTCGTCGTACTGAGCTCGACGAAATGACTTAGTCTCTAAACTGAAAAACTTGGTCTTGAGGGCAGCTTCCAAGCCTAACTACTAACCCTTAGACTGAATTCTAATTGACCTTTAGATCTATACAATGAGGTCAAAAACAGGTTCCTAAGAGACATAGTGATCCTGACCCAAATTAGTAATAAGGTATTCCAACATAGTGTCCCAGTCTTAAGTCAATGATCTCAGATACTTATCATTTAACTCATATGTGCTGAATACTCTACCATATGACATCAGTTCATTAACTATTCTGAAGAATTTCTTGTAACATTCAGTTATGCTATCTATTTTAGATTGTCCAAAACTTGAATACTCCTGATTCAGCATAGACTTTTTGTCTTCTCTCACCTCTTCTAAACCCTCCATGTAGACAATAATGGTGTCCCGTATATCTTTTGAGGTCTTGCAGTGGATCAATTTTTGGAATGTTGAATCATCTATGGCACTGACTATTATATTATGTGCTCTCTTATCCATAGTAGCCAAGATGATCTCATCCTTTGTCATTTCAGAATATTCCTTTGGTGTCCTAAGATTTGCATCAAGAACTGAGACTTTCATTGGAATGAATGGCCCTTCTTTGACTGTCATGTAGATTCTTGGATCTGAGGCTTCCATAAACAATCTAACTCTTTTTTCCATATGCCAAAAATCTCTTTCCTGCATATGGGTAACTTCATGGAACCAAACTCCTTATGATTCTCTATGGAACCCATTTTTCCGAATAGATTTCTTCCTTGGAGATCTACTCATACTGTTAGGTATATTCTTTGAGCAACCTCCCTCTGATAGCACTTGAAAGAATTGGTTTCAAGATGTTCTAAACACCTAGAGTTGGGTGAATATGTTCAATTCTTTTTCTAACTTAGGCAGATAATTCTATCTAGTTCGGCAATGTATTTAGTAGAAAGTACAACACAGCATTCACATACACAACATTCACAGATTGCACAACAATTTTATAGTGGTTCCCCAAATGATGGGTAAATCCACTTTCCCCCTTCGTCTATCTAGCAGTGTACTAGATTCGGCCTAACTTCCTTCTTTCTTCTCAGATCCGCAGATCTTACAGCTCAGAACCAAGAATGGTTCCTACAACTCACAGTGAATCCACACTCCTACAACTCATGCATAAGCCCTACCTCAGCCTCTTCCATAGGCCTACAACTCAGAGTGACACCCCACTCCTACAACTCAGGCAAAAGCCCTACCTCAGCCTCTTTTATAGTCCTACAACTCAGGGAACAGATTCCCCTACCTTAGGCACACAGCCCTACCTCAGCCTTTATAATTTAGGCTTACAACTCAAAGATGTAAATCTCCTACACTCAGATTTAGTACAGATCCTACAAAAATTATTGATGAAAAGTTGTTGATATCTTCAACCAGATGGAGAGAGAATTGGTTGAAGTCTTCTTGATCAGTTCTTGATAGAACTGATTTCTTAAGGATCAACCTGACTTAGCTTTCTTCAAAGCTTCTTGAATCTAAACACAGTAGGATTGATCTTCTTGATGTTGGAGTTGATCTTCAATCTTCCTCCTTTAGAAATTAATCTGAATTCTTCAGGCAGATTGTTCAGTATCTGCCTTCACTGGATGAGAACTTCTCTCCTTCTTATTTTTTTCTCTCTCTATAATCTGTTGACTGTTTCTTTCTCTTCTTCTGGACTCTCAATCCTTCAGAGATTATAATTGATTGGGTTGATTAACTTCTCTCTGTTCTGTAAGTGTTGTTCTTGTAGTTGTTGTTCCTCGTTCTCCAATTGTTGAGAGAGCATATCTATTTATAGGCTTCATCCATGGTAACCGGATGTTCCGGTTTCAAACTGTCTTCTGACACATCTGACAGATGTGACAACAATGTCAGTAATGACAGTTGTCAAGTCTTCACTTGTATTACTTCAGCCTTCAATTATCATTGACTCAGCAGCAGAGAATGTCGACGAAATTCTTCATATGTGTCGACACACATAGTCCATGTGTCGACACAAGTCTTATTGTTGTCGACACAGCTTCTGTGGAATGTGTGACACAAGTTCTGTGTGTCGACAAAAACATTCCTTGTCTTGACAAAGTTGGTGTCGACAGAATTCTGGTGTGTGTCGACACAAGTTCTGTGTGTCGACATAGTTGTTGTCGACAGAATTCTGTAATGTGACGACAGCTTCTCTGTGTGTCGACATAGCTCCTGATAATGCCGACACAAGTTTGGCCCTCAGTGTCGACACTATATTGTCGATAGATTTTCTGTGTGTCGATACAAATTCTGGATGTCGACACAATCTGGCCCTTGGTGTCAACACAGTGTTGTCGACAGATTTTATGTGTGTCGACACAAATTCTAGGTGTCGACACAATCTGGACCTTGGTGTCGACACAGTCATTCCCAAGTGTCGACACTTGTACTTAGAGAATTTTCCTTTCCATTTACTTATCCTTCACATGATAACTCAACACAACATCAAACACAACTTGATGCATATCATTGAGTTAGGTGAGGCTTCTCCAAATCTGGTACACATTTTCTAATGTACCCAACATAAGAACAGTATTTAATTTAACTTATAAAAATTGCCATATAAATACCTATACAAATTAATAGAATGAGAATATTATGTGGTGCAATGCAATGATATGAAATGAATGCAATATGATGACTCGACCATGCACACACTCACACTTGCTATGTCGACATAGACCTTTAGATCCCTCTTTTAGAGCAGTAGCTAACCTCTCAGGCATCAAACATTATGGCCAAACAGTGATAGTATAATGGGCATCTCCACTAATAGGTGGGCATTCACACTACCAGGCCTAGGCCTCCATACGCCTCAAGGCTAAGAACACAACAATGGAGCCACTGTGTACTACGGCTCAGAAGGGGTCTCGGGTAGATGTACGCCAAGAGCCCAGCCCAACTATCCTATTACTGGCATAGAAGGAGTCTTCAGGAGCGTATCACCAAAAAAACAAGCCCAACCACCCACTATCATGGAAGGAGCCTCTGGTAGTAAACACCAAAGAACCAAGCCCAACTGCCTAAGGTCTATCTGACAGCTCCCATCGGTGTGTCAACTGGTGAACCCATAGACCTGCCACCAAATCCTCAAGATAGGATAGTATACCATGTGTTAACACGCACCCAACCCATATAATTCACATTTATCAAGACATCATGCATTCAAGGCCTCCAACCAGGTCCCTTCATATCATAACTAACTCTGTGCTCCAGGGCACAGAAGAGTCCACATTCAACACAGGTGACAGTTCACCCTATTTACTACACATGTCCCTCCTGTTACCTATAGGGAGTTATCATAACTCTAAGCAGTGGACTACACCAGTCATCCCTTCAATACTTAAGATCAAGGTTCAACTCATCATATGGCTATGGGGGTATACTTCATCCAATCCCTTTTCTAGAATTTATCATATACATATACAATATATTATTTCAATCCTCTCCACCGAACTTTGTTTCACAAACCTCCAAGTAATCTCAACAAGTAGTCTTTTCAAATTACATTAATCATGTAATGGGCGATCACATTTTCATCAACTATTTACCATCCAATCTCCCGAGTATTCAAAACGTAGAATACAAAAATCATCAAATATTAATACATCACGGCTATGTGCCACAAATTACAAAAACTGGCATTTGGAAATCTACATTCCACTAAAAATTACGAGCAACCCAAATCTGAAAGGTATTTTTAAGGGATACAACTTCCGTGTTGAGACTGGGGTCCAAATCCAAATCCATCGTACCTGAAATCGGGTTTCAATCCGGATGTGAACACTTAGGCAAAACATAACCTGCACCTTTGTTATTACAGCACAAAAACTTTGGCCAAACTTTCACGGAGCTACAGAACACCCTCCCCCCCCCAAAAAAAAAAACATTTGCACACATTGTAAAGATGGACGAACAACATCTGTTCATCTCCTTCCTCCAGCCTTCAAATAAAGCACAACCAACATCTCCCTTCCCTTTCTCACTCTATAAACCACGATTTTTCGTGAGATCAAGTCCACCAATTACTTAATGAAGGGAGGAGATGATTGAAGACATTGAGGCGGTGATCGGTGCCCTATAACGAAAGTTCTTGCATGGTTCATTCCGAAGAAATCTCCATTAAACTCCCAAATCAAGATTTCTTCACCAATGTCTCTTCTGCACTTTGGATCTAAAGATCAAGCACCAAGGGAGATGGTTGGAAGCTCACCTAGTTTCCGGCCATGCATCGTGTCCTTCTCCTTGGCGGTATGTTCGGTTTCCTCATCGGTATCGTTCTTCGGGAAGAAGGTTCGGTCGGCTGAAAAGAACGATGTTTGCGGCTAGGTTTCGGATGATCCTTTGTAAAGGAAAGACTTTATGTCAATGATCACCTTGCCATATGTTACTCTCCCATTGTATCGCGCTTTATAAGATAAAATAACTATTTTGTACAAATCCAAAACTCCAAGCCAAAACAAGACAAGTCATCAGGAATGCTAAGTCCATTCATCGAGTATACTCCAAAAATCATCAAAATCACTTGACGAATCATCGAGTGCGTTAAGTCCATTACACAAGTCATTTCGATGAATACACGAGTCCACTCGACGAATATTTCGACGGATTTCACAAGTCTACTCGACTTCACTCGACAAATTTATCGACTCCACTCGACGAATTCATGTGTCTTCTCGATTCCTTTTGATGAATCGTCCCGAAGGATTTATCAAGTCCACTTCATTATATTCAACAAATTCGTCAAGTCTGCTCAATGAATTCACATGTCTTCTCGTGTCCTTTTGACGAATTATCCCGACACAAGTCCTTTCAAGTTCTCCCTACAAATTCGTTGAGTCTCCTCAAGTACACTTGACGAATTTGTCGAGTCATCTCGAGTCATCTCGACGAACACACCAGTCTTCTCAACTATTACTCAATTCATCTCGACGAATTCCCTTCAGGCCTGCTCTAATTGTCGTCCTAAGTCACCATAGTAAAACCACATCACTCGTGAGGGTTCTAGCTCGAAATGGGACGTTACAAATCCTATAAACAAATAAAAGATTTCGTCCCCGAAATTGAGCTAGATCTACAAGAAAACAAAGTACGAAGAATAAAAGGTTGGTGTTTAAATTTACCTTGGTGGAACAACTTTGAGTTGTGTTATCACATAATGTCCATTGTCTCCCACATATACTCCTCTTTTCCATTGTTGGACCACGGGACCTTCACTAGTGGAACACTTTTTCTCCGCATTCTTCATACTTCAGAATCTATTATCTGCACAGGTTCTAGTTGAACAGATCTATCATATATCACTGGGTTGGATGTACCGGTGACAAACTGCTCTAGTCGAAGTAGTGATTTCCTAAGGGATGACACATGAAAGACAATCATGTAAGTTCTCCAACTCTTGGGGAAGCTCCAGCCTATACGCTAATGGACTAATCTTCTCCAAAATTGTGTATGGCCCCAAGTATTGCGGGCTGAGCTTTTTCCTTCCACGAACACGTGATACCCCATGCATCAGCCTAATCTTTAAAAATGGAAGAACCCCCTTTTTTTCTTTTTAAAACACCGGGGTCTTAGGCCAAGAACCGCCGCTTTACGGTGACACATTCACGCCCTGAAGGGTCATCACCGCAAATCGCCGATTCTACCGACCGATTCGATCACAGAAAAGCAACAAAAATAGAGTAAGCACGAGAGTGGTTAAACTCTAATCAAATGTCCACAATAATATCACATCAGAGTAAATATATCTCCACAAAGGGAGAGTCCACAGAATGTAATGTACTGAAAATAAGGGCTTAAGCCCGCTGCATCAAATCCTCAATACATGGTCACTCAAGCGGAAGCAAAACAAAACACTATTAAGGTCAGGGGCTCACAATCCCCGTCGTCTGAACTCCGGTGCTAGACTGCCCCATCTCCAAGCGTGCCTAGCTGCGGGGATGCTCCTCCATGCTGGGCTCCACGATCCCCTAAATGATGTGGTTCGAAAACCGTTAGTCTAAAAGACTAAGTCCTATCATCCCCCACCCCTTCCCCCATGGCAACTAGGCACCGAGCAGAGAGGAAGAGAGGGGAGGACTTGAAGGTGGAGAGTAATCAAGAAACAGATGGCAGCGGACCTATACTAGCAATTTTTATAATACATGTGGCAGTAAAGTAAAGTATGAAAAATAACCTTAACTTATACGGAACATATAAGTAAGGGATCTTTTACAGGGCTCCCATCGTATAAAAAGTCGCATACCAATTTACACATTGGGGTGTCGGTTATTAACAGAAATATATATATAAAGAATTTAACCTTAATTTATAAACTTGCCCACACAAGCTTATAGACCAAGGCGTCATTTTGCAGGGCCTATTGTATAAGCGTCCCATACCACTTATACAATAGGTGACAAGGGGTTTATGTTATGATTATGCTATGACATGAAAGTGGCTTATGATGCTATCATGCAAGTACAACTCACACACCCGACTCTATGTACACAGACCTTTAGTTCCCCCTTTCTGGAGCCTTACCTCCCAGGATACCTCCGTAGTGGCAGACGGAAGCGGTGGGTTGGGCCTCGCCCACCTTTAAACCAGTAAAGCACTACCTGCCAGACCTATCGTACGCTTCAATGCTGGTGCACAAAGCATACTCCTGCGTACTCTTGCTGGCTGGCGTACCGGACTTCTGTTGGCGAAGTGCTGGCCACACTTGCCGAGTCGATGTATTAGCGTCGGTGCATCGACACTCCAATACCGAAGACCCACCACCTTTAATTTTATGCACATGCAACCTTATGTATCAGTACTGATCCAAAGCTCCCTGGACTATCCCGTCTGTCACAAATATCAAACGAGCCAAAGCTCGCCGGGCCATCCGACCCCTCACAAATATCAACCGAGCCAAAGCTCGTCGGGTCATTCTGCCCCTTTCCACAACCACCAAACCTGCCGCTCGGACATCCTATTCAAACTAACTTCCCGAGACACTAGGGTGTGTGATAGTGAACCCCTAATTATTCGAGTTGCCCTTTAAGATTTATCACTCCTACAGTTTACGTTAGCCCAGGACTGCCCAAGGTATACCCCGTGAAGGGCTCTCGAAGGCACTAGGAACTACGATGGGATTACGCTTAAAGATCCCTTTCGCAAGGCACTTATTATTATTGGTCGCTACCCGATCTCCCTACCTTTAATTAATTTTTCTGAATCTAGCCCTAGTGAATTAAACACTTCCTCCCTACGGGAAGGACGATCTTTCGTCGATCCCGAGCACCACCTAACACTAGTCATCCTCTCACTCTACAAATCCTGTTTTCCAATGATGAACTCCTTTATTTACCCAAACCAGCAACCTACCGAGGATTCAACTCTCCGAAATTCACTACCCTCATTAGTTCAGTTTCTGCAGTTACTATATGCAGACCACCCTATACTATATGAGGTGTATAAAGGAGGTACTCCGGATTGTCTTCCAAACTCCCTTTGAAATTTACTAGAGGTCTAGCATAACAAATTTAGTCTAAAATCAGAGATTCATAATTTTCCTAATCAATTTGATATTTATTGAATTTTCCCAAATGTTTGGCCATGGGCAATTTTGAACATGAACTATATGATATACTCAAGTAATGGCCACCCAAAAATTTTGAACACTAAATAACAGAGATATATTACTAAATTTTAATTTCCATAATTTTTCAAAGAATTGTTGACCTCTAATTAATTTATCCAAAATAATTTCTTTAATTATATGTAAAGAAGGAAGTACCAATTTTACTCATCAGAAAATTATGTAAAAATTACAGAGTCTTAATATGGTTCAGAAACGATCATTGTACAAAAAACATAATTTTAGAGGCTTTCTAGAATCTAAAATAAATAATATTAATATTTCATGGGAAACCATACTTAATGAAGCAACCCCTTGAAATAACAATCAAAAAATTCTATAAAAAATTAACAGAGCTCTAAAACATAATAAATAGTCCTCTGTCTAAATTTCATCAATTTACAGCAAGTAGTTACTTCATAATAAATTCCTAAGTAAATAATACAAAGTATCAAATTGTTAATGAAGTATCCAAAATATTAATCCTAAATACCTAATAAAATCTCCAGAGCTTGTGCTACCCTAAAAACTACTCAACCTAAATCTCATCACTTTGCAAAGAGTTTTGGTGACATTTTTTATCTCTACAAGGTTTGTGCCCTAAGCTAGGCTTAGGGTTTTGAGGGGGCTTAAGGCTTCCAAATTCCTTAAAATTTTAACCAGAGAACTATTCTACTCCTATGGTCGTCTCCACAAAGTTTAAAGTCAATCCAAGGTCATTTGAGCCTATGTTCTTCAAACCCTAAGAATCCCCATTAAGGGACTTGCCCTAGGGTTCTAGGGCCACCCCACACTTAACCTCCCCAAATTCCATTGGAGGGTGAGTCATACTCTAGGACCTCCCACCCAAATTTGAGGGGATGTTGAGGAATTTAGGACACTTAATTAATTTATTCATGGATTATTAAATTTTCCTAAAACCTATAGAAAATTATTCTCTAAAAATTCTAAATTTTGGACAGACCCTAGGTATAGCTAGGGTAGGCTCCCTGCCAACATTTCAATTAATTTGGACCAAGGATGAAGTGTGGGCACTCAGTTTAATGTCTGCCTAGCCCTAGGTGTAGGTCCCACCAAGATGGGTTCCCTGGTCAAACCAGGCACCCAAATGGGTTCAAATCAATTTTAAACTACAATAGACACCTAGGGCTACAGGTTTCATGTTGGTGACTTGTTCAGTAGAGGAGCATAGGTATTTTTAAATATTTAAACCATTAAATACAAAATTCTGTGACATAACGAAATAATCAGGAATATTAATACTATAGTTTTAAATCTGACATGGCACGAATCTTGGCGCAAGATGGACGGGATCCGTTCATCTTCTACCTTGAGCCGACGTCCAAGATACATTTCTCCTGGGCCGACTTCAAACGCTTGCCGCCGGCCATCCAGCCGCCTCCCCGGCCGGCAACCGCCACCATCACCTCCGTTGAGGTGGTCGCTGTCGCCAGGCGGCATCACCACCGCCGGAGAGCCCTATTCTGGCGATCCTGAGGGTTGCAATTTTGCGGAAAAACCAGGAATTTTACTCTTTGGATCGGGCTCAATTGAGCCCGAACCTTGGCCCTAACGATTCCTAAGATCTACCCATGAAAGAAGAAGTAGAGGAGGACCTTGTCGGCGGCCTAAAGTCGCGAAGATCGCCGGGAAGCCATTTTTGAAGGCGGCGCCGCTCGATTTCTACAACAACATAGTGGGGTGGCTCAGTTTCTTCAGGTAAAGTGTGGGAAATCCTCCTCTTGGCCCACTGAAGGTGTTTAAAGGCTCAATTAGGGGGGAGGGCTGCATCATCAATGGCCATTAATGGCCTTGAAAGCCACCTCTCGGCCTTGGTGGTTCAATGCATCCATCCAGTGGAAGGGCTTGGAAAGTCTCTTGATCTTCTCAGGGCTGATAAGGGAGATGAATCAAGCAAAGATGGATGGCCCTTGGCTTCCCCATGGCATGAATGACCTTAACTCCATTTTTTCTCTCCTCCATTAAAAGGAATTTGGAGTTTTCTCTCTCATGCCCCCTCATGGCCGAATTTGTTCATCATTCTTAGCCTATTTGCAGCCCATAAAATCATTATGATTAATTAAAATAAGTTAGCCCAAGTGGGGGAAGTGGGCTTGAGCTTGGGTTAGCCTATTTGGCTAAGTTGACTTAACCTTAAGGTGGAGTTGACCTTGGTCAACATGGACATTTGGGTCGACCCCAATGGGTCTCTGGTGACCCATTGGCCTCCCCTAAGGTCTAATAAGGCTTGGGTAGGGTTGGTTGGGCACCTTGGGGGTCACTTGACCCTTAGTTAAGGCACTATGACCTTTTTAGGGCAAGTGTTGACTTTGGTCAACCTAGTCTCTTTGATTGACCCCAAGGGGTCCTTGGTGATCCCATGGCTTCTCCTGAGGTCTAGGAATGGTTATGTAGTGTTAGCTTGCACTTTGGAGGTCACCTACCCTTAGTAAGGGTACTTTGACCAGATTAGGGGCTTGAGTTGACTTGGGTCAACTTGTCCTCTAGGACTGAACTCAATGTGTCCTTAGTGACCCATTGACCTCACTTTAGGTCTAGGAAGGCATGGGTGGGGTCCACTTTGACCAGGCTAGGGGACGGTCAATTGACCCTAAGTAGGCTGGTTTGACCCATTTAGGGTTAGGGTTGACTTGGGTCAACTTAGTCTCTTTGATTGACCCCAATGGCTCTAATGGGCCTCCCAAATTATTTGGGGGTATTGTGGTAGGGTGCTGGGGTCAAGGTGTATCCCCATGGTCACCCTAAACTATTGTTTAGAACTCTACTATTTGCGGACCATGATGATTTCCAATCTTCATGCCTAAGCTCACTTGGTCTTCTTGAGCTTCCTAGGGTTTTGTCATGACCTAGTCATGACCAAAAACACTCTTAGCGGTCTAGTTGGAAATGGGATGTTACAAATCCCAATAAACAAAACAAAGATTTCGTCCCCGAAATCAAGGTTAAGCCTACGAGCATTTCAATCGAAGAGAAAGGAAGCTTGTAACATCCCATAAGAAGTGAATGATTACATCTCGACGCCATGTTTGTTAAGTGGGGTTTAAAGGGAAACCTAAATCTATGACCAATTCGCCGAATTGGCAAAGTCAAGATCCCAATAAACAAAAGATTAGCCTCTACTCTTCCTAGAGCAGCCCTATTAGTGTAAAACAGGAAAGTAAATTGAATATCTTGAGAGGTTGTGAGGTATACCTGACTGAACAGCTTTGGATACTTTTGTCGCATCAGGTCCTGCGGTTCCCAGGTATGCTCCTCCTGGCCGTGGTTTCTCCACAGGACTTTGACTAACATAACCTTTTTGCGACGCAAGATTCGTACTCCTCGGTCATCGATCCGAACCGGCTCCAAGTGAACTGACCGGTCTAAAGCTACCGGTCCATCTGTGGTCAAAAACTGCTGCTCCGGGCGTAGTAGAGCCCTCCTAAGCGAAGAAATATGGAACACGTCTTGTAAACCCGTCAGCTCCGGTTGCAACTCAAGCCTGTAAGCTAGGGGCCCGATCTGCTCCAGAATCCTGTAAGGGCCCGTATACCTAGGGCTCAGCTTCTTCTTCCGACCATGCACTCATGAAACTCTGTGCATGGGCCGAATCTTCAAGAAAACCCGATCTCCCACCTGAAACTCTACCTGACGGTGTCAGGCGTCGTAGTACTTAGCCTATCGGCTCTGTGTTTCAAGCATCTTGTCCCATATCAGTCCCACCTGAGCTTCGGTGTCTTCGACAAAATCCGACCCCAACGCCTTCGGATCCTCATCCTGAATCCATGAAAGCGGAGTCCTACATCTCCTTCCGTACAAGGGTGGAGAGTTATGTTGAATGTCGACCGAGAGCCCAGATAAGCCTGGACTGATCTTCTCTCCTTGGACGTACACAATCCATCCTGATTCAATACGATCATCTTGAGCACACCATGATAATGAACAACTACTCACAAAACTTATGAAACACCTACGGGAGTTTTCTTTCGGGTCCGGGTGATCCTAGATATCTCGACCAGTCTATCGTTGATGTTCCAATTATAATTATGCCCGGAGTGTGGATGAGGAATCATGTGTATGAAAATCCCTAATTATATCCTCGAACTTCCACTCTAACCGGGCAGGGATTGTAATAGTTTCCCAAAATTTCTTGCACTTAACCTTCATCGGGCGACGGACCTCACCGTGCATCACAAAATCCATGACGCCCTTCTTCACTCCAGGGAGATACACGTTCCGAGATACACCAAACTTCCGATGATTAAATTTCTCGTTTGTACGGGTAGACAATGACTCTATAAAATCTCCACTTCGCAATCAGATTCTAATCCCTACGAATACGCCCGAGTAGCACCGAATACAGTTTACGTCCATTTCACTATATTTACGACGCAAACTTTTCTAGATGAGATCTAAGGGAAACCCAAGTCAGTAACTAATTTGCCCAATAAACATAAGACACGCCGCCAATAAACAAAAGATAAGCCCCCAATAAACAAAAGATAAGCCTCTACCTGCCTTGGGCTGAGTATCTTTGATATTACCATGTTATATTCATCCTTTATTCTCTTTAGGTATCTCTTTAGCTTAACGAAGTTCACACCAAAAGTCTATTTCATACTAGGGCATACAGTAAGTTATCGTGGTTAGCCATGTCTCCCAGTGGGTTGAGTCTAACTCGTTGACTAGAGAATTATAAGATGGGATTTTCGCAGCCGGAGGTGCTCCCTGCTGGGGGCAGGGTTTGTCGCAGGCTACAAAAAAAAAGAATTCCAATTGCTAGTCAATGAACAAGTGGAATTAATGAAAAGGTGGACTTTACATGTGATTCCCTTTGTGGGCACACCACTGCTTCCGCTGCTTAGTTTGTCCCCAAACTAAACTCGCGCGGGGGTGACCCAGGGGTTGTGGACTGTTACTTTTCGATCGAGGTTTGCTCTGATACCACTTGTAAGACCCCCCCCCCCCTTTTTTAAAACACCGGGGTCTTAGGCCCATAACCATCGTTTTACGGTGACACCTTCACGCCCTGAAGGGTCATCACCGCAAATCGCCGATTCTGTCGGCCGATTCGATCACAGAAAAGCAACAAAAATAGAGTAAGAACAAGAGTGGTAAAACTCTAATCAAATGTCCACAATAATATCACATCAGAGTAAATATATCTCCACGAAGGGAGAGTCCACAGAATGTAATGTTCTGAAAATAAGGGCTTAAGCCCGCTACATCAAATCCTCACTACATGGTCAATCAAGCGGAAGCAAAACAAAACACTACTAAGGTCAGGGGCTCACAGTCCCCGTCGTCTGAACTCCGGTGCTAGACTGCCCCATCTCCAAGCGTGCCGACATGCGGGGCTGCTCCTCTATGCTGGGCTCCACGATCCCCTAAATGATGTGGTTCGAAAACCGTTAGTCTAAAAGACTAAGTCCTATCATCCCCCACCCCTTCACCCATGGCCCCTTGGCACCGAGCGGAGAGGAATATAGGGGAGGACTTGAAGCTGGAGAGTAATCAAGCAACAGATGCCAGCGGACCTATACTAGCAATTTTTATAATACATGTGGCAGTAAAGTAAACTATGAAAAATAACCTTAACTTATATGAAACATATAAGCAAGGAATCTTTTACAGGGCTCCCATGTATAAAAAGTCTCATACCAATTTATACGTTGGGGTGTCGGTTATTAACAGCAATATATATATAAAGAATTTAACCTTAATTTATAAACTTGCCCACACAAGCTTATAGACCAAGGGGTCGTTTTGAGGGCCTATTGTATAAGCATCCCATACCACTTATACAATAGGTGACAGGGGTTTTATGTTATGATTATGTTATGACATGCAAGTGGGTTATGATGTTATCATGCAAGTGCAACTCACCCACCCGACTCTGTGTACACAGACCTTTAGTTCACCCTTTCTGGAGCCTCACCTCCCAGGATACCTCCGTAGTGGCAGACATAAGCGGTGGGTTGGGCCTCGCCCACCTTTAAACCAGTAAAGCACTACCGGTTAAACCTATCATACGCCTCAACGCTGGTGCACAAAGAGGACTCCTGCGTACTCTTGTCGGTTGGCGCACCGGACTTCTGTTGGCGAAGTTCCAGCCACACTTGCCGAGTCGACGTATTGGCGTCAGTGCATTGACACTCCAATACCGAAGACCCACCACCTTTAATTTTATGCACATGCAACCTTATGTATCAGTACCGAGCCAAAGCTCCGTGGACCATCCCGTCTATCACAAATATCAACCGAGTCAAAGCTCGCCGGGGCATCTGACCCCTCACAAATATCAACCGAGCCAAAGCGTGGGAAATCCTCCTCTCGGCCCACTGAAGGTGTATAAAGACTCAATTAGGGGGGGGAGGGCTGGATCATCAATGGCCATTAATGGCCTTGAAAGGCACCTCTCGGCCTTGGTGGTTCAATGCATCCAGCCAGTGGAAGGGCCTGGAAAGTCTCTTGATCTTCTCAGGGCTGATAGGGGAGATGAATCAAGCAAAGAAGGATGACCCTTGGCTTCCCCTTGGCATGAATGAATTTAGCTCCATTTTCTCTCTCCTCCATTAAAAGGAATTTGGAGTTTTCTCTCTCCTGCCCCCTCATGGCCGAATTTTTTCATCATTCTTAGCCTATTTGCAGCCCATAAAATCATTATGATTAATTAAAATAAGTTAGCCCAAGTGGGGGAAGTGGGCTTGAGCTTGGGTTAGCCTATTTGGCTAAGTTGACTTAATATTAAGGTGGAGTTGACCTTGGTCAACATGGCCATTTGGGTTGACCCCAATGGGTCCCTGGTGACCCATTGGCCTCCCCTAAGGTGTAAGAAGGCTTGGGTAGGGTTGGTTGGGCACCTTGGTGGTCACTTGACCCTTAGTTAAGGCACTTTGACCTTTTTAGGGCAAGGGTTGAATTTGGTCAACCTAGTCTCTTTGATTGACCCCAAGGGGTCCTTGGTGACCCCATGGCTTCCCTTGAGGTCTAGGGAGGGTTATGTAGGGTTAGCTTTGTAACACCACCTATCTGTCACATAGCATATAGTAGTAGGTCCGGCCGGGGCCCGACGCCATATACCACAGACAGACCGGGTGGTTACTCAATGGAAACCATCCAACCAATCCAACGTCCTACACAGAGCATTCTAGCGGAAGTAGTTTAAATAGTTGCAATTAAAAGAACCCAGCAACAAGCATGAATGTACACTAACAAGCCAAAAAGGAATGAAGTATATACACAAGTACTGGCCTTAAGGCCTTACAAATGGTTTACTCATATTATATGTTTTCCAAACCACGGCACACAGGCCGGTCATACATGAACAAAAGCAAGTAAAACACTCCAATTAGCCCTTCGAGGGCCGGCTTCGCAATTTGGGCTTTAGCCCGCTATTGACCGCTTGGTCCAGCAACACCTGCAAGCACAATCCACCACACGGTGGCAAACAAAAACAACGGTCAGCAATGCTGACCAAATTATAACGACCTCGCCCCCAACACTGGGTGGCGATGCTCCTTCCCTGCACTTTATTAGTATAATCCAGCAGTACAGTAATGTCATTACATCACAGGTGTCGGCACGCACGTCCACACATCGCGTGCACTCAGGGCACATTCTCGGTGAACCGGCCAATGTCACGTCAATTTAAGTCATAGACATTTCCGTCTCAACGCGGCCACTTTGACGGCCAAACAATGAGCATTTTGTCTTCCTGGCATGGGTCACGTCAATTTAAGGCATAGACTGCCGAACACCCTCATCTATGCCAACAGCTCTAATCGAACGACATAGAACGGGTACGGTTCCGCCTTACCCGTTGCTCACACCGCAACGTTAATTTAAAACATATGCGCAGGTCAAACTTCTCCCGAGTCCCGTTTCCTTCACACACTTCACATAACCCGGATATGTTCAAGTTGGCTCCCAGGCCACCATGTTGGCAAAATCACGCATCTGCCCAGTTTTCCGGGTGCACCTTGGGGTTAATCCCCAAGGCTCCCTGTTGTAATATATCACGTAGAAAACCCGAAAAACACACATTCGCACGGAGTCTTCTCCGGCCATTTATGCAATGCAACATCACCGATCCAGACCAACTTGTCCGGGTAGGCTTCACACATCATGCTTATGTCCGTTCTCGATTACAGACTCTAAACAACGAGGAATTCACATATCTACCCGAAGTAACGCCTCAAACTCACCGCAAACTTGCGAGAGCGGGCTTCCTATGCAAAAGAAGGAGAGCTTCACATGCTCAAGTAGAGAATCATTACCCTAGTGTTCTTCCTTGGCGCCATGGAAATGTACACGGATGAAAAGCACCGCAATCTCCTTGCCTTCGTAGATCAGAAGTCGGCTCGTGATTTGGAGCTCTAAAACTCCTCCAATGACTGAATCTAGACTTCTTCTTACTCCTTTGCTCTCCCCTCTCTCTAAGATTTAGACAGAGAACTACGACAGAAAAATAAGGGTTTTGAAACCCTTCTCTCGGGTATACCCCCTTCGGGATAACCACATTCGTCGGATCCCACAAAAGGGATGCACGGATACGATCCATGTCCGACCTGGACAAATGGGGCTAAACACCGCACGAATCACCAACAGGAGCAGGATACGTCCGCATCAAAATAGTGTCGGAATAATTAGTCAACTCCCGCCAAAACCCGTGTGTCGACACTTCGCGTCGACAGAATCAAACACGCCACAATACACCCCGCGTTCGACGATCGTCGAACCAAGATCGTCGGACGCTGCCAAATCGTCGAACGGAGATCACTGGCCAAATCGTCGAACGCAGCCAGATCATCGAACGGAAATCTCTAGCCAAATCATCGAACGCAGCCAGATTGTCGAACGGACATCGTTGGCCCGATCGTCGAACACACGGCCTGATCGTCGAACCCACGACCCGATCGTCGAACGGAGATCGCTGGCCCATATCGTCGAACACACGGCTCGATCGTCGAACCCACGGCTCGATCATCGAACAAACTCGACACGCCCTGGGATACGCCCGTGTCCAGGGCCGTGTTTGCTGCTCGACGATCGTCGAACCCAATTTCGTCGACCTCTCGGGCAAATCGTCGAACCCAACACGACACGCCCTGGGACACGCCCGTGTCCCAGGCCGTGTGCCTCCTGCCAAATTCCAAATTTGGTCCGGAATGTTTCCCGTCCCTCTTTTGAGTTTCGGTGTGTTCAAACTCTCTCCCTATTAAAAGAATTTCGTCCACGAAAATTCATAAAGGAAAGATAAGCACAAAACTAAAATTATACCTGAGCGGAACAACTCCGGGTACTCGTCAAGCATAGTCTGCTCTCGCTCCCAAGAGAGCTCCTCTTGACCTCAATTGTCCGATCGGACCTTGACCATTCGGATCTCTTTATTGCGTAGCTGCTTGACTTCCGAGTCTTCAATAGGCACGGGCTTGACCTTTGTCGTCAGCCCACTATCAATCGGCACTTGATCGACCGCGATCACTTGCGTAGGCTCTTGTACCGCCTTCCGTAGCACCAATATATGTAATACATCATGTAGACCACTGAGCTCCACTGATAGCTTCAACCGATAGGCTGCTTCACCAACCCGCTCCAGAACCTCAAATGGCCCAAGGTACCTCGGGCTTAGCTTTTTCAATCGCCGCACCCGCGAGACACCCTTGAACGGCTTGATCTTCAAGTACACCCAATCGCCCATAGCAAACTCCACGTTCTTGTGCTTGGCATTATAGTACTTCGCCTGACAGTCCTGAGCGATTAGCAACCTCTCCCGAATGGTTCGCACCAATGAAGTAGCATCCTCCACGTTTTGATGCTTGTACAACTTTGACTCACCCGTTTCCAACCAGGACAACGACGTGCAACATCTTCTACCATAATGGGCCTCGAAGGGCGCCATTTGAATACTCGCCTGCTAGCTATTGTTGTATGCAAATTCCACCAAATAAAGATGGTCTTCCCATTGCTTTCCAAAGTCCAAGACACACATGCGGAGCATGTCTTCCATAGTTCTATTGACCCTCTCGGTCTGCCCATCCGTCTGCGGATTGAAGGTTGTGCTAAAACTCAGCTTTGTTCCCAACATTTGTTGCACAAGCCTCCAATCATTGGACATGAACCGCCCATCTCGGTCACTCATGATGTTGCCGGGCACACCGTGGAGCCGCACTATGTTATCCACATATAACTTTGCCAACTTCTCCAACGGATCATCCTTCCTATACGGAATGAAATGCGACACCTTCGTTAGCCGATATAAGATCACCGAGATGGCGTCGTTCCCCTTTTGTGACCTTGGCAACCCGTGCACAAAGTCCATAGTGATGTCGTCGAATTTCCACTCCAGAATAGGCAAGGACTTCAGAAATCCTCCCGGCTTTTGGCACTCCGACTTCACCAAGGCGCAAGTTTGGCACTTCGCAACGTAGAGCGCCACATCCTTCTTCAAACCCGGCCACCAAAATAGTTTCTTAACGTCGCGGTACATCTTTGTGCTCCACGGGTGAATCAAGTACTTGGTATGGTGCACCTCGTACAACAAATACACCCGCAAACTGCCCAAGCTTGGGACACAAAGACGACCGTCTTTCCAAAGAAATCCATCCACAACTTCATATTGGGAATTTGACCCATCCAGAGCCTCTATCATGAGTTACTTCATGTGGCCATCCAAATCCAAAGCCTGCGGAATCCGATCAGCAAGGTAATATTGGACTTCAGTCCAATTCAGTACTGCTTCAGCACTTGATTGCTTATCAACGCAAAAGATATCGAACACCTCTAGCTCCCGAACCAACCGCTCGTCATGAACCGACAGCCAATTGGCTTGAGCTGTGGCCCGACGACTCAACGCGTCCGCAACCGCATTACCTTAACCAGGCACGTAGTGGATCTTGAATGTATAGTCCCCCAGGAACTCCATCCATCTACATTGTCGTATGTTCAAGTCTTTCTGATCAATTAAATACTTCAGGCGCTTGTGATCGGTGTAGATATCAATCTTCACACCGTACAAATAATGCCTTCATAGCTTCAAGGCAAAAATCACGGCCTCTAACTCCAAGTCATGGACCAGATAGTTCCTCTCGTACACCTTCAGCTGTCTCGAGCTATATGCTATAACGCTTCCATGTTGTTACTGCACACAACCCAAACCACTGCCTGAAGCATTGCTATAAATCTCATAACCTTCGGTCCCACTCGGCGAACTCAGCACAGGCGCCGTTGTCAACCGACATTTCAACTCCTCAAAAGCTCGCGCGCACTCCGGCGTCCAAACAAACTTCTGCTCCTTCCTCGTCAAAGTAGTGTGAGGTAACGCTATCCACGAGAAGTTCTCTACGAAGCGACTATAATAGCCGGCAAGCCCCAGAAAGCTCCGGACTTGCGCTACTGTAGAAAGCTCAGGCCACTCCTTTATAGGAACAATCTTCCCCAGATCCACTGCAATACCTTCCCCACTCACTATATGACCGAGGAACGCCACTGAGGACAGCCAAAACGCGCACTTCGAGAACTTGGCGTACAATTGATTCCTCCTTAGCGTCTCCAAAACCAAATGAAGATGCCTGAAGTGATCTTCCTCACTCTGCGAGTACACCAAAATATCGTCGATGAAGACGATCACAAAATGGTCCAAGTACTCACTGAAGGTCCTGTTCATCAAATCCATGAACACTGACGGCGCATTAGTCAGCCCAAACGGCATGACCGTAAACTCGTAATGACCGTATCTTGTACTGAACGTTGTCTCAGGGATATCACTCTCCCTTATTCGCAGCTGATAGTACCCGGACTTGAGGTCCAACTTTGAGTACACCGTCGACCTGACTAACTGATTGAATAGATCATCAATCCGGGGGATCGGGTACTTGTTCTTTTCCGTCAATTTTTTGAGCTCCCGATAATCAATACATAGCCTCAAGCTTCTGTCCTTCTTCTTAACAAAGAGGATCGGCATGCTCCAAGGAGAAGAACTTGGATGCACATACCCTTGCTCCAATAACTCTTGCAGTTGAACCTTCAGCTCCGTCATTTCCTTAGGCGCTAGTTGATATGGAGAGCATGACACAGGCTTTGCACCTGGTACGAGCTCTATCGTAAAATCTATCTCCCGTTGTGGCAGGGCTCCAGGAAGATTGCTAGGGAAAACATCAGGGTACTCCGATACCACTGAAATACTATCCAACGCGGGCTTAGGCTTTGCAACCTCCACTAGTGTAAAGAACAGTTCTGCACCGGCATGAACCGCCTTCACCACCTGAAGAGCAGACATCAACGTCTTGCTCGACCCCTTCAAGCCCGTGAAAGTCGTCTCACGACCTGCTCCCATCTTGACTTCCTTGCTACCGCAATCAATATAGGATCGCTGCTCCGAGAGCCAGTCCATGCTAAATATAACGTCGAACTCCACCAATGGTAGTAACGACGCTTGCTGATGGAACTCCTGATTCCCAATGCGAATCTTAACACCGCAAACTTTATCCGCGCGCATCGAACACCCATTCGGTAACAAAACATCCAAATTGTACTTCGCCATCGAAGAAGGTACTCCGATGCGCGATATGAATCCTTCGGACAAGAAGGAGTGTGAAGCTCCCTTGTCAAAGAGTACTCTTGCCGGATACTCACAAATCAAAACAAATCCCAAACAAGCAGTGGTAAGGTAACAAGCACATAACAAGTATTTAAAAGATTAACTTGCTATAAATTTAAATTTTACCTGTCACCACATCCGCCTATTTGATGGCCTCCTGTTGGCCAAGATTATAAACCCTCGGTTGGGCCGGAGCATAATGGGACGCGGTTGACTCCACCGCCTTGCCCTTCTCATCATAAGTTGCTCCCGACTTTCTCTCGGACTTAGGACGTCTGCTCTAACAGTCATGGGCAAAGTGCCCCGGCTTCCCACAAGTAAAACATGCACCCGGGGTCCGACCCATAGTCGCCCCAGAAGCACCTGAAGAAGGAGTTGGACCCGAAGTCCTAGCCTTCTTAAGGAATTTACGGTACCCAGACTTTGAGGTAGTCGGCACCTTGGACTCAGATTTCTTGTCACCAACGCTTTTCTTTGCTTGAACCTTCTTCATGTCCTTCTCCAAGGACCGGGCCGTGTTGACCAAGGTCAAGAAACCCTACGTCATCGGCCCCGAGAGTAGTAGCCTGAAATCATCTCTCAACCCTTCGTAGAATCGATTCGTCTTGCGCTCCTAATCCGCAATGGTGGAGCTAGCATACCGACTCAATCAAGTAAACTCGTGGAGATATTCATCCACGGTACTCTCTCCTTGAACTAACTTCAGGAACTCGTTCTCCATCGAAATCCTCTGAGTAGAAGGGAGGTACCTAGCCAAGAACAGTCTCGAGAAATCCTACATTGAGACGTCTGTAAGTTGCCTACCTCTCAATAGATGCAGCTCCAATCCTTCCCACCACAATCTTGCTTCACCGTCCAGAAGGAACGTAGCAATAGTGGTCATTTGCCATTCTTCTGTCTCCATTGCTGTCAAGACTCTCTTCACCCTGGAGAGCCAGTCTTCAGCTTGAGATGGGGTTCCCAACCCCGAGAATACCGGAGGATTAAAGCTCATGACATGTTTGAGCTGTCTCTCGGTTGCCCTCCTCGGCACCACTAGTTCCTCTACTACCTATTCCACCCTTCTCCGCTCAGCCGCTTGCAGTGGTACCTGCTCCATCGCAGGAGCGGGATGCTACACCTGCGTTGCAGGCTGCGCATTGATCATTGCAAACACTGCTTCAGCCACCAATCGAATGGTTTCGGCCGAAGGAGATGTTGTAGGAGCATCATTTGGTGCACTGCTAGCCTCAAAAACTCGACGTTCCGACGGCCCAGCACCGCTTCTGGTCACCTATAGTGGCACAGAACACCGTTAAGCGACCAAACAAAATTGCAAACAGTAATTATAGGAACACACAGGTTCCCCAAACACGTGTATTTTCATTCCTAAGTGGACATTCATGGGCTCTTTTGTTGTTATAACGATGACGCACACACATGTGCTCACCACCCCTAAAAAAGAATTCGTCCACGAATTAATTTTAAGCCCGACCGAAACCAGTAGTCTGATACCAAATTGTAACACCCCCTATCCGTCGCATAGCATATAGTAGTAGGTCCGGCTGGGGCCCGACGCCATATACCACAGACAGACCGGGTGGTTACTCAATGGAAACCATCCAACCAATCCAACGTCCTACACAGAGCATTCTAGCGGAAGCAGTTTAAATAGTTGTAATTAAAAGAATCCAGCAACAAGCATGAATGTACACTAACAAGCCAAAAAGGAATGAAGTACATACACAAGTACTGGCCTTAAGGCCTTACAAATGGTTTACTCATATTACATGTTTTCCATACCACGGCACGCAAGCCGGTCATACATGAACAAAAGCAAGTAAAACACTCCAATTAAGCCTTCGAGGGCCGGCTTCGCAATTTGGGCTTTATCCCGCTATTGACCGCTTGGTCCAGCAACACCTGCTAGCACAATCCACCGCACGGTGGCAAACAAAAGCAACAGTCAACAATGCTGACCAAATTATAACTATCCCGCCCCCAACACGGGGCGGCGATGCTCCTTCCCTGCACTTTATTAGTATAATCCAGCAGTATAGTAATGTCATTACATCACAGGTGTGGGCATGCACGTCCACACACCCCGTGCACTCAGGGCACATTCTCGGTGAACCGGCCAATGTCACGTCAATTTAAGCCATAGACATTTTTGTCTCACTGCCGCCACTTTGATGGCCAAATAATGAGAATTTTGTCTTCCCGGAAAGGGTCACGTCAATTTAAGCCATAGACCGCCGAAGACCCTCATTTATGCCAACGGCTCTAACCGAATGACATAGAACGGGTACGGTTCTGCCTGACCCATTGCTCACACCGCAACGTTTATTTAAAACATATGCGCAGGTCAAACTTCTCCCGAGTCTCGTTTCCGTCACACACTTCACATAACCCGGTTATGTTCAAGTTGGCTCCCCAGCCACCATGTTGGCAGAATCACGCATCTGCCCAGTTTTCCGGGTGCACCTTGGGGTTAATCCCCAAGGCTCCCTATTGCAATCTACCACGTAGAAAACCCGAAAAACACACATTCGCACGGTGTCTTCTCCGGCCATTTATGCAATGCAACATCAACGATCCAGACCAACTTGTCCGGGTAGGATTCGCGCATCATGCCTAAGTCCGTTCTCGATTATGGACTCTAAACAATGGGGACTTCACATATCTACCCGAAGGAACGCCTCAAACTCACCGCAAACTCGCGAGAGTGGGCTTCATATACAAAAGAAGGAGAGCTTCACATGCTTAAGTAGAGAATCGTTACCCTAGCGTTCTTCCTTGGCGCCATGGAAATGTATGCAGATGAAAAGCACCGCAATCTCCTTGCCTTCGTACATCCGAAGTCGGCTCGCGATTTGGAGCTCTAAAACTCCTCCAATGACTGGATCTAGACTTCTTCTTCCTCCTTTACTCTCCCCTCTCTCTAAGATTTAGACAGAGAACTACGGCAGAAAAAATAAGGGTTTTGAAACGCTTCTCTCGGGTATAACCCCTTCGGGATAACCACAGCCGTCGGATACCACAAAAGGGATGCACGGATACAATCCAGGTCCGACCTGGACAAATAGGGCTAAACACCGCACGAATCACCAACAGGAGCAGGACTCATCTGCGTCAAAATAGTGTCGGAACAATTAGTCAACTCCCGCCAAAACCCGTGTGTCGACACTTCGCGTCGACAGAGACAAACACGCCACAATTTGCCCCGTGCTCGATGATCGTCGAACCAAGATCATCGACCGCTGCCAGATCATCGAACGGAGATCTCTGGCCAAATCGTTGAACGCAGCCAGATCGTCTAACGGAAATCTCTGGCCAAATCATCCAATGCAGCCAGATCGTCGAACGGAGATCGCTGGCCCGATCGTCGAACACACGGCCCGATCATCGAACCCACGACCCGATCATCGAACACACGGCCCGATCGTCGAACCTACGGCCCGATCGTCGAATGGAGATCGCTGGCCCAATCGTCGAATACACGTCCCGATCATCGAACCCACGGCCCGATCGTCGAACTAAACTCGACACGCCCTGGGACACGCCCGTGTTTGCTGCTCGACGATCGTCGAACCCAATTTCGTCGACCTCTCGGCCAAATCGTCGAACCCAACACGACACACCCTAGGACACGCCCGTGTCCCAGGCCGTGTGCCTCCTGCCAAATTCCAAATTTGGCCTGGAATGCCTCCCGTTGCTCTTTTGAGTTTCGGGGCGTTACAAGCTTGCACTTTGGAGGTCACCTACCCTTATTAACGGTACTTTGACCAGATTAGGAGCTTGAGTTGACTTGGGTCAACTTGGCCTATAGGACTGAACCGAATGTGTCCTTAGTGACCCATTGACCTCACTTTAGGTCTAGTATGGCATGGGTGGGGTCCACTTGGCTAGGGGAAGGTCAATGGACCCTAAGTAGGCTGGTTTGACCCATTTAGGGTTAGGGTTGACTTGGGTCAACTTAGTCTCTTTGATTGACCCTAATGGGTCCTTGTGGCTCTAATTGGTCTCCCAAAATGTTTAGGGGTATTGTGGTAGGGTCCTTGGGTCAAGGTGTAGCCCCATGGTCATCCTAAACTATTGTTTAGAACTCTACTATTTGCGGACCATGATGATTTCCAATCTTCATGCCTAAGCTCACTTGGTCTTCTTGAGCTTCCTAGGGTTTTGTCATGACCTAGTCATGGCCAAAAACACTCTTAGGGGTCTAATTGCAAATGGGATGTTACAAATCCCAAAAAACAAAACAAAGATTTCATCCCCGAAATCAAGGTTAAGCCTACGGGCATTTCTATCGAAGAGAAAGGAAGCTTGTAACATCCGATAAGAAGTGAATAATTACATCTCGACGCCATGTCTGTTAAGTGGGGTTTAAAGGGAAACCTAAATCTATGACCAATTCGCCCAATTGGCAAAGTCAAGATCCCAATAAACAAAAGATTAGCCTCTACTATTCCTAGAGCAGCCCTATTAGTGTAAAACAGGAAAGTAAATTGAACATCTTGAGAGGTTGTGAGTATACCTGACTGAACAGCTCTGGATACTTTTGTCGCAACAGGTCCTGCGGTTCCCAGGTATGCTCCTCCTGGTCGTGGTTTCTCCATAGGACGTTGACTAACGGAACCTTTTTGCGACGCAAGATCCATACTCCTCGGTCATCGATCCGAACTGGCTCCAAGTGAACTGATCGGTCTGAAGCTACCGGTCCATCTGTGGTCAAAATCTACTGCTCCGGGCGTAGTAGAGCACTCCTAAGCGAAGAAATATGGAATACGTCATGTAAACCCGTCAGCTCCGGTGGCAACTCCAGCCTGTAAGCTAGGCGCCCGATCCTCTCCAAAATCCTGTAAGGGCCCATATACCTATGGCTGAGCTTCTTCTTCCGACCACGTACTCGTGAAACTCCGTGCATGGGTCGAATCTTCAAGAAAACCCGATCTCGCACCTGAAACTCTCCCTGACTTTGTCGGGCGTCGTAGTACTTACCCATTCGGCTCTGTGCTTCCAGCATCCTGTTCCGTATCAATCGCACCTGAGCTTCGGTGTCTTCGACAAAATCTGACCCCAACGCCTTCGGATCCTCGTCCTGAATCCATGAAAGCGGAGTCCTACATATCCTTCCATACAAGGGTGGAGAGTTGTGTTAAATGTCGACCGAGAGCCCGGATAAGCCTGGACTAATCTTCTCTCCTTGGACGTACACTATCCATCCTGATTCAACACGATCATCTTGAGCACACCATGATAATGAACAACTACTCATAAAACTTATAAAACACCTACGAGAGTTTTCTTTCGGGTCAGGGAGACCCTAGATATCTCAGCCAGTCTATCGTTGATGTTCCAATTATAATTATGCTCGGAGTGCGGATGAGGAATCGTGTGTATGAAAATCCCTAATTATATCCTCGAACTTCCACTCTAACGGGCAGGGACTGTAATAGTTTCCCAAAAGTTCTTGCACTTAACCTTCATCGGGCGACGGACCTCACAGTGCATCACAAAATCCATGACGCCCTTCTTCACTCCAGGGATATACACATTCCGAGATACATCAAAGTTCCGATGATTAAATTTCTCGTTTGTACTGGTAGACAACGACTCTATAAAATCTCCAATTTGCAATCAGATTCTTATCCCTACGAATACGCCCGAGTAGCACCGTATATAGTTTACGTCCATTTCACTATATTTACGACGCAAACTTTTCTAGATGAGATCTAAGGGAAACTCAAGTCAGTAACTAATTTGCCCAATAAACAGAAGACACTCCCCCAATAAACAAAAGATAAGCCCCCAATAAATAAAAGATAAGCCTCTACCTACCTTGGGCTGAGTATCTTTGATATTACAATGTTATATCCATCATTTATTCTCTTTAGGTATCTCTTCAGCTTAACCAAGTTCATACCCAAAGTCTATTTCAGACTAGGGTATATAGTATGTTATCGTGGTTAGTCATGTCTCCTAGTGGGTTGAGTTTAACTCGTTGACTAGAGAATTATAAGATGGGATTTTCGCAACCGGAGGTGCTCCCTGCGGGGGCAGGGTTTGTCGTAGGCTACAAAAAAAAAAGAATTCCAATTGTTAGCTGATGAACAAGTGGAATTAATGAAAAGGTGGACTTTACATGTGATTCCCTTTGTGGGCACACCACTGCTTTCGCTGCTTAGTTTGTCCCCAAACTAAACTCGCACGGGGGTGACCCAGGGGTTGTGGACTGTTACTTTTCGATCGAGGTTTGCTCTGATACCACTTGTAAGACCCCCCCCCCCTTTTTTCTTTTTAAAACACTGGGGTCTTAGTCCCAGAACCGCCGCTTTACGGTGACACCTTCACGCCCTGAAGGGTCATCACCGCAAATCGCCGATTCTGCCGGCCGATTCGATCACAGAAAAGCAACAAAAGTAGAGTAAGCACGAGAGTGGTAAAACTCTAATCAAATGTCCACAATAAAATCACATCAGAGTAAATATATCTCCACGAAGGGAGAGTCAACAGAATGTAATGTACTGAAAATAAGGGCTTAAGTCCGCTACATCAAATCATCACTACATGGTCACTCAAGCGGAAGGAAAACAAAACACTACTAAGGTCAGGGGCTCACAGTCCCCGTCGTCTGAACTCCGGTGCTAGACTGTCCCATCTCCAAGCGTGCCGACCTGTGGGGCTGCTCCTCCATGCTGGGCTTCACGATCCCCTAAATGATATGGTTCGAAAACCGTTAGTCTAAAAGACAAAGTCCAATCATCCCCCACCACTTTCCCCATGGCCCCTAGGCACCGAGCGGAGAGGAAGAAAGGGGAGGACTTGAAGGTGGAGAGTAATCAAGAAACATATGGCAGCGGACCTATACTAGCAATTATTATAATACATGTGGCAGTAAAGTAAATTATGAAAAATAACCTTAACTTATACGGAACATATAAGCAAATGATCTTTTACAGGGCTCCCATCATATAAAAATTCTCATACCAATTTATACGTTGGGGTGTCAGTTATTAATAGCAATATATATATAAAGAATTTAACCTTAATTTATAAACTTGCCCACACAAGCTTATAGACCAAGGGGTCGTTTTGCAGGGCCTATTGTATAAGCGTCACATACCACTTATACAATAGGTGACATGGGTTTTATGCTATGATTATGCTATGACATGCAGTGGGTTATGATTCTATCATGCAAGTGCAACTCACCCACTCGTCTCTGTATACACAGACCTTTAGTTCCCCCTTTCTGGAGCATCACCTCCCAGGATACCTCCGTAGTGGCAGACGGAAGCGGTGGGTTGGGCCTCGCCCACCTCTAAACCAGTAAAGCACTACCGATCAGACCTATCGTATGCCTCAACGCTGGTGCACAAAGCGGACTCCTGCATACTCATGCCGGCTGGCGCACCGGACTTCTGTTGGCGAAGTGCTAGCAACACTTGCCGAGTCGACGTATTGGCGTCGGTGCATCGACACTCCAATACCGAAGACCCAACACCTTTAATTTTATGCACATGCAACCTTATGTATAAGTACCGAGCCAAAGCTCCCCGGACCATCTCGTCCGTCACAAATATCAGCCGAGCCAAAGCTCACCGGGCCATCCGACCCCTCACAAATATCAACCGAGCCAAAGCTCGCCCGATCATTCTGCCCCTTTCCACAACCACAGAGCATATCGCTCGGACATCCTAGTCAAACTAACTTCCCGAGACACCAGGGTGTGTGAAAGTGAACCCCTAATTATTCTAGTTGCTCTTTAAGATTTATCACTCCTATAGTTTACGTTAGACCAGGAATGCCCAAGGTATACCCCGTGAAGTGCTCTCGAAGGCACTAGGAACTACGATGGGATTCCGCCCAAAGCTCCCTTTCCCAAGGCACTTATTATTATTGGTCGCTACATGATTTCCCGACCTTTAATTAATTTTTCTGAATCTAGCCCTAGTGAATTAAACACTTCCTCTCTACGGGAAGGATGATCTTTCGCCGATCCCGAGCACCACCTAACACTAGTCAACCTCTCACTATACAAATCCAGTCTTCCAATGATGAACTCCTTTATTTACCCAATGCAGCAACCTACCGAGGATTCAACTCTCCAAAATTCACTACCCTCATTAGTTCAGTTTCCGCAGTTACTATATGCAGACCACCCTATACTATATGAGGTGTATAAAGGAGGTACTCAGGATTATCTTCCAAACTCCCTTTGAAATTTACAAGAGGTCTATCATAACAAATTTAGTCTAAAATCAGAGATTCATAATTTTCCTAATTAATTTGATATTTATTGAATTTTCCCAAATGTATGGCCATGGGCAATTTTGAACATGAACTATATGATCTACTCAAGTAATGGCCACCCAAAACTTTTGAACAATAAATAATAGAGATATATGACTAAATTTTAATTTCCATAATTTTTCAAAGAATAGTTGACATCTAATTAGTTTATCCAAAATAATTCCTTTAATCATATGTAAAGAAGAAAGTACTTATTTTACTTATCAGAAAATTATGTAAAAATTACAGAGTATTAATATGGTTCAGAAAAGATCATTGTACAAAAATAATAATTTTAGAGGCTTGCTAGACTCCAAAATAAATAATATTAATTTTTCATGGGAAAATATACTTAATGATGCAACCACTTGAAATAACAATCCAAAAATTCAATAAAAATTCACAGAGCTCTAAAACATAATAAAAGTCCTCTGGCAAAATTTCATCAATCGCCAGAAAGTAGTTACTTCATAATAAATTCCTAAGTAAATAATACAAAGTATCAAATTGTTAATGAAGTATCCAAAATATTAATCCTAAATTCCTAATAAAATCTTCCGAGCTTGTGCTAACCCTAAAAACTACTCAACCTAAATCTCATCACTTTTCAAAGAGTTTTGGTGACATTTTCTATCTCTACAAGGTTTGTGCTCTAAGCTAGGGTTAGGGTTTTGAGGGGGTTTAATGCTTCCAAATTCCTTAAAATTTTAACCAGAGAACTATTCTACTCCTATGGTCCTCTCCACAAAGTTTAAAGTCATTCCAAGGTCATTTGACCCAATGTTCTTTAAACCCTAAGAATCCCCATTAAGGGACTTGCCCTAGGGTTCTAGGGCTACCCTACAGTTAACCTCCCCAAATTCTATTGGAGGGTGATTCATACTATAAAGAGTCAGTGGCCAAAATGTCAACCTCTGTTGAGGTGATTTGACCACTCAAAACCTAAAGTGGATGCTTGACCTATTTAACCCTAAAGGGGTCAACCTAGGGTTGGATCAATACCTAACCAAAACATCTCCAAATGAGATGAAAATTTTACCGGTGCCCTATCATGCCCTCTAGGACATCCCACGTAAATATTTGCGGATGTTGAGGAATTTAGGACACTTAATTAATTTATTCATGCATTATTAAATTTTCCTAAAAACTATAGAACAATTTTCTTTACAAATTCTGAATTTTGGATAGGCCCTAGGTATAGCTAGGGTAGGCTCCCTTCCAAAAATTCAATTAATTTGGACCAAGGATGAAGTGTGGGCACTCAGTTTAATGTCTGCCTAGCCCTAGGTGTATGTCCCACCAAGATGGGTGCCCTGGTCAACCCAGGCACCCACATGGGTTCAAATCAATTTTAAAATAAAAGACAACTAGGGCTACAGGTTTCATGTTGCTGACGTTTTCAGTAAAGTAGCATAGGTATTTTTAAATATTAAAACGATTATATACAAAATTCTGTGACATAATGAAATAATTAGGAATATTAATACTATAGTTTTAAATCTGATATGGCAGGAATCTTGGCGCAAGATGGACGGGATCCGTTCATCTTCTACCTTGAGCCGACGGCCAAGATTCATTTCTCCTGGGCCAACATCAAATGCTTGCCGCCGGCCATCCAGCCACCTCCCCGTCCGGCCACCGCCACTATCACCTCCATTGAGGTGGTGGCTGTCGTCAGGCGGCGTCACCGCCGCCGGAGAATCCTATTTCGGCGATCCCGAGTGTTGCAATTTTACGGAAAAACCAGGAATTTTACTCTTTGGATCGGGCTCAATTGAGCCCGAACCTTGGCCCTAACGATTCCTAAGATCTACCCATGAAAGAAGAAGTAGAGGAGGACCTTGCCGGCGGCCTAAAGTCGCGAAGATCGCCGGGAAGCAATTTTTGAAGGCGGTGCCGCTCGGTTTCTGCAAACAACACAGTGGGGTGGCTCGGTTTCTTCAGGTAAAGCGTGGGAAATCCTCCTCTCGGCCCACTGAAGGTGTTTAAAGACTCAATTGGGGGGGGGAAGGGTTGGATCATCAATGGCCATTAATGGCCTGGAAAGCCACCTCTCGGCCTTGGTGGTTCATTGCATCTAGCTAGTGGAAGGGCCTGAAAAGTCTCCTGATCTTCTCAGGGCTGATAGGGGAGATGAATCAAGCAAAGAAGGATGGCCCTTGGCTTCCCCATGGCATGAATGGCCTTAACTCCATTTTCTCTCTCCTCCATTGAAAGGAATTTGGAGTTTTCTCTCTCCTGCCCCCTCATGGCCAAATTTGTTCATCATTCTTAGCCTATTTGCAGCCCATAAAATCATTATGATTAATTAAAATAAGTTAGCCCAAGTGGGGGAAGTGGGCTTGAGCTTGGGTTAGCCTATTTGGCTAAGTTGACTTAACCTTAAGGTGGAGTTGACCTTGGTCAACATGGCCATTTGGGTTGACTCCAATGGGTCCCTGGTGACCCATTGGCCTCCCCTAAGGTCTAAGAAGGCTTGGGTAGGGTTGGTTGGGCACCTTGGTGGTCACTTGACCCTTAGTTAAGGCACTTTGACCTTTTTAGGGCAAGGGTTGACTTTGGTCAACCTATTCTCTCTGATTGACCCCAAGGGGTCCTTGGCGACCCCATGGCTTCCCCTGAGGTCTAGGAAGGGTTATGTAGTGTTAGCTTGCACTTTGGAGGTCACCTACCCTTAGTGAGGGTACTTTGACCAGATTAGGGGCTTGAGTTGACTTTTGTCAACTTTGCCTCTAGGATTGAACCCAATGTGTCCTTAGTGACTCATTGACATCACTTTATGTATAGGAAGGCATGGGTGGGGTCCACTTGGTTAGGGGAAGGTCAATTGACCCTAAGTATGCTGGTTTGACCCATTTAGGTTTAGGATTAACTTGGGTCAACTTAGTCTCTTTGATTGACCTCAATGGGTCCTTGTGGCTCTAATGGGTATCCCAAAATGTTTGGGGGTATTATGGTAGGGTCATGGGGTCAAGGTGTAGCCCCATGGTCATCCTAAACTATTGTTTAGAACTCTAATATTTGCAGACCATGATGATTTCCAATCTTCATGCCTAAGCTCACTTGGTCTTCTTGAGCTTCCTACGGTTTTGTCATGACCTAGTCATGACCACAAACACTCTTAGCGGTCTAGTTGGAAATGGGATGTTACAAAAAATACCTTGTCACCCACTTGGAATTCCACCAACCTGCGCTACGCATCATAATACTTCATCTGTCGGCTCTGATCCTCTAACATGTGGTCTCTAATCAATCTAATTATAACATAAGTGTCATGGATGTACTCCACTCCCAATGCCTTGGGATTCTCATTCTGAACCCATGAAAAAGGGGTTCTGCACCTCCTACCATAAAGTGCTTCATAATTTGTCATTCTGATGCTTTCTTGGTGGCTATTTTTATATGAAAACTCTACCAACGATAAAAGTCTTTCCAACGACAAAAGTTGAAGCCATCAGGGATTGGCCGATTTTGAGAAACATGGCGGAAGTTTGAAGTTTCCTGGGACTAGTTGGGTGCTATAGAAGGTTTGTGGAAAACGTTTCGCGGATAGATCTACCCCTCACTTATCTAACTCGTAAGGACCAGAAGTTTGTGTGGACATAAGAGTGCACTCAGGCCTTTGACACCCTGAAGGAAAGGTTGATGACAGCTCCCATCCTAAGTCTGCCTAAAGAGACTGAAGGATTTCAAATTTTCAGTGACGCATCAAGATGTGGGTTGGGTTGCATGTTGGTACAACATGGCGGTATTATAGCTTTTGGGTCTAGGAAGTTGAAGCCTCACGAGAGGAATTACCCCGTCCATGACTTCGAATTGGCGCCGGTAATTTTTGCATTAAAGTTTTGGCGGCACTATGTGTATGGTGCGAAGGTGGAGATCTTCACAGACCACAAAAGCCAAAAGTATCTTCTAGACCAAAAGGACTTGAATATGCAACAGTGCAGATGGGTCGAGTTCCTTGGAGACTACAAAGTGGCGATTCAGTATACGTCAGGCAAAGCCAACACGCTGGTGGATGCCTTGAGCAGGAAATGCTCTAGTCAAGGGAGTTGGATTGAAGCTCATGATGAGCGGTTCATGTGGGACTGTGAGTTCCTTGGCATTGAGTGCGTAGCAAGAAGTGAGTCAAGCATAGCTCGATTGAACTGGATCGAGTGGCAAAATGACTTATCCGATTGTATTCGGGAAGCTACTAGTTTTGATGAAGAGTTTCGGCCATTCGTGGTGGAAGATCAAAAGTGCGAGGGTAGCGTCTAGGAGATGATTGATTGGGTCTTGGGGATGGACGGAAGGATATGTATACCATAGTTTGGCAAGCTCCGTGAGGAGTTGATGTTTGCAACTCATTTTACGAAGACTCAATTCACCCGGGCAGTACAAAGATTTCTTGGATATGAAGAAATGCTTTTGGTGGCCTAGTTTGAAGCATGATATAGCATTGTACGTGAAACGGTGCCAAACTTATACCTTAGTGAAGGCCGAGTGTAAGAAGTCGGGCGGGTTCCTGAAGCCTCTTCCTATTCCCGAGTGGAAATTTGATGACATCTCCATGGACTTTGTGCTTGGCTTACCTCAATCGCAGTAGGGTAACGACGTGATTTGGGTGATCGTGGATCGCTTGACCAAAGTGGTTCATTTCATCCGAAATCGAAAAGGGGACAATATGGAGAAGCTGGTGGAGTTGTATGTTCACAACATTACACGACTACATGGGATTCCCAAGAGTATAGTAAGTGATCACGATGGATGATTCATGTCCAAAGACTGGAGGTTGGTTCATAAAAGTCTAGGCACGAAGCTTAAGTTCAGTACGACATTTCATCCTCAAACTGATGGACAAACAGAAAAAACAAACAGTACAATAAAGGATATGCTGAGGATGTGTACCCTCGATTTTGTGAAAAAGTGGGAAGACCAACTCTTCATGGTGGAGTTTGACTATAACAATAGTTACTATGCAAGTATAAAGATGGCGCCATACGAAGCTTTGTATGGATGGCAGTGTCGAACACCAATGTCTTGGATAGAGCCAGGAGACACTAAACTTTTGGGAAAAGAAGTGGTGGCTGATGCATGTGAGTTGGTGCGAACCATTCAAGAGTGCATGAAGGTTGCCCATGACCGGCAAGCAAAGTATTTTAATGCTCGCAATAGGAATGTGGAGTTTGAGGTAGGCGACTGGGTTTATCTCAAGTTCAAGCCATTCAAAGGCGTTTCGGGGATTCGCCGACTCAATAAGTTGAGTCCGAGGTTTTTTGGACCGTTCGAGGTGATAGAATGTATTGGAGAAGCAGCTTACGGGTTGGCGTTGTCCACGGAGCTAAGTGGATCACACGGTGTTTTCCATGTTTCTTGATGAAAGCCTTGGTGGAGGCTAGTGTGGTGATCGAACCGGTGGTGGTGCCAATAGAAGAGGACATGAGGTTGGAAGTCCGTCCGGTGGTCATAGAGGATTCAGAAGTTCGGCAGTTGCGGAACAAAGAGGTGAAGCTCGTAATGGTGCATTGGGACAACTGCGGGTGGGACGAGTTCTCGTGGGAACGAGAGCAAACCATGCGCGAAGATTACCCCGAATTGTTTGTATAATGTTGATTGGTACAGTGTTCGATATGTTGCGACATTATTTTGAGATGTTACAAGGTTTTTCTTGTTGTTTGCCCGAACGAAATGTATAAAGTTGTTGAAATAATGTTTAAATTTGTGGCAACAATTTTCTTGCAGTCTTCCTGTATGAAGATTAATTTTGGGGACGAAATCCTTGTGAGGGGGGAGGAGTTGTAACACCCCAAATTTGAGGAACCAGAGCAATTCGACAAATTTTTGGGATCGTCGAAGGCCGTTCGATGAAAGTCATACTCAGGGCCATTCGACGAAAGTCGAGTTGAGGGATTTTCATCGAGCTCAGCGCTGGTCGACGAAATGAGTGATTTTCGTCGAGCTCAGCATTATTTCGGCGTACTGATGGTAATTTTGTTGATCGCATGCCATTTCGTCGAGCTCACGACTGTTCGTCGAGCTCGGCTCATTTCGTCGAGCTCACTACATTTCGTCGAGCTCACGACTTTTTGTCGAGCTCGCGTAGTTTTTCGTCGAGTTTGGCCTGTTGTCAAGCTCTTGGCTGTTCGTCGAGATCTTGGCTGTTCGGCAAGCGCAGGCCGATCGACGAAGCCTGAACCATTCGACTAAATTATTGACATTCGGTTCGTGGATTGAAATCTTAACCGATTGTTTTTACTTAAAGGTTGATCCTGGTCCCCAGGATCTTCTTCCCGATGGGTTTTAGTAGGGCTAAGAGGTTCTCTCCCTCATTTGTTCTCATTTTGGAGTTGACTTAGGGTTTCGTGAGAGAGAAAGTTTGGAGGAGGAAGAGAGGAGCTTTCTCCGCCATTAACGGAGCTTCAGAGCTCTGATCGTCTTTGTGAGGCCAGATTTGTGAGGAGGACACGAAGGCGCTCGTTTTCTTCCATGTAAGATAGGGTTTTCATGGGTAGAAAGAGGAGTCAAAGGGTAACGACACTTCTCATCTTGGTTTTAGGATACGTGCATGGCATCTACACCTTTCTTGTTTTATTTTAAGCATTCTAGGCACCGGATCTCTCAAGTGAGAGCGATTTGGGTTGTCATGGTTCAAAAGGAGCCACCGGGTCGATTGTGTCCGTCCCCGGCATGATATTGCAGTAGAGATCGACTCTGTTATTTGATTAAGCATTATGGGTGAAGCCGTAGTCGCGACCGTTAGTCCGACTCGGTGATGTTGCATTGCAAACCTTAAGGATTTTGTAGAAATTTGTTAGCGGCAAGATGGAATTTGTGATGATGTTTTCCCCCTTTATCGTGTGAGTACACGTGGCCGGAACTGGACCGGGTGGAAATTAGAGTACACGCGGGGGCACGGGGATGGTACAGTACAAGTGTAGGAATATGGTGGGAAAGACATGGGATTGTGATGTGACAAGGCATGGTTTGTCTCTGTGGTCGGCTCCCTAGCCCGTGATGTTGCAAGTTCATGTGTGGAGAGTGTCCCAGCAGGACAAGTCCCCTTTTGTAGAACTGACAAGAACGCCAAGCTTGTGACAAGCTCGGACGATACCAGCTGGGTCCCGTTGGGTCTCCTTCGGTGGATTTGGTCCCAGTTTTATTGTCGGGCCTTGGTCGTCGCGAATGGGTGGGGTCTAGAAAGGGTTCTTAGCATCGGTTTATTTGTTTGTATGGTGGAACCCTGCCGTGAGAAGTCAGAGTTTGCAGGCATGCCTGGGTTTTGAGACCAATGAGTGGGTGGGGCCTTGGCAAGTGTTCCACGTAGCAACTTAAATGTCGTTTGGGTAAATTGGAAGTACCCATGTGTTTGCGGCTTGAATCTCGAAAGGAAAATGGAAGTACTCTATTTTATGATGATATGTTAGAAGCATACGCTTAGGGTTCCTTGGGTGAAACCCAGGATTGCATTCATGTTGTATTGTAAGCCCCCTTTATTACTTGCTCAACTTATAAACATGCTTGTTGCTTGGGACATCCAAACCTATTTATAGCTTTATATGTTATTATTTATTGCATATAAAGTGCTAACCTGCAGGGTGATGGAGTACCCTGGGCTCCGCTAAGGATGACCGGGAGGAGATGTGTTAGTTATGCAGTTGAGGTTAGTCTTTGCTGACCCACGTTACAACAAATTTTTACAGGGCAAGGATCGCAAGAACGAGCAAGCTCGCCGGCCAAAAAGGCCTAAGCCTCATGAAGTGACCCTTTATCTGCTTACATTTTGATGCTTTGATAAGATCTTTGAATTGTAATCCGGCTTGCATGCTGAGATATCCTAGGAGTGCTTTTGCACATTGATAGGACTATATTTCAGTTTTGGACACTTGTTGTGTAAGGCCTTAAGGCCATTTTGAAACTCCTGGTTGTGGTAGATAACTTCTAGTTCTGCTTGTTTGTTTGCGCAGTTTTATTCTGATTTTTGAGTTGGGTAGACCTATATCATCTTTTAATGCTTAATATGTGGCGTCTGTATATTGTGAGGCCCTGGCCGGAACCATATTATACGGTCATTACAGGGGAGGTGTTACATCGAGAGTCGAGCAATCGCTTGATCAAGGGATGCATGGATAGAGGAAAGGAGGATGTTGATTCGAGTGCGGAGATGGCCGGGAAGGTTGATCAGGAACTATTGTGCCAACGGTTACTTTGACGGTTGGGTTTGCAGGTTGATGTCGTGAGGGGTGTGATGAGAAGAAGATGTGGCCGCTAGCAGCAGCAACAGCAAACTTCTCCTGACACGGCTTAAATGCCTCTCCTGAGACATGTTGTGCGGATTGACGGAGAGCTGGAGCAAGTCCACGCTCCTTGGCGGACTTTGATCGAGTCTGCAAGTTGCAAGCGGGCGAGCTGGTCGATTGGGCAACTTGGCGGATTGAAGAAGCAGGTCGCCATCTTTGTTGAAGTCTACCTCATCTTGGATGGATAGGAATGTCGCCACTGTTGGGCATCCTGGACGTTGTCGTCATCTGTTGGACGACCTGAAGGCAGGTCGCCGACTGCTGGGCGGACTGAGGTTGAGTAGGTCATGTCCGCTGGTGGGCGACCGGGAGAGTTGTCGTCTGCTCAGCGACTAGATGCTCGTTGCTTATTGATGGGCACCTGGAGGCAGTCGCCTGGCGATGTGGCAGTTTGCCTTGGTAGTTGTGCAACTTGCTGGAGTGGGCTGGAGAAGACCGTGACTCCTGCTGATTATGCGGCTACCAGGGGACTAGGCGGATAAGAATCCGAGTCCGCCACTTAGTTGGAATATTGGAACTAGCTTTCTGGTCCATCCTAAAGTTCGAAACAGGATGCAGCCCACATGTACTCTCCCTGTGATGTCCTCCTGACGAGAGACAGAGACCTGAAAATAGACCGAGGGGTCTCAGCTCGGAGGTCCCACCTCTTTCCCGGAAGAACTAAAAATCTTCCCCTCCCTAGCCAATTCTAAGCTAGGTGCCTGTGAAGAAACAGTGGAAAGGTTCAACAAACCTCTCAGGCACCTCTATCGGTCTATTTATAGTCCCTGAATCTGATCTGCAAATATCACTTCTGAATTAACCTGAAATGACCAAAACTCCCTGGGCTGGGTCTGCCAACAGCCAAAATCTGCTGTTCTGGAGAGCTATACGCAGACCTCCAGGGGTAGAAATGTAAAATTACCTGGGGCACAAAGGTAAAATCCCCCTTGGGGGTTTAAAAGGTAAAGACATCTTTTCTCACATGTGGCGAGTGGGGAAGGTACTGACGGGCGAGACGACTGACCTGTCCGTCTCGCCGGCCTCTCGACCTGTGGGCCATCTCGCCTCCTAGGAGGTCTCGCCTACTAAGAGGTCTCGCCTACTTCAGAGGGCTGTCCATGCCTCTCGCCTCTTGCAGGTGGGCATCCTCTCATCTCGCCAGTCCCCATTTCTCGCTTGCTGGACCACCTCTCGCGAACCCAAGGTTGTACACAATCCCCGCACTTTTCGAGGTTGCCCTAACCTCGGAAAGATAATTCCAACCGCGGCTCGCGATGCCAGGACGCACTCATGAGAATCTTTGGTGCCCCCCCCCCCCTACGGGGCCTATAAATATGAGATCCAAGTTTTCATTTGGGACCCTTTAACCTTCATTTCTTCTTCCTTCAGAATGTCTCATAGCCAGAGCTTTCGCGAGCGCCTCGCGTTGGTGCGAAGGAGAAATAAAACCAACACGGATGCCCTATTCCCGGACCTGGGGCGTACACCTCCCTCGGCTCCTTCGTCCCCTCACCTGAAAAAGATGAAGGCCGCCTGCCATCCCCTCTTCGCGGTCGAGACCTTCTCTGCCCCTTCGACAACAGATAATCTTCCCGCAACTTTCGGGGAGAGACGGGTAATTCCTCATTCTTCTCTCTCTTCTTTCCTCTTGCCTACTGATCACGTTTTTCCAGGGAAGCTTTGCCGATTCCCCGATGCCCGCCAATCCTCCTGATAGTATTAACCAAGCTCATCAGCGCGCCGACTCGCCTGAGGCATCTTCCCCACCTCTCTCGCGGAAAGAAGACCTTTCACGGGTTGTGGGGAACCCGCGCATACCCAGTAAGAGCTTTCCCTTCTCGCTTTTTCCTCTAATTCGCCTTCTTTTCCCCAACTCATGCGAGCTCATCCTTGTCTATGATTTCTCGCTTTCTATGCAGGTATCCAATTTGATTCAGAATCTGAAGGTGCTCCCGCGTCTCCCCCCTCTCGCCTCTTCCCCATCCTGGCGAGATCGAGGACTAATTGGGTGATCCCATGGATACCCTGGAGTTGAAGCGGAGGTCGGCTAGGATGTTGTGCAAATACACGCACATAATCCGCGAGACGGAGCTGGAGAAGCAAGCCTCCGACCGGCGCATGGACTGGATAGAAACATAGTGTCACTGCCTTTCTGACGAGATGGAAGCTGGTGGTGCACTAGACGGGACAGATACCCAATCCATCTTAAACGAGACGGACAAACATCTCCGTCTCGCATGCCGCGGTATGGTCGCCGCTCGCGCCTTTCATCTTCCTGGCCGCCCTCCATTCGCGGGAGGTCAAGATTGCCGCTGGAAATGGGTGCGGAACTAAGCTGTCGCTGTCCCGTCTTGCCTTCTCCAGGCCCTCCTATATTATTATTGTTAATTTAGTTGTTTGATTATTGATGCGTTGTATAAAACGTTTTTGGGCGATATGTCCCCTTCCGCGGGATGAACTATTTTATCCTTTCGGTACTGTGCTTGTCATATCATGTTGTTTTTTTCATCATTATCATGATTAGATATTTTTTAATTAGGTTTATAATGATGGCATTTTCCTCGAAAAGACCTCTGCGGCGCCCCCGCCCCTTGGTCTCTAGAGAGAGAGAGAGAGAGAGAGAGAGAGCGAGAGAGACAGAGAGAGAGAGAGAGAGAGACGAAGCGTCGGGGTGCCTCTTCATTTCCCGCCGCTTGATTTTCGCGCTTAATATCTTCTCTCCCTTACTCCTTATAAATATCTCTGATCCCGGCATTCCCCTGCTTTTGTTATTATTAGACGCCTCTTTGGTTGAAGCTTCCGTCTCTCTCCTCTTCCTTAGTCATCTCGCGTCCCAATCTCCTAAGTAACTCTCTTCCCTTTACTGCCTTCTCTCTCATCATGGGAAAGAAGTAGATGGAAGAAGGCGAGGGCCACAGCCACTGCGGAAAGCGGTTTGTGGATCATGACTTCCCTCTCGGCAGACTGCCAGAGGAAGAATATGCTCGTTTCTCTAGCGAGTATCTTGCCGATGGTTATTTATCTCGCCCGCTCAAAGTTGGCGAATGTATCAACACCTTCTACCCCAATGAACTAGCCTTCCCCGTCTCGCACTTCGAGGCAGGGCTGTGGCTTCCCCTTTGGCCGGAGGTCAAGTTAGTTCTTAAGTACTTTGGGGTCGTCCCGGCCCAATTCAACCCCAATGCCATCTCCATGCTGATTTCTTTCGCCTGCTACCTGCGGCGAGAGCGCATTGAATTTAGTTTGACGGCCTTTCGCAAGCTGTTCGTCTACCACGCAAAAGACAATGGCGTCTCTTATTTCACAGGCCAAGGCCTGAAGGTGTGCGATACGCCGAATAAAAACCACCACTGGCTAACTCGCTTCGTCTTCATCCGCGGGGATTTGGGAGGCCTCTCGCCCCAGTGTCTCCTGTCGAATGCTATTATGACACCCCCAAGGTGGGGGGTGCCGAGAAAGATCTCTGTGATTTCTTCGCAGGGAAGAATTTTGAGGTCCAATACCTTAGGCGAGACCTCGACTCGCTTCCAGCCGTCTTCCCCGGCGAAGGTATACTTCTGTTTCCCTCTTTATCCTTGTAAATTTCTGTTCCCCGCTGATTGTCATCTTATCTAGGAGAGAGAACCATCCCCGTTCATCCCCCTTACCAAAGTAACCAGGCTCTTGCCTTAGCGAGTATGGCGGTAGAGGCTGCGAAGGACACGCTGACACCCACCCCCAAGAAGAGGCCCGTGGGCGAGGGCACTTCTCGGCATAGCCCCAAGAAGAAGGTGAAAAAATCTGTGTCCTTTAAAAAGGAAAAATCTGCCAAAGAAAGGAAAGAGCCAGCGAGATCCCTATCCCCCATCTCTTTATCGTCTCCCTCGCCTCCCCGACTACCCGTCACGCCTGCTCGCGAGATGGTCTTGTCAGAACTAGCTGCCACCACCAATGTTCAGCCTTCTAAGCTCCCTTCCGGCGAGACTTGCTCCTCCAGTCGCCTGGCTCCTGCCTCGTACCCCAACTACAACATGGGGCCTATGACCGACGATGATGCCGGCGAGCCGATGCTCCTATGGGACAAGGACGCTAACGGTGTGTCGGTGTCCACTCTCCTTCCTTCCTAGAAAGAGCAGTACCCTCCCACCAGTCACGCCTTCTCCCTAGGGTTTGGGCTATATGGTGGCCTTGGCTCTGAGCCTGCCGACAATGAGGCATCACGAGATCTCATACTGAGGAGTGCCCACTCTCAGTTTCGCTAAATGGAACTCGTGCACCGAGTCTCGCGCCGTCTGGTTTTCAACAATAGAAAATGGAAGGAAGCGGAGGCCGGTCTCGCCGCGGAACGGGAGAAATCTAGCGACCTGGAGAAGCGGTTGGTTCTTGCCGACAACCTCCTCGCGCAGAGCCAGGGTGGCATGGTAAGTTTTCTTACCGTTGCTTTGATAGTCTTACTCGCTGCTCATTATAGTCCTTTACTCGTTATCTTCCCGCAGGATGCCGAGACAGCCGACAGGATGCGCTCGCGTATTGAGGAGTTGGAGGGAGAGAACAAGAAATTGAAAGCCGAAAATCTCTGCCTCCGGAACAGCGCGGCACCCCCCTCAGACCAATTTCTCGTTCCTTCCCGCTACTCTGTAGACGAGGTGGATGCCATCTGCCGAGACTCCAATATCAAGACGGTGGAGGTTGTTCTTAAAATGATGAAGGAGCTGGGGGTGGTGTGCGAGGATGCCAAGATGGTTACTGCCCGCGACCTGGTCCCCCACTTGTACGGCGAGACGGACGGCAGCTCTTCTTTTGGCAGCAAGTAGAGAATAATCAACTGCAGTGGCTTCTCTTCCCCTTTTTCTTTTCTCGTGTCTGGTACTTGTAGTTTTGATAGACAATTCCTCGAAAAAAGCGAGGTGTTCTTGTCCCAAGGATATTTTGTTTAAACCTTTTATATGTTAATTGCTGCCTTCATTTTCGGCTGTCTTGCTTAATAGCATGTCAAAAATGCGAGCCAAACCTTTTAGATGTTATTTAATCGCTGCTTTTATCTTCCGTCGTCTCACTTAATAGCTAGCCAAAAGCGCGAGACAAACTTGGATCTCTCTTCGCCCATACTACCCGCGAGATCAGTTGACCGTTAGTTCTCGTCTCGCTGCAAGATTATCCTGCGTTGAAGTCCCTAGAGACAGCCGCCTCGCTTGACAGGTCCCACCTTTTTACGCCACGCTCGCGCCTTGAACAAGGAAGGTCCACTCGCTATGGGCGAGACCGCCCATGCCGAGTGCCGGCCAGAAATCCTCCTCCCTGGCCTGATCCCCGATCCTTCCATTTTCTAAGGATTTTCCACCAATCCTCTAATGAACATGGACCTTTCTCCCTGAGAACTCTTACCACTAGACTTGCCCTTGAGCCTACAGCCCTGTCAGCTAGGTGATAGCCTAGTCACCGGGTCTGCTCGGGTTCTCCTCTCCAAACCATCTCCAACCACCGAGTGAGCCTACAGCCCTGCTAGCTAGATAAGAGCCTGGTCAGCGGGTCTGCTTGGGGTCTCCTCTCCAAACAATCTCCAACCACCGAGTGAGCCTACAACCCTACCAGCTAGATGAGAGCCTGGTCAGCGGGTCTGCTCGGGGTCTCCTCTCCAAACCATCTCCAACCACCGAGTGAGCCTACAGCCCTGCAAGCTAGATGAGAGCCTGGTCAGCGGGTCTGCTCGGGGTCTCCTCTCCAGACCATCTCCAACAACCGATTTTACAGCCCTACCAACTAGATGAGAGCCTGGTAAGCGGGTCTGCTCGGGGTCTCCTCTCCAAACCATCTCCAACCACCGAGTGAGCCTACAGCCCTGTCAGCTAGATGAGAGCCTAGTCAGCGGGTCTGCTCGTGGTCTCCTCTCCAGACCAGCTCCAACCACCGAGTGAGCCTACAGCCCTGCCAGCTAGATGAGAGCCGGGTCAGCGGGTCTGCTCGGGGTGTCCTTTCGAAACTATCTACAACCACCGAGTGAGCCGACAGCCCTGCTAGCTAGATGAGAGCCTGGTCAGCGGGTCTGCTCGGGGTCTCCTCTCCAAACCATCTCCAACCACCGAGTGAGCCTACAGCCCTGACAGCTAGATGAGAGCCTGGTCAGCGGGTCTGCTCGGGGTCTCCTCTCCAAACCATCTCCAACCACCGAGGGAACCTACAGCCCTGCGAGCTAGCTGAGAGCCTAGTCAGCGGGTCTGCTCGGGGTCTCCCCTCCAAACCATCTCCAACCACCGAGTGAGCCCACATCCCTGCCATCTAGATGAGAGCCTGGTCAGTGGGTCTGCTCGGGGTCTCCTCTCCAAACAATCTCCAACCACCGAGTGAGCCTACAGCCCTGCCAGCTAGATGAGAGCCTGGTCAGCAGGTCTGCTCAGGGTCTCCTCTCCAGACCATCTCCAACCACCGAGTGAGCATACAGCCCTACAAGCTAGATGAGAGCCTGGTCAGCGGGTCTGCTCGGGGTCTCCTCTCCAGACCATCTCCAACCATCGAGTTAGCCTACAGCCCTGCCAACTAGATGAGAGCCTGGTCAGCGGGTCTGCTCGGGGTCTCCTCTCCAAACCTTATCCAACCACCGAGTGAGCCTGCAGCCATACTAGCTAGATGAGAGCCTGGTTAGCGGGTCTTCTCAGGGTCTCCCCTCCAAACCATCTCCAACCACCGAGTGAGCCTACAGCCCTGCCAGCTAGATGAGAGCCTGGTCAGCAGGCCTGCTCGGGGTCTCCTCTCCAAACCATCTCCAACCACCGAGTGAGCCTACAGCCCTGCCAGCTAGATGAGAGCATGGTCAGCGGGTCTGCTCGGGGTCTCCTCTCCAAACCATCTCCAACCACCGAGTGAGCCTACAGCCCTGCCATCTAGATGAGAGCCTGGTCAGTGGGTCTGCTCGGCGTCTCCCCTCCAAACCATCTCCAACCACTGAGTGAGCCTACATCCCTGCAAACTAGATGAGAGCCTGGTCAGCGGGTCTGCTCGGGGTCTCCGCTCCAAACCATCTCCAACCACCGAGTGAGCCTACAGCCCTGCCAGCTAGATGAGAGCCTGGTCAGCGGGTCTGCTTGGGGTCTCCCCTCCAAACCATCTCCAACCACCGAGTGAGCCTATAGCCCTGCTAGCTAGATGAGAGCCTGGTCAGCGGGTCTGCTCGGGGTCTCCTCTCCAAACCATCTCCAACCACCGAGTGAGTCTACAACCCTGCCAGCAAGATAAGAGCCTGGTTAGCGGGTCTGCTCGGGGTCTCCTCTCCAGACCATCTCCAACCACCGAGTGAGCCTACAGCCCTGCCAGCTAGATGAGAGCCTGGTCAGCGGGACTGCTCGGGGTCTCCTCTCCAAACCATCTCCAACCACCGAGTGAGCCTACATCCCTGCCAGCTAGATGATAGCCTGGTCAGCAGGTCTACTCGGGGTCTCCTCTCCAAACCATCTCCAACCACCGAGTGAGCCTACAGCCCTGCTAGCTAGATGAGAGCCTGGTCAGCGGGTCTGCTCGGTGTATCCTCTCCAAACCATCTCCAACCACCGAGTGACCCTACAGCCCTGCTAACTAGATGAGAGCCTGGTCAGTGGGTCTACTCGGGGTCTCCTCTCCAAACCATCTCCAACCACCGAGTGAGCCTACAGCCCTGACAGCTAGATGAGAGCCTGGTCAGCGGGTCTGCTCGGGGTCTCCTCTCTAGACCATCTCCAACCACCGAGTAGCTTACAGCCCTGCCAGCTAGATGAGAGCCTGATCAGCAGGTCTGCTCGGGGTCTCCTCTACAAACCATCTCCAATCACCGAGTGAGCCTACATCCCTACCAGCTTGATGAGAGCCTGGTCAGCAGGTCTGATCAGGGTCTCCTCTCCAAACCATCTCCAACTACCAAGTGAGCCTACAACCCTGCCAGCTAGATGAGAGCCTGGTCAGCGGGTCAGCGGGTCAGCTCGGGGTCTCCCCTCCAAACCATCTCCAACTACCGAGTGAACCTACAACCCTGCCAGCTAGATGAGAGCCTGGTCAGCGGGTCTGCTCGGGGTCTCCCCTCCAAACCATCTCCAACCACTGAGTGAGCCTACAGCCCTGCCAGCTAGATGAGAGCCTGGTCAGCGGGTCTGCTCAGGGTCTCCTCTTTCTCTTCTTAGACGTGGAGAACCGCAACTGGAAACTCATGCTTAGGTCCTCGAAGCAGTATATCGAGCCTGTCGGGAGCTGATGGAACCAGTCTCCAGCTTTGTCCTTTAGAGTGATGGCAAAAAGATGGCATTTGAACGCGTCCGTCATGGGCCTGATCGAAACTGCGTCCTCGAACCACTGCAAGTGATGGAGGGGATCACCCTTCCCCACATAGTAGTTCATCTCGGGTTCTCGGAAAACTTTCGGGATGGGAGCTGACAGGATTAGCTCGCAAAAAGGGGACCCTCTCGCCGCCGGTCTCACCGGCCCTACTCGCGCGACGACCTCTCCTGGCGAGATGGTACTCGCCGGACTTGGGAACAGCTCCCTTCCTGCCATGTCTCTCCCGCTCCCTTCCGCCATCACCTCCTTCCCCGGTCTCCTCCCTTGGGAATATTCTCCCGCTCGTGCCGAGACGAGTTCTTCTTGTGTTGCGAGTGCCGACACTTGAGGCAGTGGGGTTGAACAATCTCCCTGTCGTGAGATCCCTTGCAGCAAATCCATGATCCACTTGATTGAAGCCATGAACTCTACTCTTCCGACAAATCCTCCCGGGTTGTCCGACCCCTCTTCTTCTCCTTCTCCCTGACCTCCCGCCATATGGTTGCTCAAGGTTCTTCTTTGAGGGCTGCGCTCCACGCTCACCGCACCAAAAATGTTGGAACCAGCTTTCTGGTCCCTCTTAAAGTTCGAAACAGGATGCAGCCCACATGTACTCTCCCTGTGTTGTCCTCCTGACGAGAGACAGAGACCTGAAAACAGACTGAGGGGTCTCAGCTCGGAGGTCCCACCTATTTAACGGAAGAACTAAAGATCTTCCCCTCCCTAGCCAATGCTGAGTTAGGTGCATGTGAAGAAAACAGTGGAAAGGTTCAACAACCCTCTCAGGCACCTCTATCGGTCTATTTATAGGCCCCTGAATCTGATCTGCAAATATCACTTCTGAATTAACCTGAAATGACCAAAACACCCTGGGCTGGGTCTGCCAACAGACAAACTCCACTTTTTTGGAGAGCTATACGCAGACCTCCATGGGTAGAAATGTAAAATTACCTGGGGCACAAAGGTAATATCCTTCTTGGGGGTTTAAAAGGTAAAGACATCTCTTCTCACATGTGGCGAGTGGGGAAGGTACTGACGGGCGAGACGACCGCCCTGTCCGTCTCGTCGGCCTCTCGCCCTGTGGGCCATCTCGCCTTCTAGGAGGTCTTGCCTACTAAGAGGTCTCGCCTACTTTAGAGGGCTGTCCACACCTCTCGCCTCTTGCAGCTGGGCATCCTCTCATCTCGCCAGTCCCCCTTTCTCGCTTATTGGACCACCTCTCGCGAGCCCAAGGTTGTACATGGACAGTTCACATCTGTTGGGGCAAAGTGAATCATTGTGCGGTTAGATGATCAAACTGCGCGGCCTGCAGGGGAGGAATGAGGAAGCAGTCTGCAACCCCTGTAGAACAAGCGGCTGCTGCAAAACATGGGCAGTCAGACCGGGGAGATCGCCCTAGCTGCCCGGCCTGAGCGGACAGAGAAGTCTGTCCGGCCATCCTTGGACTGCTCGCAAACTCCAGGGAGAACCTGGAGTAGGCCGCGACTTGCATGCTAGCTACCATGGGAGAGATCGCTGATTTCTAGGTTAACATAATCCCCGCACTTTTCTAAGTCCTGAAGGAAACTTTGAAAAATAGGAGACCCACAAAAATCATGATCCTCCCCTTAGAAAAGTAAGAGGTAAGGGCAGATAGAACCTGATCTCTCTCCTTAGAAGGAGTTTGCTAATGCCTATCTTCTTCCTGTAAAGGAAAAGTTAATATAGGCAAAGAAAGGGGGGTACATCTTGTGTTTTCCTGAATTGCTTTTGCAAAATGAAGAAGATGTGAATGGCTTCCACTGAGCTCGGCAAAACAAAGATGAGAGGAAGGCATAGAAGAATAATAACTCGCAAGTATCTGATAGAGGCTTGCAAGCACCTGTCATCCTCTGCAAAAGGAAGAGAAAGCAATAGGCGTGAAAGAAAAAATGAGTGGTAAGTACCTGAAGGGGACTTGCGAGCGTCTGCTAGTTTCTTTAAAAGAGAAGTTATACGCAGATATGATATATAAAAGTAAGCTACAAGTACCTGAAGCAAACTTGCAAATACCTACAAATCACTGAAAAAGGAAGAGTAAGCAGCAGATATTGTAGAAAAGTAGGTTGCAAGTACCTGGATGGAACTTATAAATATCCGTTAATCTCTGCAAGAAAAGTGTTAGAAGCAGATATGATGGGAAAGTAAGCTACAAGTACCTGACGAGAACTTGTTAATATCTGCTAATCTCTGCAAGAAAAGAGTTAGAAGCAGATATATTAGGAAAGCTAAGCAGCAAGTACCTGGAGGGAACTTGCAAATACTTGCTAATCACTACAAAAGGAATAGTAAGCAGCAAATATGATAGAAATGTAGGTTGCAAATACCTGGATAGAACTTGTAAATATCCGCTAATCTCTGCAAGAAAAGAGTTAGAAGCAGATATGATAGAGAAGCTAAGCTGCAAGTACCTGGAGGGAACTTACAAATACCTGCTAATCACTGCAAAAGGAAGAGTAAGCATCAGATATGATAGAAAAGTAGGTTGCAAGTGTAACATACCATTTCCAACTAGACCCCTAAGTGTGGTTATTGGCCATGACTAGGTCATGACCAAACTCTAGGAAGCCCAAGAAGACCAAGGAAACCTAAGAATGTGGGTGAGACCATTATGGTCTGCAAATAGTAAATTCCTGAACCTTTGTTTAAAGATAACCATGGGGCTTCACCAAGACTTCAAGACCCCACCATGTTCTCATCAAACCATGGTAAGATCCATTAGATCAATAAGGACCCATGAAGGGCAGTCAAAAGGGTTAAGTTGACCCAAGTCAACCCTAACCCTAAATGGGTCAAACCAACCTACTTAGGGTCAATTGACCATCCCCAAGCCAAGTGGACCACACCCAAGCCCACCTAACCATAGAGTGAGGTCAATGGGTCACCTAGGACCCATAGGGGTCCACCCAAGAGGCTAAGTTGACCAAAGTCAACTCTAACCCTAAATGGGTCAACCTAGCCTACATTGGGTCAAACTGGCCTACACAAGGGCCAATTGAAGTTCCCTTAGCCAAGTGGACCCTACACATACCTTCATAACCATAGTGAGAGGCCAACGGGTCACCATGGACCCATTGGGGCCAACCAAAAAGGCTAAGTTGACCAAAGTCAACTCTAGCCATAAAGTAGTCAAGGTACCCTACTTAAGGGTCAAGTGACCTCTAAAGGGCCAATACAACCCTACCTAGGCCTCAGGGGAGGCCAATGGATCACCAAGGACCCATTTGGGCCAACCTCAAAGACCAAATTGACCTAAGTCAACCCTAGCCTAGGTTTGGGTCAAGCTAGCCCAAATGGGCTAACTCAAGCTCAAGCCCAACTCACTTGGGCTAACCATATTTTGGTGGATGAAATAAACATTTGGGCTGCCAATATGAGATTTACCAGCCAACTTAGTGACTAGGGGAGAGAGAGAGAGAATCTCAAAATTAAAGAATAATTTAGGAGAGAGAAAGAGGTATATTTAAGGGTATTTAGTGGAATAAGCCACTTGGACCCATGCCATCAGCCCCCACATGGGTTGGCCGACCCTTGGAAGTCATGAGAAGGAGTTGGATGGAGTGGGGCCCACCCATGCATGCATGGTGACAATAACAAAGTAAACCCTCCACCTCTCACATAGGAATTATCACACACCCACCTCTATACTTCATCTTCTCACTCTCTCCCTCTCCCCTTTCAGTCTCACCACTCTCAGAACAAGGAGAGCAGCAGCAGAGAGAGAGATAAACCGAGATTTGGCCGTGAAAACCAAGGGAGAAGCGTCGCCGCCGCCGCAATGGTTCCCCGCCGCTCCTCACGTCGCAAGGCCGCCGAGAAGGTCCTCCCTCGCCTCTCTCTTTATGCTTAGATCTTAGGAATATCTAGGTTAGGGTTCTGGATCAAATGAGCCGAGCCCAGCACTTCTTTTTCCGCCATTAATGGCATTTTTGAAGCTCTCGGGTGAGGTGGCGCCGCCACATCCGGCCGCCCTAGCCGCCGGAAAAGCTCGCCCCCACCACCGTGGGGGGAGAGGAGAAGTTGGCCGGTGGAGGCGCCGCCGGAGGCGGCCGGGAAAAGCCCCGTGAAACTCGGGCTGGCATGCAGGCGGTTTGGGGAAGAAACACAGCAGCCGTCGGATTTGCTTTAGGATTAGTGCCATGCAACATTTGAAATTCTGGATTTATTTAATTTGTGAATAGTGTATTTTGTGTCCTTTTTATATCCGAATTTTGCATGTCAGATTTTAGGGCCCTTACATCCTTTTTCATAAACTTTTCTCAACATGCAAATTGTAGGTCTTGGAGTCACCTTTAATTTGACATGTTACACATAATTTTTGGTTACGTGTACTGCCCTATAGAGCCATTTTCCTGGGGCTGGTCCTAGCGTAGGGCAGAAACTAAAATGGGTGCCCTTCCCAAACCCTATGTCCAAATGGGCTGAACGTTTGGGCATGTGGCCGAATTAGGTATATCTAGGTCCTACCCAAAAATGGGAATTTTTGGGGAAAATATGTATATAGTTTTAGCCCAAATATGATAAATTAAATGTTGTTGATATTTGGAGCATATCAACTCCAAAATGCCCCAACTTTTGGTGGCCTGCCCTTAGTAGTATATTAGACCTATGGTAGAAATATTAGACAATTTAACCCTCTGCATGTTGAGATATCTCACATGCAAGATCTAAAAATTAAATGGCCTTGGGCTGCAAATAGCAAAATGCAGAAATGTGAAAGTGATGCCCAAGCCCATCAAGAGGCCCAAATGACCTGAGATTTTGGGGAGTAACTGGTTTAGGGCATATTGAGGTCCTACCAAAAAATGGGATTAATTGGAATTAAAATTAGGGTGGAATTACCAAATTACCCCTAGGCTTGTTTAGGTGATTCTTGGAGTAGTTCAACTCCAAAAGGCCCCAATTTTTGGTTGCATGTCCATGAGGACATTATTATGGCATGGTTAAAGTTTTAGCCCTTATGGATCAAAGAAAGTTAGGGAAACACCTTGCATGCGATGGCTTGTAAAGGACTTGGTGTGCTTATAGCCAAATGAAGAAAAAAATAAAATATTGAAGGCACAGCCCTTTTTAGATCACTGACTTAGTATTACTTTAAGTACCCTCTCCTATTTGGGGAAAATAGATGAATTAGGGTTGACTTACCCTTGGACCCAAGTTCACACCCTAAGGATGGACCTTTAGGGGGTTGTGAAGGACATAGGGGCAAATGCCCTTGTATGGCCTTGTAAATCAGTAGAGAGTTAGTTTAGATATATTTAAGACTCTGGTTGAAATATTAGGGAATTTGGAAGTAGTTAAGTAACTCCAAAGTCAAACCCTAGTTTAAGGGTAGAAGCACTAATAGGCCAAAATGGTAACTTAACCTCATCTAAAAACTGTGAAAATGTGGTAGAATGAATATTAGGGTGAATTGAACCCCCTAGATATTTTTATTGGAATTTTATGGATTATATTTATGGTAGTTCCTTTGTTAATTATCAAAGTATCCAATTCAGTATTTGATTTAATTTGATCATTTAGTTTAATTGGAATCTAGTAGAACTTGGCCAGTAGAGGTTTTTGACATAAATAGAGGTCTCTGAATTTTATTATAATTTTTAAAGGATTTTATATATTGCTTCCTTCATAAATATTGTAAAGGCCATACTTGGTAAATAAATCATTTAAAAAGTAATTTAACTTGTAAAAATATGAATTTTGGCCATTGATGATTTTAGGAAGATATCTACTGTTAGGAATTTAATTAGGAATTTTTGAAGTATATTTATAGTACTTGATTCACAATTATGCCCTTGTAGTTTTGTGTATTGAATTTATTTAGAATTAAATATTCTGTGAAAAATCATGAAAGTTTGGCCAATGCTAATTTTAGGATTTTACTAGTGTAATATATTTATCTCAAATTATTTGGATGACAATTTCAAGTAGTTGATTTACAAATCTTGGAATATGAGAATTTACTGCAAAAATAATTTTAGGCCCCATAAATGTTTGTGTAAACTGTCAAATTTGGAAATTGTCGCTTTTGGATATATGGAATTTTATCATGAATTTATGGAACATTAATGATGTCTAAAATATATACTTCATGATCAACTCGACTATAATTGGCCCTTGTAATAAATTATTTAAATAGAAGATTAATTGAGGAAAATACAATATTCGGGAATTAAATCATTTATGTTATGATAGGACCCCAGTAATAATCCTAGGTCATTCGGATGAAAACTCGAAGGACATCCTATCATGAACATCACTTAGTATAGGTCGGTCTGCAAATAGTAATTTGGGGAAAAGTTGTATTAGGATAAGGGTTGGAATATGGTGGAGTTAGTCGTGTTGAATTGTTTGAATAAAAGTGGATGAGTCACCTAGAAAGTTCTAAGGAGTGGTGGGAATCGCGTGGATGTGTGTTAGAAGGTAAGCGAGTTCGACGAAAGATCGTCGTGCCCGCGAGAGTGAAAGGTCTAAACTACCTTAGGATTATCCTATCGCAATATAAGAAGGTAATGGGTAAAGGAAATCAACCAATAATATTAATAAGTACCTTGCGAAAGGGAACGCTGGGCGTAATCCCAACACAGTTCCTAGTGCCCCTTGAGAGCCCTTCACAGGGAATACCGGGGGCAGTCCTGGGTTAACGTAAACCTTAAAGAACAAATCAAAAGAGTAATTTAGTAAAGAGGGTTTCACACTGCACTTACTAGTTGGACAAGTATTGGAAATGGTTAAGTCGTCCCGAGGTGTTCAAAGGGGCGCCATCCCGCGGTGTTCAAAGGGATGAGATTTGGAATAAGAGACAGACGTTTCGGTCCGGCGAGCTTTGGCTCGGTTGATACTTGTGACGGACGTTTCGGTCCGGCGAGCTTTGGCTCGGTTGATACTTATGACGGACGGGATGGTCCGGGGAGCTTTGGCTCGGTTGATACTTGTGACGGACGGGATGGTCCGGGGAGCTTTGGCTCGGTTCTGATACGATAAACTTGCATGTGCATAAATCTAGTGGCGGGGCATGCGGTACTGGCCGTTCGTCACACCGATGGCAGTACGGTGCACCAGGCGGTTGTGCGAGTTAGAGGGGCCAGTGGTTTGTTTTACACTGCGGTCTGGAGGACGACCCCCGATAACGCACATCCGACCCAACAAGACTGACGGGTTGTCAGCAAAGTACGTACGCAAGACTCTAGAGTGCAGCTTGGACGTGTACAGAGGCATATGAGAGGGGTCTAAGGCTTGGTAGTGTGCATACCGGCCTAGAAGCGGAGACGCCCGCACCGCTGCTGCCGTAGCCACAGCGGTGGTACCCGAGAGTGATGATAGCTCTCAAAAAGTGGGAACTAAAGATCTGTGTGCACAGAGTCGGGTGTGTGTGTTGCACTTGCATGTCCATCATACCCACTTGCATGTCATAGCATAATCGATTCATTTAACCCTGAAACCTAAAGTATAAGTGGTATGGGACGCTTATACATTAGGCCCTGCAAAACGACCCCTTGGTCTATAAGCTTGTGTGGGCAAGTTTATAAATTAAGGTTATTTCAATATTTATATGCAGCTTGTGATAACCGACACCCCAACGTATAAAGTGGTATGGGACATTTTATACGATGGGAGCCTTGTAGAAGATCCCTTGGCTTATGTGTATTCACATAAGTGAAGGTTATATTCCTTTCTTACTTTACTCATTATAACCTGATTATAAATTGCTAGCTAGGTCCCCCTGTCACCTGTTTTTGATTTCTCTCCTCTTTCACGTCCTTTCCTTTCTTCCTCCCCGCTCGGTGCCTAGGAGCATGGGGGAAGGGGTGGGGGACGATAGGGCTTAGTCTTTTAGACTAATGGTTTTCGAACCACATCATATTAGGGGATCGTGGAGCCGAGTATGGAGGAGCATCCCAGGAGACCGGTGCAATTGGAGATAGGGCAGTCTAGCTCAGGAGTACAGCCAGCTGGGACCGTGAGTTTTGACTTCTAGTAGTTGTTTTGTTTTGCTTCCGCATGAGAGATCTGTAGTGAGGATATTGATGTACCGGGCTTCAGCCCTTTTTATTTCTGTACACTTTACTATTCTATGGACACTCCCTTCGTGGAGATTTTTATATATATGTGATATACTGTGGACTTGTCTTCTCTTGTACTGCTACTTTTGCGTCAGCTGCGATCGATTTGGCCGGCAGGATCGGCGTCTTGTAGTGATGACCTTCCCGGGTGCGAAGGTGTAACCGCAAGGCGGCGGTTCTGGGCCTAAGACCCCGGGGTTTTTAAAAAGAAAAAAAAAACAGAGGGGGTCTTACAAGTGGTATCAAAGCGCAAACCTCGATCCAAAAGTAACAGTCCACAACCCCTGGGTCACCCCCGCGCGAGTTTAGTTTGGGGACAAACTAAGCAGCGGAAGCAGTGGTATGCCCATGTGGGGATCACATATATAATTGTCCATTTTAGTTAAGATTGAAAAAATTCTGACGATAAATTTTGTGACGCAACCTCTAGTACTGCCTACACAGATTCTGGAAGTTGCACCACCGCCGCCGGTTCCCACTCAATTCCTACAGTCTGACATGGGACAGACTCTGACGGCTATCCTGGAAGCCTTCAGGAACCAACAGGCCCCGGCTCTGCAGCCTATTCCGGGAGCCAACTGGCTCAGCATCTTTCGAGGACTCTCTCCCCCGTCCTACTTGGGGACAGAGGGGGTAATTCGGACACAGGAATGGCTAGACATCATGAAGGAGATGCTGACAGGGATATAGAGCCTTTGGGAGGAAAGGGTTCCACTGGTTGTTTCCTGCTTGGAGTCCCATGCCAGGCGGTGGTGGAAGACAGTTCTGGAGACTACCTTTGCTAATAGGGAGGCTGCCGAGGTGACGTGGGAGGAGTTCATGCTCATGCTGTTGGAGCACTTTGTTTCGCAGTCGGCCCGAGATGAGCTGGAGGACCGCTTCTTGCAGTTGAAGCAAGGTTCCAGGACGGTGGTGGAATACCATCGAGAATTCAACCATCTGGCCCGTTTTGCAAACTCCTACCGGTTAGATGAGGCATCGTACACCAAGAGGTTCTACAAAGGTTTACGAGAAGATATGAGGGATACACTTCTTTTCGTTTCGGACGGGCCTATCACTCGTATTCTGGAGATGACAAAAAGGTTAGAGGCAGATTGGCTCACCACCAGAGGCCGGAAACGACCAATGGAGGATCAGAGCCGGGGAGCCCGAAACGATCAGCGGCGAGGTCATGCGCCAGAGGTACAAAAGGTGGAGGATCAGCCTTGACAGGAGGTGAGGCAGGAGCCGAGGGGGCAGGTGATGATGGCCCCTCAGCCTATTCAGATGAGAGATGTGCGGAGACCGGGAGGTGGGGCTTACACTTCGCCGGAATGTTACCACTGCCATCAGGTGGGGCACATCAAGAGAAACTGTTCAGTGAGAGGGATGCCTCCACCAGCACCACAGATTGCCCCACCGACTCAGCATTTTGGAGGCCGAGGACGTGGCCAAGGACGCAGATATCAGGGTAGAGATTGCAGGCCGGGAGGACAGCAGATTTATGCACTGGACCTGGCTCAACCCAGGAACCCGGAGCAAGTTATTACAGGTACGACCAAAAGTTTTTCCTTTTTTTTACTTAACTTCTTTTCTTCCTAGAAAAGTAGTTTCATGAACTTGAATTATTAAAGACTAGGCAGTAAAACCAGAAAATAGAACTCTAAGCAAATATTCAATCTCAGGCATCGTCTTCATTTATGGCAAGCCCGCACACACTCTCTTCGACACGGGTGCTTCGCACTCGTTTGTGTCGGAGACCTTTATCCAAGGGTTAGGAGGCGTGGAGAGGATCACCGCCCAGATGTTACGGATACGGCTACCTTACGGGTCGGAGTTGTTCACATCATCCCATTGCAACCTGGAGGCATGGATAGGCGGAAAACCCTTCGAAGCTCCAGCGACAATTCTGTTGCTGCCTCCAAGCCCAGACAGATGGGCAAACAGAGCGCACAAACCGGACACTGGAGCACCTGCTGAGACTGTGTATTGTGGACCGTGGAGAGCACTGGGAGAGGATGTTTCCCCTAATGGAGTTTTCGTACAATAATAGTCATCAGTCTATTATACAGATGGCTCCATATGAGGCGTTGTATGGGCGGAAATGTAGGACTCCATTGTCTTGGATACAAGACGAGGGTCCAAAGATTGTGGGCACAGACTTTATCGAGGATACTGAGGTGCAGGTACGACTGATACGGGATGGAATGCTGGAGGCGCAGAGCAGGCAGGCGAAGTATTATGACGCTCGGCATCGTCTAGTGGAATTTTAGGCAAGGGATCGGGTGTTCTTGAAGATCCAACCGATGCATGGGGTTTCACGAGTATGTGGTCGGCGGAAGAAGCTTAGCCCGAGGTACATGGGGTCGTTCAAGATCCTGGAGCGAATCAGTCCATTAGCTTACCGGCTGGAGCTGTCACCGGAGCTGGCCGGCTTGCATGACGTCTTTCACGTGTCTTCACTCAGGAAGGCTCTACTACGCCCGGAGTTGCAGATTACGGTCACTGATGGGCCGGTAGCTTCGGATCGATCTGTACATTTGGAGCCGATACGGATCGACGACCAGGGGATACGAGTCTTGCGCCGCAAGAAGATCCCGCTAGTCAAGGTCCTGTGGAGGAACCACAGACAAGAGGAGCATACTTGGGAGCCACAGGGCCTGATGCAGGAAAAATATCCGGAACTATTTAGTCAGGTATACCTCACAACATCTCAGCATGTTCATTTTACTTTCCTGTTTTTTTTTAAAACTAGTAAGGCTACTCAAGGAAGAGTAGAGGCTAATCTTTTGTTTATTGGGGTATTGGCTTTGCCAATTGGGCGAATTGGTCATATATCTAGGTCTTTCCTTTAAACCCCACTTAGCAAACATGGCGTCGAAATGTAATCTTCCACTTCTTATGAGATGTTACAAGTTTCTTTTCTTCGGTAGAAATTCCCGTAGCCCTAACCTGGATTTCGGGGACGAAATCTTTGTTTTGTTTATTGGGATTTGTAACATCCCATTTCCAACTAGACCCCTAAGTGTGGTTATTGGCCATGACTAGGTCATGACCAAACCCTAGGAAGCCCAAGAAGACCAAGGAAACCTAAGAATGTGGGTGAGACCACTATGGTCTGCAAATAGTAAATTCCTGAACCTTTGTTTAAAGATAACCATGGGGCTTCACCAAGACTTCAAGACCCCACCATGTTCTCATCAAACCATGGTAAGATCCATTAGATCAATAAGGACCCATGAAGGGCAGTCAAAAGGGTTAAGTTGACCCAAGTCAACCCTAACCCTAAATGGGTCAAACCAACCTACTTAGGGTCAATTGACCATCCCCAAGCCAAGTGGACCCCACCCAAGCCCACCTAACCATAGCGTGAGGTCAATGGGTCACCTAGGACCCATAGGGGTCCACCCAAGAGGCTAAGTTGACCAATGTCAACTCTAACCCTAAATGGGTCAACCTAGCCTACATTGGGTCAAACTGGCCTACACAAGGGCCAATTGAAGTTCCCTTAGCCAAGTGGACCCTACACATACCTTCATAACCATAGTGAGAGGCCAACGGGTCACCAAGGACCCATTGGGGCCAACCAAAAAGGCTAAGTTGACCAAAGTCAACTCTAGCCATAAAGTAGTCAAGGTACCCTACTTAAGGGTCAAGTGACCTCTAAAGGGCCAATACAACCCTACCTAGGCCTCAGGGGAGGCCAATGGATCACCAAGGACCCATTTGGGCCAACCTCAAAGACCAAATTGACCTAAGTCAACCCTAGCCTAGGTTTGGGTCAAGCTAGCCCAAATGGGCTAACTCAAGCTCAAGCCCAACTCACTTGGGCTAACCATATTTTGGTGGATGAAATAAACATGTGGGCTGCCAATATGAGATTTACCAGCCAACTTAGTGACTAGGAGAGAGAGAGAGAGAATCTCAAAATTAAAGAATAATTTAGGAGAGAGAAAGAGGTATATTTAAGGGTATTTAGTGGAATAAGCCACTTGGACCCATGCCATCAGCCCCCACATGGGCTGGCCGACCCTTGGAAGTCATGAGAAGGAGTTGGATGGAGTGGGGCCCACCCATGCATGTATGGTGACAATAACAAAGTAAACCCTCCACCTCTCACATAGGAATTATCACCCACCCACCTCTCTACTTCATCTTCTCACTCTCTCCCTCTCCCCTTTCAGTCTCACCACTCTCAGAACAAGGAGAGCAGCAGCAGAGAGAGAGATAAACCGAGATTTGGCCGTGAAAACCAAGGGAGAAGCGCCGCCGCCACCGCAATGGTTCCCCGCCGCTCCTCACGTCGCAAGGCCGCCGAGAAGGACCTCCCTCATCTCTCTCTTCATGCCTAGATCTTAGGAATATCTAGGTTAGGGTTCTGGATCAAATGAGCCGAGCCCAGCACTTCTTTTTCCGCCATTAATGGCATTTTTGAAGCTCTCGGGTGAGGTGGCGCCGCCACCTCCGGCCGCCCTAGCCGCCGGAAAAGCTCGCCCCCACCACCGTGGGGGGAGAGGAGAAGTTGGCCGGTGGAGGCGCCGCCGGAGGCGGCCGGGAAAAACCCCGTGAAACTCGGGCTGGCATGCAGGCGGTTTGGGGAAGAAACACAGCAGCCGTTGGATTTGCTTTAGGATTAGTGCCATGCAACATTTGAAATTCTGGATTTATTTAATTTGTGAATAGTGTATTTTGTGTCCTTTTTATATCCGAATTTTGCATGTCAGATTTTAGGGCCCTTACAGCCTTTTTCATAAAATGTTCTCAACATCAAAATTGTAGGTCTTGGAGTCACCTTTAATTTGACATATTACATATAATTTTTGGTTACGGGTACTGCCCTATAGAGCCATTGTCCTAGGGCTGGTACTAGCGTAGGGCAGAAACTAAAATGGGTGCCCTGCCAAAACCCTAAGTCCAAATGGGCTGAAATTTTGGGCATGTGGCCGAATTAGGTATATCTAGGCCCTACCCAAAAATGGGAATTTTTGGGGAAAATAGGTATATAGTTTTAGCCCAAATATGATAAATTAAATGTTGTTGATATTTGGAGCATATCAACTCCAAAATGCCCCAACGTTTGGTGGCGTGCCCTTAGTAGTATATTAGACCTATGGTAGAATTATTAGACAATTTAACCCTCTTCATGTTGAGATATCTCACATGCAAGATCTAAAAATTAAATGGCCTTGAGCTGCAAATAGCAAAATGCAGAAATGTGAAAGTGATGCCCAAGCCCATCCAGAGGCCCACATGACCTGAGATTTTGGGGAGTAACTGGTTTAGGGCATTTTGAGGTCCTGCCAAAAAATGGGATTAATTGGAATTAAAATTAGGGTGGAATTACCAAATTACCCCTAGGCTTGTTTAGGTGATTCTTGGAGTAGTTCAACTCCAAAAGGACCCAATTTTTGGTTGCATGTCCATGAGGACATTATTATGGCATGGTTAAAGTTTTAGCCCTTATGGATCAAAGAAAGTTAGGGAAACACCTTGCATGCGATGGCTTGTAAAGGACTTGGTGTGCTTATAGCCAAATGAAGAAAAAAATAAAATATTGAAGGCACAGCCCTTTTTAGATCACTGACTTAGTATTACTTTAAGTACCCTCTCCTCTTTGGGGAAAATAGATGAATTAGGGTTGACTTACCCTTGGACCCAAGTTCACACCGTAAGGATGGACCTTTAGGGGGTTGTGAAGGACATAGGGGCAAATGCCCTTGTATGGCCTTGTAAATCAGTAGAGGGTTAGTTTAGATATATTTAAGACTCTGGTTGAAATATTAGGGAATTTGGAAGTAGTTAAGAAACTCCAAAGTCAAACCCTAGTTTTAGGGTAGAAGTACTAATAGCCCAAAATGGTAACTTAACCTCATCTGAAAACTGTGAAAATGTGGTAGAATGAATATTAGGGTGAATTGAACCCCCTAGATATTTTTATTGGAATTTTATGGATTATATTTATGGTAGTTCCTTTGTTAATTATCAAAGTATCCAATTCAGTATTTGATTTAATTTGATCATTTAGTTTAATTGAAATCTAGTAGAACTTGGCCAGTAGAGGTTTTTGACATAAATAGAGGTCTCTGAATTTTATTATAATTTTTAAAGGATTTTATATATTGCTTCCTTCATAAATATTGTAAAGGTCATACTTGGTAAATAAATCATTTAAAAAGTAATTTAACTTGTAAAAATATGAATTTTGGCCATTGATGATTTTAGGATGATATCTACTGTTAGGAATATAATTAGGAATTTTTGAAGTATATTTATAGTACTTGATTCACAATTATGCCCTTGTAGATTTGTGTATTGAATTTATTTATAATTAAATATTCTGTGAAAAATCATGAAAGTTTGGCCAATGCTAATTTTAGGATTTTAGTAGTGTAATATATTTATCTCAAATTATTTGGATGACAATTTCAAGTAGTTGATTTACAAATCTTGGAATATGAGAATTTACTGCAAAAATAATTTTAGGCCCCATAAATGTTTGTGTAAAATGTCAAATTTGGAAATTGTTGCTTTAGGATATATGGAATTTTATCATGAATTTATGGAATATTAATGATGTCTAAAATGTATACTTCATGATCAACTCGACTATAATTAGCCCTTGTAATAAATTATTTAAATAGAAAATTAATTGAGGAAAATACAATATTCGGGATTTAAATCATTTATGTCATGATAGGACCCCAGTAATAATCCTAGGTCATTCGGATGAAAACTCGAAGGACATCCTATCATGAACATCACTTAGTATAGGTCGGTCTGCAAATAGTAATTTGGGGAAAAGTTGTATTAGGATAAGGGTTGGAATATGGTGGAGTTAGTCGTGTTGAATTGTTTGAATAAAAGTGGATGAGTCACCTAGAAAGTTCTAAGGAGTGGTGGGAATCGCGTGGATGTGTGTTAGAAGGTAAGCGAGTTCGACGAAAGATCGTCGTGCCCGCGAGAGTGAAAGGTCTAAACTACCTAGGATTAGCCTATCACAATATGAGAAGGTAATGGGTAAAGGAAATCAACCAATAATATTAATAAGTACCTTGCGAAAGGGAACGCTGGGCGTAATCCCAACACAGTTCCTAGTGCCCCTTGAGAGCCCTTCACAGGGAATACCGGGGGCAGTCCTGGGTTAACGTAAACCTTAAAGAACAAATCAAAAGAGTAATTTAGTAAATAGGGTTTCACACTGCACTCACTAGTTGGACAAGTATTGAAAATGGTTAAGTCGTCCCGAGGTGTTCAAAGGGGCGCCATCCCGCGGTGTTCAAAGGGATGAGATTTGGAATAAGAGATGGACGTTTCGGTCCGGCGAGCTTTGGCTCGGTTGATACTTGTGACGGACGTTTCGGTCTGGCGAGCTTTGGCTCGATTGATACTTGTGACGGACGGGATGGTCCGGGGAGCTTTGGCTCGGTTGATACTTGTGACGGACGGGATGGTCCGGGGAGCTTTGGCTCGGTTCTGATACGATAAACTTGCATGTGCATAAATCTAGTGGCGGGGCATGCGGTACTGGCTGTTCGTCACACCGATGGCAGTACGGTGCACCGGGCGGTTGTGAGAGTTAGAGGGGCCAGTGGTTTGTTTTATACTGCGGTCTGGAGGACGACCCCCGATAACGCACATCCGACCCAACAAGACTGACGGGTTGTCAGCAAAGTACGTACGCAAGACTCTAGAGTGCACCTTGGACGTGTACAGAGGCGTATGAGAGGTGTCTAAGGCTTGGTAATGTGCATACCGGCCTAGAAGCGGAGACGCCCGCTCCGCTACTGCCGTAGCCACAGCGGTGGTACCCGAGAGTGATGCTAGCTCTCAAAAAGTGGGAACTAAAGGTCTTTGTGCACAGAGTCGGGTGTGTGTGTTGCACTTGCATGTCCATCATACCCACTTGCATGTCATAGCATAATCGATTCATTTAACCCTGACACCTAAAGTATAAGTGGTATGGGACGCTTATACATTAGGCCCTACAAAATGACCCCTTGGTCTATAAGCTTGTGTGGGCAAGTTTATAAATTAAGGTTATTTCAATATTTATATGCTGCTTGTGATAACCAACACCCCAACGTATAAAGTGGTATGGGACATTTTATATGATGGGAGCCTTGTAGAAGATCCCTTGGCTTATGTGTATTCACATAAGTGAAGGTTATATTCCTTTCTTACTTTACTCATTATAACCTGATTATAAATTGCTAGCTAGGTCCCCTTATCACCTGTTTTTGATTTCTCTCCTCTTTCACGTCCTTTCCTTTCTTCCTCCCCGCTCGGTGCCTAGGAGCATGGGGGAAGGGGTGGGGGACGATAGGGCTTAGTCTTTTAGACTAATGGTTTTCGAACCACATCATATTAGGGGATCGTGGAGCCGAGTATGGAGGAGCATCCCAGGAGACCGGTGCAATTGGAGATATGGCAGTCTAGCTCAGGAGTACAGCCAGCTGGGACCGTGAGTTTTGACTTCTAGTAGTTGTTTTGTTTTGCTTCCGCATGAGAGATCTGTAGTGAGGATATTGATGTACCGGGCTTCAGCCCTTTTTATTTCTGTACACTTTACTATTCTATGGACACTCCCTTCGTGGAGATTTTTATATATATGTGATATACTGTGGACTTGTCTTCTCTTGTACTGCTACTTTTGCGTCAGCTGCGATCGATTTGGCCGGCAGGATCGGCGTCTTGTAGTGATGACCTTCCCGGGTGCGAAGGTGTCACCGCAAGGCGGCGGTTCTGGGCCTAAGACCCCGGGGTTTTTAAAAAGAAAAAAAAACAGAGGGGGTCTTACAGCAAGTACCTGGATGGAACTTGTTAATATCCGCTAATCTCTGCAAGAAAAGAGTTAGAAGCAGATATGATGGAAAAGTAAGCTGCAAGTACCTAACGAGAACTTGCTAATATCTGCTAATCTCTACAAGAAAAGATTTAGAAGCAGATATGATAGAAAAGCTAAGCTGCAAGTACCTGGATGGAGAACTTGCAAATACTAACTGTTGATATGATAAGATACATATGATCGGATAGCAGAGAAAATGTCGGACGAATTCTGCTGATAACGGAATAAAGATCAGACAGTGATTGTGATCTTTTCGTGAGATCAGATATGATGTCTTTAATATGAAGTCCAGATCAGCAAGATGAAACCATCTTAATTAGAGTCCAATAGCATGGATTGATAATAAAAGAGAACCAGATACTTTGATTAATGATTGGTGCTATTAATATCTTATACGAGTAATAGAGATCTTGTAAATCATCATCTAATAGAGCTTCATACAAGCAGTGCATATAAGATGAGTACAAGCAAAAATGAATGTTGCGAATCCTTTTGATAGGTCGGATTTAACTTGTTAACATGTGAAAAGGCAGTTGATAAAAAGAGGTATATACTCGTAGATGAACAAAAAAGGCCGGATGCTGCGACAGGTGTTCCCCGTGAGCCTTAAGCATTTCCTGCCCGATAAAGGTCATTACGAGTATAGTCCTACTTAAAGCGAGCTGTCTGCACTTCCTTTAGAAGGGCACAATAAAGAAACATGCAGAGAAAATCCTGAGAAGGATCCATAGATACACTGCTCTCATGCCTCGGGTTACAACATCACTATTCAATTAGACTAGATGTGCCAAGTGGCCTTTAACATTACTTGTCTGTGGAAAGATCAGTGGAGTTGTGGGCCCTGCGAAAGCATGAATTGAGAGTACCATAGAGTATTCGACTATTACAGTCATGATATGATCGAAGAGACAAGGCTACACTTGATCTCCATTTTTTGTCAAGCAAAGATCACCGTAACTGTAATGTATCCCTAGCGAAGCACAACAGAGCTAACAATCGGACATCCCTAGATGCACACTTTGTGTTAGATATCGGTCAGGATCCGATACCTTGAAGTTCACCATCATAGATTGAGCAGCACCCACTGCACATACGTGAACACTCCCCACTATATTTGGTCATCGTGGCCTTAAGCCCGAGAACAATCTATGGAGGGAACAACAAGAGTCGGTGATATCTTGGTGATTCAGTGATCTCTTTGGCAAAGAGAAAATAAAGGAGGGAGCACTCCAAAAAGGGAAACCTGTCAGTACGGGATCTCTGACGTAAAATTTATTAAAATGAAAGTAACAACACTTAGAAGTTCTTTAGAGAGAAAATATATAAAGAGTAAAGTAGAAACAACCGACCATGATTGTGAGGATCTTTGAGGACTTTGCATTGTTCTCCTTCATCTTAGAATAGGTCTCTGAGGATGTCTGCACAGTTGTCATTGATGCTCTCGGTGCCAAGAACGAAGTTCATGTCGTTGATTTGGTTTCCCTCTTTTGAGCAGCAAGGAATATCTTCTACTTCTTTGCCTTTTGAGGTTGATGGATTCGAATGATCATTCTACTGGAGTAAATGTTGGAATTTTCCATGTTTCATCATCTTCTCTACTAGTTGATGAAGAGGTCTGCAGTCTTCTGTTGCATGACCCTTTCCTTTGTGATGTTCGCAATATTGTTTAGAGTCCTTGGCCTTTTGATCAGTAAGCTGAGAAGATCCCTCATCGCTTGGTTTGTTCTTCATGAGCTGAGTTGCCCCACCCACTGTGCTGTCAATCCCGGATTCCTTGCTTGGGGAGAGATGATGTCAGAAATTCCTTCATCTCATTACTCATGGTAGAAGACCCTTTGGGGGAGACTTTGGAGGTTGCCCGATATGGAACAAAGCTTTTGGGCCTCTCTTCCTCTTAGTGGAAAATTCAGACAGTTTTCTTGGGTGATTGGCTTCGTAAGCAATGGTTTGAGGACTGAGTTGGTAGAAACTCTCCCTTTGTTCAGCAACTGCAAACTATAAAGGGACTACGGCCTGCCTAGGTGGGTAACTTGCCGGATAGGTAAAAGGATCAACTGGTAGAAAAGTTAGCAGATAAGAATGTGGATTACCTACTACTGGGTTGACTGTAGTAACCGGCGCTGAGGTAGGTCGTTGATTGTGCGAAACTATATCCGCAAAAGACAACGGCAAGTGCACCGTATCGAGAGTAGTATAGGTTTACAAAAACCAAGGTCGTATTAGACTCGGTGGGGTCGAGTAATTCTACTTTGAAAATCGTTATTATTTTATCAATAGAAATTGGATTTGGGGTTACGAAAAGTAAAAACTAGAAAAGCTTAACAGAATTAAATTAATGGATTAAAACTAGTGCCCGATCTTTGAATCACCTCAGAAATTGAAAATAACTGAATGAAAATAGAAATGTAATTATCTTGTTGAAGAGGCTTTGACCGTGGAGGTTCCTAAAGCATGAACACCCATCTTTCGAGTATTAGATTCAACTAAGCTTAGGTGTATCGACCGAACTTTCGTTCTCAAATCGCATCGCCTAAGACTTGCTTTAGGTGGTGAACCTCGATATTGGATTTTACTCCAATCCGGAAGAGTTACATCGTCCTCTCTCGAGGGTTGAGTTCTACTCTTTTTACCGATGAGTGATCGATTCGCCTTGTAACAACCCCATCCGTTTATATCGTATATACTAGAAGGTTCGGCCGGGGCCCCACAACATATACCACAAAACAGGCTGTGAAGTTACGGTATGATACCAGAGTAATGCAGTGATGCTAAAGATCACGACAGTGAACCGGTCGCACAAGTAATATAAAATGGGCGAGTTTTCCCAAGTATCGATCTCTCAAGGAACACATTAATACAGTGGAGTTAATTTTGAGTAGGACTTGAGATTGAAGTCCTTAGGTTGGAGTTAACTAGGGGGGGGGGGTTTGATATTTGGGGAAAAAGAAAATAAAAGGCTAACAACTACACCTATGCAACGCCGCTATGCGATGCTTCGCCAGGCAGGATGGAAGACTAGTCGGGCAGCTATGCACCAAATCGCTGGGCGGATGGATGAGTAGGCTTGCGGATGAGGTGGTTAGAACGACAGAATGAGGGTCGAAAGCACCTCTTCGCTACGCACGCAACTAGCAATTGCTAGTGCGGCAAGGGTGGATGGTGGCGAATGGAATATGGCGCACCTCAAACAAATATAATGACAATACAAATCACAAAGACATGATTTAATATAAGCATTTTACAACTAAGCACACATCATTTATAAATAAAGTTTACAACAACACATAAACAACAATAAAGGAAGAACAAGGTAAGAGATCGACCGAATCCGAAGTCTTGCTGAGGATTCACGATTGGAATCGTCGGGTTGTCAATCCGCGTCCAAGATCGGTCCTCAACTGCGTCCGGGGTAGAGAAGGGCAGTCACCACCTTCCAATGACCCGTCTTCTTCGTGTCACGATAGTGGACGAAAGTTTCAAGCTTACCTTTGCTTGATGGCTATGGAGTTGAAGTTTGAAATGATTCCAAGAGATGATGGAGGAGGCCGAGAGGAAGCTCCAGCTTGGATTTGGCGGTGAAAGCTTGCCCGGAGCACCTCCCTAGGGTGGAGATTGAAGGAGGATGGTAGAATCCCTCCTTGGAGATGAAAACGGCGGAGGAAAAATGTGCGATCTAGAATTAGGGAGGCACCTGCATATTTATAGAAAGCAGAATTAAACAATGAGCACGATCACGGGAGGATGACCAGTGGTCGTGCGCACTATGTCCAGTGATCGTGCGCACTGGCATGGCAGATTAGGAAGAAGAACTGGGGTACTGCGCACGAGCAATGGCGCACGACCTGTGGTCGTGAGCACTATGTCCAATGTTCGTGCGATTACCCCAGATGGAACTCCAGGAAAAGAGGAATCAATGCACACGATCAGTGGCGCATGACCGGTGGTCATGCGCACTGTGTCCAGTGGTCGTGCGATTACCCCAGGCAGATTCTGGAATTCAGGGCACATTGCGCACGATCATTGGCGCATGACCGGTGGTCGTGCGCACTATATCCGATGATCGTGCGCAGTATTCCTGCTTCAAAACATCCACGGAACACACACATGACCCCTGTACCAATAAGAAAAACAGACCACTGATATGTGCAGACATTCCAGGCAATCACAAAAGGGAGTACAAACATTAAAAGTACAAAAATACACAAAAATGGGCCTAAGTGTACACCTCCTATGGAAATAAAGATAAGATGAAATATGAACGATATAGAACTAAAAGTGAAGTGCAAACGCGTGAAAACTAGCCCAGATGAGTCCGAAAAACCCTATATAAATCGGACTCATCACACCCCCAGACTTAACTGTTTGCGCGTCCCGAGCAAACAAAATCTAAGCAGACAGGGAAAATGATTTAGCTAACAAGCAAATTGCGATACAGAGTTGTAACACCCCAAAGTCAATTTGGGTTCAGGCATGGGTGACACGGCCTGAGACACGGGCGTGTTCCAGGGCGTGTCATGTTTGGGTTGAGTAGTTGAGTGTGGAATTGATGAAATTGAGTCGACGGAGGGAACACGCCAGGTGACACGGATGTGACCCATTTGATACGGGCATGTCAGTGGGCGTGACCAATCTGACACGAGCGTGTTAGTGGGCGTGTCCCCCTGGTCGACGAACTGTGCTGGACGATCGTCGAGTATGGGGTACACGGCTTATGACACGGGCGTGTCCCACTGTGTCGAGTAGTCAACACTTTTCTCTCGAGTAGGTGGAAAAGTACTCGAGTAAGGGGAGGGGGGGGGGGGGTGACACGGGCATGTCATCCCTGTGACACGGGCGTGTCCTATCTGGGTACTCGAGTAGTTGGTTTTCTCTCAAGTAAGTCCTCTCGAGTAGGTCTCGAGTCGGTTACACGCCCCGTGTCACGGGCGTGACTGGGCTGACACGGGCGTGGCATGGGCGTGTCACCTTGTCGTAGATAAGTCAGAATGAGTTGGTTCGTGTACCGCTTAAGGTACACGCCCTATGACATGGGCGTGTCACCGGGCTTGTCGGGGCCGAAAGATGATTTTTCAGAGATTTTGTGGCCATTCATTTCCCTATCCTGAATCCAAGGGATGGGCTCTGTCCAGGTGGGTATATGGCCGAGAGCTGAGAGTAATTCCCCTTTATCTTCATCTTCTTCTTCTTCTCTATCTCATTTCAAGAGAGAGAAAGAGAAAGGGAGAGCAAGGGTAGGAAAAGGTGAAAGCAAAGCCAGTTGCTGGAGGAGCTATGGAGTGCGGAACGAAGATTTGAGAGCGGATTCGTGAAGGCAAAGCCGAGGCGGTGACTTCCATCCGGCTACTTCATGGCGTAGAAGCGATCGTCAAGGGTAACGATCTCCTTCTCGGACATCGAAGTCCTCTCTTTATGCATGTGCGTGGAATCCTCCACCAAGAGGTGGATTTCGTAAGCGATTCCTTGGATGAGTCTGCATCTAGAGCTGGAAGTATGGAGTATGGCATAGGCATGATGTGTGAAGCTCATCTGGACGGGTAGTCTGGATTGGTGATGTTCATGAGTAAACCGAAGAAGATTCCATGGATTTGATGCTATGAGATATATACTTTGCTTTATTGGATGAATGAATGGGTATGTGATGTTAGTTATGGATACACAGAGGCTTTGATGATGTAGGGATGTCGGATCGGAGATCTCCACGAAGCTAACGCTCTATCTCCGCTCTACACGTCGTAGATCTACCTCACCTACACAGCACCTATCACCCACAATAGTTCCTTGTTACAAGAACGCAGCACAAACAACAAAGGAGGAATGGTCGACTCGAAAACAACGATTAGAAATTTGAGTCGGAATATTCCCCAAGAAAACACAAAGGTTGCCACTCCTTTTTGAGAACAAGACCAAGGCTATAGGCCAAGATCCGCTCAGGCAAATAGGATCCACCCGATCCGGAAATAAAAAGCCATACAACGGCGATTTCGATTCAAAACATGCAGCGATTTAATTAACGATCCGGAGAAAACGATTTGCGAAAACCACCCCAACTAAAGAGAAGAAATCACATAAGGGAGGGGGAAGAGATTACCCAATCGGAAAGCTTTCACACAAGATAACTGTGGGAGAATCACTCTCTCCATGGATCCACCGGCGTCACACCGAATGGTTTGCAACCTTCTTCCAAGGAGTCGCATCGAAGGAATCCGTGCCGGAGTCGCACCGAACGGATGGAGGGAGCAAGGGGGGCGGAGGCTTCACACCACACAAGGGGGCGGCGGCTTGGAGAACACTACACTTGGCCAAAATTTCACAAGGAGGAAATTAGGTTTTCAATCTTCTCTAATGATCTCATAAGAAAGCCTCCTTATATAGGAGTTACAAACAAGCCTTAACCCTTCATGATGGAGATGTAATCTCATCCATCCGAATGGCTAATTGCACACCAATACTAAAAATAGTTCAAAATTAAAACATGCAATGAATATAAAATAGAGTGCAAGAAAGGAAATAAATAAGGCTAATGCTTTGCAGTGGCGGTAGCACGCCGCAGGCGGAGGTTGTAGCGTAGCCTTCCGTTAGCGTCATCGTGCCGCCTCACATCCTTGAGTTGTATTGCCTTATCAACCGGATCATCAGCAGCATCGTCGTCAAATGGTGGAGGAGGGGGCACGCCATCAATCCTCCCCCGCTCAAATGCACGCATCTCCGTTGCGTGTTCCAAGCGATAGCGGTGAAGGAGAGCGGCATCCAAACTCTGCAGCTCCGTCTCGAGTACCCATGAGTCATCCGAAGGGGGCCGATCACGCCAACGGATGAGAAAGCGGTGGGTGTCGCCATCAGCAGTGATAACAGGCTCAACATCAAGTAGCATCTCTGGAGTGGAAAATGTCCGTGGAAACCTGGGGAACATATTAGCAGTAGGCAGGAAAGAAGGCAACTTATCATCCGATGATATACCTGTGGGGACCGAAAGAGAGAGATCATCCGTACTACCACTCCCCAACCCATGAGAATTTTCAGTGGGAGAAGAAGACGACAAAGAAATCAACTCTTGTGGTGGTGACACAAACATCGTTAAATACAAAACATTAAAAATGGGGGAGATACCCCAATCAGCAGGCAAGTCTAAAATGAAAGCGTTGTCACCTAACTTCTTAATAATTCGAAAAGCGCCGGCGCGCTTTGGTGCTAACTTTTTAACGGTGCCAGTTGGCAAGCGTTCGGGAACCAAACGTACTAAAACTAGATCACAAATTTTGAAGTCTGATACTCTCCTATGTAAATTAGCGTGCGCTTGATAAGAGTCATATTGCGTAGTCAAGGTGGCCCGTATACGTGCGTGTAAATCATGGATGTGGTGGGCGAAGGATCATGCAAACTGACTGGCCTTGTACGTTGGGGGCAACGACACCAAGTCAAGCGGCACAGGAGCCTTATACCCGTGGACAATCTCATTTGGAGACAGACCCGTAGACCGGTTCTTCGAATTATTGTAGGCTAATTGGGCATGGGGAAGGAGAAGATCCCAAGTACTCTTGTGATCACTCAAAAGGCATCGTAACAAATTTTATAAGCTCCGATTAACCACTTCCGTCTGCCCATCAGTTTGGGGATGATAGGCAGAGGAAAACAATAATTTTGTTCCCATTAATATCCAAAGAGTCTTCCAAAAATAACTAGTGAATTTTACGTCCATATCTGATACTATGGTCTTTGGCACTCCACGGTGACTAACGACTTCTTTAAAGTTAAGTTTAGCGACGTGAGACACATCATTTGTCCTACTGCACGGGATGAAATAAGCCATCTTGGAAAACCTATCCATAACTACAAAAATTGAATCGTGACGGCGTAGGGTAATGGGGAGGCCTAATACAAAATCCATACTAACATCTACCCAAGGCGTGGAGGGAATAGGCAAGGGTGTATATAATCCGGCGTTGGTCTTATTACCCTTAGACATCTGACATGTGCGGCAGCTACTCACTACCTGCCCCACCATAACCTTAAGTTTTGGCCAATAGAATTTGTCCTCGACTAACGTAATGGTCTTATCTCTACCGAAGTGGCCACTCAACCCTCCGCTATGCAACTCCCATATGATATGTAGTCGTAACGATGACTGCGGAATACATAGATTCCTGTTCCTAAACAGGTAACCGTCCTTGATGACGTATGCAGATATCATCATGGGGGAGCTATCCTGGGCAGATAGATAGAGTCCTGGAAGTCAGGACACGTGGCGTACTGATCCTTAATCCGCTCAAATCCTACAACATGTACTTCCATAGAGGTGAGTAAAAGAGTAAGACGACTAAGGGCATTCGCGACTCGGTTATCAGCTCCCTTAAGTTGCTTGAGATTAAACGTGTAACCTTGTAAGAAAGCTACCCACTTAGCGTGTCGTGGGCTGATCTTATGCTGGCCGTTGATGAAACGTAAAGCCTCATGATCGGAGAGGATCACAAACTCCTTGGAGAGGAGATAGTGCCTCCAATGGTATAGACATCGGACTACAGCATAAAATTCCCTATCGTAATTGGAATAGTTCAGCTTAGGGCCGGATAACTTCTCGCTAAAATATCTAACGGGATGGCCCTCCTGGCTCAAGACAACTCCAATCCCTACCCCAGACGCATCGCTTGTGAGCTCAAAGACTTTAGCAAAGTCAGGTAGACGTAAGACAGGTGCCTCAGTCATAAGCTCCTTGATTCGTTCAAAAGCATGGGTGGCGGACTTCGTCCACGTAAACTCTCCCTTCTTCATACAGTCTGTGATAGGCGCCATAATACTACTGAAGTCTCGTATGAAACGACGATAAAACGTGGCTAACCCATGGAAACTATGCACCGCACGTAGGGTGGTTGGAACGGGCCAGTACTTAATGACCTGAACCTTACCCGGATCGACTCGAATACCCTCAGAGCCGACTAAATAGCCTAAGAACTCTACCTCCGAGACATAAAAAGTGCATTTCTTAAGATTGAGAAATAAAGTTTCCTTCCACAGGGTGGAAAGGATCACTCTCATATGGGAGATGTGCTCGGTAGTAGAGGTGTTATAAATCAGAATATCGTCAAAGTAAACGACAATGAACTTCCCCATGAATGGCTGAAAGACATGTGTCATCATCCGGGAGAAGGTACTAGGGGCATTGGACAACCCAAAGGGCATCACAAGCCATTCGTACAGACCATCCTTCAACTTAAACGTCGTCTTCCACTCATCGCCCTCTCGTATCCTAATCTGGTGATAGCCACTCCGAAGATCTAATTTGGAGAATATGGTGGCTCCGGACAAGACATCCAACAAATCATCTAGGCGGGGAATGGGGAACCTATACTTGATGGTGATTTTGTTGATAGCCCGGCTATCAACGCACATCCTCCATGTGCCATCCTTCTTGGGGGCCAGTAGAGCTGGTACAGCACATGGACTCATACTAGTCCTAATAAAACCTTTCGTTAGCAAGCCCTCTATCTGAGACTGCAACTCCAGGTGAGCTGCGGGTTGGAGTCGATAATGGGGCTGATTTGGCAAGGAAGACCCCGGGATGAGATCTATCGCATGCTGGATATTCCTAAGCGTGGGTAACGTGGGCGGCAACTCATCCGGGTACACGTCCCTATATTCCTCCAACAGTACCCGTAACTCACTAGGTAACTCATCCAAATTACTAGAATCGGGCTTCGCACTTAAGAGGACTAGCGCATACATAATCCCATCAAAGAACGGATCTCTCTCAAACTATTTCCTACCAACTAGATTCAACGTTTTTCATTCTACCGGAATAGTGGTGTCCTTAGCCAAGACTACGGGCTCCTTTGGGATGGTCGGCTTCAAAGTGATGGTTTTGCCATCGAATTTGAACTCATAAGTGTTGGCTCTACCAAAATATGTAACATCACGGTCGTATAGCCAAGGGCGGCCTAACAAAACATGACAAGCGTCCATCGGAAGGACATCACACCACACTTCATCAATATAGGTTTTGATGGAGAGTGGGACCAGGCATCGCTTGGTAACGGGTACAGAGATCTTGTTGATCCAAGCGACCTGATATGGGGTCGGGTGTGGTTCCGTGTTCATGGACATACGTGTAACGGCGTTCTCAGATACGACATTCACGCAGCTACCACTATCAACAATCAGCTTGCAAAACTTCTCACCACTCTTAAAAATCAGAGAAAATGTGCTCGTCCTTTTCCAATCATATAATGGACGAGGAGTGATCAAAATACAACGCATCACCATAAGGGCTGATCGTCCTCTAAGTCACTAGGGACTCCTTCGGGGTCACTCTCCTCTGCAGCCTCGAATACATAATCATCAGGGTCGGTAGTTGGCTCTAATAAGGCTAGAGTTTTCGTCTTTGTTGGGCATTCGTAGGCATAGTGGCCTTGAATGCCGCAAGAGTAACAAGTGGTGTTAGCCTTGCTAACCTTCCCTATAGGGACACGCTCACTCGCAGGGTTCTTGGTGTTCCTAGCGGTGATCACGATTGACTTCGACTCGGTGGATTTGAACTTTCCTTTATCAGGGTATGTGGAAGAAGATGTCGCAGTGGTGGACTTGTTCTTCGCATGAGCGTAACGGGAGTGAGCCTTAGAGGCTAGGTGTTTTTCAATGTCCAAGGCGACATTGAAAGTCGTGTTCAAGTCCGTATGCCCATATCGCAAGAGCTTCTTTTGGATATTGGGGTGAATCCCCTTTCGAAATCAATATAAGGTGACTTCAGGGATCTCCCTAAGGTCACATCGCACCATATGGTCCTTAAGTTCACCCATATATTCAGCTACCGAGTTTGAGCCGTGCCGCAGAGTGGCAAGCTCATCGAACATCTGTGTACGATGGTACACGGGAACGTACTGATCGGTCAACAGGTTCTTCATTATTGGCCAACCTATAAGGGGGCTCTGTGTACTGTTCCTAATCTTCGCTCCTCATTCTGCCAGAACGTCTTTGCACGACCTGTTAACTTCATCCGGGCAACTTGGACCTTTTGGGGATTCGTCAGGTTGTGCCGCTCGAAGTAACACCCCATATCCACAGTCCAGTTAAGGAAGATTTGGGGGTCTCCCTGGTGTAGGGATGTTTGTGAGATGGACGTGCTTACGCTAACGGCGGGTACCCATCACAGAACATAGAAAAGGGAGAGTGCTCCGACCAAAAGCGAACGAAAAGGGGTCGGTTGGCTCTCAAAATACGGGACTCGATACAACGTCCTTAGGACCTACTCTCCAACAAGCACACAACTCGCGCCTAGCCGGACTCGATACCACGACCTTAGGACCTACCTCTCCAACAAGCACACATCTCACCGCACCTACACAAGCATCTATTCTTTTCACAATAAGCCGTCAATCGCAGCAAAAATATATTTAGGAGCGGCGGTAAACGATAAGGAGGGATCAAGAACAAGTTGAGATTAACTCCCTTGTTAGCACCAAAGCATGCCCAATCTTGGAGAACAAGTCAAGGCTTGGCCTAGTTTGTTCTCTAGCGGATCTTCCAATCCGGAAAACAAGAGGGTCAATAGCAACGTTCGATTCAGATTTGCAAGCGAAAAACACTTTAAAATCGCGGAAAAGACGGATGAATAACCTCCACAAAATTCTCACAGCAAGAAACACAAAGATAGGGAAGAGATTACCCAACCAAGAAGAAGATCACACAATATTTGTGGGAGAATCACTCTCTCCACGGTTCCACCGGTTTCACACCGAAGGGGCTGCTTCCTTCTTCCACGGAGTCGCGCCGAGAGAAGCCACGCCGGAGTCGCACCGAACGGGGATGGAGGAGGCAAGGCTTGGCTTCACACCAAAGGGGAGGAGGTGGCTATGGCTTCCACCATGGTGGCCGAAATTCCTCAAGGGGGGTTTCTTTAGGTTTCTTTTTCCAATGTGTAACTCATCATAATAGCCTCCTTTAAATAGGAGTTACAAAAGAGATCCAACCATCCATGATGGAGATGAAATCTCATCCATCCGGGCAGTTACATACACACCAAGGGTTTAATAGCACACCAACATGAAAATAAAAATAATACAAGCCAAATGTTTTAAGCAATTAAAATTAAACTAAGTAGAATTATTAAGCAAGCTTTGCGCGCCGCGGACGGAGGTTGTATCGCAGCTTTCCGTTAGCGTCTGTGGCGTTGTCATGACGCCGCAAATCTTTAACTTATTGCGCCGCAGCAACTGGGTCATCATCAGGAAGTGTTGGAGGGGCCGCAGCAACCGGGTCATCATCAGGACGTGTTGGAGGGGCCGCGCCATCAATCCTCCCCCACTCAAAATCGCGCATCTCCGATGCGTGGGCTGATAGAAAACGGCAGAGAAGCTCGACATCCAAACGTTGAAGCTCTGTCGCGAGTACCCATGAGTCGTCCGACGGTGGGCGGTCACGCCAACGGATGAGGAAGCGGTAGGTAGTACCGTCAGGAGTAGGAAGTGGCTCAGCAGCGAGTATCATATCTGGATGGAGAAACATCTTGGGAAACCTGGGAAAGATGTCAGCAGTAGGAATAAAAGAAGGCAACGTACCATCCGATGTTATACCTGCGGGGACCGGAGGAGAGAGATCATCCAAACTACCACTCCCCAACCCATTAGAAATTTCAGTGGAGGGAGAAGACGACAAAGAAACCAACTCTTGTGGAGGCGCAACAAACAACGTCAAATCCGAGACATTAAAAATAGGGGAGATACCCCATTCAGCAGGCAAATCCAAAACGAAAGCGTTGTCACCTAGCTTCTTGATAATCCGAAAAGGACCGGCGCGTTTTGGAGCTAACTTTTTAACGGTGCCACTTGGCATTCGTTCGGGAACTAACCGTACTAAAACCAGATCGCCGACCTTAAAGTGTGACACCTTCCTATGTAGATTAGCGTGCGCTTGATAAGACTCATATTGAGCAGTCAAGGTAGCTCGTATACGTGCATGAAAGTCGTGAATATGTTGGGCGAAGGATTGTGCAAATTGACTTGTTTTGTATGTGGGAGGTAAGGGGACCAAGTCAAGTGGCACAGGGGCCTTATACCCGTGGACAATTTCATTCGGAGACATACCCGTGGACCGATTTTTAGAATTATTGTAAGCCAGTTGTGCATGTGGAAGCAGTAAATCCCAAGAGCCTTTATGGTCGCTCACGAGACATCGAAGAAGATTTCCTAGGCTCCGATTGACTACTTCCGTCTGGCCATCAGTTTGTGGGTGATAAGCCGCGGAGAATAATAATTTTATGCCCATAAGAACCCACAAGGTTTTCCAAAAGTAGCTAGTGAACTTGACGTCCCTATCTGAGACAATAGTCTTCGGAACGCCACGATGACTAACGACGTCTTTAAAATACAGTTTCGCAATGTGAGAGGTGTCGTTGGTCTTACTACAGGGGAGGAAGTACGCCATCTTGGAGAACCTATCCACAACAACGAGTATAGAATCATGACGTCGCAGGGTGGGGGGAAGGCCTAATACAAAGTCCATGCTCACGTCTTCCCACGGGACGGACGGAATAGGTAGCGGAGTGTATAAACCTACATTGGACTTAGTACCTTTAGAAACTTGGCACGTACGGCAACTGCTCACAACTTTCCCAACCATCGGCTTTAGTTTAGGCCAAAAGAATTTCTCCTCCACGAGCGTTATCGTTTTGTCTCTGCCAAAGTGGCCACTCAAGCCACCACTATGTAACTCCCAAATGATGTGGAGTCGCAAAGAGGAGTGGGGGATACACAATTTTCCGTGTTTGAATAAGTATCCGTCTCTAAGTGAATAGGCCGTGATGGTCGTGGGAGAGCTATCCTGGGCAGATAAGTATGGCTCCTGAAAATCAGGGCATGTGGCGTATTCATCCTTTATGCGCTCGAACCCTACCACGTGGACTTGCATGGAGGAAAGTAAGAGGGTGAGGCGACTGAGTGCATTGGCAACTCGATTGTCGGTCCCCTTAAGGTGCTTGAGAGTAAATGTGTATTCTTGCAAGAAGGATACCCATTTAGCGTGGCACGGGCTGATTTTGTGCTGACCATTGATGAATCGCAACGCTTCATGATCAGAGAGGATCACGAACTCCTTATGAAGGAGGTAGTGCCTCCAATGATGCAAACATCTAATGACCGCATAAAACTCCCTATCGTAATTGGAATAATTTAATTTGGCACCCGCTAACTTCTCACTAAAATAACTAACCGGGTGACCCTCTTGACTCAAGACACCTCCAATCCCTATGCCAGATGCATCACAAGTAAGCTCGAAGACCTTGGTGAAGTCAGGGAGACGTAACACCGGTGCTTCGGTCATAAGCTCCTTAATACGATGGAATGCAAACGTGGCGGATTTGGACCATGTGAATTCTCCTTTCTTCATGCAGTCCGTAATGGGTGCCATAATGCTACTAAAATCACGTATGAAATGACGATAAAAGGTAGCTAACCCGTGGAAACTACGCACCTCGCGAAGGCTAGTGGGCTCGGGCCAGTCTCTAATCACTTGAACCTTTCCTGGGTCAACACGAATTCCTTCAGAGCCAACTATATAACCTAAGAATTCAACCTCCGAAACATAAAACGTGCATTTCTTTAGATTTAGATATAAGGTTTCAGTCCTTAAGGTGGAGAGGACTACTTTGATGTGAGAGAGGTGTTCGGCGGGGGAGGTACTAAACACTAGGATGTCATCAAAATACACTACAACAAACTTCCCCATATATGGCCTAAAGATGTGCGTCATCATCCGGGAGAAGGTGCTCGGGGCATTGGATAGCCCAAAGGGCATCACAAGCCATTCATACAACCCGTCCTTAGACTTGAACGCCGTCTTCCACTCATCCCCCTCTCGGATCCTGATTTGGTGGTAACCACTCCGTAAGTCCAGTTTAGAGAAGATAGTGGCACCCGATAGGACATCCAAGAGATCATCTAGTCGCGGAATTGGAAACCTATATTTTATAGTAATTTTGTTGAGAGCTCGGCTATCAACACACATGCGCCAGGTGCCATCCTTCTTAGGGGCAAGAAGAGCAGGGACAGCACATGGGCTCATACTCGTCCTAATAAATCCCTTATTTAACAACTCCTCTATCTGGGTTTGTAACTCTATGTGGGCAGTTGGATTAAGCCTATAGTGTGGTTGGTTGGGTAAGGACGATCCGGGGATAAGGTCTATTGCGTGTTGTATATCTCTAAGCGGTGGTAACGACGAAGGCAACTCCTCCGGGTATACATCCCTAAACTCATCCAACAATACCCGTAGCTCTCGGGGTAAATCTTCCAACACGCCACCGTCAGTTTTTTCACTCAGAAGTACAAGAGCGTACATTATTCCCCCAATAAAGGGATCCTTCACAAATTCCTTCCTACCAACTAAACTCAAGGCTTTCCTCTCAACTGGGATGGTGGTATCCTTAGCCAACACTACCGGCTCTTTTGGCACAGTCGGTCTCAAGGTGACGATCTTGCCATTGAATTTAAACTCATAAGTGTTGGCACGACCATAGTGCATCACATCACGGTCATATAGCCAAGGGCGGCCTAATAACACATGACAAACGTCCATTGGTAGGACGTCGCACCAAACCTCATCCGAGTAGGATTTGAAAGACAGGGGGACTAGGCATCGTTGGGTAACCTTAATAGTAACCTTACTAATCCAAGCGACCTGGTAGGGGGTCGGGTGCGGCTCGACAGTCAAGGACATACGCTTAACGGCATTCTCAGAAACAACGTTTACGCAACTACCACCATCAATAACTAATTTGCAAAGTTTTTCTCCACTCTTAAAGATCAGGGAAAAGATGCTCGTCCTCTTCCAGTCGTCTACAGGACGAGGAGTGGTCATAATGCAACGCATCACCATAAGGCGGTGATCGTCCTCCAAGTCACTAGGGACTCCGTCAAGGTCGCTCTCCTCTTCGGCCTCATGGACATAGTCGTCAGGGTCGGTAGTGTACTCTAGTAAGGCTATGGCCTTCGTCTTGGTGGGGCATTCGTAGGCATAGTGGCCTTGAACACCGCATGAGTAACAAGTGGTGTTAGCCTTGCTAACCTTTCCAACGGGGATACGCTCACTAGCGGGGTTCTTGGTATTTCTCGCGGTAATCACAACGGATTTCGACTCGGAGGATCTAAATTTTCCTTTATCAGGAAAAGTGGAAGAAGATGCCCCAGCGGTGGACTTATTCTTCGCATTAGAATAACGGGAGTGAGCTTTAGATGCTAGGTTCTTTTCAATGTCCAAGGCGGCATTGAAAGTCGTATTCAAGTCCGTGTGACCATAACGCAAGAGTTTCCGCTGAATGTCGGGGTGAAGTCCCTTTCGAAATCTAGATAAAGTTACTTCGGGGATCTCTCGAAGGTCACATCGTACCATACGGTCCTTAAGTTCTCCCATATATTCAGCAACAGACATTGAGCCTTGCCGAAGGGTGGCAAGCTCATCGAACATTTGCGTCCGATGGTACGCGGGAACGTACTGATCGGCTAGCAGGTTCTTCATAACAGCCCATCCAATGAGTGGGACCCCGTGCCCAGCTCCTAACCTACGTTCTTCATTCAGCCAATAGGTTTTGGCACGTCCCATTAATTTCATCCTGGCAACTTGAACCTTTTGGGGGTCCGTGAGGTTGTGCCATTCGAAATAGCACTCCATGTCTATAGCCCAATGGAGGAAGATCTGGGGATCTCCCATGCCATCATAGGTGGGGGCATCTATCTTGATAGCCCTCGTGATATCAAAGCCTCACTCGGGGCGGGGTTCTCGAGGGGGCATACGGGGAGAGTTTCCCTCAGAATCCGAATCAAAGTTCGGTTGGTGCCGGTTGGGCTGCGCAGCATTAACGGGAGGTGGGGGTGGCCTTGCTTGATTTTGTAGGATCTGGGCTAAGGCGTTCCTAAGCTCTGTCATTTCGGCACGAAGACCTGCTATAGCCTCGGTGTTGGGATCACCATGCTCGTTCGCAGCCATCCTAGACGTAGACGGGGTTGCGTACTCCGTTCCTAGCCTAGTGCGCATTCAGGTTTGGGAGGCCCCAGGCAAGATGAATTTTCCTAGGACGGAAGCTATATTGAAAATAAGATATTTTTATATACTCCCGTTGTGAATAACACGTAGATCGTTTAAAAATTTTTTTTTTGAAATTTTGCTGAAAAATAAAGATTTCAGCCCGCTATTTGCAGACCACAAAAAATAATTTTTTTGAGTTCTAACGATCGGATCTCTAACAAGGAACGCAGAGAGGATGTTTGCAACGTGAAAGTTGAAACGACCGCCTCTGATACCAAATTGGTGTAGGGATGTTTGTGAGATGGACGTGCTTACGCTAACGGCGGGTACCCATCACAGAACATAGAAAAGGGAGAGTGCTCCGACCAAAAGCGAACGAAAAGGGGTCGGTTGGCTCTCAAAATACGGGACTCGATACAACGTCCTTAGGACCTACTCTCCAACAAGCACACAACTCGCGCCTAGCCGGACTCAATACCACGACCTTAGGACCTACCTCTCCAACAAGCACACATCTCACCGCACCTACACAAGCATCTATTCTTTTCACAATAAGCCGTCAATCGCAGAAAAAATATATTTAGGAGCGACGGTAAACGATAAGGAGGGATCAAGAACAAGTTGAGATTAACTCCCTTGTTAGCACCAAAGCGTGCCCAATCTTGGAGAACAAGTCAAGGCTTGGCCTAGTTTGTTCTCTAGCGGATCTTCCAATCCGGAAAACAAGAGGGTCAATAGCAATGTTCGATTCAGATTTGCAAGCGAAAAACACTTTAAAATCGCGGAAAAGACGGATGAATAACCTCCACAAAATTCTCACAGCAAGAAACACAAAGATAGGGAAGAGATTACCCAACCAAGAAGAAGATCACACAATATTTGTGGGAGAATCACTCTCTCCACGGTTCCACCGGTTTCACACCGAAGGGGCTGCTTCCTTCTTCCACGGAGTCGCACCGAGAGAAGCCACGCCGGAGTCGCACCGAACGGGGATGGAGGAGGCAAGGCTTGGCTTTACACCAAAGGGGAGGAGGTGGCTATGGCTTCCACCATGGTGGCCGAAATTCCTCAAGGGGGGTTTCTTTAGGTTTCTTTTTCCAATGTGTAACTCATCATAATAGCCTCCTTTAAATAGGAGTTACAAAAGAGATCCAACCATCCATGATGGAGATGAAATCTCATCCATCCGGGCGGTTACATACACACCAAGGGTTTAATAGCACACCAACATGAAAATAAAAATAATACAAGCTAAATGTTTTAAGCAATTAAAATTAAACTAAGTAGAATTATTAAGCAAGCTTTGCGCGCCGCGGACGGAGGTTGTATCGCAGCTTTCCGTTAGCGTCCATGGCGTTGTCATGATGCCGCAAATCTTTAACTTGTTGCGCCGCAGCAACCGGGTCATCATCAGGAAGTGTTGGAGGGGCCGCAGCAACCGGGTCATCATCAGGACATGTTGGAGGGGCCGCGCCATCACTCCCATACCATCATAAGTGGGGGCATTTATCTTAATGGCCCTAGTAATATCTACGTCTCGCTCGGGGCGGTGTCCTCTTGGGGGCACCCGTGGGGAGTCCCCATCAGAATCCGAATCAGAGTTATGTTGGTGCCGGTTGGGCCGGTCAACATTAACGGGTGGCGGGGGTGGCCTAGCTTGATTTTGTAGAATCTGTGTTAACATGTCCCTAAGCTCCGTTATTTCAGTACGCAGCCCTGCTATGGCCTCGGTGTTGGGATCCCCATGGTCATTCGCAGCCATCCTAGACATAAACGGAGTCGAATATTCCGATCCGATCCTAGTGCGCATTCAGGTTTAGAAAAATTTTGGAAAGGTGATTTTTCCTAGGGCTGTAGCTATACTGAAAATAAGATATTTTTATAGTTTCCCGATGTGAGGAACACGTGGATCGTTAAAATTATTTTTTAAAAAATTTTGCTGAAAAATAAAGATTTCAGCCTGCTATTGGCAGACTACAGAAAATAATTTTTTTGATTTTCTAAAGATCCAATCGACCAACAAGGAACGCAGAGAGGATGTTTGCAACGTAAAAGTTGAAACGACCGCCTCTGATACCAAATTGATGTAGGGATGTCGGATCGGATATCTCCACGAAGCTAACGCTCTATCTCCGCTCTACATGTTGTAGATCTACCGCACCTACACAGCACCTATCTCCCACAATAGTTCCTCATCACAAGAACGCAGCACAAACAACAAAGGAGGAATGGTCGACTCGAAAACAACGATCGGAAATTTGAGTCGGAATATTACCCATGAAAACACAAAGGTTGCCACTCCTTTTTGATAACAAGACCAAGGCTATAGGCCAAGATCCGCTCAGGCAAATAGGATCCACCCGATCCGGAAATAAAAAGCCTTGCAACGGCAATTTCAATTCAAAACTTGCAGTGATTAAATTAACGATCCGGAGAAAACGATTTGCGAAAACCACCACAACTAAAGAGAAGAAATCACACAAGGGAGGGGGAAGAGATTACCCAACCAGAAAGATTTCACACAAGATAACTGTGGGAGAATCACTCTCTCCATGGATCCACCGGCGTCACACCGAATGGTTTGCAACCTTCTTGCAAGGACTCGCACCGAAGGAAGCCGCGCCGGAGTCGCACCGAACGGATGGAGGGAGCAGGGGGGGGGGCGGCTTCACACCACACAAGGGGGCGACGGCTTGGAGAACACTCCTCTTGGCCTAAATTTCACAAGGAGGAAATTAGGTTTTCAATCTTCTCTAATGATCTCATAAGAAAGCCTCCTTCTATAGGAGTTACAAACAAGCCTTAACCCTTCATGATGGAGACGTAATCTCATCCATCCGAATGGCTAATTGCACACCAATACTAAAAATAGTTCAAAATTAAAACATGCAATGAATATAAAATAGAGTGCAAGAAAGGAAATAAATAAGGCTAATGCTTTGCAGTGGCGGTAGCACGCCGCGGGCGGAGGTTGTAGCGTAGCCTTCCGTTAGCGTCATCGTGATGCCTCACATCCTTGAGTTGTATTGCCTTATCAACCGGATCTTCAGCAGCATCGCCAGCATCGTCTTCAAATGGTGGAGCAGGGGGCACGTCATCATTTGAATAAGCTCCTGTTGTAATGAGAGATCATTGGCAGCATGCTCTGGAAGCGAGCACCCATCCTGCTACACCACTAAGGTGGGTAGATCTAGATAGAGCAGCGATCGATGGGCGGTAGTGTCCGGGAAGCGAGCACCCGGTTTGCTGCACTACAAAGTGTGGGTCGATCTGGATTAGGTTGAGAGATCGATGGGTGGCAGTGTCCGGGAAGCGAGCACCAGGCCTGCTGCACCACAATGTGTGGGTCGATCTATTTTGGTTGGTATATTTAAGGTTCCCTGAGCGCACAGAGCGTTGGGTGGATACTAACGTTTGTGATATGGTTGTGGTTGTTATATTGGTATGGTTGTAGTTGCTAGCTTGATATGGTTGTGGTTGCTAGATTGTTAGAGAGATTATGATATGACAATGTAGACAGGGAAGGAACCACTGCCCCGGGTAAGGGGTAGGGTCGTTATAAGTGGTCAGCTAAAGCTGATCGTTACTTTGTTTGCCGCTCTTGGGTGGATCTGTGTTCGCAGGTGTTGCTGCTTGCACTGAAATGAACGACATGGAAGGATTGCTGCTAAAGGCCCTTGAAGGTCGTGTACGTGGTTGGATTTCATGTGTGGCCGGCCTGCGTGCCGATGTACGAAAATGTATTTGTGTAAATCGAAACCTGTAAGGCCTTAAGGCCAGTGTGTGTGAGTTGTATACATTCCTGGTTTGGATATATAAATGTAAAGTTTATATAGTCATGGACATTCATTAAGTTGAGTTCATGTTAACTTAAAATGCTGCGCTAGAATGTATTGAGTTAGGGTGCGAGTAGATTTTGATTTCCAAAAGTAATTCCTCCACCTGTCTGTGACATATGGCGTGGGGCCCTGGCCGGACCCACCGTTATATGCCATGTGATGAGTGAGGGTGTTACAAAGTTGTATTAGAACCAGGTTTAGATTATTTGGGAGAAGAGAACATAATGGAACTCACGAATGTCCACTAGGAATGTATTTCATGCACATGAAGTGCGTGCGTGTGTAGTCAATGTATAATTACCATTATGACATGGATGCATGATGGTGTTTTGTATATTGATAGGTGGCGAGGAGTGATGCTGGGCATTTTGTGCCCCAGAGGTTGGATGAGCGTGTGGTGACTTAGACGGTGTCGTGGTGCTCGCAGTGTTATATGTACAGCCTACTGGGCAGGCAAGGCTTGCAGGGGTGCCAGTATAGCCTGATGTAAGGCAAGAGCATGTGGATGCTGAGGTGGATGAGCAAGTAGCGGGCGAGCAGTTGAAGCGAGTTATGGCTTTTCATTCACCTATGTTTGGTGAGACAGGTTCCCCAACGCAGGCGGAGGATTGGCTTGCGAGAGTGAAGAGAATCTTGACCACAATGAAAGTGACCTTAGCCACTTTCTTGCTGGAAAGAGATGCAAGAAAAGGGTGGGAAGATGTGCTGGCAATCGAGATGCCAAAATGTAATGTTTCGCAATCGGAACAGTCAGCGTTTAGGATACGAGAGAGGAAAAGTTTCAGGCCTGCCAAAGCAATTTCGTTGACTGTGCCTTCGGGGGAAACTTATGGACAAAAATGTGTTGAGAATTGTTGTAACGTCCCGAATCGAACGAGGCCCCTCGTACGTGTTTTTGATTCAGGAGGGCTGACTTGGGTTCGGGGGAGTGCAGATAACTGGGCAGCACATGTGAATAGGATTTGTATCACCCGAGTCATTGGTCAACACTTTGGTGTCGAGATGTTGACACACTGGGACAGGGTGTGTACACAGTGTGTCGACACCCAGGTTGAGGTGTCAACACACTGGTGTCGACACCGTGTGTCGACACTCGCTATGTCGACACACTGGAACCAGGTGCGACACAGTTTTTCGACACCCTGGGGTTGAGGTGTCGACACACTGGTCACTGGTGTCGACACCATGTGTCGACACTCGCTGTGTCGACACACTGGAACCAGGTGTCGACATAGTGTGTCGACACCCTGGGGTCGAGATGTCGACACACCGGTGTCAACACCGTGTGTCGACAGATGCTGTGTCGACACACTGGAACCAGGTGTCGACATAGTGTGCCGACACCCAGATGTTGAGGAGTCAACACTCTGGTGTCGACACCATGATGCAAGACACGGGCCTACCTATGTGTTTGTGTGTGTGTGTGTGTGACAAGTATGACACGGGTAGAGACACGGGCATGTCCCTACCCATGTGTCGTTGTGTCGAGTTAAGTCGAGGTGTATCCAGAGGAGGACATGTCCAGGGAACACGGCCGTGTCATGTGGACACGGATTTGGACACGGGCGTGTCCCTACCCATGTCAAATAATGAACCGACACTGAAAACTGTTGTAACGCTTCGCCCAAGAAGGATACGGGCAGGGACACGGGCGTGTCCCTCCCCGTGTCACTTTTTATATATAATGGGAAGAGAAAACCCTAGCCGTTTTCACTCCTCATTCCAGCCACTTTTCCTGAGAGAAGTTTCTGTAGAGAGCGAAAACTGTTGGAGCAAGTCGGAGAGGAGGAAAACCGCCGCCGCCGTGAAAAAGAAGATGTCGCCGAGAAGAGTTACACGATCTATGGCCGGAAATAGTGGAAATGCAGGAAATGAGATGAGCTTCCTCCCCTCTCCCTTGGTGCTAGATCTATAGTTATCTAGGCGAGATGTCGACTCAAAAGAGTCTATACTTGTGACATGGTGATTTCTCTAGGATGAGGTCGATGTAGGGCTTGTGCTCTTGGTTAGTGGTGTCTTCAACCTCTCCAACCTTCTATGCGAAGATGGGGGATGGTTTCATGAAGAATCATGGCCTCATTAGGGTGAATAAGGGAGGAGGAAATATTGGAGTGATTTTGGAAGATCGACTTGGATAGGAAGATGAACCGATGTCGTTCATTCCTCTTTACGAAGCATGTAGAATCTGTATTCTGCGCGCAGCGATCGTCTTGGCCATTTTCATATAGGATATGTCCAGATCTAGGATTTTGACTAAACACGAAAGTTGAAGCCCTTGAAACTCCCTTTCCAACGAGTGGTTGCACGTCTTCATGCGAAGTTTGTAGCCACAGGAAAGTCTGAACAAACATGACATCCGATAAATCCTCCATGCAGAAATTGTGTTCTATACGCAGCGGACTTCAAGGCTGATTTCAAATAGGATATACTCAAATATGGATTGTGGGCTGAATATGAAAGTTGTGACCAATGGAAATACCTTTCCATCGAGGGGTAACACGTCTTTAACGGATCCTTGTAGCTTCGGGAACCGCCGGTCGAATTTGCTGTCCAGATTTATTCTGCACTTAAATTCTGGGGTTTATATAATAAGAATTTTAATTTGGTGGAATCGATGGGTTAACTCTAGATTCTGATGAACTATTTTATGCTGACCACCGTAGTGTTATGATTGATAAATCTTGTTAATTATATTTCATAAAACTGAATTGTGGAGCAAGATTTATTGCATGATATGACTTGCTAAAATTTATAGATTATTATAAATGCGCACCATGTTTATAATATGATGAATGAAATGACTAGATACAAATTGGTAGATTATTATTTATGCGCATCATACTGGTAATATGTTGAAATCATTTGGAATGACAAATAGAAGGATAAACCATGGTCATGAGTATGTATGATGGTTAGAATGAAATGTAGTAGTCCAATACTTAGAGCGTAGTCTCCCACGGGTAATATTGTGGAGGGATGTAAGTGCGGCGTTGGCCATCACCAGTTGAGTTAATGTTGAAATGAGGTATAGATGGACGGATGGGTTTGGTCCTCGGTGTTCACGTCCTGGGGCTCCTTCCGTGCCGAGTGTTGAAGCCAAAATTGGCCTCTGTGGAGTTCGGGGTCCCAAAATAGGGGTGACCGCGCACCTACTACCCTCAAGCGAACGATCTAAGCACAAGATTAGGAACACAAGGGACAGACCCAAGGTCTCAGCGTGGAGGACCCACCGCATACCCGGAAGACTAACAAACTCTTCCCCTCCCAAGCCAAAGGCTGAGCTAAGACACCTTCGGAGGGCGCTCTTGGCCGACCGGAACATCTAAGGAGGATCTCGAGACCAACTCTCTCCTATCCAGATGTGTCTCCTTGGGTCTACACAAAAATGCTCCTCACCCGCCCTACTGATGGCGCAAACTCGCCGAGCAATGCCACGACACGCTGCCCAAACTGGGTCACTAACAGCGTAATTCCGCTATTCTGACTGGCTGTCAACAGGCCATGAGGGGATTCCCGACAACTATACCTCGGGGCCCCTATGAGGCGAGCGGTTCTCGAGAACACCGCCCGCCTAATACGAAGAAGAAAGCTACACATCCTCAGAGCATCACAGATATTAAAAGAATATTACAGGAATATGAATTCCATACTTCGGCACGCAGGCCGGCAATATAAATAAAAATAAAAAAGGCCTTCGAGGGCCGACACAAGCTTGGGCTTAAGCCCGCTACTCCCCGCCTGGTACTGCAACACCTGTACGTCAACGTCTCGACAAGCGGCGGTCAGCTAAACGCCAGTTGGTTAACATAAGCTGGCCGAACACATTGCACATACCCCTTTTTCGGGGCTATGGTGCGCATTCCCTGCAAATGGAAAATATACAACATCCTCGGAGTCTTCTCCGGGATCCCCAGAACATCACCAATCCGGCTCACACGTCCGGATGGGCTTCACACAGCATGCTTAAACCCGTACTCACGCTTCCGGGTGCTAACACAGTTAATTGCAGGGACGTACACGTCAACCCGTCGGAGAGCTCCCTTCCTCCGCCTGTTGGTGGAGAGGGACTTCCATGCAAATATGGAAATTGAGGGCTTCACCTGCCCAAGTTGAAATTTTGTTACCCTTGACGCGTGTTTGGCGGGGCGGCAACCACGCTCACTGCCCGAGGCTCCACGTCTAGCGTCCGTAGTGGTTGTCCGTGCCCGGATCCGACCACCGTGGGAGAGTTGAAAGCTCCGAATGATTTTCCCCTCCATGGCCGAGCCTCTCCATGGCCGACCGTGCTCCAAGTGGTCGGCCGCCGCTGTACGAGGCCGATCCTGGCCCCAAGTAACACCGAGGAAGTCGATCCCGGCCTCCACAACTTCAGGCGGTGTCGGGGAAGCTGATCCCGACTGGCCTAGCTCCAAACGGCGCCGGGAGAGGAGCTCCCAGTCGACCTAGCTGTAGGCGGCGCCGGGAGAGGAGCTCCCGGCCGGCCTCGCTGTAGGCGGCGCCGGGAGAGGATCTCCCTGCCGGCCTCGCTGTAGGCGGTGCCGGGAGAGGAGCTCCCGGCCGGCCTCGCTGTAGGAGGCGCCGGGAAAGGAGCTCCCGGCCGGCCTCGCTTCGCCCTAGGCGGTGACGACGAAGAAGGAACTGAGAGAGAGAGAGGGAGCCGAGGTGTGGTGCTGCTCTAGGCGGCCGGAGAAAGAGATGCGGGGGCGGGGTCGGGGTCGGGTGCTGCTCCAGGCGGCCGGAGAAAGGGATGCGGGGGTGGGGTTGGGTGCTGCTCCAGGCAGCCGGAGAAAGGGATGCGGGGGTGGGGTCGGGTGCTGCTCCAGGCGGCCGGAGAAAGGGATGCAGGGGCGGGTTCGGGTGCTGCTCCAGGCGGCCGGAGAAAGGGATGCGGGGGCGGGGTCGGGTGCTGCTCTAGGCGGCCGGAGAAAGGGATGCGGGGGCGGGGTCGGGTGCTGCTCTAGGCGACCGGAGAAAGGGATGCGGGGGCGGGGTCGGGTGCTTCTCCAGGTGGCCGGAGAAAGGGAGATAGGGGGCGGGATTCTCCTCCCCGGGCCGAACCCTAGCCGGCCCCCAAAAACAAATCCCGCCTATCCTTTTTCTCTGTGCCTTCTCCGCCTCCCCCCTGTCATTCTTTCTCCCCATCTATATATAATATATATATATATATATATATATATGATATAATATATTATGATATATTATATATATTATGATATATATATAAAACAAAAACCCAGGTGCTCGCATGAGCTCGAACGGGGCTGCACCAAAACGCCGCTCATTGTACGTCCCGAGCGCGCCATTTGGGGAGGATCCCGCTCGACCGGATATGGGGTTGTACACAATCCCCGCTTTTTCGAGGTTGGCACAAGCTCGGAAAGAAATGTCCAACCCCAAGTATCCGGCGAGTGGGAGCCGACCCAAAGAAATATTTTAGAGAAAAACTCACTTGGAGATAAAGGGAGCTCCACACCAGGGCTTAGATCAGAAACAACTCACTATCTTGAATATGGTTTTATAAAGACGATTATTCTTTTTGAATCTCTTTCCGTAACGGTGGTATAAAAAGGAGCAAATTTTATGAGAAACTAGCATAGAATGAGGATTTAAACGCAGGAGCAGGTAAAGGTATAGAAGGACCGATAAATCTTAGCATACCCGCTTGATCAACATGGACAGGTAGAGATCAATCATATAATGACTTATTAACACGACCAATAATTACTCTTATAGTTCCCATCACTGCAACCTTTGCTAATCTCATAGATGAATTCACTGATATGTTCTATATGGATGTTGAAACACTAGATGATGATGATGAGGAATACGCAACAGCTTTATCAAAGATAATAATAGGTGAATATAGCGCTGTTGAGAATCTGTAAAACGAAATGTTTAAAACATTATTCCATAATCTAGACACACGAGCTTGTAAGAACCCTTAAGCAGCAGGAAAAATAATACAACATATGTATCTATAATTAGTAGGTTTTTGAAGATTGTCCGCATATGATAGGACATCTAAAATCACTAGCTGGCAGAATTACTTAACAAATACATTTTATGATAGTTATATGTTGTTGCCATGTAGTCTGAGTCGTATATCGTATTATATCGAGAATTACCTTTGGTCGAGTCATATTCGTTGACTAGTATATATATTTATATTTCAATATATAAAAACTTTCATCTGTTATAAACATACACCTATTCCAAAACCAAGAATCAGGACATCTCCCCCGCAGGCGAGCCTACGGACCTGCCAGCTAGATGAGAGCCTGCGCAGCGGGTCTACCTGGGGCCGAGCCGAGCTCGGGTTGCCGATAAAGATCTCAAACCAAACCTATCCCCCACAGGCGAGCCTACGGACCTGCCAGCTAGATGAGAGCCTGCGCAGCGGGTCTACCTGGGGCCGAGCCGAGCTCGGGGGTGCCGATGACGATCTCAAACCAAACCTATCCCCCACAGGCGAGCCTACGGACCTGCCAGCTAGATGAGAGCCTGCGTAGCGGGTCTACCTGGGGCCGAGCCGAGCTCGGGGTGCCGATGAAGATCTCAAACCAAACCTATCCCCCACAGGCGAGCCTACGGACCTGCCAGCTAGATGAGAGCCTGCGCAGCGGGTCTACCTGGGGCCGAGCCGAGCTCGAGGTGCCGATGACGATTCCACAAACCTAACCTAACCTATCCTAGCCTATCCTAACCTATCCTAACCTATCACCCACAAACCAAACCTATCCCCCACAGGAGAGCCTACGGACCTGCCAGCTAGTAGGAGCCAGGCAGCGGGTCTACCTGGGGCCGAGCCGCGCTCGGGGTAGTGCAGAACCAAGAACCAGGACCTCTCCCCCACAGGCGAGCCTACGGACCTGCCAGCTAGTAGGAGCCAGGCAGCGGGTCTACCTGGGGCAGAGCCGAGCTCGGGGTGCCGATGAAGATCTCAAACCAAACCTATCCCCCACAGGCGAGCCTACGGACCTGCCAGCTAGATGAGAGCCTGCGCAGCGGGTCTACCTGGGGCCGAGCCGAGCTCGGGGTGCCGATGTCGATTCCACAAGCCTAACCTAACCTATCCTTGCCTATCCTAACCTATCCTAACCTATCACCCACAAACCAAAACTATCCCCCACAGGCGAGCCTACGGACCTGCCAGCTAGTAGGAGCCAGGCAGCGGGTCTACCTGGGGCCGAGCCGCGCTCGGGGTAGTGCAGAACCAAGAACCAGGACCTCTCCCCCACAGGCGAGCCTACGGACCTGCCAGCTAGTAGGAGCCAGGCAGCGGGTCTACCTGGGACCGAGCCGCACTCGGGGTAGTGCAGCACCAAGAACCAGGACCTCTCCCCCACAGGCGAGCCTACGGACCTGCCAGCTAGTAGGAGCCAGGCAGCGGGTCTACCTAGGGCTGAGCCGCGCTCTGGGTAGTGCAGAACCAAGAACCAGGACCTCTCCCCCACAGGCGAGCCTACGGACCTGCCAGCTAGTATGAGCCAGGCAGCGGGTCTACCTGGGGCCGAGCCGCGCTCGGAGTAGTGCAGAACCAAGAACCAGGACCTCTCCCCCACAGGCGAGCCTACGGACCTGCCAGCTAGTAGGAGCCAGGCAGCGGGTCTACCTGGGGCCGAACCGCGCTCGGGGTAGTGCAGAACCAAGAACCAGGACCTCTCCCCCACAGGCGAGCCTACGGACCTGCCAGTTAGTAGGAGCCAGGCAGCGGGTCTACCTGGGGCCGAGCCGCGCTCGGGGTAGTGCAGAACCAAGAACTAGGACCTCTCCCCCACAGGCGAGCCTACGGACCTGCCAGCTAGTAGGAGCCAGGCAGCGGGTCTACCTGGGGCCGAGCCGCGCTCGGGGTAGCTCTACCCGGTCAATCTCTACCAACTACGGGGCACATCTACCCGCTACGTCCACTTGAGATCGAACATCCTAGCGACAAGAGGGGAATGGGAGGGGACTTCTTTCATCACATGACCTTGGTCGTCACTTGGTTCCTCTTCTATAGCCACGACGTTCGATTGAGTTTTTCTGTACTGGTCACTCTCCACGCTCACCGCACCATAACTGTTGAAGCCAAAATTGGCCTCTGTGGAGTTCGGGGTCCCAAAATAGGGGTGACCGCGCACCTACTACCCTCAAGCGAACGATCTAAGCACAAGATTGATCATAACATATTATATCATATATATATATAAAACAAAGACGCACGGGTGCTCGCATGAGCTCGAACGGGGCTGCACCAAAACACCGCTCATAGTACGTCCCGAGCGCGCCGTTTGGGGAGGATCCCGCTCGACCGGATATGGGGTTGTACACCGAGTGGATGATTGGGCTGTGTCCTCGTGCTTACTTCCGAGGCCCCTTCCATGTCACGGTGTTGTGGAATTTACATGTGGTGTGAGTCGACACGTGGTGTCGTAATCCTGGGTTAAGGATAGTGTGGCAGGTCTACGGGCTCGCCGATCATCACATCGACGGGAGTTGATAGTTAGACTTTGGGCAGTTAGGCTTGGTCCTCGGTGTCTACGTCCCGGGGCTCCTTTCTTGCTAGTTGAACTGTTGGGCTTGGTCCTCGTGCTTACTTCTGAGGCTCATTCCGGGTCACAAAAGGTCAGTTCGGTGCTTGGTCCTCGGTGCACATCTACCCGAAGCTCCCGCTGGACCATAGTATGCATGGGCTACGCTGTTGTGTTCTTAGCATTGAGGCGTACGGAGTCCTAGGTGAAGTAGTGTGGATACCCGCCTAGTAGTAGAGATGCCCGCTCTACTGTCACCGCCTGGCCACGGCGGTTGATTCCTGAGAGGTGAGCTACCTACTCGAATAGTGTGAACTATAGTCTATGTCGGTATAGCAATTGCATGTGTGCGATCATGGGTGAGTCATTGCATATCATACATAACATGTCTTAACATTGCACAATAAGATCCTCATCGTATAAGTTTGTATGGGCACTCTTATGCGGATGAGTTACTTTTATGTAACCCGAACCTTAACTTATAAGCTTGTATGGGCATCCTTATAAGTTAAGTTACTTTCTTGTTGTAGATACTTGTACTTGATAGTTTATTATTGTTTATGTTGAACTGCTACAATAAATTCTATAAATCTTATTGTACCATTACCACCTGTTTGTACATGTTTTACTGCTTATAATACTTGTACCCCTGTTCCTTTCTCCTCCCGGTGCCGAGAAGTCGCTGGGGGAGCGGATGTGAAGCCACTTAGTCTTTTGGACTAACGGTTGCTACGTCTTCCTTTTTAGGAGGCCACGCCGCAGGTAGGGCATGCGCGGACTTTGCAGCAGGACAGCCAGACCAGGACGACAGGGCCTGATGTGACGGTGTCGTCGCTACTGTCGTTTATGGATGTGAGTGTCGTGAGATTTTGATGTAGCCCGTTTGGGCAATTACTAGCTGTACTCTGATATTTGTGGAAGATGTTTTAGCTTCTCTCTTAATTGTTGTATTTGGACTATTGACATAGTGTGGATTTGACTTCTTCTTGCTTATATTATGGTTGGGTTGGCATGTTCATATTGATATTGATTGTAGCTGGCGGAATAGGCGACTTATTGTATAGGTTATCCCATGTGCTAATGCTACCGCGAGGCGACTTTTTTGGGCATAAGACCCCCCTTCGTGTCGTGTTTTGGGATCTGGGAGGGGGGGTCTTACAAATGGTATCAGTTTGCCACGATCCTCAACTAAAGAAGTCATTCAACAATGGTCTCACCCCCGTTCGATTAGTCAGTTTGCGGACAACCTGACATAGCGGAAGCAGTGCCGTGCCCATATGTAATTCATATTAAGTTGTCCAACTTTGACCGCAAGATTAGCCAGCCTGACCATACGTTTGTGTTTTACATATATGTTCCAGTACACGTTGAGCCGATGGGGGGCACTCCTGCCCCTTCCATACCCACTCAATTTCAACAATCAGAGTTGGGGCAGACGTTCACCACCATCCTGGATGCCTTTAGGGCGCAGCAACCTCCGGTTCAACAACAGGCTCCGGGAAATAACTGGCTGAGAACCTTTCGGGCTCTCTCCCCTCCCGCCTACCTCGGGACGGAGTCGGCCGTACGCTCGGAGGAATGGCTTGACACGGTCCAAGAGCTATTGGCGGGGATCCATTGCCCGGCCAACATGGTTGTATCGTTGGCGGTGTCTATCTTGGATCTACATGCTAAGAGGTGGTGGAAGTCACTCATGGGCCCCACGTTCCAAGGACAACTGTATACCGAGATAAGTTGGAGCGAGTTCTTGTGTGTCTTCTTGGAGAACATCATTCCTACATCGGCTCGAGACGAGCGCGAGCAGAGGTTTCTACTGCTGAAGCAGGGATCAAAATCGGTTACAGAATGCCAGCGAGAGTTCCAGCATCTCGCAAGGTTCGCAGACTCATATGACCCGGATGATAGAGGATACGCCAAGTGTTTCTACAAAGGGCTGCGATATCCCCTAAGGCAGGCTCTTTTGTTTATAGCAGATGCTAGTTTGGCGGAGATTATCGATATGGCAAAGAGATTGAAGGCGGACCACTTGGGATATGGTAAGAGACCTGCGGACGACGTGATGGAAGCTGGTCCAAGCAATAGGAGGAGGCGGGACTTTAGAGGAGGAAGAGGACATCAAACAGGTGGAGGGTGTTTCCACCAAAACTATAGAGTGGAGCATCTAGTTCCGCAGCCTCCTGCGTTGCCTCCACCGCCTCAGCCTCAGCAATTTCAACAACCTGAGAGGCGTCATGGACTGGTGTGTTTCGAGTGCAACCAATCGGGCCATATACGACGCTACTGCCCGTAGTTGTATGGGAATGTCCCTCCTGCTTCCCCTCCGGCAGCTCCGCGGGGGCAGGGTTACATGCGTGGTCGAGGTCGAGGACCACGAGACGGAAACCCCGGCCCTGCTCGGGATAAAGTGTACGCGCTGGACATGGCGCTAGAACGGAACCTACAAGATGTGATTGCAGGTATGATTTAAGTAACTATCACGTTTTTCTTTTCTTAAACTTAAAGTTGCTTGAGACATACTAGACACCTAGCAACAAGTTTTGGTTATTGGTACTTAGGCACTGTGATAGTTGGCGGGAAGAGGGCCTATACATTGTTCGATACTGGTGCCTCACACTCCTTTGTGTCTGAGGACTTCATTAAGGACATGGAGGGCATACAATACTTCACTGGTATAGCCCGACGGGTGCGCCTACCGGACGGCTCGGAGATGACTACAACCACTAAGTGCGAGTTCGAGATATTTATTGAAGAAAGGCCTTTGATACGCCTGCCACGGTCTTGAGAATGTCGGAGTTTGACATCATTTGGGCATGGCGTGGTTGGACTAGCACTTTAAAATGATTGATTGTGCAGAGAAACGAATCTACTTGAGACATGGAGACTCTGACATCATCTTCAAAGTTATTAGCTTCGCACCTCGCATGTTGCTATCATCAATTTAGACAGTAAAATCCCATATGAAGGGGTATGAAGTCTTCATGATCTGGTTCAAGTTGAAGGAGAAGGCGCTGGATATGAAAGACGTACGGGTAGTGCGGATTTCCCCAAGGTATTCCCTGAGAAACTTCCAGGATTACCCCCGCATAGAGAGGTTGACTTCCAGATTAATCTAGTACCGGGTGCCAAGCCGGTATGCAAGGTCCCTTACCGAATGGCCCCGAAGGAACTCGTGGAGTTTAGAGTTCAACTGCAAGAACTGGTGGAATTAGGGTTCGTTCGCCCCAGTTCGTCACCCCGGGGAACACCTGTATTGTTCGTGAAGAAGAAGGATGGAACCCTGCGTTTGTGCATAGATTATCAGGAACTCAATCGGCTGACGGTGTGAAACACTTATATGTTACCTCGGATAGAGGAGTTGTTCGATCAACTAGTGGGAGAGCATTGGTTTTCTAAGATGGACATGCGCTCAGGGTATTATCAGTTGAGAATACAAGAAGGGGACATCCAGAAAACAGCCTTTAGTTCAAGATATAGGTTGTACGAGTACTCTGTAATGCCGTTTGGGCTCACAAATGCCCCTTCAGACTTCATGAGCATGATGAACAAGGTGTTTGAACCTTATTTGGATGTCTTTGTCATTGTCTTCATTGACGACATCTTGGTCTACTCTAAGTTAGAGGAGGAGCATGTTGAGCACTTGACCTTGGTGTTGAAGAAATTAAAAGAGCACACCTTGTTCTCCAAGTTCAGAAGTGCAAATTCTGGCTTAAAGAGGTTGCTTTCTTGGGGCATGTGATCAACAGAGCAGTAGCAGTGGATGCGGCCAAGGTGTTTGCCGTGAAGGAGTGGTCGCCTTTGAAGTCGGCGGCCGATGTGAGGAGTTTCCTTGGACTTTCCGGGTACTACCACAAGTTCGTAAAAGGATTTTCAAAGATTGCTCTTCCTCTTACTTCATTGACGAAGAAAGTTGTGCCATTTGAGTGGACACCCCAATGTGAAGTGGCTTTCCAAGAGCTGAAGGATAGACTTACCTCCGCCCCCATCCTTGCACTTCCGTCTGGGAGGGAAGAATTTCAAGTCTACACTGATGCATCATGTCATGGGATGGGAGCGGTGTTGATGCATCACGGACACGTGATTGCCTACGCTTCAAGACAGTTGAAGAAGAATGAGATCAATTACCCGGTTCATGATTTGGAATTGGGAGCAGTGGTGTTCACCTAGAAAGTTTGGAGGTATTATCTGTACGGCGTCCACTGCGAGATCTTTTCAGATCACAAAAACTTGAAGTATGTTCATACTCAGAAGGAGTTGAAATTGAGACAACAGCGGTGGTTAGAATTTCTATGCGACTATGAGTTCCCCATGAACTACCACCCCAGAAAGGCGAACTCGGTGGCCGATGCATTGAGTAGAAAGGTACCAGGTTCTAGTCCAGAGTCTTGGTTGATGAGTATGGAGTTGGCTCGGATGATTGAGGAGATGGATATTACATTGATATATAAGGCTCCTTCGACAGATTATACGGAGTACTTGGCAAGCATGAGCATAGTTTATGATATCCAGGACCGAATCAGAGTGGAGCAAGGCATGGATGCGGCTCTGGCCCCGACAATCAAGACAATCGAAGATGGGACTACGGATGAGTATACGCTAAAAGACGGGCTTGTTTATTTTCCTGGCCGGCTCTACATTCCCAAGGGCTTTAAAATCTGGGAGGATATCTTGAGAGAGGCTCATTGCTCTCAATATTCAGTGTACCTGGGCATTGCTAACATGTACGCCGGCTTACAGAAGACCATGTGTTGGCCGGGAATGAAAAAGGATGTCCGATATTTTGTTACACATTGCGAAGCTTGTCAAAGGGTGAAGGCGGAATGCAAGAGTCCCGGTGGTTTGCTACAATAATTGCCCATCCCCGAGTGGAAGTTTGAGGATATCTCCATGGACTTTGTCCATAGATTACCTCGCTCACGCTCAGGAAATGATTTGGTGAGGGTGATAGTTGTTCGCCTGATGAAAGTAGCCCGGTTTATCCCAATGAAGAAAGAAGCTCATGTGGATGTCTTAGTATGCCTCTTTGTGGAGCAATTCGTATGCTATCATGGCATGCCTAAGACAATCATTTCAGACCGGGATGGTCGTTTCACCTCAAGGGAGTGGAAGGCGGTACAGGCGTATTTGGGCTCGCGCCTTACCTTCAGCACCGCGTTTCATCCTCAGACGGATGGACAATCTGAAAGGACCATCCAGACATTGGAAGATTTGTTGAGATTATATGTGTTGGATAGAGGAGAGCCGTGGGAAAGGCTCTTACCGTTGGTAGAATTCTCCTACAACAACAGCCACCAGGCTAGTATCGGCATGTCTCCTCCCTCATGAGGCTCTTAATGGAAGGACGTGTAGAACCCCCTCGTCTTGGGTGCAAGATGAAGACCCGAAGGCTTTGGGTGTTGAATATATTGAGGATACCGATGCGGCGGTTAGACTGATTCGGGATCGCATGTTGGAAGCTCAAAGTCGGCAGGTGAAGTATTATAATGCAAGGCACCGGATGGTGGAATTTCAAGTGGGTGATAAGGTGTTCCTGAAAATCCGACTGATGCATGGAGTCTCACGTGTGCGTGGTGTGAAAAAGCTCAGCCCAAGGTATGTTGGGCCTTATACTATATTGGAAAGGATTGGACCGTTGGCCTATCGGTTGGAGTTACCTTCCGAGCTAGAGAATCTCCACGACGTGTTCCATGTGTCATCGCTTCGGAAGGCGTTGTTGCAGCCGATCAATACATCCCCAACACTGATGGTGTTATGGCGTCTGATAGGTCTGTGCGATTAGAGCCGGTGCGGATCGTGGATAGAAAGACAAGAAAGTTATGTCGCAAAAGTGTTCCCTTGTTGAAGGTGCTATGGTCTAATCATGGGAAGGAGGAATACACATGGGAGCCAATGGATTTGATGCAAAAACGCTATCCGGACTTGTTTGCTCAAGGTATTTTTATTTAAAAGCATATTGTATTTTCTGTTATGCTTTTCTCCCCATAGCCTAAGCCTGATTTCGGGGACGAAATCTGTTTTTGTTTATAGGATTTGTAACGTCTCGAATCGCACTAGGCCCCTCGTACACGTTTTTGAGTCAAGAGGGCTGACTTGGGTTCGGGGGAGTACAGATAACTGGGCAGCACATGTGAATAGGATTTGTATCACCCGAGTCATTGGTCAACACTTTGGTATTGAGATGTTGACACACTGGGACAGGGTGTCGACACAGTGTGTTGACACCCAGGTTGAGGTGTCGACACACTGGTGTCGACACCGTCTATCGACAATCGCTTTGTCGACACACTGGAACCAGATGTCGACACAGTGTGTCGACACCCTGGGGTTGAGGTGTCGACACATTGGTGTCGACACCATGTGTCGATACTCGCTGTGTCAACACACTGGAACTAGGCGTCGACACAGTGTGTTGACACCCTGGGGTCGAGGTGACGACACACCGGTGTCGACACCGTGTGTCGACACATGCTGTGTCGACAGATGTTGTGTCAACACACTGGGACCAGGTGTCGACACATTGTGTCGACACCCAGATGTTGTGGTGTCGAAACTCTGGTGTCGACACCATGATGCAAGACACGGGCCTACACGTGTGTGTGTGTGAGAGACAAGTATGACACGGGTAGAGACATGGGCGTGTCCCTACCCGTGTATCGTTGTGTCGAGTTAAGTCGAGGTGTATCCAGAGGAGTACACGGCCAGGGAACACGGCTATGTCATATGGACACAGATTGGGACACGTGCGTCTCCCTACCAGTGTCAAATAACGAACCGACAATGAAAACCGATGTAACGCTTCGCGCAAGTAGGATACGGGCAGGGACACGGGTGTGTCCCTAACCGTATCCCTTTTCTTATATAAGGGGAAGAGAAAACCCTAGCCATTTTCACTCTTCATTCTAGCCACTTTTCCTGAGAGAAGTTTCTGTAGAGAGGGAAAACTGCTGGAGCAAGTCCGAGAGGAGGAGAACCGCCGCCGCCGTGAAAAAGAAGATGCCGCCGAGAAGAGTTAAACGATCTATGGCCGAAAATAGTGGAAATGCCAGAAATGAGGTGAGCTTCCTCCCCTCTCCCTTGGTGCTAGATCTGTAGTTATCTAGGAGAGATGTCAACTCAAAAGTGTCTAGACTTGTGAGATGGTGATTTCTCTAGGATGAGGCCGATCTGGGGCTTGTGCTCTTGGTTAGTGGTGTCTTCAACCTCTCCAACCTTCTATGCGAAGATGGGTGATGGTTTCGTGAAAAATCATGGCCTCATGAAGGTGAATAAGGGAAGAGGAAATTTTGGAGTGATTTTGGAAGATCGACTTGGAGAGGAAGATGAACCGATGTCGTTCATTCCTCTTTACGAAGCGTGCAGAATCTGTATTCTGCGCGCAATGATTGTTTTGGCCATTTGCATGTAGGATGTGGCCAGATCTGGTCTTTCGACTAAACACGAACGTTTAAGCCCTTGCAAATACCTTTCCAACGAGTGGTTGCACCTCTTCATGTGAAGTCTGTAGCCACAGAAAAGTCTGAATGAACATGACGTTTGATAAATCCTGCATGCAGAAATTGTGTTCTGTACGCAGTAGACTTCAAGGATGATTTCAAATAGGATACACTCAAATCTGGGTTGTGGGCTGAATACGACAGTTGTGACCCATGGAAATACCTTTCAATCGAGGGGTCCCATGTCTTCACCGGATCCCTGTAGCTTCGGGAACCTCCGGTCGAAGTTGCTGTCCAGATTTATTCTGTACTTAAATTCTGGGGTTTATATAATAAGAATTTGAATTCGGTGGAATCGATGTTGCTAATTAACTCTAGATTCTGATGAACTATTTTATGCTGACCACCGTAGTGCTATGAATGATAAATCTTGTTAATTAGATTTCATAAAACTGAATTGTGGAGCAAGCTTTATTGCATGATATTGCTTGCGAAAATTGATAGATTATTATAAATGCGCACCATGTTTATAATATGATGAATGAAATGACTAGATACAAATTGGTATATTATTATTTATGCTCATCATGCTGGTAATATGTTGAAATCATTTGGAATGACAAATAGAAGGATAAACTATGACCATGAGTATGTATGATGGTTAGAATGAAATGTAGTAGTCCAATACTTACAGCGTAGTCTCCCTACGGGTAGTATTGTGGAGGGATGTAAGTGCGGTGTTGGCCGTCACTAGTTAAGTTAATGTTGAAATGAGGTATAGATGGACGGATGGGTTTGGTCCTCAGTGTTCACGTCCCGGGGCTCCTTCCGTGCAGAGTAGATGGTTGGGATGTGTCCTCATACTTACTTCCGAGGCCCCTTCCATGTCACGGTGTTGTGGAATTTGCATGTGGTGTGAGTCGACAAGAGGTGTCGTAATCCTGGGTTAAGGATAGTGTGGCAGGTCTACGGGCTCGCCGATCATCACACCGACGGGAGTTGACAGTTAGACTTTAGGCGGTTGGGCTTGGTCCTCGGTGTCTACGTCCCGGGGCTCCTTCCGTGCCAGGTGAACGGTTGTGCTTGGTCCTCGTGCTTACTTCTGAGGATCCTTCTAGGTCACACAAGGTCAGTTCAGGGCTTGGTCCTCGGTGCACATCTACCCGAGGCTCCCACTGGACCATAATACGCATGGGCTCCGCTGTTGTGTTCTTAGCGTTGAGGCGTACAGAGGCCTAGGTGAAGTAGTGTGGATGCCCGCCTAGTAGTACAGATGCCCGCTCTACTGTCACTGCCTGGCCACGGCGGTTGATGACTGAGAGGTGAGCTACCTGCTCGAATAGTGGGAACTATATTCTATGTCGGCATAGCAATTGCATGTGTGTGATCATGGGTGATCATTGCATAGCATACATAACATTTCATAACATTGCACAACAAGATCCTCATGGTATAAGTTTGTATGGGCACTCTTATGTGATGAGTTACTTTTATGTAACCCGATCCTTAACCTATAAGTTTGTATGGTCATCCTTATAAGTTAAGTTACTTTCCTATTGTAGATACTTGTACTTGATAGTTTATTATTGTTTATGTAGAACTGCTAGAATAAATGCTATAAATCTTATTGTACCATTACCACCTGTTTAAACATGTTTTACTGCTTATAATACTTGTACCCTTGTTCCTTTCTCCGCCCGGTGCCGAGGAGTCGCCGGAGGAGCGGATGTGAAGCCACTTAGTCTTTTGGAGTAACGGTTGCTACGTCTTCCTTTTTAGGAGGTCACCCTGCAGGTAGAGCAGGCGCGGACTTTGCAGCTGGACAGCCAGACCAGGACGACAGGGCCTGATGTGACGGTGTCATCGCTATTGTCGGTTACGGATGTGAGTGTCATGAGATTTTGATGTAGCCCGTTTGGGCAATTACTAGCTATACTCTGATATTTGTGGAAGCATGTTTTAGCTTCTCTCTTATTTGTTGTATTTGGACTATTGACTTAGTGTGGATTTGACTTCTTCTTGCTTATATTATGGTTAGGTTGGCATGTTCATATTGATATTGATTGTAGCCGACGGAATATGCGACTTGTGGTACAGGTTATCCCGTGTGCTAATGCTACCGCAAGGCAGCTATTTCTGGCATAAGACCCCCCTTCGTGTCATTTTTCGGGATCCGGGAGGGGGTGTCTTACAAATGGTATCAGTTTGCCACGATCCTCAACTAAAGAAGTCATTCAACAATGGTCCCACCCCCGTTCGATTAGTTAGTTTGCGGACAAACTGACTTAGCGGAAGCAGTGGTGTGCCCATATGTAATTCACATTAAGTTGTAAAACTTTGACCGCAAGATTAGATAGCCTGACCATACGTTTGTGTTTTACGTATAGGTTCCAGTGCACGTTCAGCCGATGGGGGTACTCCTGCCCCTTCCATACCCACTCAGTTTCAATAATCCGAGTTGGGGTAGACGGTCACCGCCATCCTGGATGCCTTTAGGGTGCACCAGGCTCCGGTTCAACAACAGGCTCCGGGCTCTAACTGGCTGAGAACCTTTCGGGCTCTCTCCCCTCCCGCCTACCTCGGGACGGAGTCGGCCGTACGCACAGAGGAATGGCTTGACACGGTCCAAGAGCTATTGGCGGGGATCCGTTGCCCGGCCAACATGGCTGTATCGTTGACGGTGTCTGTCTTGGATCTACATGCTAAGATGTGGTGGAAGTCACTCATGGGCTCCACGTTCCAAGGACGAGTGTATACCGAGATAGGTTGGAGCGAGTTCTCGTGTGTCTTCTTGGAGCAATTCATTCCTACATCGGCTCGAGATGAGCTCGAGCAGAGGTTTCTACTACTGAAGCAGAGATCAAAATCGGTTACAGAATACCAGCGAGAGTTCCAGCATCTTTCAAGGTTCGCATACTCATATGACCTGGATGATAGAGGATATGCCAAACATTTCTACAAAGGGCTGCGAGATCCCCTAAGGCAGGCCCTTTTGTTTATAGCGGATACTAGTTTGGCGGAGATTATCGATATGGAAAAGAGATTGGAGGCGGACCACTTGGGATGTTGTAAGAGACCTGTGAAGGACTTGATGGAAGCTGGTCCAAGCAATAGGAGGAGGCGGGACTTTATAGGAGGAAGATGACATCAAAGAGGTGGAGGGCGTTTCCACCAAAACTATAGAGTGGAGCATCCGGTTCCGCAGCCGCTTGTGTTGCCTCCACCGCCTCAGCCTCAGCAATTTCAGCAACCTAAGAGGCGTCATGGGCTAGTGTGTTTCGAGTGCAACCAAACGGGCCACATACAACGCTACTGCCCGCAGTTGTATGGGAATGTCCCTCCTGCTCCCCCCTCCGGCAGCTCCGCGGGGGCGGGGTTACATGCGTGGTTGAGGACGAGGGCCGCGAGGAGGAAACCCCTGCCCTGCTCGGGATGAAGTGTACGCGTTGGACATGGCGCAAGAACGGAACCTCCAAGATGTGATTGCAGGTATGATTTAAGTAATTATCACGTTTTTCTTTTCTTAAACTTAAAGTTGCTTGAGACATACTAGACACCTAGCAACAAGTTTTGGTTATTTGTACTTAGGCACCGTGATAGTTGGCGGAAAGACGGCCTATGCGTTGTTCGATACCGGTGCCTCACACTCCTTTGTGTCTGAGGACTTCATTAAGGACATGGAGGGCGTACAATACTTCACTGGTATAGACCGACGAGTGCGCCTACCGGACGGCTCGGAGATGACTACAACCGCTAAGTGCGAGTTCGAGATATTTATTGAAGGAAAGGCCTTTGATATGGCTGCCACAGTCTTGAGAATGCCGGAGTTTGACATCATTTTGGGCATGGCGTGGTTGGACTGGCACTTTACAAGGATTGATTGTGCAGAGAAATGAATCTACTTGAGACATGGAGACTTCGACGTCATCTTCCAAGGTATTAGCTTCACACCTCGCATGTTGCTATCTTCAATTCAGACAGTAAAAGCCCATATGAAAGGGGATGAAGTATTCATGATCTGGTTCAAGTTGAAGGAGAAGGCGCTGGATATGAAAGACGTACGGGTAGTGCGGGATTTCCCCGAGGTATTTCCTGAGAAACTGCCAGGATTACCCCCGCATAGAGAGGTTGACTTCCAGATTAATCTAGTACCGGGTGTCAAGCCGGTATCCATGGTCCCCTACCGAATGGCCCCGAAGGAACTCGCGGAGTTTAGAGTTCAACTGCAAGAACTGGTGGAATCAGGGTTCGTTCGCGCCAGTTCGTCACCCTGGGGAGCCCCTGTATTGTTCGTGAAGAAGAAGGATGGAACCCTGCGTTTGTGCATAGATTATCGGGAACTCAATCGGCTGACGGTGCGGAACACTTATATGCTACCTCGGATCGATGAGTTGTTCGATCAACTAGTGGGAGCGCATTGGTTTTCTAAATTGAGCATGCGCTCAGGGTATTATTAGTTGAGAATACAAGAAGAGGACATCCAGAAAACAGCCTTTATTTCAATATATGGGTTGTACGAGTTCACTGTAATGTTGTTTGGGCTCACAAATGCTCCTTCGGCCTTCATGAGCGTGATGAATAAGGTGTTTGAACCTTATTTGGATGTCTTCGTCATTGTCTTCATTGACGAAATCTTGGTCTACTCAAAGACGGAGGAGGAGCATGTCGAGCACTTGACCTTGGTATTGAAGAAATTAAATGAGCACGCCATGTTCGCCAAGTTCAGCAAGTGCGAATTCTGGCTAAAAGAGGTTGCTTCTGGGGGCATGTGATCAGCGGAGCAGGACTACCAGTGGATCTGACCAAGGTGTATGTCGTGAAGGAGTGGTCGGCTTTGAAGTCGGCGGCCGATGTGAGGAGTTTCCTTGGACTTGCCAGGTACTACCGCAAGTTCGTAAAAGGATTTTCAAAGATTGCTCTTCCTCTTACTTCATTGACGAAGAAAGGTGTGCCATTTGAGTGGGCACCCCAATGTGAAGCGACGTTCCAGGAGCTGAAGGATATACTTACCTCCGCCCCCATCCTTGTATTTCCGTCTGGGAGGGAAGGTTTTCAAGTCTACACTGACGCATCATATCAAGGGAAGTGAGCGGTGTTGATGCAGCACGGACACGTGATTGCCTACGCTTCAAGACAGTTGAAGAAGCATTAGATCAATTACCCGGTTCATGATTTGGAATTGGGAGCAGTGGTGTTCGCCTTGAAGGTTTAGAGGCATTATCTATACGGCGTCCACTGCGAGATCTTTTCAGATCACAAAAACTTGAAGTACGTTCATACTTAGAAGGAGTTGAACTTGAGACAACGGCGCTGGTTAGAATTTCAATGCGACTATGAGTTCACCATGAACTACCACCCCGGAAAGGCGAACTCGGTGGCCGATGCATTGAGTAGAAAGGTACCAAGTTCTAGTCCAGAATCTCGGTTAAGGAGTATGGAGTTGGCTCGGATGATTGAGGAGATGGATATTACATTGATATTTAAGGCTCCTTCGACAGAGTATACGGAGTACTTGGCATGCATGAGCATAGTTTGTGATATCTGGGACCGAATCAGAGTGGAGCAAGGAATGGATGCGGCTCTGGCCCCGGCAATCAAATGAATTGAAGATGGGACTACGAATGAGTATACGCTAAAAGAGGGGCTCATTTATTTTCGTGGCCGGCTCTACATTCCCAAGGGTGATAAAATCCGGGAGGATATCTTGAGAGAGGCTCATTGCTCTCAATATTCAGTGCACCCGTGCATTGCTAAGATGTACGCCGACTTACGGAAGACCATGCGTTGGCCGGGAATGAAAAAGGATGTCCGATATTTTGTTACACATTGCGAAGCTTGTCATAGGGTGAAGGCGGAATGCAAGAGTCCCGATGGATTGCTACAATCATTGCCCATCCCCGAGTGGAAGTTTTTGGATATCTCCATGGACTTTGTCCATGGATTACCTCGCTCACGCTCAGGAAATGATTCGGTGTGGGTGATAGTTGATCGCCTGACGAAAGTAGCCCGGTTTATCCCAATGAAGAAAGAAGCTCATGTGGATGTCTTAGTACGCCTCTTTGTGGAGCAATTCGTACGCTATCATGGCGTGCCTAAGACAATCGATTCGGACCGGGATGGTCGTTTCACCTCAAGGAAGTGGAAGGCGGTACAGGCGTATTTGGGCTCGCGCCTTACCTTCAGCACCACGTTTCATCCTCAGAGGGACGGGCAATCTAAAAGGACCATCCGGACATTGGAAGATTTGTTGAGATTATGTGTGTTGGATAGAGGAGAGCCGTGGGAAAGGCTCTTACCGTTGGTAGAATTCTCCTGCAACAACAGCCACCAGGCTATTATCGGCATGGCTCCTCATGAAGCTCTTTATGGAAGGAGGTGTAGAACCCCCTTGTCTTGGGTGAAAGATGAAGACCCGAAGGCTTTGGGTGTTGAATATATTGAGGATACCGATGTGGCGGTTAGACTAATTCTGGATCGCATGTTGGAAGCTCAAAGTCGGCAGGCAAAGTATTTTAATGCAAGGCTCTGTATGGTGGAATTTCAAGTGGGTGATAAGGTGTTCCTGAAAATCCGACCGATGCATGGAGTGTCACGTGTGCGTGGTGTAACGCCCCGAAAATTGTATTTGAGTCGGTCGCGAAAAAGGGGATTTTTGGTGCCTGTATAGGGGTACACGGGCATGTCTAAGGCCGTGTCTGGCTGGTGTTTTTGGCCGTTTTCATCCCGAGAAGGACACGGCTAGAAACACGACTAAGTTCTACAAGTGTGAATTCTGGCTATCCTCGATAGCGTTCCTTGGTCATGTTGTTAGTGGAGAAGGGATAGATGTGGATCCGGCGAAGATAGTGGCAATACGGGAGTGGCCTACTTTGACTACGGTGTCGAAAGTCCGGAGCTTTCTGGGGCTTGCCGGCTACTATAGGCGCTTCGTAGAGAACTTTTCACGGATAGAACTTCCACTCACGATGTTGACAAGGAAGGATCAGAAGTTTGTGTGGTCTCCGGAGTGTGAATAGGCTTTTGAAGAGTTGAAGAGGCGGTCGACCACGACGCCTATTTTATGTTCGCCAGTTGGAACCGAAGGGTTCGAGATCTATAGTGATGCTTCGAGCAATGGTTTTGGCTGTGTTCTGTTACAGCATGGGAGAGTGATAGCCTATGGTTCACGACAGTTGAAGGTTCACGAGAGAAATTATCCGGTCCATGACTTAGAGTTAGCGGCCGTGATATTTACTCTAAAGCTTTGGAGGCACTACCTGTACGGTGTGAAGGTCGATATTTACACCGATCATAAGAGCTTGAAGTACCTTTTGGACCAAAAGGATCTGAATATGAGGCAGCGGAGGTGGATGGAGTTCTTAGGGGACTACACCTTCAAGATATATTATGTACCTGTGAAGGGAAATGCAGTGGCGGATGCGTTGAGTCGCAGGACTCCGGCGCAGGCCAACTGGTTATCGGTACATGATGAGAGATTGGTCCATGAGTTGGAGGCTTTGGAAATATCTTGCGTCGACAAGCAATCTAGTGCTGAGGCGAAACTATTTTGGACAGAGGTGTAGTGTAACCAAGCTGATAGAGTTCGTCGGGCTTTGGTTCAGGATAACAGCATGAAACAGATCTTGGAAGAATCTTTGGATGGGTCAAATTCCCAGTTTGCTGTTGAGGATGGGTTGTTAAGGAAGGACGGTCGCCTATGCGTTCCTAGTGCGGATAATCTTCGGGAGGAGTTGATGTATGAGGGTCATCATACCAAGTACTCAATCAACCCGGGAAGCACGAAGATGTATAGAGACATGAAGAAATTATTCTGGTGGCCGGGTTTGAAGAAGGATGTAGCACTTTATGTGGCCAACTGCCGTATATGTGCATTGGTGAAGGTGGAATGCAAGAAACCCGGAGGTTTCTTGAAGTTTGTACTTATCCCAGAATGGAAATTCGATGACATATCTATGGATTTTGTGCATGGTTTGCCTAAGTCACAGAAGGGAAACGACGTCATTTGGGTGGTCGTAGATAGGTTGACAAAGGTGTCGCACTTTATTCCGGTCAGGAAGGAAGATCCGGTGGAAAAGTTAGCCAAACTCTATGTGGAGAATATTGTACGATTGCATGGTGTGCCCCGCAGTATTGTTAGTGACCGAGATGGACGCTTTACGTCGAAGGATTGGAGGTTGGTGCATAGTATGTTGGGAATTAAGCTAAGTTTCAGCACAGCCTTTCATCCATAGACAGATGGTCAGACCGAGAGGGTCAACATGAATATGGAGGACATGCTTCGCATGTGCGTCCTAGATTTCGGAAAGCAATGGGAGGATCACCTGTACATGGTGGATTTTGCGTACAACAATAGCTTTCAGGCAAGTATTGGAATGACGCCTTTCGAGGACTTGTACGAGAGGAAGTGTCGAACGTCGTTGTCTTTGTTGGAGGCAGGCGAATCGAAGTTGTATAAACGTCAAGCGGTGGAAGACGCCACTTCAATGGTGCGTACAATTCAGGAAAGGTTGAAGATCGCTCAGGATAGACAGTCAAAGTACTATAACGCCAAGTATAGGAACGTGGAGTTCAATGTTGGCGACATGGTGTATCTAAAAATCATGTCATTCAAGGGTGTATCGCGGGTTCGACGCTTGAAGAAGTTGAGTCGGAGATACCTTGGACCATTTGAAATCCTGGAGCGTGTTGGTGAGGCGGCGTATAGATTTGAGCTGTCTGTGGAGTTGAGTGGGCTGCATGACGTGTTCCACGTATCGGTGTTGCGTAAGGCAGTGCAAGAGCCTTCGCAGATCATTGCGGATAATCAAGTACCAGTTGATTATTAGTTGACCACAAGGGTCAAGCCAGTACGTATTGAAGATGTTGCAGTCAAGCGACTCCGCAATACGAAAGTTTGAATGGTTAAAGTCCGATGGGATAATTGCGGATGTGAGGAGCTTTCTTGGGAGCGAGAACAAGCTATGTTGGAGGAATACCATGAGTTATTCCACTCAGGTATTATTTAGATTGGTGTACCTTTACTTATTTTCGGGACGAAATTCCATAAGTGGGGGAGATTGGTAACGCCCCGAAAATTGCATAGTCGGTCGCGAAAAAGGGGATTTTTAGTGCCTGTATAGGGGTACACGGCCTAGGACACGGGCGTGTCCAAGGCCATGTCTGGCTGGTGTTTTTGGACGTTTTCATCCCGAGAAGGACACGGCTAGAAACACAGCTAAGTGACACGGGCGTGTCATTTGACACGGGCGTGTGACTACCAGTGTCCCTACCCGTGTTCTTTTGGGTTGTGTCCGATGTCGTTGCAGTTATGCGTGACACGCCCCCGAACACGGGCGCGTCGATGAACCCGACACGGGCGTGTCAGGTGAGACACGGGCGTGTCTTTGCCAGTGTGTCTTTCCTCCGCTTGACGATCGTGCCTGGAGCGAGGCACACGGCCTGGGACACGGCCGTGTGCCAAGCCGTGTTCGGCCCAGGTCTGGAGATTTTTGAACGGATCTGAGCCGTTCATTTTCTTTAATTAAGATCCAATGGCCCAGATGGTTTCCTGCTCTGTTAAAGCCAGGAATAGGGGAGTTAATCCTTCATTTCTCTCCAACCATTCTATCTCTCAAGGAGTTGGAAAGAGGAGGAAGAAGGAAGGTATTCCGGCCGCCAGCGGAGCATCGGAGCACCGTTTCGAAATCTGAGAGCGGATCTGTGGAGGAAAGTTCTTTGCGAAGATTTCCATCCGTGTAGTTTTTTCCATGGCGTCAAAGCGGACTACAAGAGTAACGATTCTCTACTCGAGCATGTGAAGCTCTTTCTTTCTGCACAGGGAATCCCGCTCCCGCGAGTGTGCGGTGAGTGCGTGGTGTTGCTTGTGGTTGATGTGAATAGTCCCCCTTGTGTTGCATATAGAGTCCGGAATCGTAAGTACGTGCATAGGCATTGTGTGTGAAGCCTACCCGGACGTGTATTGTCTGGATCGGTGATGTTGCGTTTGATATGTTTTGCCGGAGAAGACTCTGTGCTTTGGGTTTTCGGGTTAGCTCCAAAGTGCACCCGGAAAACTGAGCGAAATCATTGTTCTGCTTACTTGGCGGTCTGGGAACCGGCCTTGAACATAACCGGGTTATGTAATTGTTTGGAAATATTGGGATCCGAGAGAAGCTTGGCTCGTGCGTAAGTCTTAATGTGAACTACGCGGTTGAGCAACGGGCAAGTGGAATTGGACCTAGGCTATGTGGTTCGGTGCGAGAGACCCAAAAAGGGGACTGGTCGTTGGCATAGTCGGGAGCCTTAGACTAGACAGGGTCATAAAGGCTAAATTGCTCACTTGGTTGCCATCTTTGGGATGGTGGTGAAGACACTGATATGTCAGGATTCACCGTTAATGTGCCCTGAGTGCACGGGGTGTTTGGCTGTGCGAGCCTACACCTGTGGCGAAATATATAGTTGCACTTTATTGTTTAGCCGGGCTAATGTTATGCAGGGAAAGAGCAACGCCGTCCCGAGTAAGGGGCGGGGTCGTTATAATTTGGTCAGCTTTTGGCTTACTGTTGCTTTGTTTGTCACCGTGCGGTGGAATTGTGCTTGCAGGTGTTGCGGAGCCGCGTACCAAATAGCGGGTTGGATCCCATGTTGTTGTGCTGGCCCTAGAAGGCCAAAGCGAATAGTTGTTTTTATTTTGTCACGTGTGGCCGGCCTGCGAGCCGATGTATGTAAGACATGTTTTATTAAGTGAACATTTGTAAGGCCATAAAGCCATGTTTCCTTTTCAGTGTATTTGGGTTCATTCCTGTGGTTGTGGTCGTGGACATTCATATGTATTGGATTTAAGATTTGGGTTCTTTCAACTTTAAAAGCTTCCGCTAGAATGCTCTGTGTAGGACGTGTAGTCTTAATTGGATAGTTTGAATATTCTTATGTAACCCTTCTGACTGTTTGTGAAATATGGCGTCGGGTTCCAGCTGGACCTTCTGTTATATGCCATGCGACGGATGGGGGTGTTACAATTTGGTAACAGACTTCTGGTTATGATCATGCTTAAATGAATTCGTGGGCGAATTCTTTTAAGTGGTGGTGAGCACATGTGTGCGTCATCGTTATAACAGCAAAAAGAACCCATGAATGTCCACTTAGGAATGAAAAATACACTTGTTTTGTGGAATCTGAGTGTTCTAATGATTGCTTTTAGCAATTTTTTTATCGACTAATCGTGTGTCTTTGCTACTTTAGGCAGCTAGGAGCCGTGCTGGTCAGTCAGAGCGTCCGCAATCAGCGGAAAGTAGTGCACAAAGGGACGTTCCGACAACACCTCCTTCAGCGAAAACCTTCAGGATGGTGGCTGAAGCCGTGTTTGCAATGATAAGTGCCCAACCTGCAGGGCAAATACGTCACGCACCCCCTGCGAATGAGCAAGAGCCGGTTAGGGTGGCATAGCTGAGAGTGGTGGAGCGTGCGGCAGTTGATCTGGTAGAGCCGAGGAGAGCTACGGAGAAGCAGCTTAAGCATGTAATGGGCTTTAATCCTCCGAGGTTCGATGGGGTTGGAATGCCAGCTCAAGCTGAGGACTGGCTCTCTTCGATAAAGAGGGTCCTGATAGCCACGTTAACTGAGGAGTGGCAGAAGACCACCATAGCGACTTTGTTGGAACACCCTATTACTAATTTGGGTCAGGATCACTATGTCTCTAGGAAACCTGTTTTTGACCTCCTGTATAGATCTAAAGGTCAATTAGAATTGAGTCTAAGAGTTAGAAGTCTAGGTTTGGAAGCTGCCCTCAAGACCAAGGATTTTCTGTTTGAAGACTAAGTCTTATCGTCGAGCTCAGTACGACGAATCGTCGAACTCCATTCGACGATCGCTGAGCTCAACATCAACAAATCGTCGAACTCCATTCGACGATCTACGAGCTCAGTTCGACGATCTTGACTCAGTATTGGTTCTCTATCTCTGAGCTCAGTTCGACGATCTTTGAGCTCAGATCGACGATTTCTGTTGCTGTATAAGTCCAAATCGCTGAGCTCAGTTCGACGATAGCAGAGCTCAGTTCGACGTTTTCTGATGAGTTAAAGGATTCTCTAGATTCAAATTCAGAACAGTTAAGGAGTTATTCAGCAATTAATTCAGAAGATTTTCTAACTGTTTTCATTTATTCTGGACCAAGTTTCAAGGGATTATCAAGGAATGTTTCTTTGGACTTTCCCCCAGAAGACATTTGCAATTAAGGATGCAATTAATGACAGGCTAACGGCTATTCTTGACAGAGGATGATTTTCTATTCAGTACCAGAGAATAAAACACAAGATTTTTGAATCTCTCTATCACTCAGAACACAGACCAGAAGAGACAAGACAGACAAGAAGAACAAGAACTAAATATTCTCTGTCTCAAAGAATTCTCTCAAGAACACACATCCAAGGAGATCAAACCTTCTGAAATCCTCTGATCTCTTGTGATTCAAGTGTTCAAGGCCAACATCATTAAAAGACTCCAGACACCTAACATTTCAGCTGTTGCTGAAATTATCATTTGCTGGAGATCAACTTCTGAAGGCCTATCACCCTATAGCAAAGCTTCATTTCCTGAACATCTCAAGGACTCAGGGGGAGCTTTGACAACACCAAAATCCACATAGTCTTCTCAGCTGCTCTGAGAAAGAGAAGACTTCCATAACTCTCTCATCCCCATCTCTGTAAAGGGTTTTTCAAACTCCCTTCAAAAGTTTGAGCTTGGTTTTTGAGCACCTTGTCAAAAGCTCATTGGTGGCAAGACACCTGATCAAAAAATCTGATTTGGTTTTTGAGCACCTTATCAAAAGCTCATTGGTGCCCAGGACACCTGATCAACTCATCCTGCAGTGGATTCCTACCTAGGGTGGTAGAAGAGTGGATGTACCCAAGTTTAGGGGAACCACTATAGCTCCTTTTGTCTTCTAGCTTGCTTGTCTTTATCTTTTGTTTCTGGCTGTGATTGTTTTGTGATTAGTTTAGATCTGTGATTAACTTCTGTTATAGGTTACTTTGTGATTAGATTTAATAGTTGCTTCACTGTTCACTCAGATTACAATAATTGTTGTAAAAAGTTTTCAAGCACCATATACTCTATTCACCCCCCCCCCCCCCTCTAGAGTATATCAGATCTAGCTGCACTTTCAATTGGTATCAAAGCGAGGTTGGTTAAAAATTCCACATCTTCCAGGTTCGTTAAACATACCACACCTTGGTGGTTGCACAGGCTAACACCTGAACCCAAAGATTCTTAGTTAGATCTGTTTTCTTTTGAGTTTATTATTAGATTTTGCTTTCACAAATCATGACCCAAAACAAAGATTATGCTAGCACCAGACCTCCAGTGTGTAATCTATCCAAGTTTGCACTTTGGAAAGCAAGGATCAGATTATACATGAATTCTATTGACGAGGATATTTTTAATTATGTTTTGACAGTTTGTCCAAGACCTCCAGAGAACTCGAGTACAAATGCTGTTCCACCTCCATCAGGAACAGATGCTGATATAAAGAAGTGGAAGGTAGTTGATGCCAAGGCTATGAACATCTTAGCCCAGACCATGTCTGATGATATCTTTCAAAAGGTGGCTGAATGCAATTCAGCAAAGGAAATCTGGGATAAACTCTCTGAAATAGTCTCAGGCTCAGCTGATGAGAGAAAGGACAGGAGATCCCACCTCATATCTCAATATGAGAATTTCAAGAAGGGAGAAGCTGAATCAGTTGGAGATATGTATAATGGACTCAGTCTGATAGTCAGTGAACTCAGGACTTTGGATAAGGAGATATCACTGACTGAATTTAATGACAAAATTCTAATGTGCTTCCCTAGCACTTGGTATTCAAGAATCTGGCCAATCAAGGATGCCAGAAGTTTGAATGAGATCACCACAGAAGCTCTATTGGGTAAGCTCAAATCTTATGAGCTACTCATTAAGAATAGAGAAGAAGAACAGAAGGCTGCCTCACCAGCCACAAGAAAAGAGAATACAATAGCCTTCAAAGCAACTGAAGATCAGCCTGAAGACAAAGTCACAGGCAATGATGAACTGCTCAGTCTGTTGGCCAAAAGATTCTACAAGATGGCCAGAAAGGACTTCAGAAAGGGATCATACAAGGAGCATGATAAGCCAAGGTATGATAAGTCAAATAATAGGGAAATTGTCTGCTTTGGTTGCAGGAAACCAGGGCACATTGTACCTGACTGTCCAGAAAACAAAAACAAGGACAGAAGGGACAAGAAAGAAAGAAGAAAGGAGAAAGACTTCAAGAGGAATGGCAATGGGAAACCCTCCTCAAGCAAAAACAAACACACTAGGAAGAGATTTGTTGCTGAATCCTGGAGTGAGACTGAAGAGGAGTCAGAAGCCTCATCCAGCTCCAGTGATGATGAAGATGATGCAGAAGAGAAGGAGTTCTGGATGATGGCAATCAATGCCTCACAACATAATTCAGATGAAGAAGACTCAGAGTCAGACTCAGAGACTCAGCTTGAATAAGACCAGGTAATTAGTTCATTTGATTTCAATTCAGAGGACTTTAAATCTGAGTTTAAAGCATTATGTTTAGACCTGCTAAAATCTGAGAAAGAAATTATCTCTCTCAGAAATCATTTATCTGAACATAATACCTTAATGTCAAAAAACCTCAAACTCTCTCAGGAGTTGGAGTGCTGTAGGGAGCAGATAGCTTCACTGAAAGGTGAGCTATCTGAGGCCAAGAAGCTTGAAGAATCCCTTAATGGGAGAAGTATCAAGCTGATGGACATCACAAGCACAGTGAACTCCAGATTTAATAGTATACTGGGCTTGGGTGCTTCATCTAGCCAACCCATAGTTCTAACAACTCCAATCAAGTTCATTTCTGATAAAGGACAGAGAGTTGTAGAGTTAGCTAGGAAAAATTCTGATCTGCCTAAGAAAATTAAGTCCCAGCAGAAATCGTCGAACGGAGCTCGACGATCGCCGAACGCAGATCGACGATCTCAAGCAAAATCGTCGAACTCTGGTCGACGATCTCTAATTCCTGAACTCTACCATAATCGACCGTCGAACGGAGCTCGACGATCTGACCCAAGATCGTCGAACGCAGCTACACGATCGTCGAACAGAGATCAGAGCTCTGGAAACTCTTTCAAGGGCAAATCAAAATCCAATCCTAGGGGTCCTTCATCCCAAATCTTTAACCCTTATACTGAATGGATTATACCTCCAAGGAGATATCATACTGAAGGTTATAAGAGTCAACCTGTGATGTCTTTTATTTCTGAGTTTAAAGGTTATCAAACTAGGCCCAAGGTAAACTGGGTCAAAAATAAATGAATTATTTTATGTGCAGGTGAAGACCTATCCAACATCAAACCAGCAATGGTACTTGGATAGTGGGTGCTCTAAGCACATGACAGGAAACAAGGACAACCTCACATCCTTTAAAGTCAAGCTTGGACCCAAAGTTATCTCTGTTGATTCAAACTTTGGACAAACTAAAGGGTATGGTGCAGTCCAGATTGGATTAGTAACATTTAAGAAGGTAGCTTATGTGGAAGGACTGAAGCACAATTTGATAAGCATCAGTCAGCTATGTGATGAAGGCTACCAGGTGACCTTCAGCAAAGCATTATGCAAGATCAAGTCAGAGGACAACACAACTGTGTTGACAGGTAAAAGGAAAGGTAATATCTATCTAGTAGATTTTCTTTCAACAGATATAGATATTTGCCTGTTCAATTCTATTTGTAGACCAAATATTTTATGGCACAAGAGACTAGGACACTTAAACCTTAGAACTATTGCTAGGCTATCCAAGGACAACCTTGTTAGAGGACTACCTTCTGGCCCTACAAGAAGGAAGGACTCTACAGGGCTTGTCAATTAGGCAAGCAAACGAAAAATAGTTTTAAGTCACTTAATAACAGTGATTCACCTAGGATATTGTATCTGTTTCACATGGATCTTTTTGGACCCATCACAGTACAAAGCCTAGGAGGGAAATCTTACACCTTAGTAGTTGTAGATGACTTCTCTAGATTCACATGGGTGTTCTTTTTGAGGAAGAAGTATGATAACTTTAAGTGTTTGACAGAGTTTCTCAAATGCATACAGATTGAGTTCAATACTCACATTGCCCTGATCAGAAGTGATCATGGGACAGAGTTTGATTCTCTTCTTATGCAAGAGTTCTGTCAGAGTGAAGGGATCAGATATACTTTCTCAGCTCCTAGAACTACTCAACAAAATGGGGTAGCTGAAAGGAAAAATAGAACCCTTATTGAATCTGCCACTACATTATTGTCAGATGCTCACCTTCCTCTATCCTTTTGGGCAGAGGCAGTGAACACCTCCAACTATGTGCTGAATAGAAGTTTGATACATAAACTAAAGGGAAAGACTCCTCATGAATTACTCAAAGGGAAGAAACCTAAAGTTGATTATTTTAGAGTTTTTGGCTGCATTTGTTATATACATAATAATGACAAGAAATATTTGGCAAAATTTCAAGCTAAAGCTGATGAAGGAGTGTTTCTGGGATACTCCATGATCGGTAAGGCTTATAGGGTTTATAATAAATCATCTCTTAAAATTGAGGAATCTGTTCATATATCATTTGATGAATCTAATATGTCTTACAAGGAGAATATCTCTTCTACCATAGAACCTTTGCAGGAACATTCTCTTGTTGAAGACTTGAACAAGTTACAGGTTACTCAAAAAGAGGAAAGCAGTGAAGATGAAGAAAGTATTCAACACATTGAAGAAAAAGAACTTGAAGATCCAGTTATTGTACCACAAGAGGAAACAACAACACATGTTGGTGAACAATCAACACCCCCTGTTCATTTAGTAACATCAAGAGACCATCCAGTATCCCAAATAATTGGAGACATCTCATGTAACACCTCCCCTGTAATGAACGTATAATATGGGTCCGGCCGGGGCCCCGAAACATACGGACGCCACAGCTTTAGTATTAAAAGTTGATATAGCTACCCACACTCAAAACTCTTTGCACAACACAGCAGAAACAAAACAGGACTAGAAGTTATCCACCACTAAAGAGTAAAACAAATGGACTTAAGGGCTTACATCAAGTGTCCAAAAACAAATAATACATCAATCATGAATGTGCTCAGCACTCCTAGTCTACCTCGGCATGCAAGCCGGACAACAAGAGTCTCAAACATAACAACTCATAAGTAGGGCTACAAAAGAGAAAACACTTCATGAGGCTTAGGCCTTTTTGGCCGGCTAGCTAGCTCCTGCATGCGATCCTTGCCCTGAAAAATTTATTAGTAATGTGGGTCAGCAAAGGCTGACCTCAAACTGTGCAACAACACATCTCCTCCCGGCCGCCCCTAACGGACCCCGGGGTACCCCTCCAACCTGCAAGTTAGCACTTCGTAGGTAATAACCATAAGCAAGAAAAGCAACTATGGAAAACAGGCTTCGATGTCACATACATCATACATGTTCTCTACTGGTTGAGCATAATATAAAAAAGGCCTACTTATGCAATCATGTATGCAATAACCCGGGTTTCACCCAAGGCACCCTAACTCGTATGCATTTAGCACATCATCACATCATATGGGTTCTCATTGATTCCCCATTGGCATAAAGCCGCAAACAAAGGGGTCACCATTTCCGCCAACGGCTCACAGGCCGCCTCATGGAATTCTTGTCAAGGCCCCACCCGCTCAAGGTCTCAAACCCCGGGCTTGCCTACAAGCTCTGACGTCTCATGTCAGGATTCCAACAAACACAAAACTGACCGATTCTAAGAAGCCTTGCCGGACACCACCCGCTCATGCCCTCATTGCCCGGGTTTGTCCCCATGCTTGGCATTCTCGTCAGTCACATAGAAGGGGACTAGTCTCGCCGGGACACTCTCCACACATGATGTGAACGTCACGGGATAGCCAGCCGACCACGGAGACCTAGCCACGCCTTGGAACAACACAAACCAAGACGAATCCACCCTAGTCCATCATTTGTACTGCAGTGTTTCCGCGCACCAAGGAAAACATCTCCAACTCGCGCGGAGCTAACCTTGTCCACCAAGAAAAACATCTACCGCCGCGAAGAGCTAACCTTGTCCGGTTCTGACTACACGTACTCACTTGAGAAAAAGGGGAAAACATCACCACATCACAAACGGCATCTTGCCGCAATGGAATCTCTACGAATCCTTAGCGTTTTTATGCAACATCACCGAGTCGGACTAACGGTCGCGACAACGGCTTCACCCACCATGCCTAATCCACTAACGGAGCGGATCTCTAATGCAAAAATATGTCGGGGACGGACTCATTCAACCCGGAGGTTCCTCTTGAACCTTGGCAAACCAAAACCCCTCTCATTTGAGATTTTGGTGCCCAAAAACTAGAAAGAAAGAAAATAAATGATGCTAAGACATGCATCCTAAGACCGAGAGGAGAGGTGTCGTTACCTTCAGACTCCTCTTCCTTGCCATGGCGAAATGGCCGGATGAAAATCTTTGCAACGATCTAAGCTTCACGGATCCGGACTCGGCTCGCGATTTGGAGCACCGAAACCCCTCCTACAGCCCAAACTCTCCTTCTCCTTCTTCCTTGTTCTCACTTCTCTCTAGATCTTAGCAAGAGAAAGCTTGGAGAATAATGAGGGTTTTCAACCCTATTCTCGGACTTAACTCCCCAATAACAGTCCTGAACCGTCAGATCCTGAAATCTGGGAAAGAATGGCCACGATCCGCCTGGAAAATAAAAGACCTGGGCCGAACACGGCCTCGCACACGCCCGTGTCCAGGGCCGTGTGCCTCATTCGCTGTCTCAAATCGACGCGCCTGGAACAGCACACGGGCACCGACACGCCCGTGTTCAATCCGACACGCCCGTGTACCCAGTGACACGGCCGTGTGGCCAGCCATGTGCCTCCATCGACACGGCCCCGAAACCAACCTGAGAGGTGACACGGCCTGGGACACGCCCGTGTCCCAAGCCGTGTGCCAAGTCTCGACACCCGTCGACAGGCTTTATGTCGACACCACGGAAAAACGTCGAGCGAAGATCGTCGACCAAGCGGGACACGCCCTGTGACACGCCCGTGTCACAGGCCGTGTACCCCAGTCTCGACACTCGTCGAGCGAAAGTGTCGACACTTGGGCCGAGTGTCGACACGGCCTCGACACACCCTGCGACACGCCCGTATCACAGGCCGTGTGCCCTACTCTCGACACATCGTCGAGCGAAAGTGTCGACACTTGGGCCGAGTGTCGACACGGCCTCGACACGCCGTGCGACACGCCCGTGTCGCAGGCCGTGTGCCTCCTGCCAGAAACCCAAAAATTTCCAGAACTGTAGACTGACCCTCTTGCAAAACTGGGGTGTTACATCTCAGCTGATGTGCAAACCAGAAATCAGGTCAACCAAAACCTGTTGCACACTTGCTTCTTATCTCAAATTAAACCTCAGTCCATTCAAGATGCAGAGCAAGATCCACACTAGATCATTGCAATGCAAGAAGAGTTGCATCAATTTGAAAGAGACAAAGTTTGGGAACTAGTGCCAAAGCCTAAGGATCACTCCATTGTTGGAACAAAGTGGGTGTTCAGAAACAAACTGGATGATCAAGGAGTAATTGTAAGGAACAAGGCAAGGCTAGTTGCACAAGGATACTCTCAAGAAGAAGGCATAGACTATGACCAGACTTTTGCACCAGTTGCAAGATTGGAAGCCATCAGAATATTTTTAGCTTATGCATCACATAAAGGCTTCAAGGTATATCAGATGGATGTCAAAAGTGCATTTCTAAATGGAGACATCAAAGAAGAAGTATATGTCAGACAACCTCCAGGTTTTATCTCTCCAACTTATCCTGATTATGTTTTTAGGTTGAATAAAGCATTATATGGTCTCAAGCAAGCTCCTAGAGCATGGTATGAGACCCTAACAAGCTTTCTTTTGGAAAATGGATTTATAAGGGGTATAGTAGACCAAACTCTTTTCATTAGAACTCATAAGTCTCATACCCTACTAGTACAGATTTATGTAGATGATATTATTTTTGGTTCTACTGATTCAAAATTGTGCAGAAGGTTTTCCAACCTAATGCATTCTAAATTTGAAATGAGTAGATGGGTGAGCTATCCTTCTTTCTAGGATTGCAAGTCAAGCAACATGCAGAAGGCATCTTTATTTCTCAAACCAAGTATGCAAATGAATTGGTTAAGAAATTTGGCATGTCTGAAGCATCTTGTATAAAAACACCTATGCCTACCAATGCTATATTGGATGCTGATGAACATGGGAAACCTATTGATCAGACAACATATAGAGCAATGATTGGATCTTTACTGTACCTTATAGCTAGTAGACCAGATATAATGTTTGCTACATGTATATGTGCTAGGTTCCAAGTAAGCCCTAGAGAGTCCCACCTAACACTAGTAAAGTGGATTCTCAGGTATGTTAAAAGTTGTCCAAATCTAGGTCTCTGGTATCCAAAAGATTCAGCATTTGATTTAATTGGATTTTCTGATGCTGATTATGCTGGATGCAGAATTGACAGGAAAGACACCAGTGGAACTTGTCAGTTCCTTGGTGACAGACTTGTCTCTTGGTTTTGCAAGAAATAAACTTCTGTGTCAACTTCAACAGCTGAAGCTGAATATATGGCTACACGCAGTTGTTGTTCACAAATCTTGTGGATTCAAAAACAACTCCTAGACTATGGCTACAACTTAGAGAAGTCTAAAATCTTTTGTGATAACACCAGTGTTATTTCTATAGCTCAAAATCCAGTCCTCCATAGTAGGACAAAACACATAGAAATTAGGCATCACTTCTTAAGGGATAATGTTGAGAAGAATAAAATTAAACTTCAATATATCCCAACTGATTTTCAAAGGGGAGATATTTTCACCAAGCCCTTGGATGAAAAGAAACACACCTTCTTCCTAAATCAGTTAGGAATGTTAGATGGAGGAAGTCTAAAATAATATCCAAGATTTTAAAAGTTCAAAAATTGACCAAGACTAGACAAACATCTTGATTTTTCTTAGTGTCTAGAGTGTTTTTCTAGTCTCTGAACTGCGCTCGACGATTTTCCCCCAGATCGTCGAACGGAGATCGACGATTTCCGAAATCGTCGACCTGAGTTCAGCGCTTCTCAGATAGTATGAACTATCTCTTCCGGTCAGCGATCGTCGAACGGCGCTCGACGATTTTGTTCTCTGAACGATCGTCGAACAGAGCTCGACGCTCTCCAATATCGTCGAACGAAGATCAATGATATTGAAGACTCTTCAGATTCCTTTAGATGCCCCGATCGTCAAACTGCGTTCAACGATCTTTCCTTTTCTGTGTCGAACCCTAATATAAAATTCATTTTTCGCCGTCGTTCTCCTTTTGCGCTTTCGATTTCTCTGCAAAAACTTTCTTTCCCTCCAAACATTTCTACACTTGGTCATTTTGTTTGTTGATTCTTTGCAGGTAACCATGGCCATTTCTGTTGCTGTTCTTGCCGCAATGAAATTTGATGCCGGCTTTGACATTGACATGGAATCCTTCAGCAGTACTGATCAGGTCTTTCAAGATATTTTGGAACTCTTCAAGGAGCAGAAACTTGCTACTATTATGACCACCAGGATCAAACTTGCTGCTGATGAGATTAAAGAGTGGGTTTACACTGCCCACAACCAGGATCAAAACACCATAGTTGGATCAATTTCTGGCACCCAGGTACCCTTGAACCCAACTATTCTGAAAGAAGTTTTTGAGTTAAGCTCTGGAAGGGATTCTACTGATTTATCTGGAGTGGAATTTGCTGATTTGCTTGCAAGAATGAGTCATTCTGAGGCTAACCCTAGCAAGCTGCTGAAGAAGAACCTGTCTGTGGAATATAGATTCTTGGCTGATGTAGTTGGGAAGGTTATGTTGGCTAAGCACTCAGCACATGATACCATTTCTAGGTATCAGCTATGCTTAATGGGAGCCCTAGTGGACAAGAAACAATTGGACTGGGGAGAGGTCTTCTTTGACCTGATTAAAAAGAAAAATAATAAGAATTTTGTGAATTTTGGGAGGATTTTAGGGCTCTTTCTGCAGAACAGATACCCTACTCTGCTTGTATCATCTGGGATACACATTAATGCATCTAAGAGATTGTCCTGTGCCCTATTTGGTAAATGGGACAGACAGATCATCAAGCCCAGCAGGCCTTCTGCAAGCACACCTTCAGGCACCAGGACTGTCATAGTCACTTCCCCTCAAGTCTCTGCTCCTACAGATGACTTGCCTGCTGCTGCCTCTCCTCCTACTCTAATTCCCTCTTCTCCAGTTCCATCCACCATTCTAATTCCATCCACCATTCAAATTCCATCCACCATTCAAATTCCATCCACCATTCAAATTTCATTCACCATTCAAACTCCATCCACTATCATCATCTCCAGCCCTTCTCCAACATCAATACCATCTCCAATTCCAACTGTCACAGAAGAACCATTCCATCCATTATATTCCTACCCTCAACCAGATAATGAAACATCCACAATTCCATCCTTCAATCTTATTGATGATTCCTTCATGGATGACTCACCCTCCTCTCCTCCTGAGCTACCGTCCTCATCAACATCTTACCAGGAACTTCTACAAGTGATCATTGATCAACCCACCTTCACACCATCTATCTCAATCCCATTGTCTTCCCTCACCACTTTACCCACACCTCAACCATCTCTTCCCCAATACACTAGCTCTCCACTACCATCACCAATAGCTCCACCTTCATCCTCTACCTCTGCTCCAGTCCCTGTTGAGCAAGTAGATCTTCTAGCCCTAGCTGACAGGATATATGGATTGCTAGCCCCCAGGCTATCTCTTCTATTGGAGACCTCCTTGGCTCCATTACTTGAGTCAGTGGCAGCCCTTTCTGCCAGGCTATCATCTCTTTTCCCTCAGGCAATCCCTTCAGCAGTGTGCCTTGATCCAGCCTTATCTGAATCTAGGCAGGGGGAGATGCCTTATGAAGTGAGCTTGCCTGCTATTTCCTCAGTTAGTGTTGCTGCTACTGCTGCTGTTCTTCAAGCTCCAGTTCCACCTCCAGTTGTCTTCCCAGTGGACATCAGGTCCTTACTTTCAGCATTTGATTCAGCCTAGTTCAGTTGTCTTCCAGAGAGAGTTGCTGTCCAGCCCCCAGAGGATCTCTCCAAGGCCCTTGTGCCCTTCTCATGTTGTGATACCAGCATTATAACTTCTTTTGTCAATTAAGTATATGCTGCTGCTGTTCCTGCTGCTGCTGTAAATAATGATGCTACTGTTGTTCCAGTTTCTGATGATATCCTTATGACAGAGGCACATGATTTTGAGCCTTCTGTGTTTGCTGATGATATTCCTGATGTTGCTGATATTGTTGTATCTGAAACTGTTGCTGCCCCAACTTCTGCTGATATTACTGCTGCCATACCTTCTAAGAGTGCTGCTCCAGAACCTTCTGTGTCTGTTGCTACTGCTTCTGCTTCAACTTCAATTGCTACAAGTGTTGTATCTGCTGCTCCAACCACTGCTGTTTCATCTGCTTCAACCCAGCTTCAGAAAGAATTGATGAAAAATATTGATGCTCTATATGATGAGCAAAGTTCTGAAAGTGATGAATTCAAGAATGACTTTGATGACTACTCTGCCACTATTGCCAGAAAGAGAAAGGCAAGGAGCAAAGCCATGAAAAGAGTACCTCCAGCCAAAGTCAAGGACAATAATGACATTCAATACTATATTCTTCATGACTGCCCCATAACTGAGCACTGGATGCAGTATTCAAAGAACCAACTTAAAGCCATGAAGAAAAAGAGGAAGTATGAAAAAGGATCTTCCCGGTTTCACCATTCTCATCCTCCTCCACAACCTCCTCCTGATGCAGGTGCAGGTGGAAGCTCAGGTGCTCAACCTCATGCTAAAAGCCAAACCCCCTATCAGCCACATGCAAGATCTTATCATAGGGGAAGCCAGTCTAGAGGTTCTCAATCCAGAAGAGGAAACTATAGAGGAAATCAAAGGGAAGTCCAAGTTTATTCAAAAAGTTATTAAAGGCAACATCCTTACTCCAGGGAAGGACAAACCTTATCAGACACAACCTCAGGTCCTTTTCCCTATAAACTAAAGGAAGTAGTTTCATCCAGGCCTCCACAAGATAATCCATCCAATAGATATGAGCCACTAGTGCCATTTGAGGATCCTGAAAACAATCCAACTGCTTGGACTGCCAGGATGAAAGAGTTTGCTGCACTGGACCAAATTAAGAAAGCTAAATAGCAAGGCAGAGACTCTTCCAACATCACTACACTGTCTGAACAGAGAAAGAAAGATTTGGAAAGATATGCTTCAAACAAATTCTTTGATTTTTGATAGATATATGGAGCTGCATCCTGAAGCTGTAGTTCCAAGACCCAAACAACAAACCTCTTTAGGTGTAGCAGATGACACAAGATCCAAAAAGAAATCTCTTAACCCCAATAGAGAAATCAAACTTATAAAGAGCAAGGAGAAGAAATAACTATGTAAGGTGACAATCATTTTGACTTCTGATTTCTGTCTGGGATGATATATATCTGTGGTTCTGCTATGTCCTGCTTATTGTTTTTCTGTATTGTTGCTTTGCATGTTGTTATTTAAGTTTTCCAAATTCTGTAAATAGTAATCCTAACCCAAATAGGGGGAGATTGTTGGAACACCCTATTACTAATTTGGGTCAGGATCACTATGTCTCTAGGAAACCTGTTTTTGACCTCCAGTACAGATCTAAAGGTCAATTAGAATTGAGTCTAAGAGTTAGAAGTCTAGGTTTGGAAGCTGCCCTCAAGACCAAGGATTTTTTGTTTGAAGACTAAGTCTTATCGTCGAGCTCAGTACGACGAATCGACGAACTCCATTCGACGATCGCTGAGCTCAACTTCAACAAATCGTCGAACTCTATTCGATGATCTGCGAGCTCAGTTCGACGATATTGACTCAGTATTGGTTCTCTATCTCTGAGCTCAGTTCAACGATCTTTGAGCTCAGATCGACGATTTCTGTTGTTGTATAAGTCCAAATCGCTGAGCTCAGTTCGACGATAGCAAAGCTCAGTTCGACGTTTTCTGATGAGTTAAAGGATTCTCTAGATTCAAATTCAGGACAGTTAAGGAGTTATTCAGCAATTAATTTAGAAGATTTTCTAGCCGTTTTCATTTATTCTGGACCAAAATCCACATAGTCTTCTCAGCTGCTCTGAGAAAGAGAAGACTTCCATAACTCTCTCATCCCCATCTCTGTAAAGGGTTTTTCAAACTCCCTTCAAAAGTTTGAGCTTTGTTTTTGAGCACCTTGTTAAAAACTCATTGGTGGCAAGACACATGATCAAAAAATCTGATTTGGTTTTTGAGCACCTTATCAAAAGCTCATTGGTGCCCAGGATACCTGATCAACTCATCCTGCAGTGTATTCCTACTTAGGGTGGTAGAAGAGTGGATGTACCCAAGTTTAGGGGAACCACTATATCTCCTTGTGTCTTCTGGCTTGCTTGTCTTTATCTTTTGTTTCTGGCTGTTATTATTTTGTGATTAGTTTAGATCTGTGATTAACTTCTGTTGTAGGTTACTTTGTGATTAGATTTAATAGTTGCTTCCCTGTTAACTCAGATTACAACAATTGTTGTAAAAAGTTTTCAAGCACCATATACTCTATTCACCCCCCCTCTAGAGTATATCAGATCTAGCTGCACTTTCAGACTTTTATTTTGGTGGGTGAAGCAAGGCTGTGGTGGGATGAGTTGGAGTTTCATCTCTTAGTGGGAAGGCAGCTTGCTGATGTGCCTATGGAGGAATTTTCTAGGTTGTTCCTAGCCAGATTTGTACCGTCTGCTCAGAAGTTGGAGATGGAGAATCAGTATCTTGGGCTGACTCAGGGAGCCAGAAGCATGGACGAGTATCTTCATGAGTTCACACGGTTGGGTCGTTATGCTGGTGCTATGTTTATGGAAGAAGAACGGAAGACCAACCGGTTTTATGAGGGTCTACGTGGCGACCTACAGTTACAACTTGTTGGGCCTAAGGCGCAAGGCTTCCTAGCCTTGGTCAATTCGGCCCGTTCGTTGGAGAAGGTCGTTAAGAAAGTTCAAGAGAAGAAGGACTCATGAGAAAATAAGGTAGAGTTCAAAGTGCCTAGTTCCAAGTCAGGATTCCGCAGATGGAACAAGAAGCGGAGGACTTCGAACACAGCCCCTTTGGCTGATGCATTGGGGGCAACTACAAGTCGAGTCCCAGGGGCTTGCTACAACTGCGGGAAGACGAGGAATTTTGCTCGGGAGTGTTGGAGCTGACATTCAAAGTCCGAGAGGAAGTCTGGAGCGACTTATGAGGAGAAAGGGAAGGCGGTGGAGTCAATCATGTCCCATCATACTCCAGCCCAGCCTAGAATCTACAACCTTGGTCTGCAAGAGGCCATAAAGCAGGCGGACGTGGTGACAGGTATGAGTTAAATTGCAGTGGTTTAACTTTTATAGTTGTTACCTTCGTATTTGTTAACTTACTTTTGTTGGTGCTAGGCTTTGTGTTGATCTTTGAGTTTCCGGCGAGAGCCCTGTTTAATACGGGAGCATCGCATTCCTTCTTGTCCGAAAAATTCATATATAGCTTTGTGTTGCCCAATGGGTGCTCAATGCGCGGATAGGGTCTGCATTGTGAAGATTCGGATGGGAGATCAGGAGTTTGATTTGCGGGCGTTGGTTCTACGGTTAGTGGAGTTCGACGTAATATTTTGTATGGATTGGCTCTCGGAGCAGGGTGCATGCATTGATTGCAACCGTAAGGAAGTTAAGTTGGGTCTGAACAATGATCGGGAAACTACTTTTACGGGCATGAGGGGGGGGGGGTAAGATTTTGATGTCATCCCTTCAGGTGTTCAAGGCAGTTTGGTCTGGGGCAGAGCTGTTTGTCACTCTATTGCAGACTTCGACGCCTAAGCCAAGTCTTGAAAGTATTCCAGTTGTGTCCGAATATCCTGATGTGTTCCCAGATGATCTCCCAGGAGCCCCTCCTCAGCGGGAGATTGATTTTACCATTGAGCAGGTACCGGGTGCCAAACCGATGTCACGCTCTCCAAATAGGATAGCGCCACGAGATATGGCAGAGTTGAAGGTGCAACTGCAAGAGTTGCTAGAGCAATGATATGTGCGTCCAAGTTCGTTGCCTTGGAGCGCACCAGTTCTCTTTGTTAAGAAGAAAGATGGGAGCTTGCGGCTTTGTATCGACTACCGGGAATTGAACAAGCTTATGGAAAAGAATAAGTATCTGATTCCGAGGATTGACGATCTATTTGATCAGTTGGTTGTTTCAACGGTGTATTCGAAGTTAGATCTGAAGTCCGGTTACTGCCAGTTGAGGATAAGGGAGAGCGACATCCCAAAGACAGCATTCAGTACGCGGTTTAGGCATTACGAGTTCAAGGTCATGCCGTTTGGGTTGACGAATGTGCCATCCGTATTTATGGATCTGATCAACAGGACATTCAGAGAGTACCTGGATCGTTTCGTGATAGTATTTATCGATGATATCCTGGTGTACTCGCAGTGCGAGGAGGATCACTACAAACATCAGCACATGGTGTTGGAGACATTGAGGGGGAATCAGTTGTATGCTAAGTTCTCGAAGTGTGAATTCTGGTTATCCTCGATAGCGTTCCTTGGTCATGTTGTTAGTGGAGAAGGGATAGCTGTGGATCCGGCGAAGATAATGGCAATACGGGAGTGGCCTACTTTGACTACGGTGGCGGAAGTCCGGAGCTTTTTGGGGCTTGCCGGCTACTATATGCGCTTCGTAGAGAACTTTTCGCTGATAGCACTTCCACTCATGATGTTGACAAGGAAGGATCAAAAGTTTGTGTGGTCTCCGGAATGCGAACAGGCTTTTGAAGAGTTTAAGAGGCGGTTGACCACGGCGCCTATTTTATGTTCGCAAGTTGGAACCGAAGGGTTCGAGATCTATAGTGATGCTTCGGGCAATGGTTTGGGATCTGTTCTGTTACAGCATGAGAGAGTGATAACCTATGGTTCACGATAGTTGAAGGTTCACGAGAGAAATTATCCGGTCCACGACTTAGAGTTAGCGGCCTTGATATTTGCTCTAAATCTTTGGAGGCACTACCTGTACGGTGTGAAGGTCGATATTTACACCGATCATAAGAGCTTGAAGTACCTGTTGGACCAAAAGGATCTGAATATGAGGCAGCGGAGGTGGATGGAGTTCTTAGGGGACTACACCTTCAAGATACTTATGTTCCTGGGAAGGGAAATGCAGTGGCGAATGCGTTGAGTCGCAGGACTCCGGCGCAGGCCAACTGGTTATCGGTACATGATGAGAGATTGGTCCATGAGTTGGATGCTTTGGAGATATCTTGCGTCGACAAGCAATCTAGTGCTGAGGCGAAACTATTTTGGACAGAGGTGTAGTGTAACCTAGCTAATATTGTTCGGAGGGCTTTGGTTCAGGATAACAGCATGAAACCGATCTTGGAAGAATCTTTGGATGGGTCAAATTCCCAGTTTACTGTTGAGGATGGGTTGTTAAGGAAGGACGGTCACCTATGCGTTCCTAGTGCGGATAAACTTCGGGAGGAGTTGATGTATGAGGCTCATCATACGAAGTACTCAATCCATCCGGGAAGCACGAAGATGTATAGAGACATGAAGAAATTATTCTGGTGGCCGGGTTTGAAGAAGGATGCAGCACTTTATGTGGCCAAGTGTCGTACATGTGCATTGGTGAAGGCGGAATGCCAGAAACACGGAGGTTTCTTGAAGTCTCCACCTATCCCAGAATGGAAATTCGATGACATATCTATGGATTTTGGCATGGTTTTCCTAAGTCACAGAAGGGAAACGATGCCATTTGGGTGGTCGTAGATAGGTTGACAAAGGTGTCGCACTTTATTCCGGTCAGGAAGGAAGATCCGGTGGAAAAGTTAGCCAAACTCTACGTGGAGAATATTGTACGATTGTATGGTGTGCCCCGCAGTATTGTTAGTAACCGAGATGGATGCTTTACGTCGAAGGATTTGAGGTTGGTGCATAGTATGTTGGGAACTAAGCTAAGTTTTAGCACAGCCTTTCATCCACAGACAGATGGTCAGACCGAGAGGGTCAACAGGACTATGGAGGACATGCTTCGCATGTGCGTCCTAGATTTCAGAAAGCAATGGGAGGATCACATGTACATGGTGGAATTTGCGTACAACAATAGCTTTCAGGCAAGTATTGGAATGACGCCTTTCGAGGCCTTGTACGGGAGGAAGTGTCGTACGCCGTTGTCTTGGTTGGAGGCAGGCGAATCGAAGTTGTATAAACGTCAAGCGGTGGAAGACGCCACTTCAATGGTGCGTACAATTCAGTAAAGGTTGAAGATCGCTCAGGATAGACAGTCAAAGTACTATAACGCCAAGCATACGAATGTGGTGTTCAATGTTGGTGACATGGTGTATCTAAAAATCAAGCCGTTCAAGGGTGTATGGTGGGTTCGACGCTTGAAGAAGTTGAGTCTTAGATACCTTGGACCATTTGAAATCCTGGAGCGTGTTGGCGAGGCGGCGTATAGATTGGAGCTATCGGTGGAGTTGAGTGGGCTACATGACGTGTTCCACGTGTCGGTGTTGCGTAAGGCAGTGCAAGAGCCTTCGCAGATCATTGCGGATAATCAAGTACCAGTTGATTATGAGTTGACCACAAGGGTCAAGCCAATATGTATTGAAGATGTTGCAGTCAAGCGACTCCGCAATAAGGAAGTTCGCATGGTTAAAGTCCGATGGGATAATTGCGGACGTGAGGAGCATTCTTAGGAGCGAGAACAAGCTATGTTGGAGGAATACCCCGAGATATTCCACTCAGGTATTATTTAGATTGGTGTACCTTTACTTAATTTCGGGACGAAATTCCTTAAGTGGGGGAGATTTGTAACACCCCGAAAATTGTATTTGAGTCGGTCGCGAAAAAGGGCATTTTTGGTGCCTGTATAGGGGTACACGGCCTAGGACACGGGCGTGTCCAAGGCCGTGTCTAGCTGGTGTTTTTGGCCGTTGTCATCCCGAGAAGGACACGGCTAGAAACACAGCTAAGTGACATGGGCGTGTCATTTGACACGGGCGTGTGCCTACCCGTGTCCCTACCCGTATTCTTTTGGGTCGTGTCCGATGCTGTGGCGGTTATGCGTGACACGCCCCCAAACACGGGCGTGTCCATGAACCCGACACGGGCGTGTCAGGTGAAACACGGGCGTATCTTTGCCCGTGTGTCTTTCCTCCGTTCGACTATCGTGCCTGGAGCGAGGCTCACGACCTGGGACACGGCCGTGTGCCAAGCCGTGTTCGGCCCAGGTCTGGAGATTTTTGAACGGATCTGAGCCGTTTGTTTTCTTTAATTAATATCCAACGGCCCAGATGGTTTCCTGCACTATTAAGGCCGGGAATAGGGGAGTTAATCCTTCATTTCTCTCCAACCATTCTCTCTCTCAAGGAGTTGGAAAGAGGAGGAAAAAGGAAGGGATTCCGGCCGCCAGCGGAGCATCGGAGCACCGTTTCGAAATCTGAGAGCGGATCTGTGGAGGAAAGTTCGTTGCAAAGATTTCCATCCGTGTAGTTTTTTCCATGGCGCCAAAGCGGACTACAAGGGTAACGATTCTCTACTCGAGCATGTGAAGCTCTTTCTTTCTGCATAGGGAATCCCGCTCCCGCGAGTTTGTGGTAAGTGTGTGGTGTTCCTTGGGGTTGATGTGAATAGTCCCCCTTGTACTGCATATAGAGTCCGGAATCGTAAGTACCGGCATATGCATTGTGTGCGAAGCCTACCCGGACGTGTATTGTCTGGATCAGTGATGTTTCATTTGATATGTTTTGCTGGAGAAGACTCCGTGCTTTGGGTTTTTGGGTTTCTATGCGGTAGATTGCAGCAGGGATCCTTGGAGGTTAGCTCCAAGGTGCACCCGGAAAACTGAGCGGAATCATTGTTATGCTGACTTGGCGGTCTGGGAACCAGCCTTGAACATAACTGGGTTATGTAATTATTTGGAAATGTTGGGATCCAAGAGAAGCTTGGCTCGTGCGTACGTCTTAATGTGAACTACGCGGTTGAGCAACGGGCAAGTGGAATTGGACCTAGGCTATGTCGTTCGGTGCGAGAGACCCGAAAAGGGGACTCGCCATTGGCATAGTCGGGATCCTTAGACTAGACAGGGTCAGAAAGGCTAAATTGCACACTTGGTTGCCATCTTTGGGATGGTGGTGAAGACACTGATATGTCAGGATTCACCGTTAATGTGCCCTGAGTGCACGGGGTGTTTGGCCATGCGAGCCTACACCTGTGGCGAAATATATAGTTGCACTTTATTATTTAGCCGGGCTAATGTTATGCAGGGAAAGAGCACCGCCGTACCGAGTAAGGGGCGGGGTCGTTATAATTTGGTCAGCTTTTGGCTGACCGTTGCTTTGTTTGCCACCGTGCGGTGGAATTGTGCTTGCAGGTGCTGCGGAGCCGAGTACCAAATAGCGGGCTGGAGCCCATGATGTTGTGCTGGCCCTAGAAGGCCAAAGCGAATAGTTGTTTTTATTTTGTCACGTGTGGCCGGCCTGCGAGCTGATATATGCAAGACATGTTTTATTAAGTGAACATTTGTAAGGCCATAAGGCCATGTTTCCTTTTCAGTGTATTTGGGTTCATTCCTGTGGTTGTGGTCGTGGACATTCATATATATTGGATTTAAGATTTGGGTTCTTTCAATTTTAAAAGCTTCCGCTAGAATGCTCTGTGTAGGACGTGTAGTTTTAATTGGATAGTTTGAATATTCTTATGTAACCCTTCCGACTGTCTGTGGTATATGGCGTCGGGTTCCAGCTGGACCTTCTGTTATATGTCATGTGACAGATGGGGGTGTTACAATTTGGTATCAGACTTCTGGTTACGGTCAATATTAAATGAATTCGTGGGAGAATTCTTTTAAGGGGTGGCGAGCACATGTGTGGGTCATCGTTATAACATCAAAAAGAACCCATGAATGTCCACTTAGGAATGAAAAATACACTTATTTTGTGGAATCTGAGTGTTCAAATGATTGCTTTTAGCAATTTGTTTATCGACTAATCGTGTGTCTTTACTACTTTAGGCAGCTAGGAGCGGTGCTGGTCACTCAGAGCGTCCGCAATCAGCGGAAAGTAGTGGACCAAGGGACGTGCCTACAACACCTCCTTCAGCGAAAACCATCAGGATGGTGGCTGAAGTCGTGTTTGTAATGATAAATGCCCAACCTGTAGGGCAAATGCGTCACACACCTCCTACGAATGAGCAAGAACCGGTTAGGGCGGCAGAGCTGAGAGTGGTGCAGCGCGCGGCAGTTGATCTGGTAGAGCCGAGGAGAGCTACGGAGAAGCAGCTTAAGCATGTAATAGGCTTTAATCCTCCGAGGTTCGATGGCGTTGGAACGCCAGCTCAAGCTGAGGACTGGCTCTCTTCGATATAGAGGGTTCTGATAGCCATGTTAACTGAGGAGTGGCAGAAGACCACCATAGCGACTTTTCTTTTGGTGAGTGAAGCGAGGCTGTGGTGGGATGAGTTGGAGTTTCATCTCTTAGTGGGAAGGCAGCTTGCTGATGTGCCTATGGAGGAATTTTTGAGGTTGTTCCTAGCCAGATTTGTACCCTCTGCTCAGAAGTTGCAGATGGAGAATCAGTATCTTGGGCTGACTCAGGGAGCCAGAAGAGTGGACGAGTATCTTCATGAGTTTACACGATTGGGTCGTTATGCTGGTGCTACGTTTATGGAAGAATAACGGAAGACCAACCGGTTTTATGAGGGTCTATGTGGCGACCTATAGTTACTACTTGCTGGGCCTAAGGCGCAAGGCTTCATAGCCTTGGTCAATTCGGCCCGTTCATTGGAGAAGGTCGTTAAGAAAGTTCAAGAGAAGAAGGACTCAGGAGAAAAGAAGGTAGAGTTCAAAGTGCCTAGTTCCAAGTCAGGATTGCGAAGATGGAACAAGAAGTGGAGGACTTCGAACTCAGCCCCTTCGGCTGATGCGTCGGGGGCAACTACAAGTCAAGTCCCAAGGACTTGCTACAACTGCGGGAAGACGGGGAATTTTGCTCGGGAGTGTTGGAGCAGACGTTCAAAGTCCGAGAGGAAGTCTGGAGCGACTTATGAGGAGAAAGGGAAGGCGGTGGAGTCAACCGCGTCCCATCATGCTCCAGCCCAGCCTAGAATCTATAACCTTGGTCTGCAAGAGGCCATAAAGCAGACGGACGTGGTGACAGGTATGAGTTAACTTGCAGTGGTTTAACTTTTATAGTTGTTACCTTCGTATTTGTTAGCTTACTTTTGTTGGTACTTGGCTTTGTGTTGATCTTTGAGTTTCCGGGGAGAGCCCTGCTTGATACGGGAGCATCGCATTGCTTCTTGTCCGAAAAATTCATATACGGCTTTGTGTTGCCCAATGGGTGCTCAATGCGTGCGGATAGGGTCTGCATTGTGAAGATTCGGATGGGAGACCAGGAGTTTGATTTGCGGGCGTTGGTTCTACCGTTAGTTCTACCGTTAGTGGAGTTCGACGTAATATTCGGTATGGATTGGTTCTCGGAGCATGGTGCATGCATTGATTGCAACCGTAAGGAAGTTAAGTTGGGTCTGAACACTGATCGGGAAACTACTTTTGCAGGCATGAAGGGGGCGGGTAAGATTTTGATGTCAGCCCTTCATGTGTTCAAGGCAGTTCGGTCTGGGGCAGAGCTGTTTGTCACTCTAGTGCAGACTTCGACGCCTAAGCCAAGTCTTGACAGTATTCCAGTTGTGTCTGAATATCCTGATGTGTTCCCAGATGATCTCCCAAGAGCCCCTCCTCGGAGGGAGGTTGATTTTACCATTGAGCTAATACCGGGTGCCAAACCGGTGTCACGCTCTCCATATCGGATAGCGCCGCGAGAGATGGCGGAGTTGAAGGTGCAACTGCAAGAGTTGCAAGAGCAAGGATATGTGCGTCCAAGTTCGTCGCCTTGGAGTGCACCAGTTCTCTTTGTTAAGAAGAAATATGGGAGCTTGCGGCTTTGTATCGACTACCGGGAATTGAACAAGCTTACAGAAAAAAATAAGTATCCGATTCCGAGGATTGACGATCTATTTGATCAGTTGGTTGGTTCAATGGTGTATTCGAAGTTAGATCTGAAGTCCGGTTACTACCAGTTGAGGATAAGGGAGAGCGACATCCCAAAGACAGCATTCAGTATGCGGTTTGGGCATTACGAGTTCACGGTCATGCCATTTGGGGTGACGAATGCGCCATCCGTATTTATGGATCTGATGAACAGGACGTTCAGAGAGTACCTGGATCGTTTCGTGATAGTATTTATCAATGATATCCTGGTGTACTCGCAGTGCGAGGAGGATCACTACAAACATCTGCACATGGTGTTGGAGACGTTGAGGGGGAATCAATTGTATGCTATGTTCTCCAAGTGTGAATTCTGGTTATCCTCGATAGCGTTCCTTGGTCATGTTGTTAGTGGAGAAGGGATAGCTGTGGATCCGGCGAAGATAGTGGCAATACGGGAGTGTCCTTCTTTGACTACGGTGGCGGAAGTCCTGAGCTTTCTGGGGCTTGTCGTATACTATAGGCGCTTCGTAGACAACTTTTCACGGATTGCACTTCCACTCATGATGTTGACAATGAAGGATCAGAAGTTTGTGTGGTCTCCGGAGTGCGAACAGGCTTTTGAAGAGTTGAAGAGGCGGTTGACCACGGCGCCTATTTTATGTTCGCCAGTTGGAACCGAAGGGTTCGAGATCTATAGTGATGCTTCGGGCAATGGTTTGGATTGTGTTCTATTACAGCATGGGAGAGTGATAGCCTATGGTTCACTATAGTTGAAGGTTCAAGAGAGAAATTATCCGGTCCACGAATTAGAGTTAGCGGCCGTGATATTTGCTCTAAAGCTTTGGAGGCACTACCTATACGGTGTGAAGGTCGATATTTACAACGATCATAAGAGCTTGAAGTACCTGTTGGACCAAAAGGATCTGAATATGAGGCAGCGGAGGTGGATGGAGTTCTTAGGGGACTACACCTTCAAGATACATTATGTTCCTGGGAAGGGAAATGTAGTGGCGGATGCGTTGAGTCGCAGGACTCCGGCGCATGCCAACTGGTTATCGGTACATGATGAGAGATTGGTCCATGAGTTGGAGGCTTTGGAGATATCTTGCGTCGACAAGCAATCTAGTGCTGAGGCGAAACTGTTTTGTACAGAGGTGCAGTGTGACCTAGCTGATAGAGTTTAGAGGGCTTTGGTTCAGGATAACAGCATGAAACAGATCTTGGAAGAATCTTTGGATGGGTCAAATTCCCAGTTTGTTATTAAGGATGGGTTGTTAAGGAAGGACGGTCGCCTATGCATTCCTAGTGCGGATAATCTTCGGGAGGAGTTAATGTATGAGGCTCATCATACCAAGTAATCAATCCACCCGGGAAACACGAAGATGTATAGAGACATGAAGAAATTATTCTGGTGGCCGGGTTTGAAGAAGGATGTAGCACTTTATGTGGCCAAGTGTCGTACATGTGCATTGGTGAAGGCGGAATGCCAGAAACCCGGAGGTTTCTTGAAGTCTCCACCTATCCCAGAATGGAAATTCGATGACATATCTATGGATTTTGTTCATGGTTTGTGTAAGTCACAGAAGGGAAACGACTCCATTGGGTGGTCGTAGATAGGTTGACAAAGGTGTCGCACTTTATTCCGGTCAGGAAGGAAGATCCGGTGGAAAAGTTAGACAAACTCTATGTGGAGAATATTGTACGATTGCATGGTGTGCCCCGCAGTATTGTTAGTGACCGAGATGGACGCTTTACGTCGAAGGATTGGAGGTTGGTGCATAGTATGTTGGGAACTAAGCTAAGTTTCAGCACAGCCTTTCATCCACAGAAAGATGGTCAGACCGAGAGGGTCAACAGGACTATGGAGGACATGCTTCGCATGTGCATCCTAGATTTTGGAAAGCAATGGGAGGATCACCTGTACATGGTGGAGTTTGCATACAACAACAGCTTTCAGGCAAGTATTGGAATGGCGCCTTTCGAGGCAATGTACGGGAGGAAGTGTCGTACGACGTTGTCTTGGTTGGAGGCAGGCGAATCGAAGTTGTATAAACGTCAAGCGGTGGAAGACGCCACTTCAATGGTGCGTACAATTCAGGAAAGGTTGAAGATCACTCAGGATAGACAGTCAAAGTACTATAACGCCAAGCATAGGAACGTGGAGTTCAATGTTGGCGACATGGTGTATCTAAAACTCAAGCCGTTCAAGGGTGTATCGCGGGTTCGACACTTGAAGAAGTTGAGTCCGAGATACCTTGGACCATTTGAAATCCTGGAGCGTGTTGGCAAGGCGGCGTATAGATTGGAGCTGTCGGTGGAGTTGAGTGGGTTGCATGACGTGTTCCACGTGTCGGTGTTGCGTAAGGCAGTGCAAGAGCCTTCGCATATCATTGCGGATAATCAAGTACCAGTTGATTATGAGTTGACCACAAGGGTCAAGTATGTACGTATTGAAGATGTTGCAGTCAAGCGACTCCGCAATAAGGAAGTTCGAATGGTTAAAGTCCGATGGGATAATTACGGACGTGAGGAGCTTTCTTGGGAGCGAGAACAAGCTATGTTGGAGGAATACCCCGAGTTATTCCACTCAGGTATTATTTAGATTGGTGTACCTTTACTTAATTTTGGGACGAAATTCCTTAAGTGGGGAGATTTGTAACGCCCCGAATATTGTATTTGAGTCGGTCGCGAAAAAGGGATTTTTTGGTGCCTGTATAGGGGTACACGGCCTAGGACATGGGCGTGTCCAATGTCGTGTCTGGCTGGTGTTTTTGGTCGTTTTCATCCCGAGAAGGACACGCTAGAAACACGGCTAAGTGACACGGGCGTGTTCCTACCCGTGTCCCTACCCGTGTTCTTTTGGGTCGTGTCTATTGCCGTGGCAGTTATGCGTGACACGCCCCCGAATACGGGCGTGTCGATTAACCCGACACGGGCGTGTCAGGTGAGACACGGGCGTGTCTTTGCCCGTGTGTCTTTCCTCCGTTCGACGAACGTGCCTGGAGCGAGGCACACGGCCTGGGACACGGCCGTGTGCCAAGCCGTGTTCGGCCCAGGTCTGGAGATTTTTGAACGGATCTGAGTCGTTCGTTTTTTTTAATTAAGATCCAACGGCCCAGATGGTTTCCTGCTCTGTTAAATCCGGGAATAAGGGAGTTAATCATTCATTTCTCTCCAACCATTCTCTCTCTCAAGGAGTTGGAAAGAGGAGGAAGAAGGAAGGGATTCTGTCCGCCAGCGGAGCATCGGAGCACCGTTTCGAAATCTGAGAGCGGATCTATGGAGGAAAGTTCGTTGTGAAGATTTCCATCCGTGTAGTTTTTTCCATGGCGCCAAAGCGGGCTACAAGGATAACGATTCTCTACTCGAGCATGTGAAGCTCTTTCTTTATGCATAGGGAATCCCGCTTCCGCGAGTGTGCGGTGAGTGCGTGGTGTTCCTTGGGGTTGATGTGAATAGTCCCCCTTGTGTTGCATATAGAGTCCGGAATCGTAAGTACGGGCATAGATATTGTGTGTGAAGCCTACCCGGACATGTATTGTCTGGATCGGTGATGTTGCATTTGATATGTTTTGCCGGAGAAGACTCTGTACTTTGGGTTTTCGGGTTTCTACGCGGTAGATTGTAGCAGGGATCCTTGGAGGTTAGCTCCAAGGTGCACCCGAAAAACTGAGCGGAATCGTTGGTCTGCTAACTTGGCGGTCTAGGAACCTGCCTTGAACATAACTGGGTTATGTAATTGTTTGGAAATGTTGGGATCCGAGAGAAGCTTGGCTCGTGCGTACGTCTTAATGTGAACTACGTGGTTGAGCAACGAGCAAGTGGAATTGGACCTAGGCTATGTGGTTCGGTGTGAGAGACCCGAAAAGGGGACTGGCCGTTGGCATAGTCGGGAGCCTTAGACTAGACAGGGTCAGAAAGGCTAAATTGCTCACTTGGTTGCTATCTTTGGGATGGTGGTGAAGACACTGATATGTCAGGATTCACCGTTAATGTGTCCTGAGTGCACGGGGTGTTTGGCCTTGCGAGCCTACACCTGTGGAGAAATATATAGTTGCACTTTATTGTTTAGCTGGGCTAATGTTATGCAGGGAAAGAGCACCGCCGTCCCGAGTAAGGGGCGGGGTTGTTATAATTTGGTCGGCTTTTGGCTGACCGTTGCTTTGTTTGCCACCGTGCGGTGGAATTGTGCTTGCAGGTGCTGCGGAGCCGAGTACCAAATAGCGGGCTGGAGCCCATGTTGCTGTACTGGCCCTAGAAGGCCGAAGCGAATAGTTGTTTTTATTTTGTCACGTGTGGCCGGCCTGCGAGCCGATGTATGTAAGACATGTTTTATTAAGTGAACATTTGTAAGGCCATAAGGCCATGTTTCCTTTTCAGTGTATTTGGGTTCATTCCTGTGGTTGTGGTCATGGACATTCATATGTATTGGATTTAAGATTTGGGTTTTTTCAACTTTAAAAGCTTCCACTAGAATGCTCTGTGTGGGACGTGTAGTATTAATTGGATAGTTTTAATATTCTTATGTAACCCTTCCGACTGTGTGTGGTATATGGCGTCGGGTTCCAGCTGGACCTTCTGTTATATGCCATGCGACAGATGGGGGTGTTACACATGGTGTGAAAAAGCTCAGCCCAAGGTATGTTGGGCCTTATATTATATTGGAAAGGATTGGCATGTTGGCCTATCGGTTGGAGTTACCTTCCGAGCTAGAGAACCTGCACGACGTGTTCCATGCGTCGTCGCTTCGGAAGGCGTTGTTGCAGCCCGATCAATACATCCCCACAACTGATGGTGTTGTGGCTTCTGATAGGTATGTGCGACTAGAGCCGGTGCGGATCGTGGATAGCGAGACAAGAAAGTTATGTCGCAAAAGTGTTCCCTTGGTGAAGGTGTTATGGTCTAATCATGGAAAGGAGGAATACACATGGGAGCCAATGGATTTGATGCAAAAACGCTATCCGGAGTTGTTTGCTCAAGGTATTTTTATTTAAAAGCATATCGTATTTTCTGTTATGCTTTTCTCCCCATAGCATAAGCCAGATTTCGGGGACGAAATCTTTTATTTTGTTTATAGGATTTGTAATGTCCCAAATCGCACTAGGCCCCACGTACGTGTTTTTGAGTTAGGATGGCTGACTTGGGTTCGAGGGAGTGCAGATAACTGGGCAGCACATGTGAATACGATTTGTATCACCCAAGTCATTGGTCAACACTTTGGTGTCAAGATGTTGACACACTGTGACAGGCTATCGACACCCAGGTTGAGGTGTCGACACACTGGTGTCGACACTGTGTATAGACACTCGCTGTGTCGACACACTGGAACCAGATGTTGACACAGTGTGTCGACACCCTGGGGTTGAGGTGTCGACACATTGGTGTCGACACCGTGTGTCGACACTCGCTGTGTCAACAGACTGGAACCAGGTGTCGACACCCTGGGGTCGAGGTGTCGACACACCGGTGTCAACACTGTGTGTCGACACATGCTCTGTTGACACACTGGAACCAGGTATCGACACAGTGTGTCGACACCCAGATGTTGTGGTGTCGAAGCTCTGGTATCGACACCATGATACAAGACACGGGCCGACCTGTGTGTGTGTGTGTGAGACAAGTATGACACGGGTAGAGACACGAGTGTGTCCATACCCGTGTATCATTGTGTCGAGTTAAGTCGAGGTGTATCCAGAGGAGGACACAGCCAGGGAACACGGTCGTGTCATATGGACACGGATTGGGACACGGGCGTGTCCCTACCCATGTCAAATAATGAACCGACACTGAAAACCGTTGTAACGCTTCGCGCAAGCAGGACACCGGCAGGGATACGGGCGTGTCCCTCCCGTGTCACTTTTCATATATAAGGGGAAGAGAAAACCCTAGCCATTTTCACTCCTCATTCCAGCCACTTTTCCTGAGAGAAGTTTCTGTAGAGAGGGAAAACTGCTGGAGCAAGTCCGAGAGGAGGAGAACCGCCGCCGCCGTGAAAAAGAAGATGTCTTCGAGAAGAGTTACACGATCTATGGCCGGAAATAGTGGAGATGCCAGAAATGAGGTGAGCTTCCTCCCCTCTCCATTGGTGCTAGATCTGTAGTTATCTAGGCGAGATGTCGAATCAAAAGAGTCTATACTTGTGAGATGGTGATTTCTCTAGGATGAGGCCGGTCTAGGGCTTGTGCTCTTGGTTAGTGGTGTCTTCAACCTCTCCAACCTTCTATGCGAAGATGGGGATGGTTTCGTGAAGAATCATGGACTCATGAGGGTGAATAAGGGAGGTGGAAATTTTGGAGTGATTTTGGAAGATCGACTTGGAGAGGAAGATGAACCGATGTCATTCATTCCTCTTTACGAAGCGTGGAGAATCTCTATTCAGCGTTCATCGAGCTTCTTGGCCATTTTCATGTAGGATGTGTCCAGATCTGGGCTTTCGACTAAACATGAAAGTTGACTCCCTTGAAAATACCTTTCGAACGAGTGATTGTACGTCTTCATGAGAAGTATGTAGCCACGGTAAAGTCTGAATGAACATGACGTCCGATAAATCCTGCATGCAGAAATTGTGTTCTGCACGCAGCGGACTTCAAGGCTGATTTCAAATAGGATACACTCAAATCTGGGTTGTGGGCTGAATACAAACGTTGTGACCCATTGAAAGACCTTTCCATTGAGGGGTTACACGGCTTCACCGGATCCCTATAGCTTCAGGAACCGCCGGTCGAAATTGCTGTCCAGATTTATTCTCCACTTAAATTCTAGGGTTTATATAATAAGAATTTGAATTCGGTGGAATCAATGTTACTAATTAACTCTAGATTCTGATGAACTATTTTATGCTGACCACCGTAGTGCTATGAATGATAAATCTTGTTAATTATATTTAATAAAACTGAATTGTGGAGAAAGCTTTATTGCATGATATGACTTGCTAAAATTGATAGATTATTATAAATGCGCACCATGTTTATAATATGATGAATGAAATGACTAGATACAAATTGGTAGAATATTATTTATGCGAATCATGCTGGTAATATGTTGAAATCATTTGGAATGACAAATATAAGTATAAACCATGGCCATGAGTATGTATGATGGTTAGAATGAAATGTACTAGTCCAATACTTAGAGCGTAGTCTCCCTACGAGTAGTATTGTGGAGGGATGTATGTGCGGCGTTGGCCATCACTAGTTGAGTTAATGTTGAAATGAGGTATAGATGGACGAATGGGTTTGGTCATCGGTGTTCACGTCCCGGGGCTCCTTCCGTGCAGAGTGGATGGTTGGGCAGTGTCCTCGTGCTTACTTCTGAGGCCCCTTCCATGTCACGGTGTTGTGGAATTTGCATGTAGTGTGAGTCGACAAGCAGTGTCGTAATCCTGGATTAAGTATAGTGTGGCAGATCTACGGGCTCGCCGATCGTCACACCGACGGGAGTTGACAGTTAGACTTTGGAAGGTTGGGCTTGCTCCTCGGTGTCTACGTCCCGGGGCTCCTTCCGTGCCTGGTGAACTGTTGGGCTTGGTCCTCGTGCTTACTTTCGAGGCTCCTTCCAGGTCACACAGGGTAAGTTCGGAGCTTGGTCCTCGATGCACATCTACCCGAGGCTCCCGCTGGACCATAGCACGCATGGGCTCCGCTGTTGTGTTCTTAGCGTTGAGGCGTACGGAGGCCTAGGTGAAGTAGTGTGGATACCCGCCTAGTAGTAGAGATGCCCGCTCTACTGTCACCGCCTGGCCACGGCGGTTGATGCCTGAGAGGTTAGCTACTTTCTCGAATAGTGGGAACTATAGTCTATATCGACATAGCAATTGCATGTGTGTGATCATGGGTGAGTCATTGCACAGTATACATAACATTTCATAACATTGCACAACAAGATCCTCATCGTATAAGTTTGTATGGGCAATCTTATGTGATGAGTTACTTTTATGTAACCCGATCCTTAACTTATAAGCTTGTATGGGCATCCTTATAAGTTAAGTTACTTTCCTGCTGTAGATACTTGTACTTGATAGTTTATTATTATTTATGTAGAACTTCTAGAGTAAATGTTATAAATCTTATTGTACCAATACCACCTGTTTGTACATGTTTTACTGTTTATAATACTTGTACCCTTATTCCTTTCTCCGCCGGTGCCGAGGAGTCGTCGGGGGAGCGGATGTGAAGGCACTTAGTCTTTTCGACTAACGGTTGCTACGTCTTCCTTTTTAGGAGGTCACCCCGCAGGTAGAGCAGCCGCAGACTTTGCAGCAGGACAGCCTGGCCAGGACGACAGGGCCTGATGTGACGGTGTCGTCGCTACCGTCGGTTACGGATGTGAGTGTCATGAGATTTTGATGTAGCCCGTTTGGGAAATTACTAGATGTACTCTGATATTTGTGGAAGCGTGTTTTATCTTCTCTCTTATTTGTTGTATTTGGACTATTGGCTTAGTGTGGATTTGACTTCTTCTTGCTTATATTATGGTTGGGTTGGCATGTTCATATTGATATTGATTGTAGCTGGCGGAATAGGCGACTTGTGGTACAGGTTAGCCCATGTGCTAACGCTACCGCAAGGCGGCTATTTCGGGCATAAGACCCCCCCTTCGTGCCGTGTTTTGGGATCCGGGAGGGGGGGTCTTACACTCGTACATGTTTTTATTGTGGGAAGTTGGGGCATATAGCCCCAAACTGTTGGCAAAAGAAGAGGAGCATCTCATATGACAAAAAGCATAAAGCAGTGGCTGAGTCTTCTGCATCCCGGACGCAACCTCGATGGCCTAACTTGTACGAGTCATAAAGCTCAATTGGTGCAATGCAGCCGCGAGTGTTTAACTTGGAACTTCAAGAGCCGATAAAAAGATTGTTGCAAAATCCGGCGGCTGAGCGAAAGTGAGAATAATGACTTGTATCGCCATGGGGATGTAACTAATGTTGTATATAAGGCAATGACTAATGCGATGGTTGTGTGCATATATGATAGATGTCCTGTTACATGTTGAAATGGTGGTGCACACTTGTGAAATGTAAGTGATCACTTGATTGTGAATTAGCTAGATGATGTGTTTGTTTTTCGATCACTTGATAAATTTTGTGGCTGCATGTGCATAGCTGGAAGTTAGGGATGTATGTATATGTTGTATGTGTTGATTTGTTTGTGCGATCGCCTTGTTGAGTGCTCGATTGCGATGGGTGCAACATGGAATGATTTTGTGGCTGATTGGAGTGAGCCAAATTTTGAGGACGAAATTTCTATGAAGGAGGGGAGGATTGTAACACCCCAAAGTCAATTTGGGTTCAGGCATGGGTGACACGGCCTGGGACACGGGCGTGTCCCAGGGCGTGTCATGTTTGGGTTGAGTAGTTGAGTGTGGAATTGAGGAAATTGAGTCGACGGAGGGAACACACCAGGTGACATGGGCGTGACCCATCTGACACAGGCGTGTCAGTGGGTATGTCCCCCTGGTCGATGAACAACGCTCGACGATCGTCGAGTATGGGGTACACGACCTGTGACATGGGCGTGTCACAGGGCATGTCCCACTGTGTCGAGCAGTCGACACTTTTCTCTCGAGTAGGTGGAAAAGTACTCGAGTAAAGGGGGGGTGACACGGCCGTGTCATCCCTGTGACACGGGCGTGTTCTATCTGGGTACTCAAGTAGTTGGTTTTCTCTCGAGTAAGTCCTCTCAAGTAGGTCTCGAGTGGGTTATACGCCCCGTGTCACGTGCGTGACTAGGCTGACACGGGCATGGCATGGGCGTGTCACCTTGTCGTAGATAAGTCAGAATAAGTCGATTCGTCTACCGCTTAAGGTACACGCCCTGTGACACTCGAGTGTCACAGGGCGTGTCGGGGCCGAAAGATGATATTTTAGAGATTTTGTGGCCATTCATTTCACTATCCTTAATCCAAGGGCTGGGCTCTGTCTAGGTGCGTATATGTCCGAGAGCTGAGAGCAATTCGCCTTTATCTTCATCTTCTTCTTCTCCATCTCATTTCAAGAGAGAGAAAGAGAAATGGAGAGCATAGGAAGGAAAAGGAGAAAGCAAAGCCAGCTGCTGAAGGAGCTGTGGAGTGCGGAACGAAGATCCGAGAGCAGATTTGTGATGGTAAAGCCGAGGCGGTGACTTCCATCCAGCTACTTCATGGCGACGAAGCGATCGTCAAGGGTAACAATCTCATTCTTGGACATCGAAGTCCTCTCTTTATGCATGTGTGTGGAATCCTCCACCAAGAGGTGGATTTCATAAGCGATTCCTGGGATGAGTCTACATCTAGAGCCGGAAGTATGGAGTACGACATAGGCATGTTGTGTGAAGCCCATTTGGATGGGTAGTCTGGATTGGTGATGTTCATGACTAAACCAGAGAAGACTCCGTGGATTTGATGTTATGAGATATATACTTTACTTTATTGGATGAATGAATGGGTATGTGATGTTGGTTATGGATACATGGAGGCTTTGAATAAGCTCCTGGTTGTAATGAGAGATCATTGGTAGCATGCACGGGAAGTGAGCACCCGTCCAGCTACACCACTAAGGTGGGTTGATCTAGATAGAGCAGGGATCGATGGGCGGCAGTGTCTGGGAAGAGAGCACACGGCTTGCTCCCCTTCAAAATGTGGGTCGATCTGGATTAGGTTGAGAGATCGATGGGTGGCAGTATCCGGGAAGCGAGCACCCGGCCTGTTTCACCACAATGTGTGGGTCGATCTGTTTTGGAAGGTAATGTTTAAGGTGCCCTGAGTTCACAGAGCATTGGGTGGATACCAACGTTTGTGATATGGTTATGGTTGTTAGATTGATATGGTTGTGGTTGCTAGCTTGATATGGTTGTGGTTGCTAGATTGATAGAGAGATTATGATATGGCAATGCAGATAGGGAAGGAACCACTTCACCGGGTAAGGGGTAGGATCGTTAGAAGTGGTCATATAAAGCTGACCGTCACTTTGTTTGCCGCTCTTAGGTGGATATGTGTTTGCAGGTGTTGTTGCTTGCATTGAAATGAACGGCATGGAAGGATTGCTGCTAAAGGCCCTTGAAGGTCGTGTACATGGTTGGATTTCATGTGTGGCCGGCCTGCGTGCCGATGTACGAAAATGTATTTGTGTAAAGCGAAACCTGTAAGGCCTTAAGGCCAATGTGTGTGAGTTGTATACATTCCTGGTTTGGATATATAAATGTATAGTTTATATAGTCGTGGACATTCATTGAGTTGAGTTCATGTTAACTTAAAATGCTGCGCTAGAATGTATTGAGTTAGGGTGCGAGTATATTTTGATTTTCACAAGTAATTCCGCCACCTGTCTGTGACATATGGCATGGGGCCCCGGCCGGACCCACCGCTATATGCCATGTGACGAGTGGGGGAGTTACAGGAGTACCATGCGAAGTCCCATGCTCGCACGCATAAAAATATAATAGAAGAAATTTCTAAGTATACAAAATAGTTTATACTTTTCACAATGCGTATCAACATTTTATTATTATTCAAAAATGGAATCATGGTGAATCATCCGGTCACACATAGGGAGAAAGTAGACTAATTGCTAGGCGAGAATTGCCAAAGATCGGGGCTCGGGATAACCTCCAAAGGAATCCACCAATGTCGGTGACCATATGCTTGCCCTTTCGCATTCTCTCCAAGGTACTAGTTTGGTTCACACACGAATCAGTAGGACTTTAGGTGAAGAGATGGGGCTTGGGTTTCGGTGAGGTAAACAAAGATAAACAGGAAGGCTAAACACCTAACCCAAATGAGCTATCATTAAAAGAATCTCTCTGCTAAGCAAAATACACGCGGGTACACCACACCCCTAGACTTAACTTTAACATATGGGTGTGTTCACCGCTTATTCCAAATATAATCACATTTCCAAAAAGATTTTATATTTAAACTTTTTCTTTTCACTTTTTTTTTCTTTACACATATTTTTCTTTTTTTTCTTTTTCTTCATTTTATTTTCACAATTCAGCAGATATAAACGCGGGAGCACTTCCATATTTTCACAAATAATAACACCACATCACATCCCAGAATGAAAATGCAAAACTCTAAAGCTAAACTTGGGTGTGCGACTAGGATTGGCTATGAGGTTTTGGTGAAATCATGGTGGAGCTGAATCAAAAGGAGGGGTCGTCACAACGGGGCAAGCGAGGATAAGACGTTAGGAATGGTACAAAGCTCAATCGGGCCAAAATTATGTCCTACATCACGCTCATGCGAGTGAACTAACCTATACCCATGATTCAAGAATAGCTTGGGGCAAGTTCTTAGCCAACGAGAAAGACTATCCATCCTCCCGACTCGAGTAATACGAACCTAACGGCCGTCTATACACATCCCTAAGCTACCGTTGGATTCACACCGGATTCACCAATTTTTGAGTAGAATAAAAAGTATTTACGCAATTATAAAAATATAAAACTAAAAGCATACAGAAAAATTAAATCTACTCTAATTTCTACATGAGACGAGAGCAGTTGACTAGAAACACGACAAGGTCAATATTTTACTCCTTCTCACAATCCTATGTTAGCACCATAATTTTCTCAAATCTAATGAAGAAATGAGTTTAACTCGCGACACACTAGCAGCTAAGCATTCGCTCAAGTGGGTGCAGTGGTGTGTGATGCAATGAACTAATCATAATAAATCTATAAAAGCTTCTAGTATGCACAAGAAATGTGCGTGTGTAATAGATAACAAATAATGGCTCTCCCCTAGACTTAAACTAAGCAACGCAGTATATGATATAGAAATTAAAATCATAAAGAGCTAAGGGAAGAGGTTACCCATGCTCAGCCAGTGAGCATACCAGAAGACGAGTGGAAGCCTGAAGCAGGTCCGCCATACGAAGAATCACAACCCCGTCAATGCGATTTGCCATGAATACGTGCAGGGGTGAACTCCGCAAAAACAAAAGAAAGCTATACAAAAAGAAATGCTAAAACTAAAATAGACATGAAAATAAAAGCATAGAAAATGAAAGATAAGTACGGGGGTTATTGTCATCCCAGCACGACTTATTCGGCTATGAAAAGGTTCTAGCTAATGGGCCTATGGAAGGAAAAATGCACAGCTAACTGGCCTAATATCCGTTGCGGTAGCAAGTACCGATACGGAGATAGACCAGTTACCCCTCTGCCTAAATAATCATACCTGCTCCTCGCTGGCAGAGGAAATAGGAAGTAAGAAGAGAAGGAGCGCTGGTACTCACTCTTCTCACCACAAGATGAATCCTTGCCTAGCAAGGTATCGTCTACTACAGGGAGAATGCAGGAGGAGAAAGCAATCAATGGAGCTTCCTCAACAGAGGAGGAATCAACCTCCTCGCGAGAGAGGATGCTATCATCGATGACTCGAGCTGAAAGCTCCAAGTCCTCCTGAAGCTCCTGCGGAGACTCAACTCGCCCAGGCTCAGGTAAGGAAGGGGGGTCAAGAAATAAAAGAGACGAAGAACATAAAGAAATAATCGGGGGATTGATCCCGGTTTAACTCCCCAAAGGCTGAGGTAGAAAAATATCGTCAGTAATGTCGACAATGCTACAAGGCTCGGTCGGATCCATAGAGGCCTCCACCAAGACTTGGACTTCCTCCTTCGGTATCGAGAGAGAAACCTCGACACCAGGAAGGTTGTCCTCCTCCATGGGAGTGGAAACAATCCATTTATCACAATCCTCAACTTGTGTTGCATTGTCGAAAATGTCATCAGATACGACTGAAGTAGAATGCACAAAAGGCAGAAGAACTTTGCTTGGATAAAAGTCAAGCGCAGGTTCCTCACAAAGAATCAGCTCCACGCTTGGAGATGTTTGCACTGGAGAGATGGGCTCAGCCACTTTGAAGCCTAGATCAGCCACACTTCTGGTGGTTGTGTCCACATAATTCCATTCAAAAAATGAAGGGAACAGGGACACATAACCAGATGATGAAGGTGTGCCCCGTGGGTAGGAGTCAGGATGATCCGGATGTCCGCCTCATCATCCTCTTCCATGACACGGAGGTACTTGACACAATCCTTCAGGATATGATCTGTTCTATGAAAATACAAACACTTTCTCCCATTACTCTGCGGTCCTTGTGGGGCCGGAGAGGAATAAGAGAATGGTGTATGTGGCGAGGACGATTTACCATAAGCTCGGGGCACAATGTTTGAAGGGCTGTACGAATACAACATCTCATGCATTGTGCACTGAGGCTTATGCTCAATATCTCTCGTAGGGCATTCATGGCTAGTGTGGGAAGGCTTTCCACACCAACGACATTGGGCATACGAATATCCCCACATGGTGTCAAAATAGCAGATTCAAAATAAATTGTTCAAATTACTAAATCCAAAAATATATTACTACAATTGCCTAAACAAACAAGAAGAAGGCAGGCAAAACAGAAATAGAACAAAACAAAAGTGATTTACAAAGGAAAAGGAAAGCAATCTCACATCTCCCTCTCCAGAAACTCACACGACTGTGTTCCCCGGCAACGGCGCCAAAAACCTGATGTTAAAGATCACGACAGTGAACCGGTTGCACAAGTAATATAAAATGGGTGAGTTTTCCCAAGTATCGATCTCTCAAGGAACACAGTATGGTGGAGTTAATTTCGAGGAGGACTTGAGATTGAAGTCTTTAGGTCGGAGTTAACTAAGGGGGGTTTTGATATTTGCGGAAAAAGAAAATAAAAGGCTAACAACTACTCCTATGCAACGCCACTATGTGATGCTTCGCCAGGCGGGATGGAAGACTAGTCGGGCCGCTATCACCGAATCGCTAGGCGGATGGACGAGTAGGCTTGCGGATGAGGTGGTTAGAACGGCGGAATGAGGGTCGAAAGTACCTCTTCGCTACGCACGCAACTAGCAATTGCTAGTGTGACAAGGGTGGATGGTGGCAGATGGAATATGCCGCACCTCAAGCAAATATAACGACAATACAAATCACAAAGACATGATTTAATATAAGCGTTTTACAACTAAGCGCACATCATTTATAAATAAAGTTTACAACAACACATAAACAACAATAAAGGAAGAACAAGGTAAGAGATCGACCGAATCCGAAGTCTTGCTGAGGATTCACGGTTGGAATCATCGGGTTGTCAATCTGCGTCCAAGCTCAGTCCTCAACTGCGTCCGGGGTAGAGCAGGGCTGTCACCACCTTCCAATGGCCCGTCTTCTTCGTGTCACGATAGCGGACAAAAGTTGCAAGCTTCCCTTTGCTTGATGGCTATGGCGTTGAAGCTTGAAATGAGCCCAAGAGATGATGGAGGAGGCCGAGAGGAAGCTCCAGCTTGGATTTGGCGATGAAAGCTTGCCCGGAGCACCTCCCTAGGGTGGAGATTGAAGAAGGATGGCGGAATCCCTCCTCGGAGACGAAAACGGCGGAGGAAAAATGTGCGATCCGGAATTAGGGGGGCACCTGCATATTTATAGAAAGTAGAATTGAACAATGCGCACGATCACGGGCGCACAACCAGTGGTCGTGCGCACTATGTCCAGTGATCGTTCACACTGGCATGGCAGATTAGGAAGAAGAACTGGGGTACTGCGCACGATCAATGCCGCATGACCGGTGGTCGTACGCACTATGTGCAATGGTCGTGCGATTACCCCAGACGGAACTCCAGGAAAAGAGGAATCAATGCACACGATCAGTGGCGCACGACTGGTGGCCGTGCGCACTGTTTCCAGTGGTCGTGTGATTACCCTAGACAGATTCGGGAAATCAGGGTACATTGCGCACGATCATCGGCGCACGACCGATGGGCGTGCGCACTATATCCGATGATCGTGCGCAGTATTCCTGCTTCAAAACGTCCCCGGAACACGCACACGACCCCTATACCAATAGGAAAAATAGACCACTGATATGTGTAGACATTCCAGGCAATCACAAAAGGGAGTACAAACATTAAAAGTACAAAAATACACAACCACGGGCCTAAGTGTGCACTTCCTATGGAAATAAAGATAAGATGAAATATGAACGATATAGAACTAAAAGTGAAGTGAAAACGCGTGAAAACTAGCCCAGATGAGTCCGAAAAACCCTATATAAATCGGACTCATCACGCAGCACACCCTAACACATTGCATTCTAGCAGAAGCCTAAACACTAAACTTGAACTCCACACCTGAATGTACAACATATAAAAGCTCCTCATTTATATATAACATAGGAATGTTTTACAAACACAAGCAGTTGGTCTTATGGCCTTACAGGGCTTTCACAACAGTGGCCTCAATATTGGCGCGCAGGCCGGCCATGTATAAATAAAATACAGCATTTCAAAGTTTAGCCTTCGAGGGCTAGCAGCAGCAGCAGCAAATGTAGCAGGGACTTAAACCCTTATGGGACCCGCTCGGCTCTCCAACACCTGCACAGGGACAACCCACCCAATAGTGGAAAACAGAGGCAACGGTCAGCATTCAGTTGACCAATTTATAATGACCCTACCCCTTTTCCCGGGGCAGTGGTATTCTTTCTCCATGCATAGCATTTCACAAGCATATATATAGCTCATATAATATGCTTTCACGCACACATTCCATCACAACCGTCAGCCACTCGGCCCGACAATCCGTGCACTCAGGGCACATTCTTGGTGTACCAGCGAACCAGGGTCACACCACCGTATAAGGGTCACAACCCAACGGTAAAACATTGAGCATTTCACTCCATGGCGTGCAGCCGGAGATCTAGTCGTAAGACACCGGGATTGGCCCGTAGCGCCCCATTGTGTCATGGCACGCTGGCCTACGACTCTTGATATGCGCTCCAACAGACTGCACTTTCAGGTCTCACGTCGGACGGACATAGCGCAGGTCGGATCATCCACCACTCGTTGCTCAAATAGCCTTGCCATCACCGAGCACAATGTACTCGCGGCTATATCAAAGGCTCTGGTCGATTTCACCAATCCTGTTCTTGCATTCAAGCCTGGGTGCTTTCCTGGGTGCACCAGTACTTACTCTTACACCCATTTTATCTCACACATCAGCGGGTCTTTCCTGGGCACACCAGTACTTCCTGCTACTCCCTTTCACAGGTATGACACCGCAAATATCATAAATGTCAAGGGTATTTCCATCACTTACCATGCCAATACTTCCTGCTACTTCCTTTCACAGGTCCACCCATGAACATCAAGCATTACAAAGGGTATTTCCTGGACTTCCAATCCAGTACTTCCTGCTACTGCCTTTCACAGGGTTAACCCGCCGACTCCTAAACTATACGTTTATCACGGAGTCTTCTCAGGTTCGTATATGAAACATAACCAATCCAAACCAACCTGCCCAGATGGGCTTCACACAGCATACTTATTCCGTACTCCATTTCCGGATCTATATGCCAAATTGGGGATTCCATGAATCAACCAAAAAGACTCCCACAACAAGCCACCCTCTAGTGGGGGAATCAGATGCACATACCAAAAAAGAAGCCTTCACATGGCTAGGAAGAAAAGTCATTACCCTTAAAGACCGCTTTAGTGCCATGAGCTCCTAGCTGGCTAGAAAGACCTGCAATAGCTTTTCCTCCACAAAGATGGCCTCGGATCTCAGCTTGACACTCTCAAGCTCCACCAGAGATCAGCCCCTCTTCCTCCTCCTCCTTCTTCCTCTCTTATTCTATCTCTAAGCTTTTTAGAAAGATGAAGGCAATAACATAATGAGAATTCTTTCTCAATTTACGGCCTTAAGGAAGCAGGGAGGACGCTCAGCTGTTAGATCCCAGCTGAAAAAATGGACGACCACAAAAAAGCCGCAAAATCACTTCTCGGGTCCGACACGCCCTGTGACACGCCCGTGTCACAGGTCGTGTACTCTAAGCGCTGCATAAACTGCCTTATCCCGAAACAGGTCACGGCCAGGGTACACGCCCGTACCGGCCCAGACACGCCCTTATCGGCCCATACACGCCCGTGTCACGGGGCGTGTGACTTACACGACGATCGTTGAGCTCATTTCGTCGACTAGAGGGGGACACGCCTATGTCGGAAGTTACATGCCCGTGTCACAGGCGTGTTCCCTCTGTCGACCACTTTCGTCGACCAAAGACTCGAGTGTCGACACAAAGGAGGTGTCGATATAGGGAGGTGTTGACACAGGGAGGTTTCGACACAGGGAGGTGTCGACACAGGGAGGTGTCGACACAAGGAGGTGTCAACATAGGGAGGTGTCAACACGGGGAGGTGTCCACAAGGGGAGGTGTCGATACGGGGAGATGTCGACACAGGGAGGTGTCGATACAGGGAGGTGTCGACACAAGGAGGACTTGCCCTAGGTCACGCCCATGTCACGGGGCGTGTCCCTCCAAAACACTTCGTCGAACGCATTTTCGTCAAAGTCGCGACGTCTACGCACCCGAGCAGGACATGCCCGGGGACACGCCCGTGTCCTAGGCCGTGTCACCCCACATTTTCCCCTTTTGAAATTTGGGTTGATACAACCCTCCCCTCATACAAGAAATTTCGTCCTCGAAATTCGTACACAGGAAGGAAAACAGCAAGCAAAATGTTAGAACATCAAAATTTTATGTTACAAAAAAAGGTGCACTATACAACCATTTTACAGAAACAGCTCGGGAAAATCAGCTCGCATGGTCTGCTCTCGCTCCCATGTCAGCTCCTCATGACCGCAACTATTTCTCGGCTCGATCCTCGATTTGAATGGGTCTAACCCTCATTATCCCATACGCCACCGGCGCACGATCATCTACGATCACCTGAGCTGGATCTTTCATGGCTTTCCGCAACACCGAGATGTGAAACACATCATGTAATCCACTCAAGTCTGCCGACAGAGCTAGCCGATATGCATCCTCCCCGACTCGCTCTACCACTTCAAATGGACCAAGGTATCTTGGACTCATTTTTTTTTTGGACGTCGAATTCTGGATACGCCTTTGAAGGGCTTGCTCTTCAAGTATACCCAGTCGCCTACCGCGAACTCCACGTTCTGGTGCTTGGCGTTGTAGTATTTCACTTGACGATCCTAGGCGATGAGTAGCCTCTCTCGAATATTACGTATGGTCGAGTTTGCTTCATCGACTTCATTACGATTATAAACTCTAGCTTCGCATGCTTCTACCCAAACCAAAGGCGCACGGTGTTATCCCGATGCTCGCTTGGTAGCTGTTATTATCGGCAAATGCCACCATATAGAGATGATCTTCCCATCTCTTTCCAAAATCTAGGGCGCACATCCGGAGCATATCCGCCATTGTCCTATTGGTCCGTTCATTTTGGCCATCACTTTGGGGATGAAAGGTCGTACTGAATGTCACCTTCGTGCCCAACAGTTAATGAACTAGCATCCAGTCATTTGATGTGAATCGCTCATATCTATCACTTACGATGCTCCGAGGAACACCGTGTAGTCGCACAATCTGCTCAACATATAATTTTGCCAAACTTTCCACCGAATCATCTCGTTTATTCGGCAAGAAGTGTGCCACTTTCGTTAGTCGGTCGACAATTACCCAAATTAAGTAATTTCCGCGCTGAGATCTCCGCAATCCGTGCACGAAATCCATGGAAATATCATCGGACATCCATTCTGGAATCGGCAATGACTTCAAGTAACCGCCAGGCTTCTGGCATTCCGCCTTCACCATAGCACAGGTTTGGCAGTTGGTCACATAATGAGCAACATCTTTCTTTAGCCCTGGCCACCAGAACAGCTTTTCATATCCCTGAACATCTTTGTGCTCCCTGGGTGGATTGAGTACTTCGTATAATGCGCTTCATACATCAGTTCTTACCTCAATTTACCCAAATTCGGGAGACACAAATGGCCCTCCTTCCGCAGAAGATCGTCATCCCAGGAGAACTTTCCCTCTGGCCCATCTTTAGCATAGCGTAGGAGATCTTCATCGAGCCCCGTTGCTCGTCGAATCCGATTTGTAAGGGCACATTGCACCTCCATCCAGTTCAAACAGGAATTGGTGGTGGAATTCTTGTCAACACAAAAATCTCCAACGCTTCTAGCTCCTGGATGAGACGTTTATCATACCTCTGCAACCAACTCGCCCTTGCTGGAGCTCTCCGACTCAAGGCATCCGCGACTACAGGTCCCTTTCCGGGCGTCTAGTGAATTTCAAAGGTGTAGTCCCCAAGGAACTCCAAACACCTTCGTTATTGCATATTCAAGTCCTTCTGCTCCACTAGGTACTTTAGGCTGTTGTTATCTGTATAGATCTCCACCTTCACGCCATAAAGATAGTGTCGTCACAGCTTTAGTGCAAAGATCACCGCCACCAACTCTAAGTCGTGGACCTTTAGCTGGCGTGAGCCATAAGCAATCACCTTCCCGTTTTGCAGAAGAACGCAGCCTAAGCCTCTCCCTGAGGCATCACTATAGATTTCAAATCCATCTGTACCATATGGCGATGACAACACAGGTGTCGTGGTCAACCTCATCTTCAACTCTTCAAAAGCTCGTACGCACTCTGGCGTCCAAATGAACTTCTGATCTTTTCTCGTCAGCGTGGTTAACGGCAAAGCGATCCGCGTGTAGTTTTCAACAAATCTTCGATAGTAGCCTGCCAGTCCAAGGAAGCTACTGACCTCGGCCACTGAAGACAACAGCGGCCGCTCCTGTATGGCCCTTATCTTCGTCGGATCCACTGCTATGCCCGCTCCACTCACCACATGGCCTAGAAAAGCCAACGACGATATAGCCAAAACTCGCACTTCGAGAACTTGACGTAGAGCTTATTTTGCCTCAATGTATTCAACAACAACCGCAAATGGTTTTCATGATCGGCATCAGATCGAGAGTTGATCAGAATATCATCAAGGAACAATATCACGAACAGGTCCAGATACTCTCGGAACATTTGGTTCATCAAGTAAATGAACACCGAGGGAACATTGCACATCCCAAATGGCATGACTGTGAACTCATAGTGTCCGTAACATCTTCCAAATGTGGTTTTGGGAATGTTACCTTCCCGGATTCTCAACTGGTAACAAGCAGATGTCAAGTCTAACTTCGAATAGACCGTCGATACCACCAGCTGATCAAACAACTCATCAATCTATGGAATCAGATATTTGTTCTTCTCTGTCAACTTGTTCAGTTCGCGGTAATTAATACATAACCGCAAACTCCCGTCTTTCTTTTCACAAAAAGCACAGGGGCGCTCCACGGTGACATGCTTGGGCATATATAACCCTGCTCCAGCACTGATCTCCTTAGGCGCGACGCGATATGGCGAGCGTCCACAGGTTTCGCACCGGGCACTAGCTCGATCAGATGTCAATCTCTCGCTGGGGTGGTAGCCCAGGGAGATCCTTGGGAAACACATATGCACATTCCGATACCGGCAACACAGATGCAATAAAACAGAAATCCCGACTTCCTAAGTGCACGGCCACATCGCAAGCCTTATTAACAAACACCATACAATATTTGGAAACACCACCCTAACGTTTTTTGTCAAGCCAAGTCACGCTATGAAATCTTTAGACAGAAAAGAATGTGGCAGATCCATATCAAACAGTGCTCGCGCCAGCGTGTTCCGAATCATCGCAAAGCCTGTGGTGCACACAACACACAAGCTACATACATAATATACAATCAACAAGCAATCAATACGATTCACGCACACTTGTAACACTTAGGATTACACCTGGGACGCAGAGGACTCCACCACTGCTTTTCCTGTCTCAACCAGATGTCGACCACTCCTGGTAATGATTGGTGAAATTGTCCCCATGTAATAAAGCATCAACTATCTATTCGTGTTCACGACTACCGTGCAAACACGTTGATCCCACACATACATGTATTGGACTCCTATTGCACAAACATAATAGTAGAACTGCCATTCAAATGGGTTACTGTACACACAACACATGCATAGTTCACAATACATGAGTAGCCCAATTATTTATGTACATCATCACGTCGACACTTATTGTCCTCTAAGAGCCACCACGGCTATCTCGGTCTTTATGTTCTGTCTCACCGCACGAATAGCACATGTAGCTCTTCTTTGGCTGCTGAATACCATCCCAATAGTCTCGAGCAATGTGTCCTACCTGGCCACAAGTATAATAAGTACAAGTCTCGTGTCTCTGCCTCTTGTAGTGAGCAGACTATCTAACCTTTGGAATTCTCACTTTCCAGGTCGCAGGCATTTTTTGGGCTCGTGTCAAGTCCAACTCCAATCGTCTAGCTGACTCCACCAATGGTTGGAATCCCAATAGCTTAGGACCCATCAACAAGAAACGGAGTTCCTGACGTAGTCCATCGTAAAACCGATTGATCTTTGTCTCCTCAGTTTCAAACACAAACTATGGTTGTTGTCGCATTTCAACAAATGCGTGAAAATAATCCTCAACTGTGTCTTCTCCTTGGCTCAAACACATGTTCAACGACGAAGCTGATGCGCTTCCCCTTGCCGTCTGCTCAATTACACTAACCGGCATGGGACGCAGTACCGGATCAGAGAGTTGAACCTGTCCCTCATGGTAAGCCTTGATCATTACAAAAACCACATCAGCAATCAGTCGAGCCGTCTCTATCAATGGAGGAGATGTTGGTACCACAGTTGATGTCATGCTTCCCATTGAATGTTGGGGTTCCTACTGCCATGAAGTCGCACTCGTCGCCTACAGTCGTAGAATTACACAAGTAAGCAACAAACAGATTGCCAAAAGTAATACTAGGAACGCACAAGTTCCCCAAACAAATGTATTTGCATTTCTAAAGTGGACATTCCGGAGTTTAATCGTGTTAACTTGGCTCGCACAGAGACGTGCTCGCCACCCCAGAAAAGAAGACGACCACGACTTCGAGAGGGAAAGACCGAGGCAGCTGATACCAAAAATGTAACAACCCCATCTGTTTACATCGTATATACTAGAAGGTCCGGCAGGGGCCCCACAACATATACCACAAAACAAGCGGTGAAGTTACGGTATGATACCAGAGTAACGCAGCGCACCCTAACACATTGCATTCTATCGGAAGCCTAAACACTAAACTTGAACTCCACACCTGAATGTACAATATATAAAAGCTCCTCATTTATATATAAAATAGGAATGTTTTACAAATACAAACAGTTGGCCTTATGGCCTTACAGGGCTTTCAAAATAGTGGCCCCACCATTGGCGCGCAGGCCGGCCACGTATAAATAAAATACAGCATTTGCAAAGTTTAGCCTTTGAGGGCTAGCAGCAGCAACAGCAAATGCAACAGGGACTTCAGCCCTTATGCGTCCCGCTCGGCTCTCCAACACCTGCACAGGGACAGCCCAGCCAATGGTGGAAAATAAAGGCAACGGTCAGCATTCAACTGACCAATTTATAACGACCCTACCCCTTTTCCCGGGGCAGTGGTATTCTTTGTTGCAGGCATTGTTGTGGATATCGGTCGACATGTCCGACATGTCGGCCGACATGAAGGTTTGGGAGCAAAAACGACACAAAACCGACACAAATTCTGGGTGTGGCGTTTTGAAAATAACGGGCCGACATGTCGGTTATAACCGACATGTCGGCCCCAAAAAATGCCCGATTTCGGGCATTTTTTTAAGTTTTTTTTTATAAAATTATTAATTATATTTTTTTTATTATTTATAATGAAATGAGCAGGTCGGGCTACTGTTTTAACACCCCCGACCCCGCTCATTTCATTCCATCCCGTCGCTCTGCCCTAGCTCTCCTCGTTGCTCCTGCCCTAGCTCTCCCGCGCGCGCCGTTGACACTATCTCTCTGGTTCTTTCTTCTCACTGCTCGTTGGTGCCCTCTGGTTCTCTGGTTCTCTGGTGCTCTCTAGCTCGTTGGTGCTATCCCTCTCTCGCGCACTGTCGACACTCTATCTCGCTGGTTCTTTCTTCTCCCTACTCATTGGTGCTCTTTGGTGCGTTGGTGCCCTCTGGTTCTCTGGTTCTCTGGTGCTCTCTAGCTCGTTGGTGCTCTCCCTCTCTCGCGCGCTGTCGGCACTCTATCTCGCTGGTTCTTTCTTCTCCCTACTCGCTGGTGCTCTTTGGTGCTCTGGTTCTCTGGTTCTCTGGTGCTCTCTAGATCGTTGGTGCTCTCCCTCTCTCGCGCGCTGTCGGCACTCTATCTCACTAGTTCTTTCTTCTCCCTACTCGCTAGTGCTCTTTGGTGCTCTGGTTCTCTAGTTATCTGGTACTCTCTAGCTCGCTGGTGCTCTCTCTTCTCCCTGCTCGCTGGTTCTCTCTCGGCTGGTTCATTCTTCTCCCTACCTCCCCCTCTCATTCTATCGCTCTGCATTTTTTTTGTTGGTTGTTGTGCCAACTGTCGGCTGTAGCATGGTGGCTGCCTTGTGGGTTGTTACTGGTGGCTGCCGACCCATTTAGTTGTTGGTGGCTGCCTTGTTGCTTTATTTGTCTTATTAGTTGTTGCCGGAAGCTTTCATTGATTGCCCTGTGCAAACTCTCTGGGCTAGAAGAAAGAACCAGAGACATGTTGTCGGACATGTCGGTCCGATATTTTATTTGTGGCTGTCTTGCTGGTTGTAGTATAGTGGCTGCGTTGTTGTTTTATTTGTCTTATTAGTTGCTATTTTATTTTTATTTGACACATTTATTAATCAACAAATGATTTGAAATACCCCTATTAATAGTTATTTATCCAACTTCATTTTGCAATCAATGATGCATGTATATCCAAGCACATTTTTAGTTGCCCTGCTGCTTTGTGTCTTTTAATAAATAAAGTGTGAGATGCTTTGAAAATTTGAATAAAGTGTTGGATACTTTAAAAGTTTGAATGATAGTTATAACTTTGTATACTAGTATACTACTGAGAATGTAAAATTTTGTTGGATAAATAAAATATTACATGGATAATATAAAAGATATCTGAAGATCTAACGATCTAATGAAGTTATGGGGCTTTTATGATGTTGATTTCTTTTCAGCTAGCAATTTTTCTCGTGATATAGTTATGTTAAATATTTTTTCATTTCATTTAACTAATATTATTTTCATTTCGTGTCCTATTAGAACTGCTTCTTCTGCTGGTTCTAGTGAGGCTCCCGTATCTCTGGTACCAACCGGTAGAGATCCGTTCTGGGCATTTGGTGAGAAGTTGGTTGCAAACGACACAAACCGAATCAAATGCAACTACTGCAAGCAGACAGTGAATTGCGGAATTACACGTTTCAAGCATCACTTGGCTGGTTGGAAGGGTAATGTTAAGCTATGCCCTCAGGTTCCCGCCGACGTTAAGGATAAAGCGGATTCGGCGCTGAACTCAAATTTACAGAGTAAGAGGGCTAAAAGTGCCAAGTTTGAAGCAATCTTAAATGAGGTGGTTGTTGGAGGAGTGCATGTTGATCAAGAAGAGGACACTAGCATACTTAGGAACACAGGTTCAAAGGGTCCAATGGACCAGTTTGTTCATTCAGCTGCCGAGTCTACCAAGGGAAAAGATTCCCAACAAATCACGATAGAGAGTAAGTACAAAAAGAAAGCCAGAGATGATGCTGCCGTGTACATAGGTAGATGGGCATATGAAAATGGGATCCCATTTAACGCCATATGTAATTCATCCTTTCAGCAGATGGCTCATGCCATTGGTTTATGCGGACCTGGGATGAAGATCCCAATGTTTTATGAGTTGAGAGAGAAAATTTTACGAGGGGAGGTGGACGGGACGAAGGAGATGTTGGGCATATTCATGCAGACATGCAAATTGAATGGTTGCAGTATCATGACCGATGCGTGGACAGATCGGAAGGGTAGGAGCGTGATGAATATCATGATACGTTGTAGTTCTGGAGTAGCATTTTGACTTTCGAAGAATGTCTCCTCCTCCACACACGATAGGAAGTTCATCTTTGACTTCTTGGATGAGGCGATTGATAGCCCTGAGAGCCCAGGAGAGCATGGTATCCTGCAGATTGTGACGGTTAGCGCGTCCAATAATATGGCTGCTGCAAAGCTTATGGCTTTGAAGAGACCTACGATTTTTTGGACTTGTTGTGCGGCTCACACTATTAATCTACTGTTACAAGATATAGGAAAATTGAAGGAAATAAAGAGTGCTATCTCCTTAGGCCGGCAACTCTCTATATTCATCTATGGTCACACCATCTCGCTCGACATGTTTAGAGAGTCAACAAAGGACTTGGACTCTCATGAGCTTATTCGACCAGGTGTGACGAGATTCGCGACAACATTTCTATCTTTAGAGAGCATCTTAGAGAAGAAGAATCAATTGAGGGGTTTATTCACATCTGCAAAGTGGGCTGCAACAAAGTTGGCCAGTAGTGCTAAGGGAAAGCAGGTAAAACTATTGATTCTTTATTCATTTCATTTAAAATATATGTTTTGAAAGTTGCCCTTTTATAGTATTTTCTTAATGCTTAGATTTTGCATATTATAGGCTGCAATGATAGTGATGAGCGCTAGATTTTGGGCGAATGTCGAGTTGGCTGTTGGTATATTCACACCATTTGTGAGAGTTTTGAGAAGAGTCGACTAGGATACACCATCCATGGGATGGTTATATGGTGATATCAAAAAAGCTAGGGAAGAGGTTGTCGTAGTTCTCGATCACCAAGAGAACAAATATCTTCCTATATGGAAGTTGATTGATAGCAGATGGGAGAAAAAGATGAGCAGCCCTCTGCACCTTGCAGGTTATTCTTAAACCCAAATTTTTATTTTTTTTGTCGAGTGGAGATTGAACAGTCCTATGCACTTTGCAGGGTATTACTTAAACCCATATTTTTATTATTCTCATCGAGTGGAGATTGAGGCTGACGGAAGGTTTATGAATGGTTTTGTTGAGTGTCTCTCAAGGATATATTGGAAAGATCCTTTTACACAGGATCACATCAGTGCTGAGCTTGATGTTTACCAATACCAACAAGGGTTATTTGGTAAAGAGATGACAAAGTGACAGCTACAAAATCCCAACTTAAATCCAGGTATATTTTAATATATATATTTATTAACAATAATGATGTATTTATGTATAATAAATTAATAATTAATAGTTTAATACATTGTGTTGTCAATTAAATTTTCACAGTACATTGGTGGTGGCTTAACGGTGCTGATACGCCGTACCTTAAAACTATGGCCATGAAAATTTTAAGTCTGACTACTTCATCTTCTAGCTGTGAGAGGAACTGGAGCACCTTCGAGATGGTATACATTAATTTAGTTATGTAGTTAAACATTTATATCTTATTATATGATTGTATGCATTATTTAACTCTTTTTAAAAATGTACAGATACATTCTAAAAAGAGAAATAAACTTGATAGTAAGAGATTGAACGATTTAGTATTTGTAAAGTTCAATGCTTTGCTAAAGTCGAAATATTCAGAGACATCTCGGGATCCATTGGCAGCTAAGAATGTTGATTCCGGAATGGTACAAGATTGGATGGTAAATGTTGATCCTGGGGAGGATGAAGATGAAGATGACGATGATGAAGTCTTTCCTGGTGAGGGGCTGACATGGGAGCAAATTGGCAATATAGTCGACGCTGATCATGATGAAAGGAGACCTCAAAGATTAGCTACAAGCAAAGAAGTGGAAATTAGATATGAAAGAAGGGGAAAGAGAAAAATATCTGAAGTGGATGAGGGAGATCTAGAGGGTTCATCGGATGAAGATCATATTCTATCTACTCTGCCAACTATAGATGAGTTTTCAGGTGATGAAGAATGAGGTATGTTTGAGTTTTCATATTTAAAGTGTTGTATGTTAAATGCTACATATAGATTTTAATATTTAAAAGTTCAATAGTTTGTAAAATAGGTAGTGCTATGATATGTATAAAAATTAAAAAATAACATGTAATTACATATATAATTAATTAAATATTAAAATCTGATATATGAAATATCCCCGATATATCCCCCGATATATAAAAAACCGACATGAAAACCCAAACCGACGTGTCCCCGACATCCGACATCTGCAATATTGGCTGCAGGCATAGCATTTCACAAGCATATATATAGCTCATATAATGTGCTTTCACGTACACATTCCATCACAACCGTCATCCACTCGGTCCGACGATCCGTGCACTCAGGGCACATTCTTGGTGTACAAGAGAACCAGGGTCACACCCCCGTATCAGGGTCACAACCCAACGGTAAAACATTGAGCATTTCACTCCATAGCATGCAGCCGGAGATATAGTCGTAAGACACCAGGATTGGCCCGTAGCCCCCCATTGTATCATGGCACGCAGGCCTACGACTCTTACTATGCGCTCCAACAGACCGCACTTTCAGGTCTCACATCGGACGGACATATCGCAGGTCGGATCATCCACCCCCCCCCCCCCCCGTTTCTCAAATCGCCTTGCCATCACCGAGCACAACGTACTCGCGGCTATATCAAAGGCGCGGGTATGTTTCACCAATCCTGTTCTGGCATTCAAGCCTTGGTGCTTTCCTAGGCGCACTAGTATTTACTCTTACATCCATTTTATCTCACCATCCGCGGGACATTCCAGGGCACACCAGTACTTCCTGGTACTCCCTTTCACAGGTATGACACCGCAAATATCACAAATATCAAGGGTATTTCCAAGGCTTACCATGCCAGTACTTTCTGCTACTTCCTTTCACAACGTACTCGCGGGTATATCAAAGGCGCGGGTATGTTTCACCAATCCTGTTCTGGCATTCAAGCCTGGGTGCTTTCCTGGGCGCACCACTACTTACTCTTACATCCATTTTATCTCACACATCAGCGGGTCTTTCCAGGGCACACCAGTACTTCCTGCTACTCCCTTTCACAGGTATGATACAGCAAATATCATAAATATCAAGGGTATTTCCAAGGCTTACCATGCCAGTACTTCCTGCTACTTCCTTTCACAGGTCCACCCATGAACATCAAGCGTTACAAAGGGTATTTCCTGGACTTCCAATCCAGTACTTCCGGCTACTGCCTTTCATAGGGTTAACCCGCCGACTCCTAAACTACACGTTTATTATGGAGTCTTCTCCAATTCGTATATGTAACATCACCAATCCAGACCAACCTGTCCAGATGGGCTTCACACAGCATGCCTATTCCGTACTCCATTTCCGGATCTATATGCCAAATTGGGGATTCCATGAATCACCCCAAAAGACTCCCACAACAAGCCACCCTCTGGTGGGGGAATCAGATGCACATACCAAAAAGGAAGCCTTCACATAGCTAAGAAGAAAAGTCATTACTCTTAAAGACCGCTTCGGTGCCATGAGCTCCTAGCTGGCTAGAAAGAACTGCAATAGCTTTTCCTCCACAAAGATGGCCTCGGATCTCAGCTTGACACTCTCAAGCTCCACCAGAGATCAGCCCCTCTTCCTCCTCCTCCTTCTTCCTCTCCCTTTCTCTCTCTAAACATTTTAGAAAGATGAAGGCAATAACATAATGAGAATTCTTTCTCAATTTTCGGCCTTAAGGAAGCAGGGAGGACTCTCAGCTGTTAGATCCCAGCTGAACAAAATGGACGACCACGAAAAAGCCGCAAAATCACTTCTCGGGTCCGACACTCCCTGTGACACGCCCGTGTCGGCCCAGACACGCCCGTGTCGGCCCAGACACGTCCGTGTCGGCCCAGACACGCCCGTGTCACGGGGCGTGTGACTTACACGACGATCATCGAGCTCATTTCGTCGACTAGAGGGGGACATGACCTCCGACACGCCCGTGTCGGAAGGTACACGCCCGTGTCACCGGCGTGTTCCCTCTATCGACCACTTTCGTCGACCAAAGACTCGAGTGTCGACACAGGGAGGTGTCGACACAGGGAGGTGTCGACACAGGGAGGTGTCCACACAGGGAGGTGTCGACACAGGGAGGTGTCGACACAGGGAGGTGTCGATACAGGGAGGACACGCCCGTGGTCATGCCCGTGGTCATGCCTGTGTCACGGGGCGTGTCCCTCCCAAACACTTCGTTGAACGCATTTTTTCGAAGTCGAGAAGTCTACGCACCCGAGCAGGACACGCCCTGGGACACGCCCGTGTCCCAGGCCGTGTCACCCCACATTTTCCCCTTTTGAAATTTGGGCTGTTACACGCCTTACATGCCTTACGACCAAATAAATAGCGAAAACTATTTTGAAAACTATATAAAATATATAACATCAATGAATTGATCAACGGTAAATCTTAAGCGTTCAACAATCAGAGAAAAAACAATTCTAAAATCATAAAAGTATTATCTCATCCTCGGGTCATCTCGATCGAGCACTATACGGAATTAGTTACTCATTGAGATGGGGGGAATCATTCTTATAAAATGCGATCTCAAGAAATAAATTAATAAAAACGAACGAAGGTGGTGCGAGACAAAATAAAAATAGGAAAATTATTTGAAGTAAAAGAGAAATTAAATTTTATTTCTAGTAGACAAAAGAGATTACAAGAAATAACAGCGCCAAGTTGACAAAATTCTAATTTGAAAGAATAAAAAGGTACAAAATTATAAAAGATCGAGGAAAATAATGGTAGAAAAATAACAACTTGACGTGTGAATCCGAATTGAATTTCTCCAACCATAATCTCAATATCGTTCTCAAGTTGAAATAAGTTTTATGCTGTGTAGCTCCCCTCAAATTCCCAAGAAATGAGATATTTATAATATTGCTACAGTAAAATGAAATTAAATTACAGTCGTTGCTATTCATGCTCTTCAATGCTCCCGCAAAAAAACAGCTGGATTAATGGTGGCGGGATTCCTGGATGGGATTCAGGATCCCCTCCATTTCGTAAGGAGAGGATCCAGCTCATGGCCATGATGGTTTATATTTTAATCCAACGGGTTCAGTCATTTCTAACCTTTTATATTTTTCTTTATTCAAAAAAATCGCATCCATAGGATATTATTTGGACTGATCTTGATCATTAAAGGATGAAATGGATCCCCTACATTTCATTTGAAATGGAGATGATCCCCATCCCCTGCATGGTGGATGAGCTGGAGTGAAACGACAACATTGAAGTGGTGGCCGAATTCCACTATCCACGTGGCTGCATGCTAGGAGTAGTGAGTGACAAGCTCGGATTGTCGTAGATGGCGCTGTAAATGGCCGAGATAGCTGTTTCTTCATGGATGTGGAGCTGCTTGGAGGAGTTCGACCTGCTGGAAGGTGGCAGGATGGAGGAGTTCGGCCTGCAGGTGCTTGTTGTGTGGAGCTACTGGTGGTGAGTTTGGAAGTGGAGGAGTTGGGGTGGCCGGCCTTGCTTGCATGTAAAGCTGCTGTTTGAAGTGGCCGAGCTTGGTGAAGGTGGAGATGCTAGAGCAGCTGCATAGAGGTGTTGGCTGGAGAGGCATCTTCATGCACAGAAAGGTGGAGGTGGCCATGTGGAGTTTCTAGAGTGGTGTTGCAACTAGGAGGAGGCCGACTGCATGCTTTAAGTGACTGGAGGAGGTTGCATGATGCTTGCTGAGGTGGAGTTGCCGGCCTTGGAGCTGCTGAAGTGGCCAGAGTGGCGAGCACGACGGTGGCGTTGAGGAAGTTAGCCGAGTACGGCGGTGGTGTTGAGGAAGTTAGTCGAGTACGGCGGTGGCGTTGAGGAAGTTAGCCGAGCATGGCGGTGGCGTTAAGTTGAGGTTGTTGTTGGTGGCCGAGCTTCTTGTATATATATATATATACATATACGTATACACGTATACATATACGTATACACGTATACGTATACGTATACACGTATACGTATACGTATACACGTATACGTATACACGTATACGTATACGTTGTATACATATATATGTATACATATATATGTATACCTATACATATATACGTATACGTGTACACGTATACGTATACGTGTACACATATACGTATACGTGTATACATATACGTATATATGTATATGTATACATATATATGTATACATATATATGTATACATATACATACATATGTATACATATACATACATATGTATACATATACATACATATGTATACATATACATACATATGTATACATATATATGTATACATATACATGTATACATATATATGTATACGTATACATGTATACATATAAGTATACATGTATACATATACGTATACATGTATACATATACGTATACATGTATACATATACATATACGTATACATATACCTATGTATGTATACATATACATATATATATATATATGTATACATATACATATATATGTATACATATACATATATATATATACATATATATATATATTTATATGTATACATATATATGTATATGTATACATATATATGTATATGTATACATATATATGTATATGTATACATATATATGTATATGTATACATATATATGTATATGAATACATATATATGTATATGAATACATATATATGTATATGTATATATGTATATATGTATATGTATGTATACATATATATGTATAGGTATACATATATATGTATACATATATATGTATATATATACATATATATGTATATATGTATATGTATGTATATGTATACATATTGAAAGTGCAGCTAGATCTGATATACTCTAGAGGGGGGTGAATAGAGTATGGTGCTTAAAAACTTTTTACAACAATTGTTGCAATCTGAGTGAACAGGGAAGCAAATAATAGATCTAAACACAGCAGCTATTTAATTACAATGTACAAAAGAAACTAATCACAGATCCTAACTAATCACAGATCAATCACAACCAGAAACAAAAATAAAGACAAGCAAGCCAGAAGACATAAGGAGCTATAGTGGTTCCCCTAAACTTGGGTACATCCACTCTTCTACCACCCTAGGTAGGAATCCACTGCAGGATGAGTTGATCAGGTATCCTGGCCACCAATGAGCTTTTGATAAGGTGCTCAAAAACCAAATCAGATTTTTTGATCAGGTGTCTTGCCACCAATGAACTTTTGATAAGGTGCTCAAAAACCAAGCACAAACTTTTGAAGGGAGTTTGAAAAACCCTTTACAGAGATGGGGATGAGAGAGTGATGGAAGTCTTCTCTTTCTCAAAGCAGCTGAGAAGACTATGTGGATATGATGTTGTCAAAGCTCCCCCTGAGTTCTTGAGAGTTCAGGAAATGAAGCTTTGTTGTAGGGTGATAGGCTTCAGAAAATGATCTCCAACAATTGATGATTTCAGCAACAGCTGAAATGTTATGTGTCTGGAGTCTTGAATGAAGATGGCCTTGAACACTTGAATTAACAGAGATCTGAAGATTTCAGTTTTGTTGATCTCCTTGGTTGTGTTTTCTTGTATGAATTCTTTTAGACAAAGAATGTCTACAACTCTTTCTCTTTTTCTCTTGTGAACAGTTGATGTTCAGAAAGATGTTGTTCCAGAGAAAATTTGTAGCAGAGAATAATTTTCTCTTCTTCTTCTTGTTCTGCTTATCTGTGCTGTGAGAGATTCAAAAATCTTGAGTTTTATTCCCATGGTTCTGAATAGAAAATGATCCTCTGTCAAGAATAGTCGTTAGCCTGTCATTAAATGACTTCCTTAATTGCAATTGTCTTCTGGGGGAAAGTCCAAAGAAACATTCCTTGATAATCCCTTGAAACTTGGTCCAGAATAAATGAAAACGGCTACAAGATCTTCTGAATTAATTGCTGAGAATAACTGCTTAACTGTTCTAAATTTGTATCTTGAAAATCATTGAACTCTTCAGAAAAACGTCGAACTGAGCTCCACTATCGTCGAACTGAGCTCAGCGATTTGGACTTATACAGCAACAGAGATCGTCGATCTGAGCGCAACTATCGTCGAACTGAGCTGAGAGATAGAGAATCAATATTGGAGTCAAGTTCGTCAAACTGAGCTCGAAGATCGTCGAATGGAGTTCGACGATTTGTTGAAGTTGAGCTCAGCGATCGTCGAATGGAGTTTGACGATCCGTCGAGGCTGAGCTAGACGATCGTCGATTGGAGTTCGACGATTCGTCGTACTGAGCTCGACGATATGACTTAGTCTCCAAACTGAAAAACTTTGGTCTTGAGGGCAGCTTCCAAACCTAACTACTAACCCTTAGACTCAATTCTAATTGACCTTTAGATCTATACAGAGAGGTCAAAAACAGGTTTCCTAAAGACATAGTGATCCTGACCCAAATTAGTAATAGGGTGTTCCAACAATCTCCCCCTATTTGGGTTAGGATTACTATTTACAGAATTTGGAGAAATTAAAGAACAACATACAAAGCAACAATAAACAACAACAAGCAGAATCACAGATATATTTTATCTCAGATAGAAATCAGAAATCAGAATAATTATCACCTTACAGAATTATTCCTTCTCCTTGCTCTTTATAAGTTTAATTTCTCTATTAGGATTAAGAGCTTCCTTTTTGGATCTTCTGTTATCTGCTGCACCTAAAGAAGTTTGTTGTTTAGGCCTTGGTACCACAGCTTCAGGATGCAGCTCTATATATCTTTCAGAATCAAAAAATTTGCTTGATGCATATCTTTCCAGTTCCTTCTTTCTATGTTCAGACAATGTAGTAATGTTGGAGGAATCTCTGCCTTGCTCTTTGGCTTTCTTGATTTGATCCAGGGCAGCTAACTCTTTCATCCTGGCAGTCCAAGCAGTAGGGTTATTTTTTTGATCTTCAAAGGGCACTGGAGGATCATATCTGTTGGAAGGATTATCTTGAGGAGCTCTGGATGAGACTACTTCTTTCAGCTTATAGGGAAAAGGACCTGAAGTTGTATCTGATGAAGCTTGTCCTTCCCTAGAGTAAGTGTGTTGCCTTGAATAGCCTTTGGAGTAGACTTGAAATTCCCTTTGGCTTCCTCTGTAATTTCCTTTTCTGGATTGAGAACCTCTGGACTGGCTTCCCCTATATTGAGATCTTGCATGAGGCTGATAGGGGGTTTGGCTTTTAGCATAAGGATGAGTAGCTGAGCTTCCACCTGCACCTGCATCAGGAGGAGGTGGTGGAGGAGGATGAGGATGATGAAACTGAGAAGATCCTTTCTCATATTTCCTCTTCTTCTTCATGGATTTAAGTTGGTTCTTGGAGTATTGCATCCAATGTTCAGTAATGGGGCAATCATGAAGAATGTAATAAGGAATATCATTAGTGTCTTTAACTTTGGCTGGAGGTACTCTTTTCCTAGCTTTGCTCCTTGCCTTTCTTTTCCTGGCTATGGTGGTAGAAGAATCATTAGAATCAGTCTTAAATTCATCACTTTCAGAACTTTGCTCATCATATAAGGCATCAATCTGTTTCATATAATACTTTTGAAGTTGGGTTGGAGCAGATGAAACAGCAGTTGTAGCAGCAGCAGATACAGTACTAGTAACAACAGAAGTTGTAGCAGTAGCAGTAGTAACAACAGATACAAAACATTCTGGAGCAATCCTTGCAGAAGATACAGCAGCAGTAATATCAGCAGTAACTGGAGCAGCAACAGATTCAGAGAGAATACTTTCAGATACAAGAACCTCAGCATCAGTAATAATAGCAGGAATAACATCAGCAATAACAGAAGGCTCAAAATCATATGCCTCTGTCAGCATATCCTCAGAGATTAACTCATCAGCAGTATCAACCATATCAGCTGCAGCAATAGAAACATCAACATTTGCAGCAGTAAGATCACTAGGAACAGAAGGCTCAGCAGGAGTAGCAGCAGCAACAGAACTAGCAGCATACACTGAAAGTACAAAAGAATTTATAACACTAGTGTCACAACTTGAGAAGGGCACAATGGCCTTGGAAAGATCCTTTGATGGCTAGACTGACTGGACTGCAGATGGTTGGACTGCATTGCTTACTGGAAGACAGCTGAAGTAGATTGAATCAAAAACTAATAATAAGGACCTGAGGTCCACTGAGAAGACATCAACTTGAGGTGGTGTTGAAACTGGAGCTTGAGTTACAACAGCAGCAGCAGGGACTGAAGAAATGGCGGCAACAGTAGTAGTAGGCAATCTAACTTCATAAGGCATCTCCCCCTGCCTAAATTCAGAGAAAGCTGGATCAAGGCACCCAGAGGAAGGGATTGCCTGACAAATAGAGAGGATAGCCTGGCAGAAAGGGCTTCCACTGACTGAAGAAGTGGAGCCAAGGAGGTCTCCAATAGAAGTAATAGCCTGGGGCTAGTAGTTCATATAACTTGTCAGCTAGGGCAGGAATGTCTACTTGCTCAGCAGGGACTTGAGCAGAGGTAGAGAGGTATGGAGGAGCAACTGGTGATGGTGGTGGAGAGCTGGTGTGTGGGGGAAGTGAAGGTTGAGGTGTGGGTATTGTGGAAATGGAAGACATTGGTATTGAGATAGAGGGTGTGAAAGAGGGTTGATCAATAATGTCTTGTAGAAGCTATTGGTAAGATGTGGAGGAGGAGGGTAGCTCAGGAGGAGATGAAGGTGAGTCATCCATAAAGGAATCATCTAGAAGTGTGAATGAGGGAATGGTGGATGATGTGTCAATGTCTAGGTGAGGGTAGTGGTGTAATGGGTGGAACACTTCTTCTGTTTTAGGAAGAGTGGGGATTGGAGATGGAATAGATGTTGGAGATGGGCTGGAGATAATGATTGTGGATGGAGTTTGAATGGTGGAGGTGACTGGTGGAGATGAAATTAGAGTTGGAGGAGGAGAAGCAGCAGCAGGCAAGTCTTCTGCAGGGGCAGAGACTTGAGGGGAAGAGACTATTACAGTCCTTGTGCCTGAAGTTGTGCTTACCGAAGGCATGCTGGGCTTTGTTATCTGCCTGTCCCATTTGCCAAATAGGGCACAGGATAGCCACTTTGAAGCATTAATATGTATCCCATTAGATACAAGCAGGGCAGGGCATTTGTTCTGAAGAAATAGCCCAAGGATCCTCCCAAAATTAACAAAATTCTTATTTATTTTCTTCTTGATCAGGTCAAAGAAGACCTCTCCCAAGTTCAACTATTTCTTATCCACAATGGCTCCCATCAAACACAGCTGATACCTAGAGATAGTATCATGTGCTGAATGCATGGCCAGCAGAACCTTGCCCACTACATCAACTAAGAACCTGTATTCAACAGCTAGGTTCTTTTTCAGCAATTTGCTAGGGTTAGCATCAGAGTGACCCATTCTTGCAAGTAAATCAGAAAATTCCTCTCCAGACAATTCAGCAGAATCTCTTGCAGAACTTAACTCAAAAACCTCTATCAGAATGGCAGGAGTCAAAGGTACCTGGGTTCCAGAAATTGAACCGACCACTGTGTTTTGGTCCTGGTTGTGGGCAGTGTACACCCACTCCTTAATCTCATCAGCAGCCAACTTGATTCTTGTCGACATGATGGTAGCAAGCTTCTGCTACTTGAACAGTTCCAGAATGTCCTGAAAAACATGATCAGTGGTGATGAAAGACTCCATGTCTATATCAAATCCAACATTGAATTTCATTGCGGCTAGAACGGCAACAGAGACGGCCATGGTTACCTGCAAAAATCAATAAACAAAATGACCAAGTGTAGAGATGTTTGGAGGGAAAGAATTTTTGCAGAGAGATCGAAAGCGCAAAAGGAGAACGACGACCGAAAAATGAATTTTATATTAGGGTTCGACGCAGAAAAGGAAAAATCGTTGAACTCAGTTCGACGATCGGGGCTTCTAAAGGAATCTGAAAGGTCTTCAATATCGTCGATCTCCGTTCGACGATATTGGAGAAGGTTGAGCTGCGTTCGACGATAGTTCAGAGAACAAAATCGTCGAGCGTCGTTCGACGATCGCTGACCGGAAGAGATAGTTGAACAGTATCTGAGAAGCGCTGAACTCAAGTCGACGATTTCGGAAATCGTCGATCTTCGTTCGACGATCTGGGGGAAAATCGTCGAGCGCAGTTCAGAGACCAGAAATACAGTCTAGACACTAGAAAAATCAAGATGTTTGCATAGTCTTGGTCAATTTTTAAACTTTAAAGTCTTGGATATTAGTTTAGACTTCCTCCATCTAACACTCCTAACTGATTTAGGAAATATCTCCCCTTTGCAAATCAGTTGGGATATATTGAAGTTCAATTTTATTCTTCTCAACATTATCCCTTAAAAAGTGATGCCTAATTTCTATGTGTTTTGTCCTACTATGGAGGACTGGATTTGAGCTATAGAAATAGCCCTAGTGTTGTCACAAAAGATTTTTGACTTCTCTAAGTTATAGCCATAATCTAGGAGTTGGTTTTGAATCCACAAGATTTGTGAACAACAACTGCCTGCAGCCATGTATTCAGCTTCAGAAGTTGAAGTTGACACAGAAGTTTATTTCTTGCAAAACCAAGAGACAAGTCTGTCACCAAGAAACTGACAAGTTCCACTGGTGCTTTTCCTGTCAATTCTACATCCAGCATAATCAGCATCAGAAAATCAAGTTAAGTCAAATGCTGAATCTTTTGGATACTAGAGACCTAGATTTGGACAACTTTTAACATACCTGAGAATTCTTTTTACTAATGTTAGGTGTGACTCTCTAGGGCTTACTTAAAACCTAGCACATATGCATGTAGCAAACATTATGTCTGGTCTACTAGCTGTAAGGTACAGTAAAGAGCCAATCATTGCTCTATATGTTGTCTGATCAACAGGTTTCCCATGTTCATCAGCATTCAATACAGCATTAGTAGTCATGGGTGTTTTCATGCAAGATGCTTCAGACATACCAAATTTCTTGACCAATTCATTTGCATACTTGGTTTGAGAAATGAAGATGCCTTCAGCATGTTGTTTGACTTGCAATCCTAGAAAGAAGGATAGCTCACCCATGCTACTCATTTCAAATTTAGAATGCATTAGGTTGGAAAACCTTCTGCACAAGTTTGAATCAGTAGAGCCAAAAATAATATCATCTACATAAATTTGTACTAGTAGGGTATGGGAGTTATGGGTTCTAATGAAAAGAGTTTGTTCTACTCTACCCCTTATAAATCCATTTTCTAGAAGGAAGCATGCTAGGGTCTCATATCATGCTCTAGGAGCTTGCTTGAGACCATATAATACTTTGTTCAATTTAAAAATATAATCAGGATGGGTTGGAGAGATAAAACCTGGAGGTTGTCTGACATAGACTTCTTCTTTGATGTCTCCATTTAGAAATGCAGTTTTTACATCCATCTGATATACCTTGAAGCCTTTGTGTGCTGCATAAGCTAAGAAGATTCTAATGGCTTCCAATCTTGCAACTGCTGCAAAAGTCTGGTCATAGTCTATGCCTTCTTCTTGAGAGTATCCTTGAGCAACTAGCTTTGCCTTATTCCTTACAATTACTCCTTGATTATCCAATTTGTTTCTGAACACCCATTTTGTTCCAACAATGGAGTGATCCTTAGGCTTTGGCACTAGTTCCCGAACTTTGTTCCTTTCAAATTGATGCAACTCCTCTTGCTTTGCAATGATCCAGTGTGGATCTTGCTCTGCATCTTGAATGGATTGAGGTTCAATTTGAGATAGGAAGCAAGTGTGCAACAGGTTTTGGTTGACCTGATTTCTGGTTTGCACACCAGCTGAGATGTCTCCAATTACTTGGGAAATTGGATGGTCTCTTGATGTTACTAAATCAACAGGGGGTGTTGATTGTTCACCAACCTGTGTTGTTGTTTCCACTTGTGGTACAACAACTGGCTCTTCAAGTTGTTTCTCTTCTATATGTTGAATGCTTTCTTCATCTTCACTGCTTTCCTCTTTTTGAGTAATCTGTAACATGTTCAAGTCTTCATCAAGAGAATCTACCTGCAAAGGTTATATGGTAGAAGTATTCTTCTCCTTGAAAGACATGTTAGATTCATCAAATGATATGTGAACAGATTCTTCAATTTTAAGAGATGATTTATTATAAACCCTATAAGCCTTACTTATCATGGAGTATCCCAGAAACACTCTTTCATCAGCTTTAGCTTGAAATTTTGCTAAATATCTCTTGTCATTATTGTGTATATAACAAATACAACCAAAAATTCTAAAATAATCAACTTTAGGTTTCTTCCCTTTGAGTAATTCATAGGGATTCTTTCTCTTTAATTTATGTATTAAACTTCTGTTCAGCACATAGTTGGAGGTGTTCACTGCCTCTGCCCAAAAAGATAGAGGAAGGTGAGCATCTGACAACAATGTAGTGGCAGATTCAATAAGGGTTCTATTTTTCCTTTCAGCTACCCCATTTTGTTGAAGAGTTCTAGGAGCTGAGAAAGTATGCCTGATCCCTTCACTCTGACAGAACTCTTGTATAAGAAGAGAATCAAACTCTGTCCCATGATCACTTCTGATCAGGGCAATGTGAGTATTGAACTCAATCTGTATACATTTGAGAAACTCTGTCAAACACTTAAAGTTATCAGACTTCTTCCTTAGAAAGAACACCCATGTGAATCTAGAGAAGTCATCTACAACTACTAAAGTGTAAGATTTCCCTTCTAGGCTTTGTACTGTAATGGGTCCAAAAAGATCCATGTGTAACAGATACAAAATCCTAGGTGAATCACTCTTATTAAGTGATTTGAAACTATTTTTAGTTTGCTTGCCTAATTGACAAGCCCTGTAGACTCCTTGCTTCTTGTAGGGGCCAGAAGGTAGTCCTCTAACAAGGTTGTCCTTGGATAGCCTAGCAATGGTTTTAAGGTTTAAATGTCTTAGTCTCTTATGTCATAAAACATTAGGTCTACAAACAGAATTGAACAGGCAAATATCTACATCTGTTGAAAGAAAATCTACTAGATAAATGTTACCTTTCCTTTTACTTGTCAACACAGTTGTGTTGTCCTCTGACTTGATCTTGCATAATGCTTTCCTGAAAGTCACCTGGTAGCCCTCATCACATAGCTGACTGATACTTATCAAATTGTGCTTCAGTCCTTCCACATAAGCTACCTTCTTGAATGTCACTGTTCCAATTTGGACTGCATCATATCCTTTAGTTTGTCCAAAGTTTGAATCACCAAATATGACTTTGGATCCAAGCTTGGCTTTAAAGGATGTGAGGTTGTCCTTGTTTCCTGTCATTTGCTTTGAGCACCCACTATCCAAGTACCATTGTTGGTTTGATGTTGGATAGGTCTTCACCTGCACATAAAACAATTCACTTATTTTTGACCCAGTTTTCCTTGGGCCTAGGTTGATAACCTTTAAACTCAGAAATAAAAGACATCCCAGGTTGACTCTTATAACCTTCAGGATGATATCTCCTTGGAGGTATTATCCATTTAGTATAAGGGTTAAAGCTTTGGGATGAAGGACCCTTAGGATTGGATTTTGATTTGCCCTTAAATGAATTTCCAGAGCTCTGATCTCTGTTCGACGATCGTGGAGCTGCGTTCGACGATCTTGGGTCAGATCGTCGAGCTCCATTCGACGGTCGACTGTGGTAGAGTTCAGGAATTAGAGATCGTCGACCTGAGTTCGACGATTTTGCCTGAGATCGTCGATCTACGTTTGGCGATCGTCGAGCTCCGTTTGACGATTTTTGCTGGAACTTAGTTTTCTTAGACAGATCAGAATTTTTCCTAGCTACCTCTACAACTCCCTTCCCTTTATCAGAAATGAACTTGATAGGGGTTGTTAGAACTATAGATTGGCTGGATGAAGCACCCAAGCCCAGTGTACTATTGAATCTGGAGTTCACTATGCTTGTGATGTCCATCAGCTTGATACTTCTCCCATTAAGGGATTCTTCAAGCTTCTTGGCCTCTGATAGCTCACCTTTCAGTGAATCTATCTGCTCCCTACAACACACCAACTCCTCAGAGAGTTTGAGGTTTTCTGACTTTAAGGAACTATGTTCAGACAATTGATTTCTGAGAGAGATAATTTCCTTCTCAGATTTTAGTAAGTCTAAACATAATGCTTTAAACTCAGACTTAAAGTCCTCTGAATTGAAATCAAATGAACTAATTACCTGGTCCTCTTCAAGTTGAGTCTCTGAGTCTGAATCTGACTCTTCTGCATCTGAATTATGTTGAGAGGCATTGATTGCCATCATGCAGAACTTCTTCTCTTCTGCATCATCTTCATCATCACTGGAGCTGGATGAGGCTTCTGATTCTTCTTCAGTTTCACTCCAGGATTCAGCAATGAATCACTTCCTTGTGTGTTTGTTCTTGCTTGAGGAGGGTTTGCCATTTCCATTTTTCTTGAACTCTTTATCTCTTCTTCTTTCTTTCTTATCCTTTCTGTCCTTGTTTTTGTTCTCTGGACAGTCCGGTACAATGTGCCCTGGTTTCCTGCAACCAAAGCAGACAATTTCTTTATTATTTGACTTATCATACCTTGGCTTATCATGCTCCTTATATGATCTCTTTCTGAAGTCCTTTCTGGCCATCTTGTAAAATATTTTGGCCAATAGACTAAGCAGCTCATCATTACCTGTGAATTTGTCTTCAGGCTGATCTTCAGTTGCCTTGAAGGCTATTGTCTTTTCTTTTCTTGTGGCTGGTGAGGCAGCCTTCTGCTCTTCTTCTCTGTTCTTAATGAGCAGCTCATAAGATTTGAGCTTGTCCAAGAGAGCTTCTGTGGTGATCTCATTCAGACTTCTGGCATCCTTGATTGGCCAGATTCTTGAGTCCCAAGTGCTTGTGAAGCACATTAGGATTTTATCATTTAGTTCAGTCAGTGAGATCTCTTTGTCCAAAGTCTTGAGTTCATTGACTATCAGACTCAGCCTGTTATATATTTCAGTTACTGGCTCAGCTTCTCCTTTCTTGAAATTCTCATATTGAGATATGAGGTGGGATCTCCTGTCCTTTCTTTCATCAGCAGATCCTGAGACTATTTCAGAGAGCTTATCCCAGATTTCTTTTGCTGAATTGCATTCAGCCACCTTTTGGAAGATGTCATCAGATATGGTCTAGGCTAAGATGTTCATAGCCTTTGCATCTGCTACCTTCCACTTCTTGATATCAGCATCTGTTCCTGATGGAGTTTGAATAACATTTATGCTTGTGTTCTCTGGAGGTCTTGGACAAACTGTCAAAATAGAATTAAAAATATCCTCGTCAATAGATTTCATGTATAATCTAATCCTTGCTTTCCAAAGTGCAAACTTAGACAGATTGCACACTGGAGGTCTGGTACTAGCATAATCTTTGTTTTGGGACATGATTTGTGAAGAAATAATCTAATAACATAATCTAAAAAAGGCAAATCTAACTAGGGATCTTGGGGTTCAGGTGTTAGCCTGTGCAACCACTGAGATGTGGTATATTTAACCAACCTGCCTCTGATACCAATTGAAAGTGCAGCTAGATCTGATATACTCTAGAGGGGGGGTGAATAGAGTATGGTGCTTAAAAACTTTTTACAACATTTTTTGCAATCTGAGTGAATAGGGAAGCAAATAATAGATCTAAACACAACAGCTATTTAAATACAATCTACAAAAGAAACTAATCACAGATCCTAACTAATCACAGATCAATCACAGCCAGAAACAAAAATAAAGACAAGCAAGCCAGAAGACACAAGGAGCTATAGTGGTTCCCCTAAACTTGGGTACATCCACTCTTCTACCACCCTAGGTAGGAATCCACTGCAGGATGAGTTGATCAGGTGTCCTGGCCACCAATGAGCTTTTGATAAGGTGCTCAAAAACCAAATCAGATTTTTTGATCAGGTGTCTTGCCACCAATGAGCTTTTGACAAGGTGCTCAAAAACCAAGCACAAACTTTTGAAGGGAGTTTGAAAAACCCTTTACAGAGATGGGGATGAGAGAGTGATGGAAGTTTTCTCTTTCTCAGAGCAGCTGAGAAGACTATGTGGATATGATGTTGTCAAAGCTCCCCCTGAGTTCTTGAGAGTTCAGGAAATGAAGCTTTGTTGTAGGGTGATAGACCTTCAGAAAATGATCTCCAGCAATTGATGATTTCAGCAACAGCTGAAATGTTATGTGTCTCGAGTCTTGAATGAAGATGGCCTTGAACACTTGAATTAACAGAGATCTGAAGATTTCAGTTTTGTTGATCTCCTTGGTTGTGTGTTCTTGTATGAATTCTTTTAGACAAAGAATGTCTACAACTCTTTCTCTTTTTCTCTTGTGAACAGTTGATGTTCAGAAAGATGTTGTTCCAGAGAAAATTTATAGCAAAGAATAATTTTCTCTTCTTCTTGTTCTGCTTATCTGTGCTGTGAGAGATTCAAAAATCTTGAGTTTTATTCCCCTGGTTCTGAATAGAAAATGATCCTCTGTCAAGAATAGCCATTAGCTTGTCATTAAATGACTTCCTTAATTGCAATTGTCTTCTGGGGGAAGTCCAAAGAAATATTCCTTGATAATCCCTTGAAACTTGGTCCAGAATAAATTAAAACGGCTACAAGATCTTATGAATTAATTGCTGAGAATAACTCCTTAACTGTTCTGAATTTGTATCTTGAAAATCATTGAACTCTTCAGAAAAACGTCGAACTGAGCTACACTATCGTCGAACTGAGCTCAGCGATTTGGACTTATACAGCAACAGAGATCGTCGATCTGAGCTCAACTATCGTCGAACTGAGCTCAGAGATAGAGAATCAATACTGGAGTCAAGATCATCGAACTGAGCTCGAAGATCGTGGAATGGAGTTCGACGATTTGTTGAAGTGGAGCTCAACAATCGTCGAATGGAGTTCGACGATCTGTCGAAGTTGAGCTAGACGATCGTCGATTGGAGTTCGACAATTCGTCGTATTGAGCTCGACGATATGACTTAGTCTCCAAACTGAAAAACCTTGGTCTTGAGGGCAGCTTCCAAACCTAACTACTAACCCTTAGACTCAATTCTAATTGACCTTTAGATCTATACAGAGAGGTCAAAAACAGGTTTCTAAAGACATAGTGATCCTGACCCAAATTAGTAATAGGGTGTTCCAACACATATATATGTATACATATATATGTATACATATATATGTATACCTATACATATATATGTATACATATATATGTATACCTATACATATATATGTATATGTATACATATATATGTATATGTATACATATATATGTATATGTATACATATATATGTATATGTATACATATATATGTATATGTATACATATATATGTATATGTATATATCTATATGTATATGTATATATATATATATATATATATTGTTGAAATTTGTGAATTGGAAGTGGGTGATTGGCAGGCCGGGCGAACTGTGCGGCCTGGGCGGTCTGTGTCCGCGGCCTGGGCAGACTACTGGTGCGGCCTGGTGAATTTGGTCGTCTTGGTGGCTTGGCTGTTGGAGAGCAGCATGTGCGGCGTGAGCAGCCTGGTATGCGGCCCGAGCGGCCTGCTATGCGGCTTGAGCGGTCTGGTGTGCGGCTTGGTTGGCCTATGGCCAGAGAAGTCGGGCTTCTAGCGATGCGGACTAAGCGGACTGCAGTTTGCGGGCTGTAGGCAGTGCTTTGTTCAGCGGCCATGGTTGTGCAAGCTTGTGTTAACCGGCGGATTTGGTGTTCTATCCGCAGGAGGCTTGCGGACTGGCGAGTCCGTGGTTTCTGCTGTGGCGGGCTGGTCTTGGAGTTTGGCTATGGCCCTTGCCGAGCTCTGGCGGTACAGCAGGTGTTAGCTGCTGTGGAGGACTGCGCGGACTGGTGTCGGAGTCCGGCAGTTGGCTGTTTGTTTGGGCAGTTGTGCGAGTAGTATTGGCGATCTGCTTACCTTGGTGGAATTGGCTATTTGCTTACCGTGGTGGAATTGGCGATCTGCTTACCTTGGTGGAATTAGCGATCTGCTTTGGGTATTGGCGTACTGGGCCTTGTCCACCGAGCTCGCGCTAGGCCTTTTGGTGTTTTACTGGACTTTGTCACATTCTATGACAAGTCCAGTGTGTCCGTTGTATCCGTCAAGTCCATTGTTGACCGGGCGGACTTCCTTTGGTCGTGGACTTGTGGCGGATGGAGGCTTTGCTCTTGTGCTGTGCGGACTGCCTCTTGTATGTGCAGACTGTCACTGAAGGAGTTGTGTCTGTCCATGTGATGATGTGTGTTGACTGTGCGGACTTTACCTTGTCCGCATAGTGAGGGCAGTCTGGTACAAGGCCACCTGGTAGTGAACATCGGTGCCTTGCTCCTGGCAGTTTTCTTGGAATCCGGCTAAGTCTTTGCGGACTCAGCGGACAGATGTTTTGCCAATGCGCGGGCTGGGGTGGTGTTTCTATACACTAGGGTGGTGAACATACTCCTCACCTCCCCTATAAATAGAACCCCCCTGGCACGTCTATAGTAACATAGTGAATAGTAAGTTGAGCTTGGGCAAGTGTTGCGGTCTGCGGTTTTCTGTCAGCGCGGGTTGAGTAGAGCTGACAGTTTGTTGTGTGCAGGTCGCGCGGCTAGCTTCAAGGAGTCAGGAGTTTGGCATTAAAGTGTGCGGTCTCTGCGGTCTCAGCTGGTTGCTTCTGCAGCTTGTTAGTGGTTCTCTGCTTCAGCTTGTCCAAGTTCCAATAACCTGTCCGCAGGTCTCAGGCAGGTAGGTGGTCTATTCCTCAGTTCTTCAATAGGCAGCGAATAACTGTGTGTCCGCTCGACCTCGCGGTATCGGCGGACTCCGTGTGCTATTCGGCTTGTAGCAATTGCAGCTAGGGCGGCTTCGGCAACCTTGACGGACTAGGCGGTCTCGGCGGTCTCTAGTGCTGTCCGCCCGGCTTGTTTTGTGCTTCTGTTTGTAGCTTGTGTACTAACGAAATCATGTCTCGCTACGTATACCTCGCCTTATAAAGAAGTGTAAATGAATATAAGACCTGCTTGTTCTTCCATTTGTGGCTGGTGTTAAGCTTGCTCCTTGGGTTTCCGCATGATCAAAGTGTGAACTGGGTAGTTCAGAGAATATTAATTTGGCTTTAGGCTATCCTGTTGACCACTTTGAGAAAATTCAACATGGTATCAGAGCAAGGTTCAGTTGATTGAGCGGTGTTCAACCAGTGTTGTTGCTCTGTGACTTGAGCGGTGATCAACCTGTTGTTGTTGCTCTGTGCTTCTGGAAGTTAGCTTAACCAACGGTTATTGCAATGGAAGTGAGCTACGCAAGGGGTCTTGGCATTGAACTCTTAACGCCGACTAACTTTAAGAAGTGGAAGTCGTGCATGAAGAGTTACCTTCTAGGTGAGGATCTATAGGAGGTCATCGGTGGTGATGACAGATAGGAAGTGACTGCTATTTTTGGTACTGCTGAGCAGGTGAGGCTTTGGAGAAAAACAAGTGTAAAGACGGAGTTTATTCTCAAGAAGGCCGTATCACCAGAATTGTTTGATCACATCATTGGATGTGAGTCTGCTGCTGATATTTGGACAACCATTGATGAGTTATTCAATAAGAAGAATGTGGCTATACTTCAGTTTCTGGAGAATGAGTTGGCAAGGACAACTCAAGGATACCTGACCATCTCAAAGTTCTTTCTGAAGATGAAGAGCTTGTGTGCAGAGCTGTCAGCGCTTGATCCTGATGAGCCTATCTATGAGGCTAAGATGAAAAGGCACATAATTCGCGGCTTGCGGAAGGAGTATGTTGCCTTTGTGACATCTGTTCAAGGCTGGGCTACTCAGCCATCTCTGCTGGAGCTTGAGAACTTGCTTGCTTCGTAGGAAAGTTTGGCAAGAAAGATGGTTGTAGTCACTGTCACTGAGGAAGGCAGTGAAGCTCTCTTCTCAGGCAAAAAGAAGAAAGGATGAGAAGGGAAGAAGAAGAATACCGCTACTAAAAATGAGACTTCAACTTCTCATCAGTCAGAGAGGAGCGCTGGTCCTAAGAAGGATTGGAAGAAGAACTTGTAGTGTTACAGGTGTCATCAGCGGGGACACTTCAAGTGTGACTGCAAGGTCAAACTGCAGCCTGGGCATGCTGCAGACAAGGAGGAAGCTTGCTCTAAGAGCGAGGAAGCTGGATGGGGCGGAGCCTTCATGACGGGCACTTGTGTCCGTGCCTTGTCCGCTGTCGACTTCAACGATGATTGGATCGTGAACTCCGGGTTTGGTCATCACGTTACCGGAGATAAGTCGAAGTTCTCTTCTATGCAAGCCTACTCAGGTAATGAAGCTATTATAACTGCTGATAATACTGTTTATACATTAGAGAAGGAGGGGGTTATGTCTTTGGGTAGTGATAAGGGGCCACTCACGTAAAGGAGTGTGTATCACGTATCGGGCATGAAGAAGAACCTCTTCTCTGTGACCAATACGGTCGACGCGGGTTATCACGTTTTGTTTGCGCCAACAGAAGTGAAGTTCCTTCGCAATGTATCAGCTGTTAAGTCTGATGTTGCTCATGTTGGGAGGAGAGTTAAGAACTTGTTTGTTCTTGCAACTAACTCTTATGTTGATCGGATGAGAGCAAATGATAGCGCTGCTATTTGGCATGAAAGGCTGGGGCATGTAGAAATGGATAAGCTGAAGGCTATGGGTAACAGAAGCCTTGTAAGAGGCTTGCCTAAGCTATCTTCATTTGGCGACGGTCAAGTTTGCATGGGATGTAAGTACGGCAAGGCTCATCGCCTTCCGTTTGATAAATCACAAACGAGGAGCAAGAGACCATTGGAGTGCATACATGGAGACTTGATGGGACCAACCGTCACTGCAATCCTTGGTGGGAGCAGATACATGCTCGTTCTGATTGATGACTACTCAAGATACACTTGGGTATATTTCTTAAAGGAGAAGTCTGAAGCCTTCCGGTTGTTTGTGGATTTCAAGGAGTTGGTGGAGGGCCGACTTGGTTTGCGGATCAAGAAGCTTAGAACAGATAACGGTGGTGAGTTTGTCTCCTCCGAGTTTTCTAACTTCTGCATGAAGCATGGGATCCACAGAGAACTTACTTGTTCTCACACTTCACAACAAAATGGAGTAGCGGAGTGGAAGATCCATCATCTGACATAGACTTGCAAATGCTGGCTTCATGCGAAAGACATTTCAAGGTCCTTTTGGGCAGAGGGGATGTCTTGTGCTTCTTACGGCATCAATCGGATGCCGCTTTGCCCGATCAACATGAAGACTCCTTTTGAGCTGTTGATGAAGGAGAAGCCCAGTGTGGAACACCTCCGGGTGTTCGGATCAACTTGCTATGTGCATGTCCCGGATGCTTCAAGGACCAAGCTGGATGCAAAGGCAAGGAAGCTTGTCTTTGTTGGCTACGATGAGCGGAAGAAGGGATGGAAATGCATGGATCCTGTGATAAATAAGTTTGTTGTGTCAAGAGATGTACTCTTTGACGAACTGACATCGTATGGAGGTGGCTCGGTTGAGATAACAGGAAGCAAGGTTGATGAAGAACAAAAGGTGGCTGCTGAAGGTCTTGTAGAGGAGCTTGTTGTTTCACCAGCAGCTCCTGTTGCTTCAAGTTCGGGTACTGAGACTTCTGGCTCAGGAAGCAGGGGGAGCATTGCTCAAAGCTTGCCTGATGGTAGTGTTGAGCCTGAAGAAGAAACAGATGTAGTGAGAAAGGAGCAACCTCTTTGTAGATCGAAGAGGGTTATGAAGCCACCAACTCGGTACTGTGATGGGAATGCAGTGAGAATTGTCTCCTGCTTCTTTGCAGGTCCTCTGGATGAGCGAGAGCCTGTAAACTTCAATGAGGCCACTGGAGTCAAGGATTGGGATGATGCCATGAAGGAAGAGATTGCTGCTCTCAAGAAGAATGAAACCTAGGATCTTGTGCCCAAGGTTGATGGCATTACTCCAGTGACTTGCAAGTGTGTGTATAAGTTGAAGAAGAAGGTTGATGGGAGCATTGATAGATACAAAGCTCGTCTGGTTTCTCGAGGGTTCTCACAACAGTATGGAGAAGACTATGAGGAGACATTTAGTCCGGTTGCAAAGATGACTTCGGTTAGAGTGGTGATCGCCTTGGCTACTTGCAAGGGATGGAGGATGTGGTAGCTTGATGTGAAGAACGCTTTTCTTTACGGAGAGATTGACAAGGACATCTTCATGGATCAGCCACTTGGATTTGTTTCTGAAGTTCATCTGAACTATGTCTGCAAGCTCAAAAAGTCTCTCTACGGGTTGAAGCAAGCTCCTAGAGCTTAGTATGGGAAGATAGTAGAGTATTTGCAATTCTGAGGTTATCTTGCTTCCAAATCAGATTCTAGCTTGTTCGTCAAGAAGAAGGGGGAGCTGCAAGTCTTGGTTCTGCTGTATGTGGATGACATGATCGTCACAGGGAATTCAGAGGAGGAAGTAGCTAGGCTCAGGGCTGAGCTGGCTATACACTTCGAGATGAAAGACTTGGGAGAGCTTTATCACTTTCTCGGTCTTGAAGTGGAGAGGTAGGAGTGTGGGATTCTCATTTACCAGAAGGGATATGCAGATCGCATTGTAAGTCAATTTGGCATGGGAGAAGGGAAAAGTTGCTCTACTCCATTGGAACATGGGCTGAAGCTTCGACGAGATGAAAAAAAGATTCTTCCTGATCCCTTGGTGTTCAGGGCTCTTGTAGGGAGCTTGATCAACCTGACGATTACAAGGCCAGACATTGCTTATGTTGTTAGTCGAGTAAGTCAGTTTATGGCTGAACCAAGGAAGTCTCATCTGGTTACGACGAAGAACATCCTGAAGTATGTCAAGACAACTTCTGACATGGGACTCCTCTATCGTAGAGATGCGGATTTTGCTTTGCTTGGATACACGGATGCTGACTATGGTGGTGACTCGGATGATCGGAGATCAACTTCGGGATATGTTCTCACTTGTGGTTCAGCTTGTATTTCATGGTGTATCAAGAAGCAGGATTCTGTGTCAGTGTCTACTACAGAAGCTGAGGATAAGGCTTCGGCCTTGGCTGCTCGGGAAGCCATCTGGTTAAGATGGCTTGTAGAGGATGTTCATGAAGAAGTGCAAGGGACTACTTTACTCCGGGGTGACAATGAGAGTGCTCTCAAACTGGTAAACAATCCAGTGTGTCACGCAAGGACCAAACATATTGAGATCGAGCACCTTTTCATAAGGGAGAAGGTGTTGGAGGGATCTCTTCTGGTCGGGCATGTTCAGAGTGAAGATAATCTTGCTGACATCTTCACGAAGCCGCTGTCGAAGGGGCCTTTTCAGCGGTTATATAGCTTATTGGGCTTGATCACCACTTCTCACTTCAAGGGGGAGTGTTGAAATTTGTGAAGTGGAAGTGGGTGATGGGCAGGCTGGGAGGACTGTGCGGCCTGAGCGGTCTGTGTTCACGGCCTGGGTGGACTGCTGGTGCGGCCTGGTGACCTTGGCTATCTTGGTGGGTTGGATGTTGAAGAGCAGCATGTGCGGCCTGAGCGGCCTGGTATGCGGCCTGAGCGGCCTGCTATGCGGCTTGAGCGGTCTGGTGTGTGGCTTGGTTGGCCTATGGACAGAGAAGTCGGGCTTCTGGTGATGCGGACTGAGCAGACTGCGGTTTGCGGGCTGTAGGCAGTGCTTTGTTCAGCGGCCATGGTTGTGCAATCTTGTGTTAACCGGCGGATTGGGTGTTCTATCTGCGGGAGGCTTGCGGACTGGCGAGTCGCGGTATCCACTGTGGTGGACTGGCCTTGGAGTTTGGTTGTGGCCCTTGCCGAGCTCTGGTGGTACAGCAAGTGTTAGCTGCTGTGGAGGACTGCGCGGACTGGTGTTGGAGTCCGGCAGTTGGCCATTTGTTTGGGCAGCTGTGCGAGTATTATTTGCGATCTGCTTACCTTGGTGGAATTGGCGATCAGCTTACCTTGCTGGAATTGGCGTTCTGCTTTGGGTATTGGTGGACTGGGCCTTGTCCGCCGATCTCGCGCTAGGCCTTTTGATGTTTTACTGGACTTGGTCACATTCTGTGACAAGTCCAGTGTGTCCGCAGTATCCGCCAAGTCTGATGTTGACCGGGCGGACTGCCTTTGGTAGTGGACTTGTGGCGGATGGAGGCTTTGCTCTTCTACTGTGCGGACTGCCTCTTATATGTGCGGACTGTCACAGAAGGAGTTGTGGCTGTCCATGTGATGATGTGTGCGGACTATGCGGATTGTACCTTGTCCTCATAGTGTGGGCGGTCTGGTAAAAGGCCGCCTGGTAGTGAACATTGGTGCCTTGCTCCTGGTGATTTTCTTGGAATCTGGCTAAGTCTTTGCGGACTCAGCAGACGGATGTTTTGCTAGTGCGCGGGCTGGGGTGGTGTTTCTATGCACTAGGGTGGTGAACACACTCCTCACCTCGCCAATAAATAGAACCCCCCGGCACGTTGATGAGTCCACATTTTACACTGATTTTTGGACTCATCTGGGCTAGTTTTATCGTCTTCGCACTACACTTGAGAGCCTTTATTGCTTATTTGTGCTTATGTACCTATTTCACGATTAAGTGCACTATAGGCCCGCTTCTGTGTGCTTTCTGTGTTTCCATTTTGTTGTTATTCTTTAGCCCTATCTCGGGGATGTGGTGTGCACGTTCTGGTGGCCTTTCTGTCCCTTCTGCTCGTACAGTGGTCGTGTGCGTGCTCCGGAACTGCTCGGGAGACTCCGATGATGCAGGAATACTGCGCACGACCACTGGACTTACTGCGCACGACCACTGGTCGTGCGCCACTGTTCGTGCGCATTACACCCCCTTTTTCATAACCCTGTCTCGGTAATCGCACGAGCACTGGCCATAGTGCGCACAACCACTGGTCGTGCACCACTGCTCGTGCGCTTATATGCTGATGCTTCTTGTCCAGGTTGCAGGTTTATTTGGAAAAGCCGCACGATCATCGACCTACAGTGCGCACGACCACTGGTCGTGCGCCACTGATCGTGCGCACTTCTTCTGCTGCCTCCGTATATAAGGCCCTGCTCCACATTTTAGGCCAACGCCTGTCATTTGCTGCGATCGGAGAGTGCGCGGGAATCGCCTTTTCACTTCTCCAGCTGCTCCATCACTTCCACCTTCGTCGGGAAGCCATTTCCTACTACTCCGAAGCTTTTCAACACTCCGGCGAAGCCCTCGACCATTGATGACTTCAACTCCAAGCTTTCCTGCAGAGTTGGAGAAGTAGATAACCTAGAGAACGGACTTAAAGGCCTTCGAGGTGACAGATCGTTGGTGCCGGAAGCCTCCTTGGACTGAGCCCGGAAGCAGATTGACAACTCGCTACTCCGGCCACGACCCGCGGTGGATCTTCATTCTCTTTTGGTTTACTCCTCTTCCCCTTCCTCTGTGTTATGAATGTTTTGAGCAGTGTAACAAACATTTCCATCCCTGAACATCAAGTTTACTTTCTAGTTAATGGAATGTTAGTTTCTTCTTATGCTTGTGAGTTCTGTCTGTGAATGCGCCTCGCTCACCCCACATCCACTTCATTCCAATGCATTGTCCGATTGCAATCCACACAAGAACACTGCAATACATTAGCTTCCCTTCCACTCGCCCAACTGAAGTTCGGCATAGCGGCCGACAAACCCACTTCACCTTGCGAAGCGGTGCCGTCGACCCGCATAGTTTTTACTAGTTTAGTAGATCAAACATCCACAATCTCCCTAGTCCGCTATTTCCTTTTTGTTCTATTTTTAACTCTCATAACGATATTCTCGGTACTGTTGCCGTTCTACGCTAATTGCATTCCTCGAGAGACCGACACTTGGAGATTTATTCCCAAAACTTTATTACTTGTGTGACCGGTGCGCTTGCAAAATTACACGCATCAAGTTTTTGGCGCCGTTGCCGGGGAATGCAACTGTAGAGTGACTTCAGATGACTTCCAATATTGTTATAAGAGTTAGTATTGTTTTGCTTTGACTGCTGTTTTCTTCTAGTGTGTAGTGTTTTCCGCAGTGAATGCAGGGTCGAGGCACAGGAGCCCTAGTAGCTTAGTACCCCTTTTTCATTCAAGCCTCCTTTAATGACTACAATTCAGCAGCAGACTTATAAAGCAAGCCTTATCAACCTCACATACCGAGCAGAAACGGGAAATAACAGTTTCGAGATCTCGTCTGACCTCATCGAATACATCATCGAAAACTGTCAATTCAGCGGAGACGGAAAAATAGATGCACTATGCCACATGCAGTGGTTCTTAGAAATTTACAACACTTGTACGCCAAATGCTGCCAACAACGAGCAGCAGAGGATCCGACTCTTCTCCTTCTCCCTGAAAGGCGAAGCAAAGCGATGGTATCAAGATATTCGGAAGGGAATATCCTCATCCTGGAAACAACTCGAAAGGAAATTTTTGGCCAAATTCCGACAACCGATGCTAGCAATAGACAATTACAAGGAGCTAATCACCTTCACCCAAAGAAATGAAGAGACCTTGTTCGATACATGGGAGCGTTTCTAGTCCCTGCGAAGGGAATGCTGCAGAGTGGAAATGTCAGACATCCTCCTAATTCAAACTTTCTACTTCGGCATTGCAGGCAGATTCCGGCCATTACTTGACATCGCAGCTGGTGGAACCCTGTTTAACAAATCCAGTGAGGATGCCTGGGAAGTTATAGACAACATTTCCCAAACTAGTAGGCATTGGAACTACCCGCCTTCTTCCGACTTTCCGGTAGAGATAAATTCAGTAGTCTCTGATGAAGCCACCGACCACAATCTCTCGTCAAAGACAGAGCAATTATTTTCTTACGCGTGCAAAATGATGGAGATGTTCAATGACCAAGCCACCACCATTCAGCGCCTACAAACCGCCATAGGGATTCTCACGGAAACGTTACTATGTTCAGTCAATCAGAAACAGGAAACGGTACATACTATGAGATTGAGAAGTGGAAAAAGCCTAGAGAGGGCCTCGCCTCCTGACCCTCCCACACAATCACTCTGCGAGCCCATCGTCGATTTGATAAAGGAACCCCCGTCCTCACCTACCGCACAAGAACCCATGGCAGTACTACAACCTGTGAAGAACGCCGTGAAGCCGCCATTTCCCCACCGACTGCAAAACGAAAAGGCTGAAAAACAATTTCATAAATTACTTGAGATCATGAAAGGAGTGCAAATAAGTATACCTCTGACAGAAGCTATCACTCAGATCCCAGGATATTCCAAGTTCCTAAAGAAACTCATCACACAGCGTAAATCTTTAGAAGGACTGAAAACAATCAATCTCACTGAAGAATGCTCAACTCTCCTCGCCAACTATTCCCCAACCAAACGAAGAGATCCGGGCAGTTTTACCATTCCCTGCAGAATTGGCCTCCACCGGTTCGGACGCGCATTATGTGATTTGGGAGCTTCAATAAATCTAATGCCGCTCTCCGTCTTCCGCGAGCTAGGAGTTGGGATTCTACAGCCAACCCACCTGAGATTGCAATTAGCTAACAGATCGGTAAAACAACCGGCCGAAATAGTCGAAGATCTTACTGTCATGGTCAACAACCTCTCCTTCCCAGCAGATTTCGTCATTCTTGACATGATGGCCGATCCCAAAGTGCCTATAATACTAGGACGGCCCTTCCTTGCCACGGCCCGTGCCATTATCAATGTTGACCAAGGAGAGCTCACCCTAAGCCTGGGGGACAGAACGATTTCTTTCAACGTCCACGAACCTTCCCAACATCTCAGAATCACTAATTGGGACGAAGCAGATTTGATCGACGAACCGGACTTGTACAGCGAAATGATTCTTGACCCAGCCGAGCAAGTGTGGGAAGAGGAGGATGCCACTAATGTTCCGAGCACCCCGCATCCAACCAAAGAACCATTCATCACATCTACCATCACAACCACTGCCACAACTCTGAAGACACTGCCTGAATCCCTGAAATACGCTTTCTTAGAGGAAGACACAGCGTGCCCAGTCATTATCTCTGCATCTCTCTCCGTCGACAACGAACTCGCCTTGGTCAATGTCTTAAAGAAATACGAAAATGTGTTTGGACGTTCATTAGCTGACATAAAAGGGATCAGCCCGACATTTTGCATGCATAAGATTCTGCTTGAAGATCAATACAAGCTGTTGGCACAACCTCAAAGGAGACTGAACCCCAAGATGCATGAAGTGGTACAGGCCGAAGTAATAAAATTGCTTGATGCAGGTATCATTTACCCAATCAGCGACAGCAAATGGGTCAGCCCAGTGCAAGTGGTGCCCAAAAAGGGCGGGATTACGGTGGTGGCCAACGAAAAGAATGAATTATTACTCACCCGCGTGGTCACCGGGTGGACAGTCTGCATAGACTATCGGAAACTGAATGAGGCCACCCGCAAAGATCATTTCCCGCTGCCCTTCATCGACCAAATGCTGGAAAAATTGGCCGGTCAGGAATACTATTGTTTCCTCGACGGGTACTCTGGATACAATCAAATCACAGTTGACCCTGATGACCAAGACAAAACGACGTTTACATGCCCTTCCGGCACCTTCGCATTCAGGAGAATGCCATTCGGATTGTGCAATGGCCCAGCAACCTTCCAGCGATGCGTGATTGCCATCTTCGGTGACATGATTGGAGACTTTCTCGAAGTCTTCGTGGACGATTTTTCCCTTTTTGGTAGCAGCTTAGATTCCTGCCTTGTGAATGTAGACAAAGCTCTAAAGCGTTGTGAGGATACAAACCTTGTCTTGAATTGGGAAAAATGCCATTTCATGGTTCGCGAGGGAATTGTCTTAGGCCACAAAGTCTCTCACATGGGGCTCGAAGTCGACCAAGCAAAAGTCAGTATCATCAAAAATCTTCCTCCTCCATCTTCCGCCAAGGGGATCCGCAGCTTCTTGGGACATGCCGGTTTCTACAGAAGATTCATCAGTGATTTCTCCTCCATATCCAAGCCCCTCACAAATTTGCTGGCCAAGGACATCCCGTTTGACTTCGAAAAAAAATGTATGCAGGCCTTCGAGACTCTCGAAGATCGACTCATCTCCGCTCCAATCTTGGTGGCACCAGATTGGACTTTGCCTTTCGAAGTCATGTGCGACGCAAGCGATGTTGCAGTCAGATCAGTGCTCGGTCAAAGGAAAAACAAAATCTTTCATACTGTTTCCTACGCCAGCCAGACTCTCAACGATGCTCAACTGAACTATACCACTACAGAAAAGGAGCTATTGACAGTGATCTTCACTTTCGAAAAATTCCATTCATACCTAGTGTTATCTAAGGTCATTGTGTACACTGACCATGCCTCACTAAGGTATTTATTCAAAAAAAAGATGTCAAGCCCCGACTAATTCGTTGGATTCTTCTTCTACAGGAATATGACATCGAGATCCGAGATAAGAAAGGGGTCGAAAACGTCATCGCCGATCACCTATCAAGATTGGAGAGCAACACCGCAGGAGTTGTCCCCATCTGCAACCGCAACGAGATTGTCGACTGCTTCCCGGACGAAAAATTATTCACCATCTGTTCGCTCACTCCGACAATCCCGTGGTACGCAGATATGGCCAACTACCTCGCCTGTAAATCTGTCTCCCCTCACCTGTCATCGCAGCAAAAGCGAAAACTATTGTCCGACGCCAAATATTATTTCTGGGAAGACCCGTTACTATTCCGTACTTGCAACGACAGCATCATCCGGCGTTGTGTACCCGAGACCGAATTTCAATCCGTCTTAACACACTGCCACGATCGGGAGGCCGGCGGTCATTTCGGCGACACCCGAACAACACGCAAGATACTACAATGTGGCCTGTTTTGGCCAACCCTTTTTAGAGACACACGAGCTTACGTCGCAAAATGCAATGAATGCAAAAGGACAGGGAATATCTCCAAGAGGGATGAAATGCCTCTCAACAATATGCTCGTCTGCGAACCATTTGACGTTTGGGGAATTGACTTCATGGGACCCTTCACCATGTCGCATGGAAAACTCTATATTATTGTCGCAGTAGACTATGTTTCCAAATGGGTCGAAGCCGAGGCTGTCGCAGCAAATGATGCCCGCACCGTTTTGAATTTCCTACACAAGAAAATTTTCTCTCGATTCGGCGCCCCGCGCACCATCATCAGCGACGGCGGGAGCCATTTTTGCAACAATTCGTTCTTGCAACTCATGAAGAAATTTGGAGTCCACCACAAAATTTCTCTTGCCTACCATCCCCAAACCCGTGGGCAAGTTGAGGTCTCGAATCGCGAGCTCAAAAGAATCATCGAAAAATCCATCCATTCCAACCGAAAAGAGTGGGCCAAAAAGGTCGACGACGCCTTATGGGCGTACAGAACCGCCTTCAAAACCCCTATCGATATGACCCCTTTTCAACTCGTCTACGAAAAATCTTGCCACTTACCAGTCGAGCTGGAACACAAAGCACTATGGGCAACCAAATTGCTAAACATGGACACCGAAGCCGCAACCGATAAGCGCCGCACTCAACTGAACGAATTAGAGGAGCTCCGGCATTTTACATACGAAAATGCGCGGATATACAAAGAAAGAACAAAAAAATGGCATGACCGTCCCATCATCCCCAAAGACTTCCAACCAGGCGACCAAGTCCTGCTGTACAATTCCCGCCTCCGCTTATTTCCCGGCAAACTCAAATCGCGGTGGAGCGGCCCTTTCACAGTGATCGGAGTCTCCCCTTTTGGCGCCATCGACATGGTTGGGAAAAGCGGAGACAATTTCAAAGTCAATGGGCACCAGTTAAAATTATATGATGGCGGCGCAACCACCGGCGACTCTCAAAGCCTACAGCTCGCCGACCCCACGCAAAGCAATGGCGACACACCTTGATTGAGTGGAACTCACCACAGAGCTAGTCTACGACGCCTTTTGTTTCTTTTCTATTCTTTATATTTTCTGAGCAAGACAGCTACTATATTTTTGTGAGCGCCCATCTGGGAGCCGACTGTTGTCTTTTTTTTATGTATCGAACTCTCTATTTGAACTGCTAATACAGGTATTTGGTCCACCTTAAGGATGATAAACAAAAGGGTTTTTGGGAGACAACCCAAGTTGGACCGTTCGGTCCTATGCTGTGTTTTGAGTTCGGTTTATTTCTTCATATATATTTATGTGTCCAGCTTTTGTTTGGCTTGCATCCTTTAATCGCAGGTGCAGGAATATTTGAGGCGCGGTAACTTGGCCGCACTTGGACATCTCATTGCCCAACTGGTATGCTCAATTTTGAGCATAGGTACTTCCTACCCAAGCTATTTATCCTATTTGGAATGCTTATTTTTACTCGTTGTCAACTTTAAGTCTGGGGGGGAGTATGCCTGTGGTCACTACACCGCACTTTTTGTTGCATTCCAGTTTCTTGTTTACTTATTTCTTGCTTTTTGGTTGCACACACTGAATCACCCACACGAGTGCGCTCTTACCCACGCGCACAACCTGAGTTAAATTTATTGCTTTTGTGTAAACTTTAAAATAGTGGTACTGTCTTAGGATTTCAGGATTGAGTCGTTCGAAACTCATGCAGTGCTCCTAATCGAATACTCATGGTTTGTGTAGAGTTAGGATAGAACTAATTTTTCTTTATGCTCGTAGATTTATTCTTTTCTGCACACGTAAATATTATTTGTACTGCTCAAAATCTGAATCTGGGATAATCAAACGATAGTGTAGGAATGTGTGTAGCCGCCACTAGACTCGTATTGCTCGAGTCGGGGGGAAGGATCATCTTTCTTGGTGGCGAAGAACTTGCCCTAAGCTACTCTCGAAGCATTGGTGCACGATTAGTTAAGCGTGAGCATGACGTAGGCCTTCTTTTTGGCTAGTTTGAGCCTTGTTTAGCCATTCCTACCTATTAACCATTACATGCCAAATTTGTGCCTACCCTTCCTTTGATCCAGCTCCACTCACTTTCACCAAGGCCTGAAGCTAAACCCACCTTCGCAATCAAATGCTTGAGCTGATTTGTATTTACTCTTTTGCCGAGGTTGTGATTAGTGGACATTGTTTTTGGGGGTGCTGATTTTATTCCCGTTTTGGATTGCTTCGTTTGGGGATTGCTAGCGCAGAAAAGAAAATAACAGTTTACGAAAATAAAAAGCTGATTCGCGCAATAGAAAAAAAAACTATATATATGAAAGAATTGCTTTGAGATCTCGATCCCCATCCTCTTTATTGAATTTGGTCGGGTTCAGCCGTGTTCACACCAGGATTTCAAGCTAAGTATGGGGGCGTGTGCTCCATTCTTTTCTAAGTGGCTGTTTTGGTTTGGGTTGTTTTCGCTCGCTTTGGTTGCATAGAGCCTTCATGTTTATCTTTGACCACCAGGTCGCCGCCTAAGCCCCATTTCCTCCTACAAGTCCTACTGATTCACGCTTGAGTCTAACCCACGCCGTGGATAGAGTGTGAACGTGCAAGCATATGGTCCCCGACATTGGTGGATTCCTTTAGAGGTGATCCTGAGTCCCGAACTTTGGCAATGCTCACCTTAGTGGCCTGCCTACTTTCTTCCTGCACATGATCCCACGATACTCCAGAATTCTAATTTTGAGCAATTACAATATTTATTTACATCTGTCGAATAGTTTAAACTACGTTGTATAATTAAAAAGTTTTTCTATTATATCTTCTATACTCATGATATATTTGATTTCTCGTCTTACTTCTTTTTGAAATTGCTGAGCCAGTTAGCTATCTTCGAGTCCATGGAGTGATGATTTGCTCGGGACGTGCAAATGGTTAAGTCTGGGGGTGTGATGAGTCCACATTTTACACTGATTTTTGGACTCATCTGGGCTAGTTTTATCGTCTTCGCACTACACTTGAGAGCCTTTATTGCTTATTTGTGCTTATGTACCTATTTCACGATTAAGTGCACTGTAGGCCCGCTTCTGTGTGCTTTCTGTGTTTCCATTTTATTGTTATTCTTTACCCCTATCTAGGGGATGTGGTGTGCACGTTCTGGTGGCCTTTCTGCCCCTTCTGCTGGTACAGTGGTCGTGTGCGTGCTCCGGAACTGCTCGGGAGACTCCGACGATGCAGGAATACTGCGCACAACCACTGGACTTACTGCGCACGACCACTGGTCGTGCGCCACTGTTCATGCGCATTACACCCCCTTTTTCATAACCCTGTCTCGGTAATTGCACGAGCACTGGCCATAGTGCGCACGACCACTGGTCGTGCGCCACTGCTCATGCGCTTATATGCTGATGCTTCTTGTCCAGGTTGCAGGTTTATTTGGAAAAGCCGCACAATCATCGACCTACAGTGCGCACGACCACTGGTCGTGCGGCACTGATCGTGCGCACTGCTTCTGCTGCCTCCGTATATAAGGCCCTGCTCCGCGTTTTAGGTCAACACCTGTCATTTGCTGCGATCGGAGAGTGCGCTGGAATCGCCTTTTCACTTCTCCAGCAGCTCCATCACTTCCACCTTCGTCGGAAAGCCATTTCCAACTACTCCGAAGCTTTTCAACACTCCGGCGAAGCCCTCAGCCATTGATGACTTCAACTCCAAGCTTTCCTGCAGAGTTGGTGAAGTAGATAACCTAGAGAACAGACTTAAAGGCCTTCGAGGTGACAGATCGTTGGTACCGGAAGCCTCCTTGGACTGAGCCCGGAAGCGGATTGACAACTCGCTACTCCGGCCACGACCCGCGGTGGATCTTCATTCTCTTTTGGTTTACTCCTCTTCCCCTTCCTCTGTGTTATGAATGTTTTGAGCAGTGTAACGAATATTTCCATCCCTGAACATCAAGTTTACTTTCTAGTTAATGGAATGTTAGTTTCTTCTTATGCTTGTGAGTTCTGTCTGTGAATGCGCCTCGCTCACCCCACATCCACTTCATTCCAATGCCTTGTCCGATTGCAATCCACACAAGAACGTTGCAATCCATTAGCTTCCCTTCCACTCGCCCAACTGAAGTTCGGTATAGCGGCCGACAAACCCACTTCACCTTGCGAAGCGGTGCCGTCGACCCGCATAGTTTTTTCTAGTTCAGTAGATCAAACATCCACAATCTCCCTAGTCCGCTATTTCCTTTTTATTCTATTTTTAACTCTCATAACGATATTCTCGATACTGTTGTCGTTCTACGCTAATTGCATTCCTCAAGAGACCGACACTTGGGGATTTATTCCCAAAACTTTATTACTTGTGCGACCGGTGCGCTTGCCGAATTACACGCATCACACGTCTACAGTAACAGAGTGAATAGTAAGTTGGGCTTGAGCAAGTGTTGCGGTCTGCGGTTTTCTGTCCGCACGGGTTGAGTAGAGCTTACGGTTTGTTGTGTGCAGGTCGTACGGATAGCTTCAAGGAGCCAGGAGTTTGGCATTGAAGTGTACGGTCTCTGCGGTCTCAGCTGGCCGCTTCTACGGCTTGTCAGTGGTTCTCTGCTTCAGCTTGTCCAAGTTCCAAAAACCTATCCGCCAGTCTCAGGCAGGTAGGCGGTCTGTTCCTCAGTTCTTCAGCAGGCAGCGAATAACGGTGTGTCCGCTCGACCTCGCGGTCTCGACGGACTCCGTGTGCTATTTGGCTTGTAGCAGTTGCAGCTCGGGCGGCTTCGGCGACCTTGACGGACTAGGCGGTCTCGGCGGTCTCCAGTGCTGTCCGCTCGGCTTGTTTTGTGCTTTCTGTTTGTAGCTTTTGTACTAGCAAAACCATGTCTCACTACGTATACCTCGCCTTGTAAATAAGTGTAAATGAATATAAGACTTACTTGTTCTTGCATTTGTGGTTGGTGTTAAGCTTGCTCCTTGGGTTTCCGCATGATCAAAGTGTGAACTGGGTAGTTCTGAGAATATTAATTTGGCTTTAGGCTATCCTGCTGACCACTTTGAGAAAATTCAACATATATATATATATAGGCAAAACATCAAAATTAGTCCCCAAAGTCATCCTCTTTTATGAAATTAGTCCCTCAAATTTTAAAAGTTGGAAATAGGTCCCTTATATTTAATGCAACTTTGATTTCAGTCCTATGTAATGTTTTCGTTCAAAACCTGAGGCAAAATAGTAAAACTATATTTATTTTAAAAATAACATAACACCCTAACCCTCAAAACCCTCACATCTTTCTGCTCGGGCATTTCTCTGACGGCGACGAGTTCTACTCGTGGCCTAAATCTTCTGCGATAGCTACTACAAGTGAGGGAGTTGATATCGTCGATGACATTTCTTTCCCTCCGTGTGCTTGGCTGTCGGCGACAAGTTCTTCGCATGCCCTAGATCTTCTGTGAGAGCTGCTACAGGTGAGATGAAGCTTTCTAAAGTGTTGATGGCCATAGTTGTAATGTCCGACTGACTCCATGAAATTCCAAGGTGAGAGAACTGCCACTCGAGGTAAAAATGTAATGTCTCAAATTTACTTTCAGAACACTAAAACCATGAAATAGCAAGAGGGTCGAGTCGCAGTTAGATTAAAAATTATATTTCATGGTTTTAGTAGGGAGAGAAGGCATCTGTAGACTTGCTGTTAGATTAAAAATATTCATATTCAACTGTTATTCATCAAACTATCAAAAAATGCAGTGAACCATTTAGAATTTTTGGCTGTAGGCATAACCACGGAGGCTGTTTATTTGACTCTGTTGATTAAATGATAAATTTATACATTTTATTTGACTATGTAGCCATAATCATTGAGGTTGTTTATTTGACTCTGTTTTTTTGAATTTGATAAAAAACACAAGCCCCCCGTGTTTTTTTTTTTGTTTTTTTAGTTTCAGATCTCTTGTAAATGCTCTCTCCTCTATAATATGTTGTGTGCACTTCAACATTTGAATGTTGAGCACAGTTCTGCAAGGATGCTCCCTAGAAATATTACTTTGTTGTTGCAGTTTGATATAATTCTATATCTCATTTGTAGATTAATTTTGTGTTGCAGTTTGTTGATGAAAGAACTTATTGGGCTTTGTTTAGGCTTAATTGAATTATTTTGCTTAGCATTTTTGTTTCTTAGGGTTGCAAGAGGGTCAATGCTGGGACAACTACTCCAACAAGTGTTGTAATGTCTCGTACCCTTGAATTGAATGACGAAGCTTTCAAAAATGTTGATAATGATGGTGAAGATAGTGCCCTAGACATCCACTTTGAGAATGAAGAAGAATTGTTTGATGATGGTGATACTAATGTTGATACTTTAGCCCATAGTCCTAGCCATGATTCCAAGAAGACATCGGTCACACTGAAGGATAATAGTGATGAAGATTATCTAAGTGATTCAATTCAATCACTTAGTAGTGATGATGACGGTGGACCTTCTCTTAGTAGAAATCCTCGCCAACCTATTTTTACAATGCTAAAAAATATGAAAGAAATGAAATGGGAACCGGGGCTAGTTTTTAAATCCAAAGAGCATTTTAAAGATGCAGTCATAACCTACTCAATTCTTAGCGGTGTAGGTTTAAAATTAATGAAGAATGATAATAGAAGAATCAGGTACAACTGCAAGCTCGAATGTAATTGGCAAATATATGCTGCACCAATGAAGAATCAAGATACTTGGGAAGTAAGAACTGTTAAAGATAAACACTCTTGTAGTAGAGAATTTAATAATAAACGTTTGAGTGTGAAATGGTTGGGTAAATGTATAGAGTCAAAGGTTAGAGAAAATCGAGGCCTTGAAGCAAAACAAATTGTTGAAAAGGTAAAAAAGAAATGGGTGGTTGGAATTACTAAAGATAAAATTGCAAGGGCAAAGGCTAAAGCAAGTACAACTCTTGAAGGTAGTGTTGCGGGAAAATATAACTATCTGAATCTGTATTGTGCTGAACTATTGAGATCAAATCAAGGAAGTTCAGTGTTCCTCAAATTTCAGTGGCCTCCTGAATTTTATAATGAATCTATTATACCCCCATCACGGTCGATTATTCCACGATTTGAGAGGGTGTATGTTTGTCTTGCCGGATGTCGAGAATCATTCAAAGAATGTAGGCCTATTGTAGGGTTGGATGGATGTTTTTTAAAAGTATATTACGATGGACAACTATTGACAGCAATTGGGAGAGATCCCAATGATCAAATGTTACCGATAGTGTATGCAATTGTTGAGGCTGAGAATAAAGATTCTTGGAGTTGGTTTCTTGACAATCTTATAAGAGATATTGGATCTCACGGAATCACATATATATCAGATCAACAGAAGGTACGTGTTATTATGATCAAATTTTATTATCCTTGTACTCTTCTTTTTGTTAATGTTTTTGCACCGCATTATCACTTATAGAAGTCCATATTCATGTTATACAACACACTGAATTAGTCCACACTCATGTTATGCAGCACACTAAATTAGTCCACAATCATGTTATACATCACACTTAATCGATCATATATACTTTTTTTTACTTATAGGGATTAGTCCAAACTTTTAAAGATTTATTGCTGGGTGTGGATCATCGCTTCTGTGTTCGACATCTATATAATAATTTTAGAAAGAAATTTCCTAGTAAAAACTTGAAGTGTCTATTATGGAAGACCGCCAATGCAACATATGAAGAGGATTGGGTTAGGACCATGAATGAGATTAAAGATATATCAAAGCAGGCATGTGAGCATCTTAGTGAAATCGACAAACATTTGTGGTGCAAGCACTCGTTTAGTGAACATTTGGTATGTGGTGTTATTGTTAACAATATGTCGGAGGCATTCAACCGGGTTATTTTAGATATGAGAGACAAGCCCATACTTACAATTCTTGAGGGCATTCGAGTGTATTTAATGTGTAGGTGGGCTAATATTAGACAAAGAATTGTGAAACAAGTTGGTGAGGTGAACCCAAAAATTGCAAAGAAGATTGATGAGGAAGCAAAGCTAAGTGGTATGTGGATGCCAATATGGTCAAGTGACCGAATATTTGAGGTAGTGCACGTGCCTGTAAAATTTGTGGTTTTATTGGATAGTTTCTTTTGTTCATGCGGAAAATGGAGACTTAGCGACCTACCTTGCCGTCATGTTATAAGTTGCATGAATTACTTGATGTACACACATTTGTTGGGTATTGTATTCACAACGTACCTGATTTGAAGAAGCCCCTGAACAAGCTAAGGTAAATAGACAATGTATTTGATGAAATCATTCAAGTTGTGCTTGCAGTTATTCCACGCTAAGTACACACCAATGTCAGGGTGCAGTAGGTCAATATACACGGGTCTGCGCGACGTAATCCCTCGTTGAGCAGATCTGTGTGTTGGTGTAACGCCCTCACCTGTCACATGACATATAACGGTGGGTCCGGCCGGGGCCCCACGCCATATCTCACAGACAAGCGAAGGAATCACGTGTGGAAATCAAAATCAACGCGTATCCTTAACTCATCCATTCTAGCGCAGCATTATTTTGTTAACATGAACTCCAACCAGAATGTCCACCACTATATAAATACCACATTTATATATAAAACACCAGGAATGTATACAACTCACACACCCTGGCCTTATGGCCTTACAAGTTCCTCTTTTACACAACAATCATTTCGTACATCGGCACGCAGGCCGGCCACACATGAAATCCAAACAACACTCTCCGCATGGCCTTCAAAGGCCTCATCAAGCTAGCCATTCTTATGCATTTCCAGCCGCAACATCTGCAATTCCACATCCAAGACAAACCAGAAAACAAAGTAACGGTCAACATTTAGCTGACCCATTATAACGACCCTACCCCCTACCCGGGGTATTGGTTCCTTCCCTGTATACAGTGCTCATCAAGATCATCAAGCATCATCCAACAATATATGTATATCAGTTCCTTTATCCCACGAGCAAACACACGACATCACAAACGCTGGAATCCACCAAACGTTCCGTGCACTCAGGGCACCTTCTTGGTGTACCGGAATCCACCAGTCATACACCGCCGATCCGAGGTTTTTAACTTGTTGGTTGACCGGCCCTAGTCCACCAATCTCGCAAGCTGGCGACATCCCGCCCAAACCACACAGAGGTACAACCTCACAGCAACAACCAGAGTAGGTCGACCCACAACATGTAGTGTAGCACGCCGGGTTTATCCAAGCTCCCCAGGCAATGTCTACCCATCGACCCCCCTCCTAATCCGATCGACCCACACTATGTGGTGCAGCAACCCGGGTTTAACTCGGCTCCCCGAGCATTGCCACCCATCGATCCCGCTAACTAACTAGATCAACCCACCCTAGTGGTGTAACAGTCGGGTTTATCACGAGCTCCCCAGGCATGTTACCAATTGATCATATCACAACCAGGAGCTTTGCCAAAGCCTCCTCACATTCAGCATCACATCCATACATTCATCACAAGAGAAAACCATTTCCATCTCATCAAATCCACGGATTCATCTCCGGTTTACCCATGAACATCACCAATCCAGACAACCGGTCCAGATGGGCTTCACACAGCATGCCTATGCCGTACTCCATTTTCCGGCTCTAGATGCAGACTCAACAAAGGAATCACTTCCGCAAATCCACCTCTTGGTGGAGGATTCCAAGTGTAACGACCCGAATCGCTCTAGGCCCCTAGTGTGTGTGTTTTGAGTCAGGAGGGTTGACTCAAGTCCTGAGAAGTGCAGGGAATTGGGCTGCACTTGTGGAGAAGTGGAGAAATCAGTGCAGAGTGACACGGGAGATGACACGGGTAGTGACACGGCCGTGTCCCTACCCGTGTGCGTCGAGTTGAGCTCGACGAGCCGTGTCGAGATCTTCGAGAATCATCGAGATGCGTCGAGCGGGGAACACGGGTAGTGACACGGCCGTGTCCCTACCCATGTGCGTCGAGTTGAGCTCGACGAGAAGTGTCGAGATGCAACCCGAGAAGTACACGACCAATGACACGGCCAGGCACACGGCCGTGTCATGTGAACACGGGTCGGGACACGGGCGTGTCCCTACCCGTGTCAAACATTGAACCGACATGGAAACCGCCACGGCCGTTTCGCGGAAGCTGGACACGGGTACGGACACGGCCGTGTCCCTACCCGTGTCATATTTTGCTTATAAGGGGCAGAGGAAACCCTAGCCGTTTTCACTCTCATTTCACCCCCTTTCTCCTGTGAGAACTCCTGGTGAGAGGAAAACCGCTGGAGCAAGTTCTACCGGAGGAGATCCGCCATCGCCGTGAAAGAGAAGATGCCGTCGAGGAGAACTACGCGATCCATGGCAAGAAATGGTGGTACCGCTGGAGCCAATGTGAGTTTCCTACCCTCTCCCTTGGTGCTAGATCTTAGATATTTAGGAGAGACATCGGTTCAAGAGAGCTTGATGGAGAGGAGAAGATTTCTAGGTTAGGCCATGTTAGAACTTGTGTTCTAGACTTTAGATCTCTTCAACCCTTCCCCTTTTTCTTCAATATGACGATGGGTGGATGGTTTCGTGAGGAGTTTATGGCCTCTGAGGTTGAATAAGGGAGGAGAATATTTCTGGAAAATTTAGGAACGATCGCCTTGAGGAGGAAGACGAACCGATGCCGTTCATTTTCCTTTAAGATGCGCGCAGAATCTGTATTCTGCGCGCAGCAATCTTCTAGGCCATTGTCCCGATGGATAAGGCCAGATCTGGGCTTTCGGCTAAACACGAAAGTTGAAGCCCTTGGAAATACCTTTCCAACGAGTGGTTGCACGACTTCAGGTGATGTCTGTGGCCCCGGGAAAACCTAATCGAGTTTGCTGTCCGGCAGTTCCTGTACACAGAAACTGTGTTCTGTACGCAGCAGACTTCAAGTCCGATTTCAGATAGGATAACGTCAAATCTGGGTTGAGGTCTGAATACGAGAGTTGTAGACGTCGGAAATACCTTTCCATCGAGGGGTTACACGACGTCACCGGATTCATGTAGCCTCGGGAATCTCTGGTTGAATTTGCTGTCCAGTACTAATCCTGCACTTAAAAATCTGGGTTTTATAACATTTGGACTTTGATTCGGAGAAACTAATATCACAGGTAACTCTGAGGCTTGGATAAACTTTTATGAATAATTAATTCAGTTGCATAAATGATGAAGATTATTAATCGGACTCCATGTGATCGAATTGTAAGATAGTATACTTGAATGATTTGACTTGTTAAAAGCTAGTAGATTTTTATACATATGCATCTTGATATATTGTGTTGAAATCACCTGATATGACATATAGAAGGATAACTCATGGCCATGTGAATGTTGAATAGTGGATTGAACTTGGTAGTCCAATACTTAGAGCGTCGCCTTCCTATGGGTAGCATTGTGTAAGTTTGTAAGAGCGGTGTTGACCGCCACCTGTTTTGGTTGTGTCGTGATAAGGTGTGGATGGATGGTTGGGCTGTGTCCTCGTGCTCACTCCGAGGCCCCTTCCGTGGTATGATGAGGTTGTGAATTGCATGTGGTGTGAGTCGACACGCGGTGTCGTAATCCTGGGTTAAGGATAGTGTGGCAGGTCTACGGGCTCGCCAGTCGTCACACCGACGGGAGTTGGCAGTTAGACTTGGTCGGTTTGGGCTGTGTCCTCGGTGTTCACGTCCCGTGGCCCCTCCGACCATGTGAACGGTTGGGCTGTGTCCTCGTGCTTTCTTCCGAGGCCCCTTCCGGGTCACGCAAGGCCAGTTCGGGCTGTGTTCTTGGTGCACATCTACCCAAGACCCCGCTGGGCCATAGTACGCATGGGCTCCGCTGTTGTGTTCTTAGCGTTGAGGCGTACGGAGGCCTAGGTGAAGTAGTGTGATACCCGCCTAGTAGTAGAAGTGCCCGTTCTACTGTCACCGCCTGGCCACGGCGGCTGATGCCTGAGAGGTTAGCTACCTGCTCGAAAAGTGGGAACTATAGTCTGTGTCGACATAGCAATTGCATGGGTGTGCATGTGTGAGTCATTGCATAGCATTCATAGCATTTCATATCATTGCACCACAAGATCCTCATCGTATAAGTTTGTATGGGCACTCTTATACGATGAGTTACTTTTATGTAACCCGATCCTTAACTTATAAGTTTGTATGGGCATTCTTATAAGTTAAGTTACTTTCCTGTTGTTACTTATACTTGCTAGTTTAGTGTAGCTCTTACTTAAATGCTGATTATGATGTTGTTACTCTTACATTACCTTGCCACCTGCTTGTACTTCCTTTACTTGCATACTTATTATATACTATACTCTTGTTCCTTTTCTCCGCCCGGTGCCGAGGAGTCACCGGGGGAGCGGATGTGAAACCACTTAGTCGTTTCGACTAACGGTTGCTACGTCTTCCTCTTTAGGAGGTCACGCCGCAGTTAGAGCAGCCGCAGACTATGCAGCAGGACAGCCAGGCCAGGACGACAGGGCCTGATGCGACGGTGCCGTCGATACCGTCTGTTACAGATGTTAGTGTTTTGATTACTCTGATGTAGCCCGTTTGGGCAATGTTTAGCTGTACTCTGATATATTGTAGAAGCATGTTTTAGTTTCTCATTATTGATGTATTTGGACTGTATAACTTAGTGTGGATTTGACTTCTGGATGTTTATTTATTTGGTTGGGTTGGCATGATTTATTGATATTGTTGTAGCCGGCGGAATAGGCGTCTTGTGGTACAGGTTAGCCCGTGTGCTAATGCTACCGCAAGGCGGCTGTTCCGGGCATAAGACTCCCCCTTCGTGCCGTGTTTTGGGATTCGAGGGGCGGGGTCTTACATATGGTATCAAATTGCCACGATCCTCAACTACGAAGTCATTCAACAATGGTGCCACCCCCGTTTGGTTAGTCAGTTTGGGGACAAACTGACTTAGCGGAAGCAGTGGTGTGCCCATATGTAATTCACATTAAGTTTGTCCAACTTAGACCTTAAGTTTAGCCAACCTGACCACAAATTTGTCGTGTACGTGTAGATTCCACTGCATGTTGAGCCGATGGGGGGCACTCCTACCCCTTCCATACCCACTCAGTTCGAACAGTCTGAGTTGGGGCAGACGCTCACAGCCATTCTTGATGCTTTCAAGGCACAGCAGGCTCCGGTGCAACAACAGGCCCCGAGCTCCAACTGGCTGAGCACCTTCCGGGCTCTCTCCCCTCCCGTCTACCTTGGGACGGAGTCAGCCGTACGTATAGAGGAATGGCTAGACACGATACAGGAGTTGTTGGCCGGTATCCGTTGCCCAGCCAACATGGCAGTGACATTGGCAGTGTCCGTCTTAGACTTACATGCGAAGAGGTGGTGGAAGTCCCTCATGGGCTCTACCTTCCAAGGCCGGATCTACACAGAGATAAGTTGGAGTGAATTCTCGGGTGTTTTCTTGGAGCACTTTATCCCTACATCGGCACGAGATGAGCTTGAGCAGAGGTTCCTTCTACTAAAGCAGGGATCAAAGTCGGTCACAGAATACCAGCGGGAATTCCAGCATCTCGTAAGGTTTGCGGACTCTTATGAGTTGGATGACAGAGGTTATGCCAAGCGCTTCTATAAAGGGCTGCGAGATCCCCTAAGGCAGTCCCTTTTTTTTATAGCGGATGGTAGCTTGGCGGAGATCATTGATATGGCGAAAAGATTGGAGGCGGACCACATGGGATGTAGTAAGAGGCCTGCGGAGGACGTGATGGAAGCCGGCCCATGGAATAGAAGGAGGCGAGACTTCAGAGGAGGAAGAGGTTATCAAAGAGGTGGCGGGCGTGTCCACCGAAACTATAGGGTGGAGCATCCAGTTCCGCAGCCGCCTGCGTTGCCTCCACCCCCACAGCCTCAGCGATTTCAACAACCTGAAGGGCGTCGTGGTCTGGTGTGCTTCGAATGCAACCAGCCGGGCCACATCCGACGTTTTTGCCCGCAGCTATATGGGAACGTCCCTCCTGCTCTCCCTCCTGCTCTCCCTCCACCAGCTCCACGAGGACGGGGATATATGTGTGGTCGAGGACGAGGACCGCCAAGAGGAAACCCCGGACCGGTCCGGGATCAGGTGTACGCGCTTGACATGGCGCAGGAACGGAACCCACAAGATGTGATTGCAGGTATGATTTAATTAGTTTACATATTTGCATGGTTTAACATGAATTGAATAGAACTTATTAGACACTAGCAATAAGTTTTGGCCGTTGGCACTTAGGCACCGTGATTATTGGCGGGAAGACGGCCTATGCGCTGTTCGATACCGATGCCTCACACTCTTTTGTGTCCGAGGATTTCATAAAAGACGTGGGGGATGTTCAATACTTCACGGGAATAGCCCGACGTGTACGCCTTCCGGACGGCTCGGAGATGATCGCGACCGCCAAGTGCGAGTTGGAGTTATTTATTGATGGGAAGGCCTTTGATACACCGGCCACGGTTCTGAGAATGCCGGAGTTTGACATCATTTTGGGCATGGCATGGCTCGATTGGCACTTCGCAAGGATCGACTGCGCGGAGAAGCGGATCTATTTGAGACATGGAGACTCTGACGTCATCTTCCAAGGTATTGGCTTCGCTCCTCGCATGATGTTATCTTCCGTCCAGGTTGTAAAAGCTCATATGAAGGGGGACGAGGGCTTCATGATCTGGTTCGAGTTGAAGGAGGAAGCGTTGGAATTAAAGGATGTACGGGTTGTGCGGGATTTTCCCGAGGTATTTCCTGAGAAGCTACCAGAATTACCACCGCATAGAGAGGTCGATTTCCAGATTAATTTAGTACCAGGTGTCAAGCCTGTATCTAAGACTCCGTACAGAATGGCCCCGAAAGAACTCGCGGAGTTTAGAGTTCAACTACAAGAACTAGTAGATTCAGGGTTCGTTCGCCCCAGTTCATCACCATGGGGTGCCCCCGTGTTGTTCGTAAAGAAGAAGGATGGAACCCTGCGATTGTGCATAGATTATCGGGAACTCAATCGATTAACGGTGCGGAACACTTATCCGCTACCTCGGATCGACGAGTTGTTCGATCAATTAGTGGGAGCACATTGGTTCTCTAAACTAGACTTGCGCTCCAGATACTATCAGTTGAGGATACAAGAGAGGGATATTCAGAAAACAGCCTTCAGTTCGAGATATGGTTTGTATGAGTTCACAGTAATGCCGTTTGGGCTCACGAATGCACCTTCGGCATTCATGAGCCTGATGAACAAGGTGTTTGAACCATACTTGGACATCTTCGTCATCGTTTTCATCGACGACATCTTAGTCTACTCAAAGACGGAGGAGGAGCATGTCGAGCACCTGACCTTGGTTTTGAAGAAATTGAAGGAGCACGCCTTGTATACCAGGTTTAGCAAGTGTGAATTCTGGCTTAAGGAGGTTGCCTTCTTGGGGCATGTGATCAGTGGAGCAGGATTAGCTGTGGATCCAGCTAAGGTGCGGGCCGTGAAGGAGTGCTCGCCCTTGAAGTTGGCGGCCGATGTACGAAGCTTTCTTGGACTTGCTGGGTACTACCGCAAGTTCGTGAAAGGATTTTCCAAGATTGCCCTTCCCCTTACCTCCTTGACGAAGAAGGGTGTGCCATTCGAGTGGACACCTCAATGTGAGGCGGCGTTTCAAGAATTGAAAGATAGGCTTACCTCCGCCCCCATCCTTGCACTACCGTCTGGGAAGGAAGGATTCCAAGTTTACACAGACGCTTCATATCAAGGGATGGGAGCGGTATTGATGCAGCATGGGCACGTGATCGCATATGCTTCAAGGCAGTTAAAGAAACATGAAATCAATTACCCGGTTCATGATTTGGAGTTGGGAGCAGTGGTATTCGCTTTGAAGGTTTGGAGGCATTACCTATATGGCGTACACTGCGAGATCTTTTCCGATCACAAGAACTTGAAGTATGTCCACACTCAGAAGGAGTTGAACCTGAGACAACGGCGGTGGTTGGAATTTCTATATGACTATGAGTTCACCATGAACTACCACCCCGGGAAAGCGAACTCGGTAGCCGATGCCTTGAGTAGAAAAGTGCCAGGCTCTAGCCCAGAGTCTCGGCTGATGAGTATGGAGTTGGCTCGAATGACCGAGGAGATGGAAATTACTCTAGTATTCAAGGATCCTTCGGCAGAGTATGCGGAGTATTTGGCCAACATGAGCATAGTTTGTGATATCCGAGACCGGATTCGGGTGGAGCAAGGAATGGATGCGGCCTTGGCCCCGGCAATCAAGGCAATTGAAGATGGGACCACCGATGAGTACACACTCAAAGACGGCCTCATTTATTTTTGTGGCCGACTCTATATTCCCAAGGGCGGCAAAATTCGGGAGGATATATTGAGAGAGGCGCATTCCTCTCAATATTCAGTGCATCCGGGTATTGCTAAGATGTATGCCGGACTGCGGAAGACCATATGTTGGCCGGGAATGAAGAAGGATGTTCGCTACTATGTTACACATTGCGAAGCTTGCCAAAGAGTGAAGGCTGAATGCAGGAGTCCCGGTGGTTTGTTGCAGTCACTGCCCATCCCCGAATGGAAGTTCGAGGATATCTCCATGGATTTTGTTCATGGGTTACCTCGTTCCCGCTCCGGGAATGATTCGGTGTGGGTTATTGTGGATCGACTAACAAAGGTGGCCCGGTTCATTCCAATGAAGAAGGAAGCACACGTGGATGTTTTGGTACGCCTTTTTGTGGAGCAATTTGTACGGTATCATGGCGTGCCCAAGACAATTGTTTCGGATAGGGATGGCCGGTTTACATCCAATGAGTGGAAGGCGGTACAGGCGTATTTGGGCTCACGCCTAACCTTTAGTACCGCATTTCATCCACAGACTGACGGGCAGTCTGAAAGGACCATCAGGACACTGGAAGATTTATTGAGGTTATGCGTGCTGGACAGAGGAGAGCCATGGGAAAGGCTCTTGCCCCTGGTGGAATTCTCCTATAATAATAGCCATCAGGCGAGCATCGGCATGGCGCCCCATGAAGCCCTTTACGGAAGAAGGTGCAGGACTCCCTTGTCTTGGGTGCAAGATGAAGATCCGAAGGCATTGGGAAACGAATACATAGATGATACTGATGCGGCGGTCAGATTGATACGGGATCGCATGTTGGAGGCTCAAAGTCGACATGCGAAATATTACAATAAAAAGCACCGGATGGTGGAGTTCCAGGTGGGCGAAAAAGTGTTCCTTAAGATTCGGCCGATGCATGGAGTGTCACGGGTGCGGGGAGTGAAAAAGCTCAGCCCAAGGTATGTTGGGCCTTATACTATATTGGAAAGAATTGGCCCGTTGGCTTATCGGTTGGAGTTACCACCGGAACTAGAAAATCTTCACGACGTGTTCCATGTATCATTGCTTCGAAAAGCACTATTGCGGCCCGACCAATTTATTCCCACTACTGATGGTGCAGTGGCGTCGGATAGATCTGTGCGACTAGAGCCGGTGCGGATTGTTGACAGCGAGACAAGAACATTACGCCGCAAAAGTGTCCCCTTAGTGAAGGTGCAATGGTTGAATCATGGGAAGGAGGAGTACACCTGGGAGCCAATGGATTTGATGCAGCAACGCTACCCGGAGTTGTTTGCCCAAGGTAATCTTATTTAAAAACATATGATAAATTTCCTGTTAAGCTTTTCGCCACACAGCCTAAGCCTGATTTCGGGGACGAAATCTTTTATTTTGTTTATAGGATTTGTAACGACCCGAATCGCTCTAGGCCCCTAGTGTGTGTGTTTTGAGTCAGGAGGGTTGACTCAAGTCCTGAGAAGTGCAGGGAATTGGGTTGCACTTGTGGAGAAGTGGAGAAATCAGTGCAGAGTGACACGGGAGATGACACGGGTAGTGACACGGCCGTGTCCCTACCCGTGTGCGTCGAGTTGAGCTCGACGAGCCGTGTCGAGATCGTCGAGAATCGTCGAGATGCGTCGAGCGGGGAACACGGGTAGTGACACGGGCGTGTCCCTACCCGTGTGCGTCGAGTTGAGCTCGACGAGAAGTGTCGAGATGCAACCCGAGAAGTACACGGCCAATGACACGGCCAGGCACACGGCCGTGTCATGTGAACACGGGTCGGGACACGGGCGTGTCCCTACCCGTGTCAAACATTGAACCGACATGGAAACCGCCACGGCCGTTTCGCGGAAGCTGGACACGGGTACGGACACGGCCGTGTCCCTACCCGTGTCATATTTTGCTTATAAGGGGCAGAGGAAACCCTAGCCGTTTTCACTCTCATTTCACCCCCTTTCTCCTGTGAGAACTCCTGGTGAGAGGAAAACCGCTGGAGCAAGTTCTACCGGAGGAGATCCGCCATCGCCGTGAAAGAGAAGATGCCGCCGAGGAGAACTACGCGATCCATGGCAAGAAATGGTGGTACCGCTGGAGCCAATGTGAGTTTCCTACCCTCTCCCTTGGTGCTAGATCTTAGATATTTAGGAGAGACATCGGTTCAAGAGAGCTTGATGGAGAGGAGAAGATTTCTAGGTTAGGCCATGTTAGAACTTGTGTTCTAGACTTTAGATCTCTTCAACCCTTCCCCTTTTTCTTCAATATGACGATGGGTGGATGGTTTCGTGAGGAGTTTATGGCCTCTGAGGTTGAATAAGGGAGGAGAATATTTCTGGAAAATTTAGGAACGATCGCCTTGAGGAGGAAGACGAACCGATGCCGTTCATTTTCCTTTAAGATGCGCGCAGAATCTGTATTCTGCGCGCAGCAATCGTCTAGGCCATTTTCCCGATGGCTAAGTCCAGATCTGGGCTTTCGGCTAAACACGAAAGTTGAAGCCCTTGGAAATACCTTTCCAACGAGTGGTTGCACGACTTCAGGTGATGTCTGTGGCCCCGGGAAAACCTAATCGAGTTTGCTGTCCGGCAGTTCCTGTACACAGAAACTGTGTTCTGTACGCAGCAGATTTCAAGTCCGATTTCAGATAGGATAACGTCAAATCTGGGTTGAGGTCTGAATACGAGAGTTGTAGACGTCGGAAATATCTTTCCATCGAGGGGTTACACGACGTCACCGGATTCTTGTAGCCTCGGGAATCTCCGGTTGAAGTCGCTATCCAGTACTAATCCTGCACTTAAAAATCTGGGTTTTATAACATTTGGACTTTGATTCGGAGAAACTAATATCACAGGTAACTCTGAGGCTTGGATAAACTTTTATGAATAATTAATTCAGTTGCATAAATGATGAAGATTATTAATCGGACTCCATGTGATCGAATCGTAAGATAGTATACTTGAATGATTTGACTTGTTAAAAGCTAGTAGATTTTTATACATATGCATCTTGATATATTGTGTTGAAATCACCTGATATGACATATAGAAGGATAACTCATGGCCATGTGAATGTTGAATAGTGGATTGAACTTGGTAGTCCAATACTTAGAGCGTCGCCTTCCTATGGGTAGCATTGTGTAAGTTTGTAAGAGCGGTGTTGACCGCCACCTGTTTTGGTTGTGTCGTGATAAGGTGTGGATGGATGGTTGGGCTGTGTCCTCGTGCTCACTCCGAGGCCCCTTCCGTGGTATGATGAGGTTGTGAATTGCATGTGGTGTGAGTCGACACGCGGTGTCGTAATCCTGGGTTAAGGATAGTGTGGCAGGTCTACGGGCTCGCCAGTCGTCACACCGACGGGAGTTGGCAGTTAGACTTGGTCGGTTTGGGCTGTGTCCTCGGTGTTCACGTCCCGAGGCCCCTCCGACCATGTGAACGGTTGGGTTGTGTCCTCGTGCTTTCTTCCGAGGCCCCTTCCGGGTCACGCAAGGCCAGTTCGGGCTGTGTTCTTGGTGCACATCTACCCAAGACCCTGCTGGGCCATAGTACGCATGGGCTCCGCTGTTGTGTTCTTAGCGTTGAGGCGTACGGAGGCCTAGGTGAAGTAGTGTGATACCCGCCTAGTAGTAGAAGTGCCCGTTCTACTGTCACCGCCTGGCCACGGCGGCTGATGCCTGAGAGGTTAGCTACCTGCTCGAAAAGTGGGAACTATAGTCTGTGTCGACATAGCAATTGCATGGGTGTGCATGGGTGAGTCATTGCATAGCATTCATAGCATTTCATATCATTGCACCACAAGATCCTCATCGTATAAGTTTGTATGGGCACTCTTATACGATGAGTTACTTTTATGTAACCCGATCCTTAACTTATAAGTTTGTATGGGCATTCTTATAAGTTAAGTTACTTTCCTGCTGTTACTTATACTTGCTAGTTTAGTGTAGCTCTTACTTAAATGCTGATTATGATGTTGTTACTCTTACATTACCTTGCCACCTGCTTGTACTTCCTTTACTTGCATACTTATTATATACTATACTCTTGTTCCTTTTCTCCGCCCGGTGCCGAGGAGTCGCCGGGGGAGCGGATGTGAAACCACTTAGTCGTTTCGACTAACGGTTGCTACGTCTTCCTCTTTAGGAGGTCACGCCGCAGGTAGAGCAGCCGCAGACTACGCAGCAGGACAGCCAGGCCAGGACGACAGGGCCTGATGCGACGGTGCCGTCGATACCGTCTGTTACAGATGTTAGTGTTTTGATTACTCTGATGTAGCCCGTTTGGGCAATGTTTAGCTGTACTCTGATATATTGTAGAAGCATGTTTTAGCTTCTCATTATTGATGTATTTGGACTGTATAACTTAGTGTGGATTTGACTTCTGGATGTTTATTTATTTGGTTGAGTTGGAATGATTTATTGATATTGTTGTAGCCGGCGGAATAGGCGTCTTGTGGTACAGGTTAGCCCGTGTGCTAATGCTACCGCAAGGCGGCTGTTCCGGGCATAAGACTCCCCCTTCGTGCCGTGTTTTGGGATTCGAGGGGGGGGGGTCTTACACCAAGCACATGCATAAAGGAAGGACTTCGATGTCCAAGAAGGAGATCGTTACCCTTGAAGATCGCTTCGGCGCCATGAAGTAGCCGGATGGAAATAACCGCCTCGGCTCTGCCTTCATGAATCCGCTCTCGGATCTTCGTTCCGCACTCCGCAGCTCCTACAGCAGCTGGAAGACTCCTCCCTTTCCCTCTTGCCTTGGCCTTTCTTCTCTCTCTCTTGGAATAAAGATGAAGAAGAAGAAGAAGAGAAAAGAGGGGTTTTATCCTCTTTGTCTCGGCCTTCACAACACCTGGACAGAGCCCAGCCACTGGATCCAGGAAGAGGGAAACAAACGGCTCAGATTCGGCCAGAAAAGCTAAAACACGGCCTGACACGCCCTGTGACACGCCCGTGTCACAGGCCGTGTCCCCCTAAGCGGCAGACAACCGACTCAATCCAACCAGAACACGGCCGTGTGACACGCCCGTGTCACGGCCGTGTCCTCGACACGCCCTCAGACACGCCCGTGTCTGAGGCCGTGTACCTCAACGAAAATAATCCCAAAACAACCCGAGACTTCACACGGCCTGGCACACGGCCTAGCACATGCCCGTGTTCCTGGCCGTGTGCACCAGGACACACCCGTGTCCTGCAAACACGCCCCGACTCGAATCGTCGAGTTGAGTTCGACGACCACTGACACGCCCTGTGACACGCCCGTGTCACAGGTCGTGTCCTCACTCGACACTCGACACTCGACGATCGTCGAGAAAATTCGTCGACATCCAGGCCGATCGTCGACACGGCCCCGACACGCCCGGCGACACGCCCGTGTCGCAGGCCGTGTCCACTGTGTCGACCCAAAATTTCGTCGACTTCACGACTCGACACTACCCAGGCCTGACACGCCCTGGGACACGCCCGTGTCCCAGGCCGTGTCACCCAGGCCTGAACCCGATTTTGCTCAACTTGCTCCAATTAACTTCGGGGTGTTACAGCTCAATTGGTGATGAGAGTTGAAAGAACTCCATAGTTAAGCGTGCTCGAGCTGGAGTAGTACTGGGATGGGTGACCTCCTGGGAAGTCTCCGTAGTGCGGGCTTGACTATCGAGTTTACCTCATGAAAGGGAGGCTGTGGCCACCAACAACCCGCCTGTGGATGGAGAGGGGTTGGGGTGCTTGGGCTGCAGCCCGGTAGCGTCGCCTAGAGCGGAGCCGTGACGCTGTCACGCTGGATCGGCTAGGGACGTTACAGTTGGCCTACGTGTATTCTCTCTATTGGAGTGTACTTATTTTCAAGTACAGGGCTGTGATAATGCAAGAGCCGACAAGGAGCAAGGATGGGTCAAGGAGCTGCTCATGGGTGGAAAGACGAAAAATCGTCTAAGTGATAATCGACGAGAATCACCAAGTGATTCTCGCCGATTCGGCGAGAATCATTAGTGATTCTCGCCGAATCGTCGAGAATCACTGGCTGATTCTCGCCGTCTCTATCCGGCTAAATCAGAGCGTGCCAATAAGTCAAAATCGATGAGAATCACCTTTGATTCTCGCCGAATCGACGAGAACCACCTTCGATTCTCGCCGATTCGACAAGAATCACCTTCGATTCTCGCCGATTTTGCCTTAGACGATTTTCTGGATCCCGCTGCACCGGATCAAATGTTAAGACGCTGATTTGAACCGCCTTTAGGGTTTCTTCAGGTGGGACCCATAACGGTCATAAAGGAGTATTCTACCGTATAAATACACGCGTATTTTGAACAGTAAAAATAGAGAAAAAGACGAAGCCGCGCCGCCGACCTTGACCTAGATCGCGATACCTGCTCCGTCGTCATCGCCGCTCGTGCTAGTCGATCGCCGGCCGTTTGATCGTGGTTTCTTCCAGATCTCCCGGCGACAGAAGCTTAGCCAAGCATAGCGTCTCACGCGTCTAACCAAAGATCCTTTGTCTCTTGATTCGTTGATCGGGAAAACCTTCCCCTTCCGAATCGATCGAGACGATCGATCCTAGTGTGACCGTTGGTAGACCTTGCTAGCTTTGCTATGAAGATTGAGTCTCCAAAGTACAGCAGCCACACACCAATGTCACCGCTGATTCCGAGAACCAAGCTGCCGCCCTTCTTGCCGCCGCCGGTTTCGGGGAGATTCTCTCCAAGAAAGATCTAGGGTTGTGGACTCTTCGTTGACTTCAAGAACACATCATCGAATGAAGAGGGACACCTTAGTCTCCAAAAGTTGTTTGTATTTCTAGTACATTCTAGTTTCATTTTTGTTGTAAAGGAACGTTGGTTCCTAGTTGTAAGGGTTGGGTGCAACCCGTGTTGTGGGAGTGTTGTCTCCTACGTGTGGAAGGGTTCCTTCCGATAGTGCAAGGATTGGATTTCAATCCTGTTGGTGAAGTGACTGAGTCGTCCCTTGTTGGGAGATAGGTCGAAGGGGGAAAGTGGATGTACCCAAATCGGGGAACCACTATAAATTGCTTGTGTCCTTTCTTTGCTGTGCTGTTTTGTTATCTTGTGCAGGTACAATTTTAATTCCGCAAAAACACTGCAAGTGACCTATTCCCCCCCCCCCCCCCCACCCCATAGGTGAAGGTAGTTGACACTAGGTGGACTTTCAAGTGGTATCAAAGCCAGGTTACTCATCAAAAAGGTTCACACCTTGAGTAGAATCCTGTCACTAGTGTCAAGAAGAAGGAAAACATCTACCATGGACGGGCTCAAGTACACAGGCAAGATCCCAGTGTGCACCAGGCTCAACTTTCCTATCTGGAAGGAAAGGATCAGGTTCTACATGGAAGCAGTTGATCCTCGACTCTTCATGATCGTGGAGGAGGGACCTTATGTCCCCACTAAGGTCTCCACCATTGATCCTACCAAGAAAGTGCCAAAGAAAATTTCTGAAATGGACAAGGACGAGATGGTGCTGGTGGGACTTGACAAGAAGGCGCAGAACATTCTGGTCAGCGCGGTCGATGACTCAATGATGCAGAACTTCTGCAACTACAGGACAGCAAAGGAGATCTGGCACTGCCTGATTATCCTAATGGAGGGCACTGATGAAGTGAGGGATGATCGGAGATGCCTCCTGAACCAGAAATATGAGGCCTTCAGACAAGGGCCTAAGGAAGAGATCGGAGTCACCTTCGAGAACTTCCTCAAGATTGTCAATGCCCTCAAAGGATATGGAAGAGTGTTCACTGATGGTGAACTTAATGATAAATTCCTTAGGTCCCTTACTAAAGAATGGGACACGAAGATCTGTGCCATCCGAGAGTTTGGCAGACTAGCTGAAACAGACCCGCAAATTCTGTTTGGGAAGCTAATGTCCTATGAGCTTCAACTGAACACCCGGAAAGCAGAAGAAGAAGCAGAGAAGGCTGCAGCCAAGGAAAAGACTGTGGCTCTAAAAGCCATTCACTCCAGGAAGGGCAAGGGTGCGGTTTCATACCGTACCAGGAAAAAGGATGAGGAGGAGGACTCCGAGCCGTGCTCCTCCAGCTCAGAGTTGTCTGAGGAAGATTTCTCCCTCATCACCTGAGAATTCAAGAAGTTCCTCAAGATGAGGAATCAAAGAAAGAAAGACGGCTCCTCCTCCAGGCTTCAGAAGAAAAATTATTCTTTTGACAGGTACGCATCTAAACCGAACAAACATCGCTCCCCTGACATTATTTGTTTTGGATGCAATATGCCAGGACACGTCGTGGCCGACTGCCAGCAAGGCAAGAGAGAAAATTGGAAGGGAGAGGAGCACAAGTCCTCTAGAGATAAGAAGAAAGAAAGGAGCTACATCGCCAAAAAGCCAAAGACACTGAGTGAATCTGATTCCTCAGACTCTAGTGATGATGAGGAAGCCTACTTCAGGCTGGTGGGTCGCTCCGACTCAGAAGGAGAATGCCCCCCATTTACTGGGAAGGTAAAAGCTCACACCACTCTCTCCGACTCTGACTCTGATCCTGAGTCTCAGGATGATGACCCTGAGGATAGCCTTTCGTCCCGCGAAGCGGAGCTCCTCGACAAGTATGAACTTCTGCTCAACACTTTCGAGGAGTGCCGTAAGAGATTGAAGGCTGAGAAAAAGGAAGTGAAATTCCTTAAGGGTGAGAGTGTCTCCCTAAGGGAAGAAATCACTAGTTTGATCTCTCTTCGACAGGAGCACCTAGACCTGACTTCAAAGCATTCAGAGTCTCTTAAGCTCCTTGATCTTAAGCAGGAGGAAGTCGACAAGTTGGAAGAACAACTTGCGGCAGAACGGAAGATCGTCAAGAGCTTCTCTATGCCAAAAATAGTTCTTCCAGTTGTTGATACCTTCTCTGCTCAGGCCAAAGGAGCTGGCTTGGGGCATGTAGGGGTACCTGGTTCCTCATCCAGGAGAAACAGGAACCAAAGAAAGAATAAGGCCGCCAAGAATGCCTCTGCTGCTGAAAAGGGAAAAGCTCCCCTCAGTCCTGTTCCGTTCAGAAAGCCTGGCTTTCCTTGCAACCAACATGACTTTGAGTCAACCTTTGGTCATCATTTCCGGCCCTCGGTTGCAAAGCCAAAGAGCCGATATGATGGTTGGACTTTCCCCCGCAACTTCGGTGAGAGTGTCTTCAAGGCACCTTATGAGGAAATCCACATGGGAAATTATGGTCAATTCTCCAGCGGCCATAATGGAAAGCAGGCACCAAAAGCCAAGCCTATTGTACTGAAGAAACAGAAGGTGAAGAAGTCATGTGACTGCAATCACTATGATGCCTCCACCTCCAGATCCAAGGCCCCGGCTGTACCCATCATTCTCAGGGTAAAGCAGGAGCCTAGGAAGAGGTACAACAGATTTAACTGTTGGTGTTGTGGCAAAGTAGGTCACTTTGTCGTGGATTGTTGGTTTAATCCGAGGTATAACAAGACTCCCTATGTTAGTAATGCGAGGCCGACCACTCATAAGGATAACCACCCGAGGGGGAGTATGCTAACCAAGAATCTAGGACCCAAGTTTGATTGGGTTCCTAAGGGAAATTAATTTTGTTTTGTAGGAATGTCCAAAGGCCACCAAAACGCCAATATGGTACTTGGACAGTGGATGCTCCCGGCATATGACTGGGACAAGAAGCCTGCTGTGTGATTACACTCCAGTCGAGAATGGTCCCAAAGTCATCTTTGGGGGGTCAGATCGAGGAGTTACTAGAGGTTATGGTATGATTTCCAACGGTATAATCTCTATCACCGACGTGGCTTATGTTGAAGGGTTAAACCATAACCTGATCAGTGTAAGTCAGTTATGTGATAAAAGTTATGACGTTAAGTTCTGCAAGGATAAATGTCTGATAATATCATGTGCCTCTTCTGAGACGGTACTAACAGTCATTAGGAGCAGAAATATCTTCTGCTTAAATTTTCTTAGTTTAGATTCATCTACCCCCGTATGCCTAGTGGCAACAGGCAGTGCATCTTTTTATGAACAATGGCACAAGAGATTGGCACATATTAATTTCAAAACAATTAGTATGCTGTTTTCTAAAAACTTAGTAAGGGATGCTCCCATTATCAAGTGCATCAAAGATAACCCCTGTCCTGCATGCCAGATGGGCAAACAGACTCGGGCTACCTTTAAGAGCTTTGCAGACAAAAACACTTCCCGATGTCTTTATCTTCTGCATATGGACTTGTTTGGTCCAATGCAAGTTCATAGCTTGGGAGGCAAGTCCTATACACTAGTGATAGTTGATGATCACTCTCGGTTTATATGAGTGTTCTTCTTAAAACGAAAGTCAGATACGTTTGACATCTTCACTAGTTTTGTCAAGCAGGTTCAGAACGAATTTAACTGCTCAGTGGTCAAAATCAGAAGTGACCATGGAACAGAATTCGAATCTGGTGTTATGACAGAGTTTTGTGAAGAACAAGGTATCTTTCATGAGTTTTCCTCTTCGCGCACTCCTCAGCAAAATGGAGTTGCGGAGAGGAGAAATAGAACTCTCATTGAAGCTTGCACGACAATGTTGAAAGACGCTTCTCTCCCAGAATACTTCTGGGCAGAGGCGGTCAATACAGCTTGTCATGTACAAAACCGAGCATTGATCAACAAGCATCATCGTAAGACGCCTTATGAGCTACTGAGAGGCAGGAAACCAACCATGTCCTACTTTAGGATCTTTGGTTGCAGATGTTATGTACTGAATAATGGGAAGTACCCGCGTACTAAATTTGGTGAGAAATGCTTCGAAGGCATATTCATGGGCTATAGTACCCACAGTCAGGCATATAGGGTCTTCAATAAGAAAACCCTAGTGGTAGAGGAATCAATTAATGTTGTATTTGATGAAGGAAGCTTGCTTAACAGCAATTCTTCCAGCGGTATCCTTGAAGATGCAGGTGCACGACTTGAACAGCTGTGTCTCGATGAGACCGCTAAATATGACACTCCTAACTACGTCAAAGTTTCCACCTCAATGTCAACTGGGAATGTTGAAGATCAAAATGAAGAAAATCTCTTAGAAGAAGGAGAAGCCCAAGAAGTAGTCGTAGCTCCAGATGCCAGACTTCTAGAGCTCCGGCACGTGAGGGATCATCCTAGAGATTAGATCATTGGAGATCCTCGTGACGGTGTCAGAACTCGAAGAGGTACTATTAACGAGATTTTACATCTTAGTTTCCTGTCGCAGGTTGAGCCAAAGAAGTTCGCCGATGCGAACAAAGATGCAGCATGGATTTTGGCCATGCAAGATGAACTGCATCAATTCGAACGATGCAACGTTTGGACGCTGGTTCACAAACCACAAAAGCAGAATGTGATTGGCACCAAGTGGATCTTCAGAAATAAACTGGATGAACATGGTGTCATCATAAAGAACAAGGCCAGGCTGGTGGCTCAAGGTTACAGACAGGAGGAGGGGATTGACTTCGACCAGACCTTTGCACCAGCGGCAAGGCTCGAGGCAATCAGATTGTTCCTGGCGTATGCTTCGCACAAAGGATTCACAGTCTATCAAATGGATGTGAAATCAGCATTCTTGAACGGAAACCTGAAAGAGGAAGTATACGTCGCTCAACCCCCAGGTTTTGTCAATCCTACTTATCCCAATCATGTATATTTTCTTAATAAAGCTCTATATGGTTTAAAACAAGCTCACGAGCTTGGTATGAGACCTTATCTAGTTTTCTTCTTGAGAACAAGTTCTCTAGAGGTAAAATAGATAAGACATTGTTTCTCAGGGAAGTCAAAGGCAAGATTTTGCTGGTGCAAATCTATGTCGATCACATTATATTCGGCTTAACGGACAACAATCTTTGCAAAAAGTTTTCTAAACTTATGCAAGGAAAGTTTGAAATCAGCAGTATGGGAGAGCTAAAGTATTTCTTGGGACTTCAAGTGAAACAGTGTGAGGATGGAATCTTCATCTCTCAGACGAAGTTCATAAATGAACTCCTCAGGAAATTCGTTATGGAGAATGCAACCTCTATGAGGACTCCAATGGGATCCATGTTGTCTGTGGATAAGGATGAGAAAGGCAAACCTTTCGATGAAACGAAATACAGAAGCATCATTGGATCCCTGCTCTACCTTATTGTCAGTAGACCGGATATCATGTTCTCCACATGTGTCTGTGCCAGATATCAGGTGAACACTAAGGAATCTCACTATGTCGCTGCAAAGCGATTTCTCAGATACCTTAAAGGTACTCCGAATCTTGGCTTGTGGTACCCGAGAAACAATGATGTCGAGCTAATAGGTTTTTCAGATGCTGATTTTGCAGGGAGTAGGGATGACAGGAAAAGCACTTCCGGGACGTGTCAATTCCTCGGAAGAAGGCTTATTTCATGGAATAGCAAGAAACAAAATTGTGTAGCAACCTCCACAGCAGAGTCTGAGCACATCTCGGCAGGCAGCTGTTGCGCACAACTCCTATGGATCAGAAACCAGTTAGCCGACTATGACCTTTGGTTCAAGGAAGTACCAATATACTGCGACTCCTCCAGTACAATTGCAATTGCCAACAATCCGGTATCGCAAAGTAGAACGAAGCATATTGAAGTGTGCTACCATTTCATTCGGGAGCACGTGGAGAACAAGAACATCTCTCTATGTTATGTCCCCACGGACAAGCAGATTGCAGATATTTTAACAAAGCCCTTAGACGAAGCCAAGTTCAGTCTTTTCAAAACTGAATTGGGGATGCTAAACTATGAGGAATGAAGACTACAGAAGCTCTAGGCTCATGCATCTAGGGGGAGCCTCTGTCAGGAACTCAAGTGTGTGCACAAGTGCAAGAACTGAGGGGGAGCAAGGGGTCATATGCAACAGACCCAGATTTGCAGAAGCCGAAAAGGGGGAGATATATTACCCTCTCGGCTAAGGCTAAGGTGGCTCCAAGTTTGCTCTCAAGAAATTGGTATTGGTAATGAATATCTCTCTCAACTCCATTTTACATTCATGTTTTTCATTCCCATACGCTCTATTCACCTTAGCTTGTAGGGTTTAGGCTTCTTCAAATAGGGGGAGATTGTTGGGTATTGTATCCACAACGTACCTGATTTGAAGAAGCCCCTGAACAAGCTAAGGTAAATAGACAATGTATTTGATGAAATCTTTCAAGTTGTGCTTGCAGTTATTCCACGCTAAGTACACACCAATGTCAGGGTGCAGTAGGTCAATATACACAGATCTGCGCGACGTAATCCCTCGTTGAGCAGATCAGTGTGTTGGCCTACGTGTATTCTCTCTATTGGAGTGTACTTATTTTCAAGTACAGGGCTGTGATAATGCAAGAGCCGACAAGGAGCAAGGATGGGTCAAGGAGCTGCTCATGGGTGGAAAGACGAAAAATCATCTAAGTGATAATCGACGAGAATCACCAAGTGATTCTCGCCGATTCGGCGAGAATCACTGGCTGATTCTCGCCGTCTCTATCCGGCTCAATCAGAGTGTGCCAATAAGTCAAAATCGACGAGAATCACCTTTGATTCTCGCCGAATCGACGAGAACCACCTTCGATTCTCGCCGATTCGACGAGAATCACCTTCGATTCTCGCCGATTTTGCCTTAGACGATTTTCTGGATCCCGCTGCACCGGATCAAACGTTAAGACGCTGATTTGAACCGCCTTTAGGGTTTCTTCAGGTGGGACCCATAATGGTCATAAAGGAGTATTCTACCGTATAAATACACGCGTATTTTGAACAGTAAAAATAGAGAAAAAGACGAAGCCGCGCCGCCGACCTTGACCTAGATCGCGATACCTGCTCCGTCGCCGTCGCCGCTCGTGCTAGTCGATCGTCGGCCATTTGATCGTGGTTTCTTCCAGATCTCCCAGCGATAGAAGCTTAGGCAAGCATAGCGTCTCACGCGTCTAACCAGAGATCCTTTGTCTCTTGATTCGTTGATCGGGAAAACCTTCCCCTTCCGAAATCGATCGAGGCGATCGATCCTAGTATGACCGTTGGTAGACCTTGCTAGCTTTGCTACGAAGATTGAGTCTCCAAAGTACAGCAGCCACACACCGTTGTCGCCGCCGATTCCGAGAACCGAGCTGCCGCCCTTCTTGCCGCCGCCGATTTCGGGGAGATTCTCTCTAAGAGAGATCTAGGGTTGTGGACTCTTCGTTGACTTCAAGAACATGTCATCGAACGAAGAGGGACACCTTAGTCTCCAAAAGTTGTTTGTATTTCTTGTACATTCTAGTTTCATTTTTGTTGTAAAGGAACGTTGGTTCCTAGTTGTAAGGGTTGGGTGCAACCCGTGTTGTGAGAGTGTTGTCTCCTACGTGTGGAAGGGTTCCTTCCGATAGTGCAAGGATTGGATTTCAATCCTGTTGGTGAAGTGACCGAGTCGTCCCTTGTTGGGAGATAGGTCGAAGGGGGAAAGTGGATGTACCCAAATCGGGGAACCACTATAAATTGCTTGTGTCCTTTCTTTGCTGTGCTGTTTTGTTATCTTGTGCAGGTACAATTTTAATTCCGCAAAAACGCTGCAAGTCACCTATTCCCCCCCCCCCAATAGGTGAAGCTAGTTGACACAGTTAGAACCCGCCAACCCATTAGTTCATCTCAAAACCCAGGTATTGAGATGAAGGGTGGCGGGGTACATGAACACAAAGTGGAGAAGTCTGCGGGCGATGTGGGATTAACCCCAACCACAGGACCGCGGGGATATTCCGCCACACAAGGGGGCCCACCGGGGTCAACACCCAGACCTGGAACGTGATCGGGAAAGCCCAAACATGCGATCCCACACACACATGTCCTGCTGGCTAATATAATCTCAACACACCCCCGCAGTAGGACAACCTGCTCTGATACCAAGTTAGAACCCTCCAACCCATTAGTTCATCTCAAAACCCAGGTATTGAGATGAAGGGTGGCGGGGTACATGAACACAAAGTGGAGAAGTCTGCGGGCGATGTGGGATTAACCCCAACCACAGGACCGCGGGGATATTCCGCCACACAAGGGGGCCCACCTGGGTCAACACCCAGACCTGGAACGCGATGGGGAAAGCCCAAACATGCGGTCCCACACACACGTGTCCTGCTGGCTAATATAATCTCAACAGACACTAGGTGGACTTTCAACATTTGTGCCTGATTGCTTTAAAAAGCAACATATATATCATGTTATAGTCATTGTATATTACCTACCAATGGACAAAATCTATGGCCAACTATATCAACGACACAAATTCTTCATCCGATTCGATGACGGGCTCCAGGTAGGCCAAAAATGAAACGAACAATGGATGTGAACGAAGAGAGAAATCCCACAAGGATGAGATGAACAAACAACACTATTACATGTTCAAAATGTGGAGTCAAAGGACACAACAAATGAAATTGCAAGCCAACTTGAAGAATTTAAAATGGTACAATGATAATGTCATCTAATGTTTATTTCTCATAACTATAATATGAAAACTAATTTTATGTTTTTTTTTCAGGTAAAATCAGGTGAAGATTGGAGCAATTGGAGTTGGTGCTGAAATCTGAAATACATCCTTCATTTGATTTTTGGGATCATTATATTTTTTTGGCAATTTTTTTGTATTTTGGAATCATATGTATTCTTCATTGATGTTGGACACACATGTATCTTTCATTTGATTTTTGGAATATTGTTGTTACACACTAACAATATGCAAGTTTTTGATAAAAATATTCACATGTACTGAAGAATATCCCTGCATCGCTCATCTGGAGTAGTAGTTATTTTCTTCAAAGTTGTTTAATGTTAAATCACTGCAGCCCCTATCAAAGCTATTTAATCAAGGAAGTATACGTTTTATGTTGGCAAAAAAAAATCTAGAGTAGTTATTTAAAAAAAATAAAATGATGTTATTTTAAAAAATATGCTCTATTTTGTTAATTTATGAATCTATTTAACACCAATTATGTTGCATTCCGTTAGCATATTCCGTTAACTAGGACTAATTTCAGGTTTTCATTAAAGTTGAGGATTGATTTCCAACTTTTAATACTTTAGGGACCAATTTCACAAAAGATAAAAACTTTGGGGACTGATTTCATAATTTTGCCTATATATATATATATATAATGAGTGGCGGCTTTGAAAATATTCGGTCAAGCTCCATGTTGTTAAGTTGGACTCGAATGCGAACTCTTGAACGCAACATCGGGATTTTGTACGTAAATTCCTACGAGACCTGCCGTAATCCTACAAAATAGAGAATATTAGTGTTAGACCTCGAAATATTATTTTTCTACGAAATGTTTTATACTAATCACGAACACATGTCAATATTTAGAATATCTAATTAAGATAAAAGCCATATATGATGAGTAAATTACTAGTCATCAAAACCTCCATACTTACTCGTTGTTCGTCCCGAGCAAACCATTTTTCATAAGAGTAGGAAGATTTATTGCTAGATAAAATTTTGAAAGCTAGAGAGTAAAATACGAAGTTTTATGCCGGCATGCGTAGATATTTTAGTAGAGAGACGTTCTTGGCATAAACACTAATTTGTGAGATAATTAAAATGTGTTTCAATTATTTATTATTACTTTTAAAAAGAGTCGATGGTTAATCACAAGTTATGTAAAGGGAGAAAATAGCGTGATCGTTGACATTTAAATTACTAGATTTTGGCACTCGGGGTGACCTTCATAGAAGTCCATAAGCTTGTTTGCTTGCATCTTTTCCACTACACTTTATACTTAATCAACTATATGGATCTTTAGGACTTAAATAAGATGTACATATGGCTTGAGTTTCAGAGAAAGGTGAACAATGATGAGCATGTAGGCGCATTTCACTTAAACAAAGAGTTTTGAGCTAAAATTTTTTTTTCTTATTTTCATCATAATTGGGATCATTCCAAGCATGAATACACATACTTAGGCCGCATATGATTATGAGAATTTGCTTTTCATAGTTGGGATAATTCCAAGTATACGTATGCATACCTAGGCCACAAGTCACTATGAAATTTTAGCTTTTTAAGAAAAAAACATCATTTTTCTCTTCATAGTTGGGATCATTCCAAGTATGTGTATGCATACCTAGGCCGCATATCACTATGAAAATTTGCTCTTTTAATAAGCACCCATTCTTTCACTATTTTAGCTCAAACTTTGAGTGTACAGTTTGGTTGGGCTTTTTAGTTTTGGTGGCGAAATGGTGGAGGTGGGTCAAATAAAGGTATAAGGATCAAATTTGTGTGAACAATGGTAGAAATTTGGGGTTGGGTGCAAAAGCTCAAACTATCCAAAGAGAGGCCTAAATCATTTCCATAGAGTTTAATTATTGTACAATGCAAACGTTTCAGAGATAGCTAAGGGCAAGTTCTAGACATCAAAAAAGACACCCTTCCATTTGAGTCGAGTAATAGCTTTCTAACGATCTTCTACACACTTCCTTAAACTACTTTTGGATTAAACTAGATTCAAATTAGAAGTAAAATAAATTCTTTCTACACAAATTAACAAATCATAAGTTTAGTTTTATGCCAAGAATTTAATTCTACACTAATACTACTCAAACACATGCATTTGACTAGAAACACTACACGAGTCAACAATTTTACTCAAAAGTTTCAGAAAATTACTCTAGCACAAAAAAATCTTAGTCCACATGAAAAATTAAGTATACTTTAGAACTTTACAATCGAGTAAACTAGAAAAGTGTTGATAGACTAAGCGAAAAGGTTTATTCCTAATTTTTTTTTCTCTTTAAGTACTATTTTTTTTAAAAAATAAAAAGTGCAAAAAATAAGACTAGATTAATTTTTAAAACACCTAAGTTAAAAATTATAACTAACTTATGCTACCCCTCCATACTTAAAGATAAACATTGTGCACAATGTTTAAAACTGAGTGTGAAGATTACAAATCTATTTTAAAAGAAAAGCAAAATAAATCAAAATTAAATGTTATAAGGAAACTTCTCTGATTATTTGTCGGGGCAGCCACTTTATAACATCAATACAAATCCTGCAAAAGTTGTTAGGAAGGAAAACAAGAAAGAAAAAATAATAAAAATAAAAAGGGATAACTATGGGGTGCCTTCCACAAGCGCTTTGTTTACCGCCGCATAGCTTGACAAAGTGGCGATTTTAAATGTTTGGAAGATTTAGTGATTCAATTTTTCCGGTTGAGGGGTCGCCGGGGTGATATGGTTTTAATCAGTGTCCATTAACTTTGAATTAGCCATTTTCCGGGTGTTCAATTAGCACAGTCCCATATGGTCAAACCTCTTTCACGACAAAGGCGCCAGACCATCGGGACTTTAATTTTCCAGGAAAAAGTCTAAGTCTAGAATTTAAAAGAAGGACTAGATGTCCCGGTGAAAAAGATTTTGGATTTTTAATATTTTTATCGTGATAAAACTTAGTTCTCTCCTTATAAAATTTGTTATTTTCACAGGCGTTTGCGCGCCATTTATCTAATTCATTTAATTGAAATGTTCTTTATTCGGAGGCTAAATTTAGATCTAAATTTAAAAATTTGAGAGTCCAATATGCGCAGTGTTCTAATTCTACCAGTAAATGACAAGCTTTTTCGTAGACTAATCGGTACGGTGTACAACCGATCGCGGTCTTTTATGTCGTTCGATAAGACCATAAAGCATCGTCTAATTTAAGTGACCAATTCTTCCTCTTAACGGACACCGTTTTTTCTAAAATTCTCTTAAGTTCACGATTTACCACCTCCACTTGGCCATTTTCTTGTGGGTGATAGGCGGTAGAGAGTTTGTGGGTTACGCCATACTTGGCTAAAATTTTAGCAAGTGGTCGTTACAGAAGTGGGTGTTGGAGTTACCATTGTGATCTGGAAGTGATCAAACATATGATCTCACTGCCAACGCGATATGAGCCTGCAGGGTCGCACATAAGAGATGTGAAGAAGTTGGATAATTGACTGTGTTGGTTAAGGTTACCAATCACCGACCTGAATGGGGTCTTGGGCAAAGTGTTGCCTTAAAGGATCGTCGGGTTGGGCAAATGTTGCCTTGGAGGGCTGGTAAGATTGTCGTCCGAGGGTCGATAGCATTCGTCGATAATAGTCTTTCTGATTCCCGCTGATCGACGAGAATCATCTCTTTGATTCTCGCCGATCGACGAGAATCGACGAGAATCGTCGAGAATCAATATGTTGATTCTCGACGATCGACGACTTCGACATGTATCGTCCACCGCGGCTCGACGATCGACGTGTATCGCCGTGTATTGTCGAGCGCAGCTCGACGATCGGCGAGAATCGTCGAGTATTGTACTCTGATTCTCGCCGATCCTTGATGATACTCGTCGACTGATTCTCGCCGAACCTGCTCAGTGATTCTCGCCGATTGTCGCTGATTCTCACCGATTGATACTCGCCGATTCTGAACCCTATTTTCGGGTGGTCTGCAGATAGCGATTTTCCTAAGTCTTTTATGCCTTCGGTATAAAAGGGACACTTAGGGTTTTATCGGGACTTAAGCTTTGAGCTCGCGATTTTCTCCTGTAGCAGATCGAAACCCGCGACGGAAAGAGTTCCGCTCGTTTGCTCCGCTGATCCCGATCCCGCCGCCGGAAGAGTTCCGCCGCCGTGTTCGCTCCGTCGACCACCTCTTCTCTAGCGACTGTCGCTGGTGCTGCAATCCCTGGCGCGGACCTAGCAGTCCGTGGGAAAGCAAAGGTGCGGTCTTCTCCTTCCCGATAATCCGTACGACGGATAGATCGGCGTTCTCCCGCTCGTGTGGACTTCTGCAGAAACGTGGACATTATTCCACGTAGAACTCGCCGCTAGCAGGAATCAGAAATTTGGAGCATCTCCATTGAGTTATGACTCAACGCCACCGAGGTAATTTTTGCCCTAGTTTTGCTAACTTCTTGATTCAACAGTCATGGCCCGATCCACATCTCTTTGGGTTTTCTTGATGTTTGTTTTCCGCTGCGTGCATAAGCGTTGTGCCACCCCTTTAGAGAAACCCAACAGTGGTATCAGAGCCAGGTTCGGCCATGATCGTTGTTTTGGAAGTTTGTTATTCCAGTGCGTGTAAACCTAGGGATTTAGAAGTGTTCTAAATGCCTAGATTTAGTCTTGGTTTCCAGCCAAGAACTTCTGGAATTTCGTGGGAATTTCTAAGTGTTAGAAATTGTTGTCTCCTTAGCAGTAACCATCCCTCGAGTATGTTTTGGATTGTGAATCCAACATAGAGAGATGAGCTTGTCTACTGCTTTAAGTTGAGTTGTCTTCGCCTTTGTCCAATGCATGTAAATCTGAGGATTTGGAAATTTCCGGATGTTCAGATTTAGCCCTTCCTTCTATCAAATGTTGATGGTGTGAGGATGTGCACATAAGGGATGCATGTGGTTTAGTATTGTTTTTCTTTAGATGTGGACATTGATCAAATGTTGATCCTGGTTAATTGTTAACCTATAATTGAAAATCCCTTTATCAAATATTAAGTGTTCGGATGCCTTCCGATGGATGACACTCTTCCTGCCTCGATCGATGAAGTGTGTGCTTGCCAAAGCAAGGTGCATTAATCTATCTTGGTAAGGGTGCGAGCAGATAATTGTGATATCCCACTGTCGACATCGGGTCCATCTTAACTAGGTGACCTCAAAGGTTGAGTGCCTAGAGGCATAGGGTTGGCATGCACCATATTATGGATGCGAATAAGGAGTTATTCACCAACCATACAAGAATTGCATGAGGATGCAATTGGCAAGCGTTGCCTACCTAAATAACCGCATCGTGAGAGGAACGCCAAAGCGGACTCATTGTGTTGGTGAAATACGGATCTTGTCCACTAAGAGAGTAGCTCGCATGAACTCTCCGAATTGTTAGTGAGGGCTATCATTTCGAATAAAATAGTGGGAGTATTTTAATTGAAGTCCAAATTAGAATAAATTGTAATTGAAATTTAGGTACTGATTTTATTCTGCATAAATTCTTGTAGAATTCCATGGCAAGCGTTGTGCACTCCACCTTGTCTCTGAGAGCCATCCTTGAGAAGGATAAGCTCAGTAAGACAAATTACATGGACTGGTACAGGAACCTGAGAATTGTTCTCAGGCAAGAGCGAAAGCTCTATGTCTTGGAAGAAGAAGCCCCCGAGGTGCCGACCGGGAACTCTTCCCGTGCTGAGAAAGATACTTATAAGAAGTATACTGACGACGCTTTAGATGTCGAGTGCCTTATGCTTGCCACTATGAACTCTGAGCTTCAGAAGCAACATGAGAGCATGGGGTGCAAGGAGATTGACGAGCATCTCAAGAAAATGTTTCAAGGGCAGGCTCGTCAAGAGAGGTTTGACATCACAAAAACGTTGTTTCAGTGCAAGATGGGAGTTCGAGACTCAGTAGGGACTCACGTACTCAAGATGATTGGGTATATAGAGAACCTTGAAAGACTGGGTTTTCCTCTTGGTCAAGAGTTGGCCACGGATCTGATCCTGCAATCGTTGCCGGACAGTTATGAGCAGTTTGTCTTGAACTACAACATGAATGAGATAGACAAGACACTGCCCGAACTCCTAGGCATGTTGAGAACTGCCGAAATCAACATGAAGAAGGCCAAGCCTGCCAGCCCCATACTGATGGTGCATAAGGGCAAGGGCAAAGCCAAGGGCTCTAAGAAGACAAAGGTGGGACCTAAGTCATATCTTGAGCCCAAGTCTTCAGCACTGATGAAAAAGAAGAGCACGGTGAAGGAAGGGAAATGCCACCACTGTGGCAAGGCTGGTCATTGGAGGAGGAACTGTCCTTCATACATTGAGGGTCTGCAGAAATTGAGGGGAGGTATGACTTCCGCTTCAAATATTTACGTTATAGAGATAAACCTTTCTGCTCCTTCATCTTGGGTATTGGATACCGGATGTGGTTCTCACATTTGTACAAATGTGCAGGAACTGGGAAGGAGAAGATTGCTGAGTAAAGGAGAGGTGGACCTCCGCGTCGGCAATGGAGCAAGAGTTGCTGTTGTAGCCGTAGGGGTTTATCGTCTTTCTTTGCCCAGTGGGCTTGTAATAGAACTAGATAACTGTTATTTTGTTCCGTCCATGACTAGAAACATTATATCTATTTCATGTTTGGACATGATTGGATTTTCTTTTATAATTAAGAACAACTGTTGTTCTATATTTAAGAATGATGTTTGTTATGCTGTAGCCCAATTGTTTAATGGTCTTTATGTTTTGAACTTGGACCATCTGATCTGTAATGTAGATAATAATAAAAGACTAAGAACAAATGACTCGAACCCTACTTTTCTCTGGCATTGTCGTTTGGGCCATATCAACGAGAAGCGCATATCCAAGCTCCATAGAGATGGACTTTTGGACTCATTTGATTATGAATCATTTGAGCGATGCGAATCTTGTTTGATAAGCATGATGACTAAAGCTCCTTTCACTGGTTATACTGAGAGGGCTGAGGATCTCTTGGGTGTTGTACATAGTGATGTATGCGGACCCATGAGTTCCATGGCTGGAGGTGGGTATTTCTACTTTGTTACATTTACTGATGATTTCAGTAGATACGGATATGTGTATCTTATGAAGTGCAAATCCGAGACCTTTGAAAAGTTCAAAGAGTTCAAGAATGAAGTAGAAAACCAGTTGGGTAAAAGGGTTAAAGCACTCCGATCTGATCGAGGTGGCGAATACCTGAGTCATGAGTTCCGTGATCATCTGAAAGAGTGTGGTATTATATCACAGCTCACTCCACCTAGAACACCACAACATAATGGTGTGTTTGAGAGAAGAAATCGTACTCTGTTAGACATGGTATGTTCGATGATGAGTCATGCAGACTTGCCTGTTTCCTTTTGGGGTTTTGCTTTAGAGACTGCTGCAATGACATTGAATCGCGCTCCAACGAAAACGGTTCTGAAGACACCATATGAGATATGGACTGGGAAGCGTCCTAGTATGTCGTTCATTAAAATTTGGGGCTGTGAGTCATACGTGAGACGTCAAATGCCTGACAAGCTGGAACCCAAATCGGATAAATGTTATCTGGTGGGATATCCTAAGGAAACGAAAGGGTATTACTTTTACCTACCGTCTGAGGGCAAAGTGTTTGTCGCAAGGACTGGTGTCTTCTTGGAGAAAGAGTTCTTATCAAGAAAGACTGAAAAGGTAGAGCTTGAAGAAGTTCAAGAACCATATGTAGTGAATGAACTGGAATTGGATTCTGAGACAGGACTACAAGATGTTGTAGCTAGAGAACCTGCTCAGGGAACACAAGTCCTACGTAGATCTGGTAGACCGAGGTTTGAGCCTGAGAGATATGGATTTCTCATGTCTCAAATAGGTAATGTGTTGCTTATGGATCATGATGATGAACCAGCAACCTACCAAGAGGCTATGAATGGACCGGACTCCGACAAATGGCTTGAGGCTATGAAATCCGAAATGGACTCCATGTATGCAAACACAGTTTGGAACTTGGTGGAACCACCTGAAGGGGTACGACCCATAGGGTGCAAGTGGGTCTTCAAGAAGAAGACCGACATGGATGGGAATGTACAGACATTGAAAGGGCGACTGGTGGCTAAGGGTTTCAAGCAAATTCATGGTATTGACTATGATGAGACCTTTTCCCCTGTTGCTATGGTAAAGTCCATAAGGATATTGCTTGCTATTGCTGCGTATTATGACTACGAGATCTGGCAGATGGATGTCAAAACGGCTTTCCTTAATGGAAACCTCCTTGAGGAAGTGTATATGACACAACCCGAGGGTTTTGTATCCCCAGATGAAGCCACTAAAATATGCAAGCTGAATAAGTCCATTTATGGACTGAAACAGGCCTCTCGAAGTTGGAATCTTCGTTTTGATGAGAAAATCAAAGAGTTTGGTTTCATCAAGAATGAAGATGAGCCTTGTGTTTACAAGCGAATCAGTGGGACCATTGTTGTCTTCCTGATATTGTATGTAGATGACATACTATTGATTGGGAATGACATTCCTACCCTGAAAGTTGTTAAGAACAACCTATGGAACTGCTTTTCAATGAAAGATTTGGGTGAAGCGACTTATATACTCGGTATTAAGATCTATAGAGATAGATCGAAGAAGTTGCTGGGTTTGACCCAGAGTACATACATCGAAAAGGTGTTGAAGCGGTTCAACATGCTTGAGTCCAAGAAAGGATTTTTGCCCATGTCTCATGGTGTGAATCTCTCTAAGGACCAGTGTCCAAAGTCTTGTGAAGATAAGGACCGCATGAAGTTGATTCCATATGCTTCGGCAATTAGATCAATCATGTACGCGATGTTATGTACTCGACCCGATGTCTCCTTTGCTTTGAGCATGACTAGCAGGTATCAGTCAGACCCCAGTGAGTGTCACTAGATTGCAGTCAAGAATATCCTGAAGTACTTGAGAAGAACTAAGGATGTGTTCTTGGTGTATGGTGGAGAGGAAGAGCTCGTTGTAAGTGGTTACACGGATGCGAGCTTCCAAACTGATAGAGACGACTCCAAGTCTCAGTCAGGTTTTGTGTTTTGCCTGAATGGAGGAGCTGTGAGCTGGAAGAGTTCCAAGTAAGAGACAGTTGCTGATTCTACAACAGAGGCCGAGTATATCGCAGCAGCTAATGCGGCGAAGGAGGCTGTATGGATTAGGAAATTCATCGGCGAGCTTGATGTAGTTCCTAGCATTGTTGGTCCCGTAGTTCTCTACTGTGATAACAATGGTGCAATTGCACAATCTAAGGAACCTAGATCTCATCAGCGCTCCAAGCACATACTTCGACAGTTTCATCTTATTCGTGAGATTGTCGAACGAGGAGATGTAAACATTTGCAGAGTGCCGACTGAGGAGAATATTGCGGATCCACTGACAAAGCCTCTCGCGCAGAGAAAGCATGATGGTCATACTAGATCGATGGGTATGCGATACCTAAATGATCAACTCTAGCGAGAATCTTGTGGGTTGCATGTAATCTTATTTTGTTGGCTGTTTATTCATATGATGAACTGTGTACCTAATTTTTCTCTTATAATTAATGGCAAATTCTTTTATTATGAGTTTTTCTATATATGATAGTTAAATGTTAACATAATAGATACCCTTAGAATGTTCGCTTCCATGGGACATCAAGTACGTGACTTGAATGTGAGAGCCCGTGATTTATTTGAAGTTTCATTCTTAAAGGTCCCTGGTCAAGTATCATCATGGAAGCTAAGGGTGATGATGGTGCATGAAGACTAGCACGTGTGTTGACTGATGACCGGTTCTCACAGGTCATGGTATTGTGATATCAAGTCATCACGTGGGTACTTGTTAGTGAACAAGTTGTACTGGACAGACCCAACCTGAGACTACTCTGTGGATTGTCATCCAATAGTATCACGAGTAGGTCTCAATTGACAATGGTGTTGTGGTCCTTTGACCTGAAGTCACAGCATTCATCAAGTGAGGAAGAGCATGCTTTGATGCCATCTAAAGTCTTCCTTGAGAAAGGTTGATTGTCACAACCCGCATTTTCCCAGCATTTAAAACACTATCAGAGTAGGGGAAACTACGCATTGTGATGCCACGTCACGTAGGGGACATCTACTGACGTTAAGGCAACTCATCGTCTCTCGCAACTTATAGAAATCATTTTTTAAACTCAATATGATCCAAATATAATTTATGCACAATATGCGAAGCCGTGTCCCTCGGCTAGGTGGATCAACTAGTCCACAGTTTGAAAATATAGTTTTACGCAGTGGAAAAATACTTAATTTATTCATTTGGTGACCTAAATGCTCGTGAAGACCAAGTGAGGTGCACCATGCAGTATCAGACGTCTAGATTTACTGTACATAAAAGTAGATTTATCATGCGCAGAAAGTAATGAGATTAACATTTTAAATCATGGTATGCAATGCTCCAACTGCCTTAGCATATCTAAGCAAGGGGGCTCCCAAGCCAAGCCATAACTAATCGTTCCAGAACAAGTGTCCAAAAGCAATCAAAGAGTAACAGCAGCAAGGTAGCAGAAAGTTTAACAAAGCGGCACCATGGGCGTCAACACCTGACACGAACCCATGGGTCGGCAAGCTCATAGAAAACCCTACCCCAAGAGGGTCAAAAAACGGCAACTGACGCAGCTCCCCACTAACACCTGCTATAGTCCAGAACCTGAGGCATTCAAAGAAAGAACACCTCAGAAACAAGTTACAAGCGACGAAGAAAAACAGGAAAGTAAGAAAACCTCCGCGAGACCGGAGGGAAACATTAGCTGCAAGGGTCAGATTAAACAAAACTAGTAATAACTAGCAATAGAAATCAATCGGAAAAGAGCCCGCCAAAAGATGAGTGGAGACGGACAAAATCAAACTCACCACAGACAAATAACATTCATTTGAGATCACTAATCTTATTCAAATTAAAGAGACTGATCAGCTCATCAGAAAATAAAAGAGAAACTGTGCGGGGATAATACCATCACACATCGTCACAGCCCTCAGAGCATCGCACCGGTGGCACCACCAACGTCGTGTATGACCTCCAACAGATTTATCATTTTAAAAGAGCATCGCACCGGTGGCACCGCCAACATCGTGTACGACCTCCAACAGATTTATCATTTTCTGACTCAATCAAAGGCAAGAGATAAGGCATACCAGATAATAATTTAGAATTTTAAGAAATAAGATAATGATATTATAATGAGAAAGGGCTAAACGAACAAAAAACTGAACTTAACATTTGAAAACTCGCTAGGAGCATAAAGGAGAGAAAAAAAACGTAGCAAAAAGGAGAAGAGCAAGATCACCACTTGCCTCAACCACTCGAAACCGCACTTCGGAAGGCACCACGACGCAGATCGGCCCTAGCGAAGGCGAGAAAAAGAAATCTACAACAATAAGGTCGAAACAGAAGTTGGGGCCAAAAACCCTAACGGAGAAATTCCATGAAAGTAGAAACACTCACCACGACCGCGTAGATCTCGGCGAGAGCTTTCCGAATCTATGTTCGGCTCGCGATTCCGAGCGCCGGAGCTCCGTCGGCGGCGGTCGGAAGGCTCCCAAGAAAAAGGAATTCGCTGCACTGCTTCGGCCGAAATGAACAGGGAAAAGGAAATGGGGGCTCGTTTCTTGCTTCGGGAGGAAGAAAACTTATAGTATATATAATAATAATAATAATAATATTATTATAAATATTATAAGGGGCTACATCCAAAGAAAAAAACGGAAGGCTCAGAGATCTCTGAGCTCCGCTCGGAGATCTCTGAGCGCAGAGATCTCTGAGCGCAGAGATCTCTGAGCGCAGAGATCTCTGATCTCCGCTCGGAGATCTCTAAGCGCAGAAATCTCTGAGCTCCGCTCGGAGATCTCTGAGCGCAGAAAAGCTAAAAAAAATTAAATTTGCTTATAACTTCTATACTATTACGAAGACCCAAACGCGCGTTAAAACGGACGAAATTCGCGTCGCAGGTGAATGTCGACGCTACGAACCCAACGACGAAGTCGGAATCAAAATCCGACGCACCAAACTCGAGTTATGGCCTAACGAAGTTACGGTAATTTTTAATTATCCGAATTTCAAACGTGGGCCGAGATTCCAAAAAAAAATGCTCGGATTGCGACGAAACTCGACGAGCAAGTCAGAAATTATATAACTCAGCTTCTCGATGTAAAAGAAATTTCGGTTCCAACGCATATCCCAAAATCTAGCCGGTCAAACCTAACGGACGCCAAAAAAAAAAACACAAACGGCGTCGCACCGTCAACTCACGGACACGCAACGCCCTTCCGCTATTATGACGTCAGCAGACAAAAGAATAATACTAGAAAAAACCGGGGGCGTTACATTGATGATAAGGGTGGTTGTTGGGCATGTTACGAATCATTTGGGTGTTTGTGTGTGAACAGATATGGAATTTGTCCTCATATATGACAGGAGTTGCATCCATGGGCCCCTTGATGGAACTGGACAGAGAAATGCATGGCCATGCTTGGTTGAGTCAATATATGATATTGGACTCACCATTCTCTGAAAGTCCGTCCTGGATCAAGAAACTTGGATTGAGCTATTACGAGGGTGACACGGTCCATGCCTCTAGTTCTTTCCGGATGTAAGGGACAAAGGGACAAAGACAACGCTGATACATTGGTCATAAAGGCTTATGAGTTATGAACTCTTATTGCTTGGGGAGCAATGATGCATTGCTAGATGTCGCTCATTATTTGTGAGATTTTTTCTTTGATACTTTCGAGATCAAGTGGGAGTCTGTTGGAGTTACCATTGTGATCTGGAAGTGATCAAACATATGATCTCACTGCCAACGAGATATGAGCCTGCAGGGTCGCACATAAGAGATGTGGAGAAGTTGGATAATTGAATGTGTTGGTAAAGGTTGCCAATCACCGACCTGAATGGGGTTTTGGGAAAAGTGTTGCCTTAAAGGATCGGCGGGTTGGGCAAATGTTGCCTTGGAGGGCTGGTAAGATTGTCATCCGAGGGTCGATAGCATTCGTCGATAATAGTCTTTCTGATTCCCGCCGATCGACGAGAATCATCTCTTTGATTCTCGCCGATCGACGAGAATCGAGGAGAATCGTCGAGAATCAATATGTTGATTCTCGACGATCGACGACTTCGACATGTATCGTCGACCGCGGCTCGACGATCGACGTGTATCGCCGTGTATTGTCGAGCGCGGCTCGACGATCGACGAGAATCGTCGAGTATTGTACTCTGATTCTCGCCGATCCTTGATGATACTCGTCGACTGATTCTCGCCGAACCTGCTCAGTGATTCTCGCCGATTGTCGCCGATTCTCACCGATTGATACTCGCCGATTCTGAACCCTATTTTCGGGTGGTCTGCGGATAGCGATTTTCCTAAGTCTTTTATGCCTTCGGTATAAAAGGGACACTTAGGGTTTTATCGGGACTTAAGCTTTGAGCTCGCGATTTTCTCCTGTAGCAGATCGAAACCCGCGACGGAAAGAGTTCCGCTCGTTTGCTCCGCTGATCCCGATCCCGCCGCCGGAAGAGTTCCGCCGCCGTGTTCGCTCCGTCGACTACCTCTTCTCTGGCGACTGTCGCTGGTGCTGCAATCCCTGGCGCGGACCTAGCAGTCCATGGGAAAGCAAAGGTGCGGTCTTCTCCTTCCCGATAATCCGTGCGACGGATAGATCGGCGTTCTCCCGCTCGTGTGGACTTCTGCAGAAACGTGGACATTATTCCACGTAGAACTCGCCGCTAGCAGGAATCAGAAATTTGGAGCATCTCCGTTGAGTTGTGACTCAACGCCACCGAGGTAATTTTTGCCCTAGTTTTGCTAACTTCTTGATTCAAAAGTCATGGCCCGATCCACATCTCTTTGGGTTTTCTTGATGTTTGTTTTCCGCTGCGTGCATAAGCGTTGTGCCACCCCTTTAGAGAAACCCAACAGTGGGTGCCCCTATCACTAATTAGTGCTCGTGGTGTGCCAAGTCGTGAAAATAATTTTTAAAAAAAATTTACGACGACTCTCGTATCGTTAGTGGGGAAAGCTTGCGTCTCTGCCCACCTTGACACGTAGTCGACCGCAATAAGGATGTACTTATTATTATGAGACGGTGATAGTGGACCTATTAAATCTAACCCCCATAAATCAAAAATTTCACATTCTAAATATATATTTTGGGGCATTTCGTCTAGGTTAGAAATGTTACCTGATCGTTGGCAGCTATCGCATTTGCTCACAAACATTTAAGCGTCTTTGAATAAAGTAGGTCAATAGAAACCCGCCTCTAGCACCTTCCTAGCGGTCCGGTTTTCTTGATAATGTCCACCGGTGGGTCCTTCGTGGCAGTGCCGCAAAATTTTGACGTCTTCCTCGCCCGATACATACCTTCTTACCACTTGGTCCATGCAAACACTAAATAAAAAGGGGTCTTCCCAAAAGTAATATTTCAAGTCCGAAAAGAATTTCTTCTTTTGTTGACTTGAATAATTTTTTGGGAGGACCCGTGCCACTAAGTAATTGGCAAGATCCGCGTACCAAGAGGTGGAAGAAGTTATTACCTTATTCATGACGAGGAGGCGCTCTTCAGGGAATTTGTCATCTATTTCGAACTCCACTAGCGCTCCTGCAGCCGGATTCTCCAATCTTGAGAGATGGTTGGCCGCCAAGTTCTTCGCTCCCTTCTTATCTCGGATCTCCAAATCGAACTCTTGTAGAAGGATAATTCATCTTAATAATCGGGGCTTGGCGTTCCCTTTTTCCATTAAATACCTAAGAGCGGAGTGGTCAGTAAAAACAATAATTTTTGATAGCGTTATATAAGATCGAAATTTATCAAATGCAAAAATAATTGCTAAAAGTTCTTTCTCCGTCGTTGTATAATTAGCTTGGGCGGACATGGGCATTTTACCTGCGTAATAAACCAGGTGAAAATACTTATCCACCTGTTGGCCTAAAACAGCCCCTACAGCAAAATCGCTTGCGTCGCACATAATTTCAAACGGAAGAGAACAATTTGGCGCAATTAAAATAGGCGAGTTGATAATTTCATTTTTAATTTTATTGAACGATTTAGAACATTCTTCATCGAATATAAATGCGGTTTCTTTTTCTAAAATATGTGTTAGCGGTTTTGTAATTTTTGAAAAAATTTTAATAAACCGCCTATAAAATCCCGCGTGTCCTAGAAAACTCTTAATAGATTTTATGTTGGCAGGTGGGAGAAGTTTTTCTATGACCTCGATTTTGGCTCTATCGACATCGATCCCTTTGGTAGAAACTTTATGTCCGAGCACTAAGCCTTCTCGGACCATAAAGTGGCACTTTTCCCAATTGAGCGCCAAATTTGTGTCTTCGCAGCGTTGAAGAACACGATCAAGATTATTTAAACATTTTTCAAAGGAATTGCTAAAGACTGAAAAATCGTCCATAAAAACTTCCATGACGACCTCTACTAATTTGTTAAAAATTGCCAACATACATCTTTGGAATGTAGCCGGCGCGTTGCAAAGACCAAACGACATCCTCCGATAGGCGAAGGTGCCGAACGGGCAAGTGAACGTGGTTTTCTCTTGGTCTTCGGGTACTATTGGGATTTGAAAGTGTCCCGAAAGACCATCAATAAAATAATAGTGTGAGTGTCCGGATAGACGTTCTAAGATTTGGTCAATGAAGGGAAGCGGGAAGTGATCCTTACGAGTTGCATCATTTAATTTCCTATAATCGATGCAAACTCGCCAACCCGTAACAGTACGGGTTGGGATTAACTCATTATTTTCATTAGAAACTACCGTTATCCCACCCTTCTTAGGCACGACTTGCGCCGGGCTAACCCAAGTGCTATCCGAAATAGGATAAATAAATATCACGTCTAATAGTTTTATTATTTCAGCCTTAACAACGTCCTTCATATTTGGATTAAGACGTCGTTGAGGCTGAATAGTACCACGAGAATTATTTTCTAAACTTATTTTATGCGTGCAAAAAGATGGGCTAATCCCCTTAATATCCGAAATTTGCCACACAATTGCATGACGATGCTTATTTAAAATTTTTGTTAATTCAGAAATTTCTGAATCGTTAAGCGCGGATGAAATAATCAGGGGCAATTTTGACTCTTTTTCTAAAAATAAATATTTTAAATGTTCTGGTAATTGCTTTAATTCTAAACTCGGCAGCTCGTCATAAGATGTTTTTACTTTAAAATTATTCGATTTTATTTTTTTCAAATTTGAGCGGACGAGTTATTTCTTTTAAACAATATAAGTTTGCAATGTCCGGATTTTCAAATAAAGGAGAAATAATTTCAGAAGATGACGTTATTTCCTCTTCAAAATTTGTTTCTAAAGTAAAGCAAGAGTCATCATTAGAAAATTTGTTTTTCATGGAAGAGTCGATACTAAAACTAACTTCTTCATCCCCCACTCATAGGAGAAGCTTTCCGTTACTTACGTCTATTATTACCTTAGAGGTAGCAAGGAATGGACGACCGAGTATAAGGGGCACTTCGGCGTCTTCCTCGATGTCTAGAATGACAAAGTCTAACAGGAAGATAAACTTGTCTACTTTAACTAAAACATCATCTACGACTCCAATTGGATATTTAATAGACCGATCTGCTAGTTGGATGCTAATTTTTGTTGGGCTAGGATTGCCCAACCCAAGTTTTTTTAAAAAAGAATATGCCATGAGGTTAATACTAGTGCCCAAATCAGCCAAGACGTGTTTTATTAATAAATTACCGAATAAGCATGAGATGGAAAACCATCACGGATCGTTAAATTTTTCCATCAATTTATTTAATACAACCACCGATCATTCTGCGTTTAAAGAAACACGTGAAATATCCTCAAGTTTCTTTTTATTAGAGAGTAATTCTTTGAGGTATTTCGCTTATTTAAGCATATTAGAGATTGCTTCGCAGAATGAGACGTTTATTTGAATTTGTTTTAAAATTTCAATAAATTTTTTGTATTGCTCCTCATTGCGCTCTTTTTTAAATTTTGAAGGATAAGGCATTGAAGGTCTTAAGTTATTGCGCGGAGCTAGAGTAGAAGATGGTAAAGTGGAAGAACTAACTTGCGGAGAAGTAAATTGTAAGGGTGAAGATGAAACGTTTACCTCAGGTTCAGCCAAATTTGTAGAAGTTACCTCCTTTCCGCTGTGGAGGTTTATTACGTTGGCGGTCTCCCTTGGAGTGGGCTCGCTGTTGCCCGTCAGAGTTCCTTGTTGGCGCTCAGAGACTAATTTGGATAATTGTCCAATTTGATTTTCTAAATTTTTTATAGATCCGGTAAGATTCCGGATATTGGACTAATTTGAGGCTACGTATTTAATGAAGACTTCTTAAAGTGAAGAAGGCTTGTGTGATGGTGGTGGAGTGAATCCGGGAGGATTCACTTGTACTGGATATTGAGTATTATTGGGGTTGCTCCATGAAAAGTATGGGTGATTCCGCAAACCCGGATTATAACTATTATTGAACGAAATATTATTATTTGGGTTATACAGAGGACGATAGGAGTTCCCCATATAATCTACTTGCTCATGAAAATTATTATTAAAATGATTATTATTATTATAAGCCCAATTGGTGGCGGAGGAAGCAGACATCTCCGCCACTTGCTTAGTGAGTCATTCTACTTGATGTGCTAAATTAGGGGTGTCCTCGACTTCGAAGAGTCCGGTCGGCATGTTAGGGCGCGACCGTGGCACATTCCACTGATAAGCATTCATGGCCATCTCCTCGAAAAGCTCTTGAGCGGCCTCGGGGGTTTTGTTATTAAGAGTTCCCCCTGCGGCTGCATCGATCATTTGCCTCATTTCGAGATTCAAACCATTGTAGAATGTTTGAACTTGTTTCCACGTAGGAAGGGCATGATGAGGACATCTCCGCAAAAGTTCCTTGAAGCGCTCCCATGTGTCATAGAGAGACTCCGAGTCTTTTTGCGTGAAGGAGAGAATGTCCGTACGTAATTTAGCCGATTTTGCCGGAGGAAAATATTTCGTTAAAAATTTTTCCATCATTTCGGCCCATGTAGTGATGAAACCTCTCGGAAGAGAACTCAACCACTGCTTGGCCTTAGTCCGCAAAGAAAACAGAAATAAACGCAAACGGATGGCATCATCGGTGACGCCATTTATTTTAAATGTATCGCAAATTTTCAAAAAAATTAAGCAGATGTAAATTTGGATCTTCATCCAGTAAGTCATCGAATACAATCGATTGTTGTACCATCTGAGTGATACTTGTTTTAATTTCAAAATTATTATTCACTACTGCTGGGTGAATAATACTAGACTGTGTTCCCTCCAAATTCGGTCTCGCATAATAGGACATAGTCCGTAGTGGGGCCGCATTAAGGTTAGGAACTTCCATTATTTCCTCGTTAGTTTCTCCGATTGATTCTTCGCGAATTATTGGTAGATCACTAAATCGGAGTCGTCGCCGAAAGGTGCACTCGATTTCCGGATCAAAACGAATTCAAAATTATTTGAAGAGTTTACTCGAGTCATAAACTAAAAAAAAGAAACGATAAAATTAATAACTATTTCTTTTTCAAATTATCAACCAATTTTCCCCGGCAACGACGCCAAAAACTTGATTGCGCGAAACTATATCCGCAAACGATAACGACAAGTGCACCGTATCGAGAGTAGTATAGGTTTATAAAAACCAAGGTTGTATTAGACTCGGGGTGGTTGAGTAATTCTACTTTGAAAGTCGTTATTATTTTATCAATAGAAATTGGAGTTGGGATTGCGAAAAGTAAAACTAGAAAAGCTTAACAGAATTAAATTAATGGATTAAAACTAATGTCCGATCTTTGAATCTCCTCGAAAATTGAAAATAACGGAATGAAAATAGAAATGTAATTCTTTTGTTGAAGAGGCTTTGACTGTGGAGGTTCCTGAAGCATGAACAGCCCTCTTTCGAGGATTAGGTTCAACTAAGCTTAGGTGTATTGACCGAGCTTTCGTTCTCAAATCGCATCACCTAAGACTTGCTTTAGGTGGTGAACCTCACTATTGGATTTTACTCCAATCTAGAAGAGTTACGTCCTCCTCTCTCGAGGGTTGCGTTCTACTCTTTTTACCGATGAGTGATCGATTCGCCTTACGAGCCTTTCGGCCAACTAAAGAGCGAAAACTATTTTGAAAACTATATAAAATATATAGCATCAGTGAATTGATCAACGGTAAATCTTAAGCGTTCAACAATTAGAGAAAAAATAATTCTAAAATCATAAAAGTATTATCTTATCCTCGGGTCATCTCGATCGAGCACTATAGGGAATTAGTTACTCATAGAGATGGGTGGAATCATTCTTATAAAATGCGATCTCAATAAATAAATAAATAAAAACGAACGAAGGTGGTGCGAGACAAAATAAAAAGAGGAAAATTATTTTAAGTAAAAGAGAAATGAAATTTTATTTGCTAGTAGACAAAAGAGATTACAAGAAATAACAGCGCTAAGCTTACAAAATTCTAATTTGAAGGAATAAAAAGGTACAAAATTATAAAAGACCGACGAAAATAATGGTAGAAAAATAACAACTTGACGTGCGAATACGAATTGAATTTCTCCAACCATAATCTCAATATTCTTCTCAAATTGAAATAAGTTTTATGCTGTGTAGCTCCCCTCAAATTCCCAAGAAATGAGATATTTATAATCTTTCTATAGTCACAAACACAAATTGATAGGAATAAACTCTCTTCTACTTTGGTTTTTGGTTTAACTTTTACAGGTAAAAGACATTCACGGGATGAAGAAAGAGAAGTAACACAGGAAAGTCATTCAGATTTTATATATGTTATTTCTCACACAGTTACAACACTTTATATAGCCTATTGGCTATTAATTAAGGCAGAAAACAGGTAGGAATTCTTATTAAATGGAGTACTAATTCCGGATACATTTCCAATGCAGAGAAAATAAAACAAAAGAAAACTCCAGGAGATGAAGTGGTAGTTGATCATTAATGGCGGTTCAGATTTCCACTTCTACACCCCCTCTAAATCCGGACCGTTCTTTACTCCAAGCCTTTCCCGCAACTCTATAAACCGCTGTCTTGGTAATGGCTTGGTCATTATATCAGCTAGCTGGAGTTGTGAGGGGCAGTACTCCAGCTCAATCACCTTCTTCTCGACGATCTCTCTGATGAAGTGAAATCGGATGTCGATATGCTTGCTGTGAGCATGAAAAATGGGGTTTTTGGCCAACGCGATGGCTGAAGTGTTGTCGCAGATGAGTTTTACTCCCTTCTCCGCTTTAACTTCTTCTTCTTCTTCCTTTTCTTCTTCTTTTTCATTCTTATAAATTTCCTTCTTTAGTTGGGCATGCCAGATGGCTTCGTATGCAGCAGCGTTGAGGGCCATGAACTCCGCTTCTGTTGTGGATAACGCCACGGTTTGTTGCTTCCTTGATTTCCAAGAGATAGGGCTGGATCCGAGGAAGAAAATAAATCCTCCTGTGCTGCTCCTGTCTTCCAGATTGCCAGCCCAATCTGAGTCGGTGTAGCCCAGGAGAGCTCCTTTTTCTTCTTTCTTGAAGAGGAGACCAAAGGTCTTCGTCCCCTGCAAGTAACGTAGAATTCTTTTTGCTGCATTAAGGTTTGTTTTTGAAGGATTGTTGACGAACCTGGCAAGGATATTAACTGAATTTTCGATATCCGGTCTTGAATTTGTCAGGTATATGAGAGAGCCGATCAAACTTCTAAAATCTTCTTTATTTGCTGGTTCTTCTTCCTCCTTCTTAACATTAAGCTTTTCTACGCAAGACATGGGGGTAACTGAGGGATTGCATTCCTCCATACGAAACTTATTTAGAAGAGATCGAGTGTATATTTCCTGTGAGACAAAAAATACGCAGCCAAGGTGTTTGATTTGAAGCCCCAGAAAATAGCTCAAGTGTCCAAGGTCTGTCATTTCATATTTCTCCTTCATGTTTTCTCTGAATTCATCAATGAGTTTGAGGTTGGTACCGGTGACAACAAGATCATCTACATACAAGCTGACAAATATGCTTCCCTGTTGTTCATTCTTGATGTATAAAGTAGGTTCGTGAGGGCACGGAACAAATTTTTCACTGATGAAATAGGTATTGATGTTATGGTGCCAAGCACGGGGGGGGGGGGGGGGGGGGGGGGGGGGGGCTTGTTTTAACCCATAGAGGGCTTTGTGAAGTTTGAAAATTTTGTCTTGCTGCTCCTTTACTTCAAAACCAGGTGGCTGGCATACATATACATCTTCGGCTATTTTACCATTGAGAAACGCTGATTTTACATCCAGTTGAAAAATTGGTAAGTTATTTTGTGCTGCAAAGGCTAATATCAAATGAATTGTTGTCATTCTTGCTACGGGCGCAAATTTTTCTTCAAAGTCAGTACCAGGTTTTTGTGTAAATCCTTTTGCTACTAACCGTGCTTTATATTTGTGCAAAGTTACATCTTCATTGAGTTTTGTTTTAAAGATCCATTTGAGGCCTATTATGCTGCGGTTAGGGGGTCTGTCAACAAGGGACCATGTGCCATTCTTTTCAATTGCATCTAGCTCCTCCTACATGGCTGTTCTCCTGTAACATCCCATGTTACTTCTAGACCCCTCAACTTAGATTGGGTTAGGCATGGGGTGAGATTTGAGGAGACCAACTAGGTTTGACCCCAGGTAGTGGGTGGTAGCCATGTGGGGCCCACTATAAGACCATAGTCAAACTAGGTCAAACTAACCTAAGTGGGAACCCTAGCCACACCATGACCCCACCACATTGCCCTAACCCTAAAGACAATTTAAGTGGACCCTAGGGTATGTCACTGGGTCAACATTTTGACCCCAGTTGACCAAGGTCAACCTTGGGCTTAATTTGGTCAAACCCACACCCATATGCCTAATTAACCTAAGTGGGGCACCCCCTTGACCCAAACCAAGTTGGGTTGTGCCACTAGACCCATTTCCACCAGGTGGGGCCAGTCCACCCACCATAGTTGACCAGTCAACCCCAAAAGTCAAATTGGTCAACAATTTGACCTAAGGAATGAAATGAAGGCCAAGTCATTTCCCCTTGGACCAAGCCCACCAAAATTGGCCCATAGTCAGCCCAAGTGAACAAGACCAACCCTACCCCTCTAAATCAGGAGAGAGAATGCATGCAAGGGGGTAAATTTGGAAATTTTAGGAGAAGAGGAGAGAGAAAGAGGAATGAAGGAAATGGTGGCCACATGGCCACCCCATCAGCTGACTTAGGCTGCCCAAAACCAAGTGGCTGACCTCCCCTCTTCATTTCCAGCAGAATTCCAGAGCTGAGAGCCACATGGCAGCTGGGTGAAATCTCCAAAGCCCAAAACCGAGCTAGCATTGGAGATATCTCCACTTATAGCCCACCTCAGTCCAAACAGAGCTCACCATCAGCTTCAGAAGGCCGAGAGGAGTGGAATTCGACTACTTACACATGGAGAACGGTGGAGAATGCAACTTTCGGGGAGGAGCTCGCCGGCGCACCACCACCACGGCAAACCGCCGCCTGACCCGCAGCCAAGCCCCGATTATGGTGCGTTTCACTTCACCTCTTCCCGTACTAACTTTCTAGATCGACCTAGGGAGATATCGGGCTCAATCGAGCCCGATGCCATGTGAGGAAATGGAGAAATTCGAGCTTTTCATTTCTTGCTCGGGTTCGCCGGAGGAGCCAACTCCGGCGGCCCCACCGCCGGGAAACGCTAGCCCCCACCTTAACGAAGGTGGTGGCGATATCCGCCGGCGGTGGTGGTGGCTCAGCTGGCCGGAAAAGGCCGGCCAACATCGTCCAGGTAGATTAAATCGTGGTCGTTAACTCATCGGGGACGATGACCAGATCCCGTAGGTTTTGCTTCAAGATTCGTGCAAGCAGTTAAATGAATTAAATTAATTAATATATGAATAGTGTCATTTTCTGTCACATTTAATCAGTACCTTTGCATGTTAAATTTAGGCCTCTTAGAGGCATTTTCAGAACTTAGGCCCTTAATGAAAAATGTAGCCTAGGGTCTTACCTTTAAAATGCCACCCTAAACATACATTTTGGTGTAGTGTACAGCCCTGTAGGACATTTCTCCTAGGACTGGTCCTAGACTAGGTCAAAATTTATATTGGATGCCCTAGTCTCAATATTAGTCACCATGCCCCCAAATTTTGGGCACATGCATGATTAGGGCTTACTTACCTCCTGCCAAAATTTAGGAATTTTTAGAAAACATTTTCCTATAGTATTTGGTAAAATATCAAAATTTAAATTAATGGCATATATGGAGTTCTACTCCTCCCCATGGCCCCAAATTTTGGTGGTGGGTCAGTGAGGTCACCCTTGGTGCATGATAAAATTTTCAGCACCTTGGGATCACTGCATGTGGGAGAATCCACTTGCATGTGCTAGCCTATGTTAAGGCTTGGTGTGCAAATAGTAAAAATGCAATTTGGTGAATTTAGCCCAATAGTTACATGCATGAGTCATGAAATTATTTACAGTGGTTCATTAGGGTAAATTTCACTCCTCAAATTAATAAGGGAATTTTTGGAATCAAAATTCCATTTATTGGAATTTATTTTAAAATAGCTATTTTGGAATTAAAAATTGGAAAATAGGATGTATTCAAGTACAAATCCAAACAACTTTGCCAAGGCATAGATTACATCACATTTGACTTAGGAAAATTATGATTTCTCTGTTTTGAAGAACCTTGGAGTAGATACCCTAAATTTCCCATTTTACCCTTATCATGATAATTCTTGAAATGATATATTTATACCTCTGAAAAATTTGGGATTTATTCTACTGTCATAAAATGTTGTTATGAGTTTTTCATGAATTTCTCAGAATTTATTGGATGCATTACTTGTGTTAAATTAGTACAATGACATTTTGGTAAATAACTTATAATGGAACCCCATAGGCCATCTTACATTCAATTTTGATGATTCTCTGCCAATAGCCATAATTTAGTGTCTTAAAGGCTCTGTAATGTTTCTGGAATTTTTGAGAATATAATGCTTATACTTCATGTGTAAAATGGAATTTATACGGGATTGTTATTAAATAGAAAATGACAATAAATAATTTAAGGAAAAT